>OX438745.1:8755000-9380000 GCA_949316235.1 Oegoconia quadripuncta | reverse complement strand
ATCCAGGATCACTATGGTTCGCCATAATGGTTGTGTCGTCAATATACACATATGTTGCAGTCATTACAGATGGGGATTGTGGCAAGTATCCTGTGTATATTTTGTATAAGCAAGGTCCTAGTACTGAGCCTTGGGGTATAACTAAATTTCATGGAACTTGAATTGAGTCACTTTCTTTGACTTAGAATATCCTATCCGTTAAATACAACTACAGGATTGTACAAAAATATGTGAGGCAATGATTGTTGGATTTCACAGAGCCAATGTGCTTATCAAATGCTTGCTGTATGTCCAGGAAGACAAAGACACGTACAATGTAGGTGGGTAGGATTACAAAATGAAATATAAGATGCCACATGAATACATACTATAAAAATTATCATCATAAGTTGTAGGAATTGTATGTAATTGATTTTAAATTACATAATTCCTAAACCATCAATTGACACCAAACAGAATTTGTACGGTTGAATTTTTTCATATGTTTCTGTAATATAAACGTTTTATCTATCTACTTATCATCTGGGATCATTCATCATCATCAGTTATCGACTCAGGAACAAGTTATATTTTGGTAAATGCGGCCGCGACCGTACCACTTAGTCTCTTAAGTTAAGTGGGTCTCGCTACATTCACATATCCAATAGCATACACGTGTCTTGCTGTCAACTGCACAAATCGAAAATTCAAAAAAGCGCGCCTTTTATGTTGTGTTGTAAATAACCCCTAATACCCTATCTAACATTCACATAATTATTTGTTTTAATTAGATTTTGCAATGTAATCAAAATTCTTACTTAATTAGGTTATAACAAGTATACATCCTAGGTAGGTAGATAAAGAGCAGAACTGCAATAAATTAACAAATTACAAATTTAATTATCATATATTAACCGCCTCCGTGGCTCAATGTTAACAATATTGGGGCTACAATTCGGAGGTCGCGGGTTCCATCCCCAGCGGGGTACATGTTTAAGTACTCGGTTTGGTTGGTGGTAGGGCATTTTAAATGTCCGCCTGGCTAGCTACCACCATCTTATCTAAATCTGCCGCCAAGCTACAATGTTAATAGCATTGTTGTGTTCCACCTTCGACCTCATCTTCACTTAACATCAGGTGTGATTGAGGTCAAGTACCATACCATTGTGCAAAGAAAAAAAAAATTATCATATAACTTTAATTTGTTGTTAATGGATACTGGGATTTATGGGTACATATTATTTAAACTAATTAAGTAATAATAAATTAGAATAATAAATAAATATTCTTGGGCATACATACAGCAGAAAATACAGTTACAGAAAGTTGGTAAGAGTAGAATGTACAATTTGGTGACCTTTTCACTAAAAGAAATGTAATTAGGACATTTAAACATTTTTTAGGGGACTTCATTTTGATTTGTCTGAGAAGGTAATATTTTTAAATATTTCCTACTCCGTTTTTGCCTTAACAGTTTAACAGGAAATAATATTCTATTAAATATAAAGGTATGACATACAACTGATCTTGTTCATAATAAAAAAAATTAAAGGTACCTCGGGCTCCAATTTAATGTTCGGTTCTTTGGCAGGTCCGAAGAGGGTAGCATATCTCTAACTAATATTATCATGCGAAAGTTTGGATGTTTGTTTTTTAAAAAATCTAATGACAAAATACACTTTATTGCACATAATTTGCAAAACACTATAAATAGAGATTTTAATCCGGTTTATAAATTATCTGAAGTAAAATATCTTCGAAATGTGGATGTTTGTTCATTTATTTGTTTGTTGCTGAATCACAGTGAAACTGCTGAACAGATTTGGATGAAATTTGGTATATAGTTAGAACATACACTGGATTAAGACAGGTACTTTTTATCCCGATAAAGTAATAGATCTCGCGGGATAAACAAATGGGCAGATAGCTAGTTGACAATAAAGAATAAAGGAAATAATTATGTAAACAAGCTCTATTCATTGGACCATTATGAGACCGGGTCATCATAAGACCACAATAGACATGGTGAAATTTATTCCTTTATTGGCCCCCTCTAATTTCGCGCAAAGTTTTCTAAGAATTTCTTTAATGTTTCTGTAAACCCATACAAAATACTACTAGACGAAACGTAACTTTGCCTGCTGTTTTGCGTAAACGCGCAAACGTACGCAATTGTCTAGAAACAAGGAAAATCTCTCGAAAAATCCTATACATTTACAATAACACTTTTTCGGTGACCACAAATGGAAGACGAGATTTGTATCAGATAGCCGGAATTTCCAACACTCCCACGGAATACACCACACCTGCATGGGGGGAAATCCGCATAATAATAAGTTACGTGATGGTTATTAACTTACATTTATTTCGAACGCTGAATACCGCATATGAATACCAGCCAAATCCTTCCACAAGTCGTCGTTGTCAAGTAATCGACATAACTCCTTGTCGACATCAAATGGAAGCTGGTAAATGTACATTTTAGACGCTTTTAAATTTAAGTATCACAAAAAATTCATCACAACACGTTTACCTCAAGCACTTGTTGATCGAAAACTAACTGACAGACATTTGACATTTGTTTTTTAGTTTTTTTTTTTTTTGGTTTCATTCTCTCCTTTAGGAGAAGGCAAAGGGATCTAGCCCATAACAGCCATGTCTTATTTCTCTTATTTCTTCAGTTTGTAAGTCAGTCTCAGTCAAAACAAGTAATTCGTCGTATACTTGGCGTATACAGAGTCTAGTCACGGTCAAGTCATTCTTCAGTAAAGTGGCAGAATGCTTTACAAAAGATTTTGGCGGCTTCTTGTGGGAACCCGAAAGCTCCGTTACGCACTTTAATTTACACCTCCCTTCACTTGTACACTATCACTAACGTTTGCTGCACAATACTCTGCCATTATTAAGCTTCAAAAGTTGGAATGCACAAATTATAAGACTTATAAAGAAAAATGCTACTTCACTCGCCGAGTTCCCGCCAAAAAGCCTTTTTTAGTTTTATTCACTCCTCTCGGAGAAGGCAAAGGGATCTAAGACTATACAGCCATGTCTCATTTCTCTTATTTTTTCAGTTTATAAGTCAGTTTCAGGCAAATGTACAAAGGGTTGCATGTTCAAACGCACAAATACCATACGAACAGATGTGGGGGTGCCACATCCCCAACACAAACATTATCTACACACTGTGACAAGTACTAACAAATGAACCTTACAGGCGATTGTTTTCAAAAGTGCACTTATCACATAACCAGGTACAGTCGACCCCACATCAGACGAAACACTTCAACTATTGGACCGATTGAGCATTATATTGACGCACTAACGTACAGCAGTTCAGTTTAAACTGTCAGTATTACGCTTGTCGTTCGGTCGACCGTACCATTGTACGCAGCATGCAATATACGTAAATACGCCAGTGGCAAATGAAATCAGTAGGTAACAAAAGAACATTTAATATAATGGAACATTATTTGTTCTTGCTGTCTTATCGTCGTACCTATAATAATGTCAAATTAAAATGAAATGTTTTGAAGTTCTAGCTTTGTATCTGCTTCATTCAAAGCCCTTGTAAAAATTAACTGGCGATACCAAAAGGCAGACAATCTGGCTGTTCGCTTTCTGTCTTCATCTTCATAATCCGTTTCGAATAGCCCGAATTTTACACTGCAATTTAAAATAGAACAATTAGTAGACCGCGTAAGTTTTATCTTTACCAAAAAGGTTTTTAATGTAGAGTCGGTGGGTATTTATATATACCATAAAAAGATTAACATAACTATTTACATAATAAATAGTTATATAAAATACATAAATATTTATATAAACAACCATAACTGACGAATAAATTTGCCTATTCCTCACACAAAGATTTACTCCAAGCTCCTCCTTGTATTTGTATGCCATAATTCTAAATTATTATATAATACACAGCCAGTAGTATCATATTAGTTCGGGGGTCTAAATTGCAAAATCGTTCATGTCATTTCCCATAATAAGGCGAGAATTTATTATAGAAACGGAAGCTTTCTACTATAGCAAATAGATGACGTTGTACTAAAGTCAAGTTTCCGTAGAAAAAACAGCGCTCATTATATCCGTACTTTCTTCAACAGTACATCAATCAGAAAATAAATATTGTTTGTTAGTTTTACTAAGTGAATAGTTCATGTAAATGGATTACTTATTGTCTTTTATTTTGACACATGATTTTGAATCAGCGCCACCTGTCGAGACAGTCGCACTATACTTTCAAAATTTAAATGGTGCATCGGTTTAAGTTAACGGTGCTGGTAGCACAATAACTTTAACTAACTTTCCTAACTTTCCTAATTACCTAGTATTTATTGTGTCAATTGTTTGATGTGATGACCCAAATAAAAAGAAAAAAAAAGTGTAGGAACTCTATTTGAAACAATACTCTCAATCGTGGGCTGCTCTGCGTCCGCTTGGCATTCTCATTTTAAAATGTATAAGATGAAAAATGTTGTAATTATCTGGTTTTCGAATATGAATGCCCCTGATATTTGCAGAGATGGAAAGTTCCTGCGCTTTTGCAAACAAAAAGTGGTAGGCACTTCGGATAACATTTGGATGTATTGTATTATATACAGGGCGTCCCAAAGTTATGGGACATGAAGGGGAAGTACCTTAAATATCGTAGATAGTGAATTTTGCTCAAAGAAGACTTTATGTTATTTTTAAAAGTTAGTAATTCTGCATTCATAGATTTTCTAAAAATTATTTGCTTCGGCTGGGAATCGAACCGACTCAAATGTGAAAAAAAAAACACCCTACTTTTATGATGCCAATCGAAAGAATAGCTAAAAAATAATAACTCTGCCTAAGTAACATAGTATTTTAAAAGAAAGGAACAACGTGAAATTAATCATTTTAATCAAATAAAAAACATACATGAAACTGCCGTAGTCAATTAAGTAGGTATTTTTTTGTAAATTAATTAATTAAATGCTCAAAATGTGATCCCTCTTGTCTTACGCAAATCGCCAATCTTTTAATGAGCCCGCTGCCTGTTGATTTTCTAATCATTTTATGGTGAACACTCGATGTGATATGGCACAATTCTGTTTGCAACTCGCCTACGTTCTCGTATCGCTTTTTGTATAGCATATCTTTCACGTATCCCCAAAAGAAGAAATCTAATGGTGTGAGGTCCGGGGATCTGGCCGGCCATCTAATCGGTCCATTTGTACCAATCCATGTAGGAAAACATTCATTTAGAAAATCTGCTGCTCTCCGACTATTATGAGCCGGAGCTCCATCTTGTTGGAAAATTAAGTTTTCTTGCTCCGCCGCGGAATGGTTTCTTATCTTATCCCTTAAAATTTGAAGTATTCCTAAATACTTTTCTGTGTTCAAGGTTCCTTGGTAAAAATGGATTAAGAAAACCCGGTTTTTTAAAAGTCCGCACCAACAGTTGAGTGAAAAACGCACTTGGTTATTAGTTTCAGTCACTCGTAGGGGATTTTCTTTAGACCAAATACGATTATTGTTGCGGTTATACATACCGTTATTGCTAAAGTTAGATTCGTCTGTCCAAATAATATTATCCAAAAAATTTGGATCTTCGAGCAATCGTGCCTGGATATCAAGACAGAAATTTTTTCTCCTTTCTGTATCGCCCGGAAGTAATTTTTGAACCAATCGTCCTTCAACATAACTCTTAAAACCGTGTTTTTTTAATACACGGTGTATTTTACTTTTTGAAACTCCAATTTCATGTTCTCCTTCTCTCACCGATGCTTTCGGAAAAGCCGAAAAGTAAATTAAAATACCAAGTTCTTCGTCGTTGATCGTATGGTTTTCTTGCTGTGGTTCTCTTGGGCGTTTATCGAAACGTCCCAGAGTTTTCAAATTGTTCACAAGCCTTTTCAAAACTTTACGAGACGGTATTTGTCTATCAGGATATTTTACGCCATACCACCGCAAACTTCTAGAGATATCTTTATCGTTCAAAAAATATGCTTCCATTAGATCAAAACTTACTTGATATGCCATGTTCGCAATAAATTAACACAATAACACTTGTGTAAGTGAATTGAGACTAAACAGATCAATATCCGAAAAACAAACGCTCGCACATACTGTTCCATTTTCAAATTTAAGAACAACATTTAAAAATATCACTTCTTTTTAAAATATCTTAAAAAGTATGCATTCAAACAAACGCTGTCATAAACTGTTCCATTTTCAAATTATAAATTATTTATTTTTGTTTTTAATTTGCCTTCTGTCTAGCTTACAGAGGACGTATTGAAATACAAGTTTTATCATTTCATCTACACGTGCACTTATAATAAGGAAAACTATGTTAGTACCTATTTTATGAAGTGGGTACTTATTTACGAATAATCAATGCTATCTTTGGAATGATAATATCGCTACTTTTCGAACGTCGTCGGCAATAAATAACTTTCTTGAAATTTGACTCAATCATTTTATGTTGTTCCTTTCTTTTAAAATACTATGTTACTTAGGCAGAGTTATTATTTTTTAGGTATACTTTCGATTGGCATCATAAAAGTAGGGTGTTTTTTTTTCACATTTAAGTCGGTTCGATTCCCAGCCGAAGCAAGTAATTTTTAGAAAATCTATGAATGCAGAATTACTAACTTTTAAAAATAACATAAAGTCTTCTTTGAGCAAAATTCACTATCTACAATATTTAAGGTACTTCCCCTTCATGTCCCATAACTTTGGGACGCCCTGTATAGCTCTTATAGCTCAGGGAAAATACGGTGTGACCTCATTACAACACGCATTACTGAGATACGTCCGCATAAAGACTGGACACACAGCACACATACACACAAACAATGCCTTGATGGTATACACATAACATCCTTCGTTTTTCTTTATTTGTATACCTAAGTCCACTATCCCATTCGAAATTGTCCATTAGGCTCCAAGCCGTGTAAGTTATGATATTACACCCATCTCCTATCGCATCTAACACAGAGTTGAGGTATTTAGCGAAGTATGACACCCTGTCGACATCTTCAAGACCGCCAAAGGTCCCGAAACCATTCTCCGTGATCATCACTGGCGGATTGTTGTAGGAATTCTTCACCCAGTTCAGAGCCTTCCGTATCCCTTGTGGTATCACCTGTGGGAAAAGGAATTACTTTAGTTATTTAATATAACCGTTACCGTATTGTTCCCAGCAGAATAGAATAGGATGAACCCGTCTCGTTCTTGGGGGGCGTAAAAGACGACTAAAGTCATGGGCAGTAGCACTAGGTATTGGTGCAGAGCTTTCAAGAAATCAGTGATTGCCAACCGGCCTGCCCTACATAGTGATTAGGGCAAATGATCCCATGGATAGCGATGCAAAACGCTCCATGGGAGAGGCTTGCGTCCAGTAGTGGACTTTTAAATGTGGTTTATGTGATTTATTATAATAAATATCAATAAATATTAGATATCAATTATTTATTTATTTATTTATATTTATAAGGAGCCCATACTGTCCCACTGCTGGGCAAAGGCCTCCCTCCTCTCTCTCCATGGCTCTCTATCCCCGGCCTCGTCCGACCAGTTGGTTAGGAACTTATCCAACTCATCCCGCCATCTCCGTTTCGGCCTGCCGCGACGCCTTCTTTCTAATGATGGGCTACAGGTGGTGGCGATTTTGGCCCACTATCGTCTGGCATGCGACAAACATGGTCCGCCCAGCGAGACGCATTGAAAATGCCTGGAGGAGCTTTTGGTCCATGAAGGAACACATGAAGGGCGACCTTCTAATGTCACTAAAGCGCAATCTTATGGACGTGTGCATTCTCCCTATCCTCACCTATGGCGCTCAAACTTGTTCTTTCACAGAAGCCCAAAGGTCCAGCCTCAAGGTTTGCCAACGAGCCATGGAGCGCAGTGTACTGAATGTAAAACTGACCGATCGCGTCCGAAACACTACACTTCGCTCTAAGACCCTCGTTGCCGACATAACCACAACGGCCGCCAAGCTGAAGTGAGATATCAATAGTTAATATTAAATCTTTAGGCTTGTTATAGATAGACTGAAAATGAGGGATAATATTGAAACCTTGACTGATGCATAAATTAGGGTAAACTGTATCAGTGTTCCTCTGATTGACGGCATTTGTGAAGTGTATGCTAGATGCGGGCTGCTTCCAACTGAACGTTGTGGAACTCTATTGTACCCCTAGCCAGTGGACGTTCAGCACCTGATATGATGACGATGATACTATTTTTCTGTATTTCCTTCCACCAACGAGACTCATCATGTAGACTCATCACAAGGAACCATAAAACTTAAAAAGGTAATAGAAAAAGTTGGAAAGGTGTCATGCTATAGAAGTTCTTACAGTGCAATGTATGACGGCCCCTCTCTCGTAGTCCAAATAAGTGGTAGTAGCACCGATGTCATCTTCGTATGACGGGACTGGATACATTCCTGGCGTAAAGTTACTCCTTGTGTAAAACTTTGACGAGTAATGGTTGAAGCCGTAGAAATCACTGGTACCTATTCGAAACAATAATTATCATGCTTGTTTGTTTATTATACAAAACAAATCTCCCTCCCTTCTACAGCGCGCAACGAGGTCGTACTATCTCCCTCGCATATATTGTTAGTGGCGGTATTTGGTGGCAGATAGTTGATTGATAATTTTCATAGGAATTCCTTACACAACACATACAAACATAATAATAAGTGTTCGTTACAAGCGTAGGATCCTTCTGTGCAGAAATACCTACTGTACATACGAATGCCGCCATATTATTATCCTATTCTTATTAATTTTTGTATTCGTCTAGGCTTATAAGTGATATAGCTACCTCTGTAGGTGTGTGTAGGAAGATAAATAAATAAATATTATAAATAATATTATTTATTTATAATAGAAGTCACTATGTCATGCATGAGTGTCCGATGATGACATTGGTACGGTGTTAGGATAAACCTACATAGGTTTTTGTGACACCAGTAAATATATCTTTGTAAGATTTTAGGTAAATAAATAAATACAAATACAAAATGCCAAATGTACAACACGGTGCACTTATCACATAGACGGAATTTTTCCAGTCGACCGTAGGGCTAGTTAGAGAACAGTAGACTTGGTGTAGTCATTCGGGGTAAAAGTATGCAGTGGGTAAAATTACGTAGTGCATTTTGCTCAGAGTGGGCGTGTAGACGGAGAGGTTTATTTGATGGGATTGAAATATTGTAAAATTATGTCATTTGGACGTGGAGTGCTATGGCTGACACGTTGATGATGATATTATTTACGCTTTATACGAACGTTTATCCAAACGATTGCGTATTTCTTTCTACCCACAATTCGGGGCAAATTTACGCACTCCGACTTAGTTACATTTTTTTCTGTCTTTTATTGTTTACTAGCTCCCGTCCGCGGCTTCGCCTGCGTTGAATAACTTTATCACGGAATTTCTTTATCCCGCAGGAACTGTAACTTAATCGGCAATAAAAATATCCTATGTCTTAATCCAGGGTATACAATACCTATAAGTATACCAAATTTCATCCAAATCCGTTCATCCGTTTCGCCGTGATTGTTCAACAAACAAACATCCTAACTTTCGCATTCATAATATTAGTTACTTACATGTCTCTTTTTGGACTTTTAGAGTATATATTGTGTTGTAAATAATATTCTATGGATAAATAAACCCAAAAAAAAATAGGTATTTACTGGGACCTCGTGCAGTCACTTAGGCTTTGTCGTTAATCGCAATCGCCTCCGTGGCTCAATGTACAGAACTTAGGGTTTACGATCGGAGGTTGCGGGTGTGATCCCTGGCGGGGTACACGTTTACTATTCGGTTTAGTTGGTGGTAAGGCACTTCAAATGTCCGCCTGGCTAGCTACTACCATCTTATCTAAATATGCCGCCAAGCAGCAATGTCAATAGCATTGTTGTGTTCCGGTTGTCAGAGATAAGGTAGCCAGTCCGCCAAATAAGATGGGGTTTCCGGGTCAGTACGCTTCCACCTTCGGCTTCATCTTCACTTAACATCAGGTGTGATTGAGGTCAACTGCGAACCCGTTGTGCATAAAGAAAGGTAAAGGTGAGAATGTGACCAATTGTGTATGTATTTGACACGTACCCTTGACAAATTCAATTTCTTCTTTAGTAAACTCTGGTAATCTGCTCTTCGGAAATCCTTGCTTAGCACTTTTCACTGCTATGCGACGTACCACTCTCTCTGGGAAGCCTCCTTTGTCGGAAAATATTGGGTGACTGTATATTCCCACTTCGAACTCCATCGCATCTAATCCTACTTCTATGTCTTCTGGAGAATCGGTGACCCCTTCGCGGAAGTCTGTTGCTATAGTTATTCCACATACGCCTGGAAGAGATGTAATAAGGTTTGTTTATAAGAAGGTATAGTTATAGCTTCGAATTTCCTTTGTTCCCTACCTACCGTTCTGTTTCCTTCTGAATGTTTCATCATACAACCGCCATGCCCTAGCATGAGCTATCACCATGTTCTTCGCAGCAATATACTCTCCTATTCCTTGAGCGTTTATACCTGGAGCAAATCTCTTCCCTCCGTAACCAAAGAGACCTATCTGCTTAGGCTCATTTATGGTTACCCAAGTCTTCACTCGATCACCATACAATTGGTACAGCACTCTTGCGTATTCTTCAAACCAATTAGCTATTAAAGGGTTGGACCAACCACCCAGATCTTGGAGATTTTGTGGCAAGTCCCAATGGTACATAGTAACTACAGGTTCGATACCATTGACCAACAATTCGTCAATTATTTTGCTGTAGTATTCGACTCCGTCTTTGCTTATTATGTTAGCGAATCCGTTTGGAAGAATCCTTGGCCATGATATGGAGAATCTATAGAATTGGACTCCAAGGAACTTCAGCATTAGGATATCTCGTTGGTAGAATTGGTAGGATTTGCACGCGTCATCGCCTGTAGTATTGTCTTTCACATTAGACGGGTCGTGACAGTAGTTGTCCCATATGCTGAGTGATTTGTCTGTAAAATGAACAAATAATGGCTTGGAATCTTCTCACTGATTTATTCCTGTGACAAATACAAAAGTACTTCGCTGGGCTACCATGGGGTACATACTTGTATAGCATTTAAATAAAGTTCCGTCATAAAAAAGAATATCAACTCATTTCCTCCTATAGTGTCGTAAAAGACGACTGACATCGCCATAACAGCATATTAGACACCTTTGAGGGACATACGATGGACAACAGTGTCATTGCTGCAGTGCTCCCAGTGATTGTCAATTGACTTGTTTACGTGACTGCAGAGAACGTCGTAGTTGTGGCTGAATTCTGGGCTGGTCAAGGATGATGTTCAATTGACACGAAGAAGAATAAGGGATAGTAACAGCTTACAGACAGCAAGGGCAGTTGATGAACTTAACATTTGTCAACTCAGAACTTATTTTACAGATAAGCAGATGCTTGAAATAGTCATATAATAGAATGCATATGCGAATCGCAATGTATAGCGGACTTTTCCAGCGTTATAGGAAATTGCGCTGCCCAGTGGCAAGCCTTATTGCATCCAAAGCAACCTAAAAGAAAACCAACCCACTCTGCGCAGCACAATAAACTATCTATAAAAGCAGAAGTCTTCGTGTTCGATAGTGAGAGAGCTTTCAAATTGCTGAAAAAATGTGTCCGTGTATTTGATAACGCGTGAATTCTAGACAGCTATGAGCCTTTGTTCAAAAGGTATAAAATTCTTCCGTTAATACCTTGTATATAAAAAACTCGGTGTCTCTTTGTGAAATCCAATTATAAATATTTTAATAAAATTGTGTGTCTATCGGTTTTTGGACCGGTTGGAAACGGCTTGTATCCAGCAACTTTCCGCGAACATCATTGCTCTTGCGCTTGCTGGTACGTGGCCTCCATGCCCCAAACGTCAACAGTAAGTTGTTCAAGCAATGGATACTTAATTAAATTTCGCTGGTATGAAATGTTGGGAGTCTACCCATAATCCGGACTAAAGCAATAGATATGGTAGACCTTTCTTGTAATCAGGGTGTGCCTACCTGCAGCATTCCATCCTCCTTCTATTTGAAAGGCGGCTGTCGCCACACCAAACTTAATGTCTTTTGGGAACCGCCTCATTTCGTTTTGGTTTACTAAAACAATTAGGAAAAAATAATAGCTATGTGAATAACATAATAACTAAAAACGGAAAATTTAGGAAACCCCCGAGAAAACAAGCGATTAAAATAAAAGGATTTTGATAAAACGTGTCTATGAACCAGAAAACCTGCTTTCAAATAAAGAAAACAGCATCCAAATCGGTTCACCCGTTTAAGAGCTACGGTGCCGCAGACATATACACACAGACACACATAGCGGTGAAAATTAAACACCCCAGTTTTTGGCTATAAAACATATTCTATGTCACTCTGGGAATTAGGACGGATCAAACGACACTGCCTTTTGGCTAACGGTGGCACGATGGAAATCTAAAAACATACTATAGCTATATAATACCTTTCCACTTACTTTATTATTTATCTTTGCACATACACACAGCGCCATCTAGTTCCACACTAAGCAACTAGGCTTGTATTAAGGATGCCAGATGGTTGATAAACTACACAAATACATTTTTTTTTGTAAATAAATACATATATATAAATGAAAAACATCCATAACTCGGGAACACATGTCTGTATTCATCATACAAACATACATACTAGCAGGATTCGAACCCGCGACCTTTTGGTATAGCAGTCAGAGTTTCTAACCACTACACCGAACAGATCGTCAAACAAACACCAAACTTTGACAAACCTATCCACAATATATATAGAAATATAGATAGAAAAGTACGTGCCCTGGATCTAGGTCATCTCCTTTTACTAATATAATGAACTCAACTTACACAGATATATGACAACCGTCCTCCTCGGGCTACCTCAGTTGTTAGTTGTGCCGTTTAATCATGGCTGCTTTGATTAGATAAGGTGAAATTACTGTTTTATTTATTTGTTTATTACTTAGTTGATATCAAGAGACGGCCGTATCTAATACAACAATGCTGTTTGACGGCAGCATTTAAATTGACATTCAACAAATTATTTCATATACCTATTTTACGTTGAAATAAATGCTTGAAATTTTAAGTTACCAAGAAGCAAAATAATTTATGATATTGACATAATACTATGACATATGAGTTGATTTTTGCCCCTCGACACTGGGATTCTGTACTCAGATCTCGAGACGGCCGGAGCGGCGCGCGGCGGGCGGGCGGCGGCGGCGGCGGCGGGGGCGGCGGCCCTGTCAAGAAGAATCCTCCACAATAAACTAAATTGTATTGCTTATGTACCTGAGTTAAATATATAAGGTCTAACAAAATTAGCCCGACAAACGTTGCAGAGTGGTGTATGTATAGGATGTACCTATTACGAAAAAAATACAAAACATTAAAGTTAACAGATTTTATTCAAAACATAAAATTTAGAAATGTAAATTTTGTGAGTTGGATATTAATGGCCGCGTGCTCTAAATACTTTGCCACGACCACACACAACACACAAACACGTGCCGCGGTATCTTTGCAGACGCCGAAAGCCGACCACTCGCCGCTCGCCGCAGGCGTTTGCCCCGGCGCCGCCGCCGCGACTTGCTGTGATTGGTTGCGCCCTGTGCCCCGCCACCCGCCACCACCTTTTGCGTCTTCCATATCAATGGAACGTTGCCTGTTTTTTCTCATTGATAAAACAGGGTACAATCGAAATGAATTAAGTCTGTTAATGTGTATTTTCATTTGCAATTACATTAAATTTTTTTACTCGGAAACAAAATTTTTAAGGCTAGTTTTTTTAATGAATATATTATTTTATTGTCATGTAAGTGCAATTGCTAAAGTTTATCGAGTTAATTTTGTTAGACCTTATATAGATTAAATTTAATGTGAAGTAAGTACACACGTAATACATAACCGAAGGTATTATTGGCGTTGAAATTGGCGTTTTGTTTGAAGAATTTCATTAAAACAGTTTTCTCCATACAAACATTGTTTTTTTTTTTTGGGAACGGCAAATCCAAATTAGCTAAACATAGTGTGTATTAACGGATAACATTAAGTTAAGTATAGGCAGCTTTAATTTTAAAAGTAACCGCTTTTTAAAAGTTTCAGCGAATCTAAGAAATGATTAGCTAGATTAGGAAGCACATCTCTCTCATCATCATCAGCACAGGCTCTGTTCAAGTTTTTTTTTATTATGTGATTTAGGCCAGAAATAAAAAAAATATTTCATGTGAAACCTTGAAATAGATAATATTATATTTTCCAAATTAAAAACCAAATTTGGAAATAGCTTTGAAAATCGTATGAATTGGTACATATGATTAACGAAGAAACTCCAATTTCATAGGTAAGGACCCAATATTTAGTTGGAAAAAACACATACACTACATAAGTTGTATAAATCATGTTGCCAGTGTATTTATTATAGACCCTTTTTTGCGTGGAAATGCGTTACGCTACGCATACCGCTCGCCTGGGGGACGGCGAGACGATTATGCGTGGGACTCCATATCCACTAAAACCCCGCGGCGACCTTCCTCGGCAGTAGGGAGGACCTGGTTTCCAGGCTTTCGCATAAGCGGCTCCAGGTCCGCCCCGCCCTACCCCCCTCACAAGGGGAGGCCCGTTCTCGGAGGGCGGCTAGCGCACGCTCCACGGGGGGCGCTGTCGCGTCTTACACCGCGATCAGCAAGCCGTAAGCGCGACAGACAGATGCAACGACACCCCCCCGGTCGCCTATTAATTTAATAGACCCTAGATATTTATAAGAAACTATGTTACAAGTATGAGCCTACCAACTGAGTGGCATCGGGGATATTTTTTCTTTTACCCGGCTGCCCCAGAATGATTTTCGGGTGTAAGTTTGTATGTAAGTATGTATGTAAGTATTAATGTAAGTATGATAATCAACATACCTACTACTACTACTTACCTACGTGCTTACATAGAAACATACTTACATACATTATTATACTTATATATATATATATATATATATATAAGTATAATAATACTACTACTACTTACCTACGTGCTTACATAGAAACATACTTACATACATTACCTATTCTTGTATTGTGTGTTTGTTACCTACGGTTAATTTGGATGAAAATTGGTTTGTGGACAGATTAGGACCTGGATTAACATATGGGCAAAATTTTTTGCTGAACCGATTTTGATGAAAAGTTTCACGCGAACGAAGTCACAGGCAACAGTTAGTTAAACACAAATATGAGAACTTCTATCAAAGTATAAAGCTTATTCTAGCGAAGTTGCTCTCGAGCTGTGGTCAACGGGTGACCGCGTAACGCAAGAAGTATGTGCCAGATATTAAAACGTAACTACTACACTATATTATTGTCGAGGGCAGAATTCGATACCTGAGGTCTATTATTGAACTTGTCCCTAGTGGTAACTAGTGAACCCATCCCAACGCTCCAGTCGTTGGGGTAGGAAGTGAAAACCAAATATAATTTATTTTCTATCATAAATGAACAAATTGAAAATTGTATTGCTTATGTACCTGAGTTAAATATATAGATTAAACATTTTAATGTGTAATAAGTACACACTTAATACATAACCGAAGGAAAAAACACATTAGGTACACTAAATAGTTGTATAAATCATGTTGCCAGTGTATTTATTATAGATCCTTTTTTTGCGTGGATATGCGTTACGCTACGATAGGCAATCAGTACGAAACTGTAAATTTACCGTTCAATGTTTTAAAGTCAAAATCAAAAAAGTTGGTGGTAGGGCATTTTAAATGTCCGCCTGGCTAGCTACCACCATCTTATCTAAATCTGCCGCCAAGCAGCAATGTTAATAGCATTGTTGTGTTCCGGTTGTCAGAGATAAGATAGCCAGTCCCCCAAATGTTTCCGGGTCAGTACGCTTCCACCTTCGACCTCATCTTCACTTAACATTAGGTGCGATTGAGGTCAAGTACCAACCGTGCATAAAAAAATCTTTGGTTGAAACACAGGTTTTTTCAGAAAGCCCTGAAAAGAACAAGCAAGAACCTCGAAGGGTTGCTCTTTTAAAATTGGTTTTTATATTACTAAAGGTATAATTTAGTTCATTATTGATTGTGAAATAACCTGGTATGCGAACGAGTTGGTTAAGTCCATGAAGCATTATCCCAAATAGTCTGAAATTTATAATATTCTTTCTTAATAAGTTTCTGTTTTATAAGGAAGATTTTGTATATCATCGAGAACCTTATTGAAAAAGCGTATGCATAGCAGTTCCTATTATAATATGTTTACTTAAATTGATTGCCAATCCATTGATAATATTTGTACGATTGAAGTTATCATCATCAGTCCGTAAACATCACATTGCAGGGATAGGCCTTCCCTCGTATATGAGGGAGTCCATAGTCTATAGAGAGGCCATAGTCCACCACGCTAGCCCAATGTCAAAGTCAAAGGCAAAAATGCTTTATTTTGTAGGTACAGTAATTTTTTAAGCTATTAATTAAATTTTTTAAGCTAAGCATTTTTTATGCGGGTTGGGAACTTCACATGCCTTAGAATTTTTATTTCTCAGGCATGCAGGTTTCCTCACGATGTTTTCCTTCACCATTTAAGAGCAGTCATTGGTACATGACCTGCCTGGGAATCGACCCGGACCTCCCAAATTGGGAGACCGCGTCTTAACCGCTGAGCCTCCGACGACGCTCGATTAAAGTGATGAAATAAACAATTTTATTTTTCACTAAAGATACATAGTAACCACCCACCTGATCTATTGTCCGACTCCGCCATCGAATTTGACAGTTGGCAACGAAGTTCTTACATTCTGCACCGGTGGAGCGATTCCAGTACCAGCACAGCCACTCATAGTCTGCAAAGTACATAGTGATTGTCTACATAGTGACAAACTGTACTCCTCGGTATTAATCCTCACCAACCAAAAATTATTAAATAAAAACCACGACTGCGTTACAAAAGGTTTAAAGCTTGGTGTATTAGGACGCACAAGATATTGGAGAAATACTTCACTTAAGATAATAAGCTTTGTTAAGAGTGCATATATTTTTAATAAGTAAAAATTTTAATGAACCAGGTTTTATATACTTATTTAAAACAATGAATTTTTATTAAAGGCGGACCTTTCCCAAAACGAGGTCGATTCGTTCCTTATGTAAACTGCCGCTGTATTTGTACAGATGCCGTGTTGTTTTCTGCATGTAGCAATAAATTGATTATTTACCCGATCGCCTCAGGAAGGAGGGCAATATTTTTTGAGTGTATGTATGTATGCACTTATGTGCTTATTTATACACTCCTGTGCCTTAAACGGCTTCACCGATTTTGAAGTGCAAGGGTGTCGAATTCTTTTTAGAGTGCACACATTTTATTGCAGCGCAGACGACGGACTTTTTTGTTCTCCGTGTGTGTTAATTACATACGTACATTCCATTCTCACGGACAAAATTGTCGGATTTGGATTTTTGTCCGGCCTACAAAAAGTCGGTCATATGCACCGGCAAGGGGCACCTCTCACAAAGACATCTAAATAACTTCGTTGTTTCGAACTATTTATGGGACTTTTACATTTCGGTGGCACTATTTAGGCACAGTTTTTTGAGATATAAATTATAATCACAGGTAAAGCAGTCTCAGCGTATGAGAATGAGGATTCCAGCAACGCTAGAATGTTCACTTAAAATCTAACTAATATTATAAATGCGAAAATTTGGATGTTTGTTTGTTTGTTGCTCAATCACGGCGAAACGGATGAACGGGTTTGGATGAAATTTGGTATATAGGTAGAACATACCTATTAAGACATAGGATATTTTTTATCCCGATAAAGTGAGCAGAAAAAACGAACGAAGAGGTTTTAAATATAGTAAAGGAAAAAAGGAAATTGTTGGGAGTAATTGAGAATAGAAGAAGGAAAATGCTGGGACACCTTATACGACACGATGATTTCATCAAAACCATAATAGAAGGAAGAATAGAGGGGAAAACAAAAAGAGGAAGACCGAGAATAAGCTATGCAGCAGATAAAAGAGAAGTTGAAAGTCGTGTCGTATCAGGAGGTCTAGAGGAAGGCAGAGAGCAGAGAGATATGGAAAAATCTCCACCGACATGAGCATGGCTCTTAAATCAAATGATGTTGAAAGTAGTTCCGCGGGATAAACAAATACTAGATAACGGATATACATGCATACATATTTATACATATAAACATCCATCATTCGGGAATAACGATCATATTCATCACACAAACATTTACCCCTAGCGGGATTCGTACCCGCAATCGTACTATCCACTACACCAACCGGTCGTAAGAATGGTTATGAGTTTCACATGCAAACCATGCAGCCATCAAGTTGAGAAATCACGTGAAAAAACTCCTCTAAGCATGTACGTGATGCTTGTATACACAAAGGGGAATTCAGCGATTTTGACAATTTCAAAAATCTGTGCTGAAACAGTGCCAAGTAGTGTCCAAACAAAAAAAATCTTTAGTTCAAGAGTTATTTAATATTAGCTTTCCGCCCGCGGCTTCGCCTGCGTGAAATAACTTTATCTCGGAAAATTGTTTACCCCGAAACGCGGTGCAAAACGGTCTAGGATAAAATATATTTAGGAATATAAATTCAAATAAATTAGGATATATTTTTAATTTTAAACAATTTTTCTGCATGAAGTTTACATACAAAGAGAATTTACACACTTTAATAGAACTACGGGTAAACGAAGTTGCCCTTATACTACTGATAGGACTATGGGCAATTTGATTTGCCCGTGGTCCGATTGATAGAACCACAGGCAAAAACAATTGCCCATGGATCGACCAGTAGAACTCGGCGATCGGACCACGGGCAATAAACGGCGGGAACTACTTTATCGCATTAAAAATCCTATATCTTAATCCAGGGTATGCTACCTATATACCACATTTCATTCAAATCCGTTCATCCGTCTCGCCGTTATTGAGCGTCAAACAAACATCTAAACTTTCGCATTTATAACATTACTAGCTTTCCGCCCGCGGCTTAACCTGCGTGGCTTTATGTTTAATTTGTTTATCCCGCGGCACTTGTTTGTTTTGTTTGTAAACACTTTAATGTACAAAAAGGCAATACATTAATTTTGCATTGATACATAAATTGAGTACAACGGCGGACTTATCCCAAAGAGGGATTTCTTCCAGTCAACCATAGGGTTAGTTAGAAAACAGCAGATTGGGCGTATACTATGGTATGGAACTACTCGCTTTATCGGGATAAAATATAGTATTCTGCATATACCCAAATCTGTTTAGTCGTGATTGCGCAACAAACATCCAAATTTCGCATTTATAATATTATATAGTAATAAACTTATAAAGGCACGGACGTGTGACATGTGGGTTAAAAAAAAAGTTAGATAAAGAAGAATTTCCTTGACACCTCATAATAATTTTTCATTAGAAGACAATTTTCTGAGCAAGACTGGACTGAAGAACAATACCTGGATCATAGAGTAGGTAGTTACCTAGCAAGGTAACAAGTAGGTCAATTTAGAATCTAGACTGAATTTTTTTTCAATAGGTGCCAGATAACAATAAAAATTAAATTATAAGATGTTATACGAGTTACAATTACGCAGGAATTAGAACAAATATAGCGGACACTTGAATACACATTAAACCACATGAATGCAGGGTTGTACTTGGACGGTTTTCTAAATTTAGTTTTACATAGATTCCGGAAATTATTAATTTCTTGGTTGCTATTCTTGTTTTATTTATTTATTTATTTATTTAGAATCAATAGCATTATTGCAGAAATTATATTATAGTAAACTAATACCAAACTTATGCCAATTAGTGATTCTTATTATGTTACCGACAGTGGTTATCGTTATAATTGAGTGGGTAACGTTTTAATTATATTACAAGAAAATTGGTACTTTTATATTATTGTTATTATATAGGTATCAATAAAACAATCCTCAGTAATATTTTGTTATGTTAGTGAGTCCAAATTGTATAGTGTTAAATGTCAAACTAAAGGAATTAAGTAATTTTAAGCCAAATAAAAATGTCAAAACTATGTAACTTATAAAAATAATGATGAAATAAAATAAGTTGTCGCATGTGTACAAATTAACGACTTCGATTGTAGTGTCTGTGAGTATATGTGTGTGTCTGTGTGTGTGTGTGTGTGTGTGTGTGTGTGTGTGTGTGTGTGTGTGTGTGTGTGTGTGTGTGTAGGTACGTGTTTATTCGGTATGTACGGTAGTTGAGTACTTTTGTTAACCTGCCACTGCGCGGCGCGGGCGCCTGCCGGTGTGGGCTTTACTAGGCTTCCCCCGTAGCAGGACATCGTTTGTTACGAGCGACGTGGGAGTGAGAGTGGGATAGTTGTATATTTCGTCCAAGCCAATGAGCAGAACAAGTATTATCTCGCGTGACATAAGCGTTTATCGCGCCTTTCATGCTACTAGTGAGGTTTGATTTAAATTATTCGCATTGTTTGAGTAAGGCAATACAAGCCTTGCAATTACTGCACTGCTGCCCACGCTGTGGAGGCCTCGAGTTTAGCTTAGCCACGGGCTCGGCCTGTACTCCAGCTTGTTCATCAAGGGATGCAATTCTGGCCGCGCTGTCCTTACAGACCGCGGCAGTTATGTACTATTAATAAATTATTTCTTATTATTTATAAGTTGTTTTTTTTCCGAAAATCATTGGTCATTGATATATTCTAGCATGTGATGAAATTTAGCGGCATAAGTCCGAAAAACTGTATTCCTTTGTAGTATAACTCAAGATTTGCAAGTAAGACCTAGTGAAAACGAATGCAGTATAATTATGCGACCATTTAATAAAAGTCGGTTCAGCAAAAAAAAATCCTATGTAACACATAGGTCCTATTCTGTACCAAGCAAATTTCATCCAATTCCATCCAGCCGTTTAGGTGTGAAGAGGTAACAAACATACATACGCACACATAAAGTTCAGCATTTATAATATTAGTTGGGATTGGGATATCGAAGTACATCCCTGTATATCGAAGGCTGTGCAGTGTACTTCACAAGACCTACATCGCTGAACCGCACCCGATATCCAGCTCAGTTCAGCCCCGATCACCTTCTGAAACAGATCTATCGACTACATATATCATTTATTTTATTTCATTACTGTATCATCATTAAAGATAAGTGTGATTTTGACACTGAAACTGTCTACCCGCGGCGGAGGTAAGAGGAATTTTGTATCTATCGACTATTTATAAAAATCTTTGAACATACACACAGCGCCATCTAGTTCCACACTAAGTAACTAGGCTTGTATTATGGATACCAGATGGTCGATATTCTCGTCATCAACAGCCTTACACGTCCTCACTGTTGGGGCATAGCCTCCTCTCACTGGAATAGGGTCCTTGGCTGGGCATTTTCTTTTTAATACGAGTGTTTTCTTGCTTCGGAGAGCACGTTAATTAGTCGTTAAGCTAACTCGGTGGCCTACAGGGGCTACTTAAAACACTAACTGTCAGGTGACCACTATTCTGACACAAATCGACCCATCCAAACTGGACCCTCGTAGTGGAATATGGCCCGGGCCACCTCCCACTGAGAGAACGCTGGTTGATATACTACATACATACATATATTTAGTAGCTTATACATATTTTAAATATAAACCTCCATAAAACAGACTGTTTGTTCTTCAAGTGTATAGAAATAATACTTCTTTTTATAATCCCCTAGTCAGAATGTGCCGCTTGTACAATGAAACTGTGGTTGAGTGTTCTTCCTTGGACATTTTTGTACACAATTTACTTACGTTTTGAAGACAAACAAAGTTGATATTTTGTAATTAAGTTTGGCTAAGTTTATTTTGTGACTCAACTTTAGAACGATTAATTACTTCTTTACTTCATCACCGATAATTGAATGTTTGTTAGATTGATTGTTACACTGCTAGCATGATATTAATATTTCATTCTGTGCATACATACCCAGAGTTATAGTCTAGTTTTATAAGTTCTATGTATACCTATTCGGCCTTGTTATACTGTAACTTGTTCTGTATGCCCAACAAAATAAATAAAAAAAATCTCACACATGTTGGTTGGTGGTAGGGCATTTTATATGTCCGCCTGGCTAGCACCACCATCTTATCTAAAACTTCCGCCAAACAGTAATGTTAATAGCATTGCTGTGTTCCGGTTGTGAGAGATAAGATAGACAGTTCCCCAAATAAGATGGGGATTCCGGGTTAGTACCTTCGTCCTCATCTTCACTTAACATTAGGTGTGATTGTGGTCAAGTGCTAACCCGTTATGCATAAAAAAACATGTCCATATAGATATAAACGTATGCTCCCAGCGGGATTCGAACCCGATAGCGGTCGGGTCTCTAATCACTACACCAAACTGGTTGTTGTTTGATTGATGACTAAATATATTCTTATGTCTAACTATAGAAGTGAACTTTAAAAGGTGATGGAAAGAAAAAATGAAAACTATATTGTGCGGGGTTGTTTGGAGGAACGAGGGGTAGATTATTCGTTATGAAATCGGTTATGTTCACGAATAAATCCCAATCACCAATCATCTAGTCCCAAACTAAGCAAAGCTTGTGTTATGGATACTAGATAACGCATAAACATACATAAATATTAATCTAAAAATCCATGACTCTGGAATGAATGTTCGTATTCATCACACAAACATTTACCCGTCGCGGGATTCGAACCCGCAACCGTTGGTTTCGCTGACAGAGTCACTATCCACTACACCAACCGGTCGTCACTACAATAAAGGGGCAACTTCATAATTAATAACCTCGGATCTATGTCATTTATGAAACGTCAAAATTTTGCGCAATACTGTTTCTGTGCGATGAAAAAAACAAGTAACATACGCGTTTTGGTTTGCGTGACGTGTGCGTGTCGCGACGTTAGGAAATTACGGCAATACGAATACAAACGCTAGACGCGCTGCATAAAATTACGGCGATCAGCCCCCAGGTCGTATGCTTACAATGTTGACAAATGGTCCACCAGAAATGACGGGTATCCTTACGTTTGGCAAAATAATTTTCGTCAAATTTAACTTCCCAGAAACTGTAAAATTGCGAAAAGTTGTTTTGCCAAATGAAAATTTGGAAAACATACTTTGGCTGTGATACTTTGGGAAACGTTTTTTGCCCAAAAATTTGTAATCTGAAATGACGGCCTTATCACAGGCCCTGTCCGGCCATGGAGTGTTCCAACACGTACCGAAAGAGGATAGAGAAGGCAGACTCTACTACGTGCTGGTTCTCCCACGAAGAAGATACGCCGGAGCACACGTTGTTTGTGTGTCCAGAATTCAAAGATGGTCGACAGAGACTCTTTTCACCTTGGTACATCACCGCTGTCCAAAAGCAACGTGATTGACCTAATACTGAGTAGCGAACAAAAGTGGATGACAGCTGCAGCTTTCATGTTGTCCAAGGAGCGACGAGAGCGCGAAGAAGAAGCCAAGAAAAAGCAAAGGCAGGTGGAATAGAAGTCCATCAAGGTATCCCTCGAAGTTATTCAAATCTAGTTCCGGGAGTACCTAAACAAAATAGTGACAGAGGGGTGGGTTTTAGCCCGTGTGAATCGGGCTGGTCATCCATAATGGATTTCCCACCTCCAAGGAAAAAAAGGTGTATGCTTTCAGCTCCTTGCTTTAACCATTTAGGTACCACTTGCCATGTTGGTTTTTACGTGCATACCATTTAATTGATTCCTGCGTTGAAACACTTATGAATTTGAAATTGTGCGTAACGATATGTGTAACATCTACGATAGCTGAGGGCATGGGAGAATTTTTACAACCCGCTTCGAAGAGAAAAACTTAACAGTGGATTGCCAAGTTCAAATGGATTAAATTCAATTGAAAGAACTGAACTATCATTAATATTATATCATTACTGTAATCAAAACAATAAGCGTGATTTTGAAGCTACCGGCGGTTACGATTTTTTTTTTCTAGTTTACTGTATACGCGTTTGACCACAATCTCACCTGATGGAAAGTGACGATGTGGCAGAAGATGAAGCACACGATAGCAATAGTCTTCACCCTGCTCTTGAAGATCCCAAGGTTGTGGAATCCAGGAAATACTGACGCCGGAAGACAGTTTTCGCATTATGACTCAATAGCCGGGTCTCCTGCGCCTGTTTCATCGAAACATTACACAAAAAAATTGGAACAAAGGGGCGTGGCCATACACATTTGTATATGCATACACAATGTTTTCGCTTTCCTTGGCGGATGGAAAACTTCTCGCGCGCGGGTGAAGAGGGGAAGGCTTTGTTTCATTTTTTGACAACGTCCGCCAGCGCGTTGAATTTTGAGGTTATTAACTTTCGTCAAAAGAATAAAGGAACTAATAATAATGTAAAGTTTTTGAGAATTGTTGTTTTAAAATTAGTGCATGATATATGAAACTTTTGTACAGAAATCTTAATTTAATGCTTAACCGCATTTCTGGTGAAATTACATATCTCCGCCGTGTAGCGTTCTTTTGCAGATCGGGCCGAATAATTAAAACCAGTTCTTCAAAATCAGTTTCAGAGACTCATAAGAAATTGTCTAATACAAATCGGTCTGGTCTAACACTAACCTGTGTTTTCTGCCAGATATAGGTAGAAGAACTATAATTACTAAATTAGAAACCGTCGACCTCGTAACTCATTTAATGTCTACACAAAACAATGTTTTATTTTACCAAAATGAAATATTCGGAGGAGACGATATGTCTATGAAATCAAATGTTTTTGTGTATCGTTTTATGTGTAATGAATGTTTCAATAAAACACGCGCAGGAGACCTGGCTTTAGAGCGAAAGTTCAGTATATTAATTTTATAAGAGGTGAATACTGATACCTAGTAGGCGACCGATTGTGTCATTCCAACTCGCACTTACCGCAATGTTTCATGTAAAAGACTGACTGAGAAGACAGAGACAAATAACTAGTATATTGCTTCCGTTGATTGTAAAATTTAACTTGTTAATTTCATATTGTAGACTGAAGTAGTTGGTTTATCTTAAGAGAACTTTGAAGTAGAATTTTGTTTAATTTACTTCTGACAAGAATTAGTTTAATAATTAATATTGGATTGATCTCTGTAGAAGGATAATGATTTTAGTTTTGCAAGTTTAGAAGTGTTATAGACAGAATTTGTTTATTTGTATTAAGAGCTTTAAGTTGAATTTTAACTGATTATTTTAAGAGCATTTAATTATTTTGTCAATAAAAAGATAATAAAAAAACAGATTTTTACGTAGTGCTCTGAATTTTCATCAGTACTTGTCTATAATCTCGGGTTCATCCCGGATCTCGAGATTATCTAAACAATCCCGATATCCCGAGATTACAAAAGAGAACCGCGATCAAATTATTTAATCTATTAATGACGATTTTTAGTGGAAGTAGGCCGGCGCGATTTCAATTCTCGTGTCCCCTCGTCTCGCTTCGCCTCGCCAGTGGAAAAGCACCTTTATAATGGGAATAAGCTTTTTCATTGGATGGGTTATTTCGCATGGTGATAAATTACTTATTTATCTATGTTTTAGCTTCTAATGAAACGTGTAGAAGTAGGAATGTGACACAAAGAACTGACAATATTATTTCAGAGGCTCAGAATTCCGAATATTTGAACAGGTGTCGCCATTGTTTTGGGTAACCTCGTCTGCATGCCTAACTTATTGGAGTGCAACGACAAATATTGGCGTATGGTGGCGGCGAAGCACTTCCACTGTCAAGAAGAAGATAGCAGGTTTGAAGTCTGACCGTCGAGGAAACGTTAATGGTATTTTTATGTTACAAAATTTTTATTGCTTAGTCACTGATCCAATCGAGAATAACAACATTCAAACCTGAACTTAACTAAATGTTGTTTTAGGCTTACATGCTAACTCTACTACTACTCGTATATATTTTCTAGATTCCCAACACCTAGTGTTAACTGATAGTAGGTATATGGGAATCTTTATATGTAAGCAGCTACCTACTATCTCCTACTAACATTCTTAAATGGTCGACGAAAAACGACGGGTGTTATGTGTTTTACGGCGTTATGTGTGTCCCGTCTTTGTCCAGATATACGAGGGCGGTTTGATAAGTCCATGACTTCATGGTTGATCAAAAACTTTTTACGTAATTTACTTTTGTTTCATAATAAGGAACTCCTTACAAAGCTTATGCCGTTCTTTTTTCTAATTTGGCGCGAAAATAAACTTTTTAGAAACAAAAAAGTTAGGTGCCTTGAATATGGAGAAATCCGGACTTCGAGTGTTAGTTAAATACTATTTTTTACGTGGGTAAAACCATTATATAGATCGAAGACAATTTGGAAAAATATTAGAGGGCTCTTGTGCTTTCTCATGGAATGGTACATAAGTGGTTCACTGAATTTCGTTGTGGACGTACTACCTACCACCAATAACGTCGAGCGCCCAGGAAGGCCGGTTGAGGTCACCACAGAGGGTTTGGATAATAATATTGTTTTGGCAGACCGGAAGATAGCTGATGCTGTACATATCTCGGCTTAATGAGTTTTTTTGCATTACATTCTGGGTATAAAAAAGCTTTCTGCAAGATGGGTGCCGCGTTTACTGATAGCCGACAAAAAGCGAATCGCGTAACAAATTCTGAGGAATGTTTAGCCATGTATAATCGCAATGCGAGTGAATTTGCGTCGGGCGTCATAGTTGACACAACGTGGGTACATTATTGTACACCAAAGTCAAGTCAAAGCAATGGACTTCTACCGGTAAATGTGCACCAAAGAAGGCAAGGTTGGTAATGTGATGGCTAGTCTTTTGGTACAGCCAAGCAGTTAATTACATTGATTTTTTGGACAAAGACAAGACAATAACGGGAGCTTACTATGTTGCGTTGTTAGGCCCATTCAATGAAGAGTTGGGAAAAAAACGTCTGCAATCGCGACATCATAACTAGTCGAATTACGATATGAATTATTGCCACATCCTCCGTAGTCACTAAATTTAGCCCCGTGAGACTTTTTCCTCTTGCCAAACACGAAGAAATAGCTCAGCTAGATAATATTTTTAGCTAAAACTAAGGCCCATTTTTCAGGGTTTGACAAAAATATTTTCTTGATGGCTTGCAGCGGTTAGAACATCGATGGACTAAGTGTATGGAGTTCAAAGGAGATTATGTAAGAAAATAAAATAAAACTTGTCAAAAAGAAATGTTTCTTCTTTCCAAAGTCAGGAACTTATCAAGCCGCCCTCAGTAATTCGTGGTCTAATTTGAGTGCGTTTTTTTTTATTAAAAGACTAAACGAGGGGACAGGTTATTACATTACCCATGTTTGATGAAAGTGTTTGGTATATTTGGAGGATATCATTGTCTTTTGAGGGTTTGCCAAATTTTCAATTTATAGTTATGGGTTACGAATCGAAGTCGATTCGCAAATAACGGTGGCCAGTGGGCGGCAACACTATTGCCAAGGGATGTCACTGTGGTGAGACATTACAATTATCGGTTGTTTTCGGTCAGGAAATTGGCCGAATCACATTGGCAGTTGGCAGACCCCAGAGCATTTCAGCCAAGTCGTGGGGCGGAATCCTGGCCGCACCCTACAGGGTATCGTCATCATATCAGCCACAGGACATCCACTGCTGAACATAGGTCTCCCCCATAGATTTCCAGAGCGAACGATTTGTAAGCGGCCTGCATCCAGCAACATCCCGCTAGCTCCATGAGGTTGTAATATAATTTATACACTGCGCTTGCATTGCGCTGAGCTATGTGCCCTGGTCACTGCCACTCCAACTTACTAACCCGCTGGGCTATATCGTCGGTGAATTCCTTCCCTCTACGAATTTCTTCATTCCTGATTCGATCACGTAACACTCGTCGAGCACCTCCATTGTCTCCACAGCTAGTTGCGTGACCTTGAGCCTTCTTGTGAGACCCTTATTACAGGGTATTCAAGTAGATAAATCACCTTTTTACAAATACAAATCTTCAAGCAGCTCAGTAAGACATGTGTTTTATGTGTAACAGAAGATTAAAGTGCTAATAGCTAGATTAGCGATTCGGGCCGTATGGGCATGCGGAACATACAATATCGTTTACATCGTTTATCAGAAGAATGATAGAGATAACGCACTATTTATTGTTTTACTTTCTACGCGACAGGACAACACGCACTCAAAGTTTGTTTTGTGACAATTACTTTCATTAACAATTATGATGCACAAGGTCAAAGGTTTCTGTAAACAATTTTAGTGGTTTACCTATATTTAAAATGTGTGAAGGAAACGTAAACTAAAAGTTTAAATTTTTTTTTATTGCAGCGGGAGAGTGTTGGGCTACACAAATAAGGGGCCGACATTATTCTTTAATTCATCCCCTTTAATTTGAAAATGCATAATTATCTATCGAATTATTTCATTCATAGGCCTTACATTATTTGAGCAAAAAGTAAATGTTAAATTTAAAACTAAGTACATTCATATAGGTACTTAATTATCTTAATGATAAAAGTAATATAAACATAAAAAATACATAAAAATGATTATTTGATTGACCTTCTGAATGCCCTGTGGTTTATATGATGATGATGACCTTCGTAATAAAAAGTAAATGTTGTTTTCTCTTAGGGATAATCACACTCGACAGAATTTGCAAATTGTCACTCTAAACCCTATTGGATTCAAGCCATGACTTGGCTGAAAACACACCTACAAAAGCCGGAACGCCTCAGCCAAGTGCCGGAGCGCCTTTTGTAATGTTGCCACCGAGACGGGAGGGTTGTCAGGACAGAAAGCTAAAATACCTGGACAAATTGTCAAAATGTCAGAATTGTGGAGTTGTCCTTGGAAATAAACTTTTTTATTTCTTTCTTCTTTTATATTTTAATCAAGCAATTTAAAAATAGATAAAATTCGAACTTAAATGAGTTAATTCAGTATAAATTAAAGCCTGTATTAATAAACAATTCTCAAAATTGAGTCTCAAGTAAACGTGTTGATTAATAAACCTAACTTGAGACCTGAAACGCGAGTGCTTACTCAAGCAGTACTCACTTGAGAGTTTCACGTATTAATAAAAGGAACTCAAGACTATCTCATTCGCCGCTGAGATGAATACTTGAGAAGTGATTTCAGCTGAGTAGAGCTCAAGATTGGTTTATAAATTAGCACGGAGCTTGAGATAGCGTCAACTTCTTAAGACGCATCTCGGGTGATACAGCCTCAAGACTTGTATTGAGATTGGTTTATTAATACGGGCCTTAGTCATTGCAATATTACATTGTCATATATTTTCTTCTTTTATATTTTTAATCAAGCAATTTTAAAATAAAATGGTTGGTGGTAGGGTATTTTAAAATGTCCGCCTAGCTGCCGCCAAGCAGCAATGTTGATAGCATTGTTGTGTTCCGGTTGTCAGAGATAAGACAGCCAGTCCCCCAAATGTGTTGGGGTTTCCGGGTCAGTACGCTTCCACCTTCGACCTCATCTTCAATTAACATCAGGTGTGATTGAGGTCAAGTACGAACATAAAAAAAAAAGATCAAATTCGAAATTAAATTAGTTAATTCAGTATAAATTGCAATTGCAGTCATTGCAATAAATTTTTATATTGTCATCTATTTTTCATTGGATTTCACAGACTCCACCAATGTTATTCCTTGACATGTAAAGTTTTTATCAAAGTTGTCTATGATAGCTTTAATTTTGTTAAACCGATTGTCGCGATATTTTATGTTCTAACGGTAGTAGGTAGATAGTAGCCGCTTGAGATTTCATCGTGAATTCCGATTAGTTGTGCCTGCGGGTGGGACTACGGAATAACGTAGCAGCATGTGAAGCATTCATGGCGCAGTCGCATTCGCTATTCCTTTTTCGATTAGCGAAGTTAAGCAATGTCTATGGCGCAGTCAGTCATTGCATGACTGACCACTAACCATTTGAATAAGAATATTTCCGTGGTTCAGAGGGCACGTTAAATAGTCCTTCCGGTTGTCTTCAATGGAAGGCAGTCGTTACCTAAGGTTAGTCAGTAGCCTACAGGCGCGGCTTAAAAACACTGACTCTCAGGTGACCCTAGGCTACTATGCTAACACAAATCCACCAACCCGCACTGGGCTGGTGTGGTGGCTCAATCAATCAATCAATCAATTTATCAAAAATATTTTATTTCGTAAGTTATAAATAACATTTGAAATCGTCTTGACATACAGCTATCGCTCATTCACTAGGCAGTCTCCCCAGAAAAGAACGAGCAAGAAACTCAGGGGTTGCTCTTTTTAAATAAGTCAATACAAATACAATTTGGAATAATTGCTAAATTTATGATTCGACAAAGAAAAATAAGAATGAAAAATATACTGGATATTGCCGCGCGGTTCATGTCCACGTATTTTTATCATCCAGATAGTCAGAAATTTTATAATAGCCTTTGGCACATAGTTTCCGTTTAATGGTTGTTTTAAATTTATTTAAAGGCAAATTTTCAATGTCTACTGGAAGCTTATTATAAAAGCGTATACATTGTACCTTCAATGACTTAGTGACTTTGTGCAAGCGACTGCTATGGACAGCAAGTTTATTTTTATATCTTGTATTTACATTGTGTATTTCACAATTTTTCCTAAACAAACGCAGGCTTATGGCCCATACTCTCTTCCAGTATGAGGAGGCTGTGCCCCAACAGTGGGAACGTGTAAGGCTGCTGATGATGATGTGCACATTCCATTCTATCCACTTTTATCGCAAAAAAAAATCGCACTTACGTTATTTTATTCCAAAAACGGGAAATGTATTTTTTTCGGAACCGAAATTTGCAACGTTCTCTGTGGTTTAGGCACGTAAAAAACTGGAACTGACTCTATATCTACTCTACATCAAAACGACTCTACATCAAAAAACATTTATAATATGTAGATTTGCTCATTTTGACGGTGATGGGCTCACCCCTTATCATGTGTGCATTTCTGTGATACATATTTCAAAAGGAAAACCGTGGATATTGTTTCAAGCTTTAAACTTTTAATGTTTGAAACACCCGAACGTTTGGGATATCTCTGACCAGCCCATTTGGGATTACGGTTCTGCCCTTAGATTACGTAACTTCATCGGTATCGTCATCGATTATGTTGACCAATGAGAAACCGGCAAATTGGCGAGCGAGCGATGAGCCAACCAATCACATGTCTGAACGTAACCGATGACGATAACGATGAAATCACGTAATAGAACCCCAGATGTTATGTACGACGTGAACTAGGTATCCTATCATATTTATTTTCTACAACTCATTAGGATTCCCTCATCAGCCTAATGAAGTTCTTTTAATTATCTGTTAACTATGTGTATCTTCAATAAATAACCACTTACTAATGTTGACAACATCGAATATTATCGAGGTAATGACATCCAAGGAACAGGATATTATCATAAATATTGTAGATTGATACTAATTTTCTAGTACTCCAAGGCTACAGAGAAATAATGTCACCGTTTTAACTTCCCACGAAAAACGACGGGTGTTATATGTTTCTATCCAGTCTTTGTACAGATGTATGTCAAGGTGTAGATCGATTTAAGCGTGTTTAAAGTCACGTTTGATGATAATCGGTCCAGCCTTTTCTGACCATATTCTTTGTATACCTGGATGGTATTAACGTTTAGTTCCCTGGGGGGTTTTATTAATTTATGTTATATTATGGTTATAGTTTAAAGAATAGGTAGGTGCGGTATGCGGTAATATTTTTGTGTAACATTCTTACCTATTTTTACTCGACCGCCCAAGGAAGAAGGGTAATGTTTTTATGTCATTAAACTGTATTCCACTAGTTGTCAAGTACGCATACTATAATCATATAGGAGATAGTACGATAGGCAGAGCCTTTACAACTAACTGTTGCGGGTTCGGATTCCGCTAAAGGTAAATTCTTGTGTGATGAGTACGAACATTTATTTCAGACCTAGTTTGAGACTGTAATATCTCCTATCCTTATCTTCTTCTTTAAATAGTATAAAACAAAGTCGCTGTCCGCGTCACTCTGTTTCTTCTGATTTTGGTAGGGTTTTCACAACCACCTAGAGATTTTCTTACACAAGCTTTAAAATACATGTTCATTATATATAAACAAAGTAATTGCACGTGGGCGAAGATAGCCGCCCTAGCTAGCATACAAATAACTCTAGCTTGTGTAAAGTGGAACAGGTATAATTTCTAACTTCGGTTTTCTTTTTTTTGCAGATTACATGAACAAGTGATATTTTGAGTGTTGCCGACAAGAAATAGGACCGACGCATCTCTTCTCAATAGACATTTAAGGGATTCTCTGACTGAATACACACAGCCCCTTGAATGGGCTGCAGCGTCATTGGTGTTTGTTATAGTGGCTAGGACTACTCTCTAACGAAAAAAGCTTCGGATGGCCGTAACTTCGGACTTTCTTATCTAAATCTGCCGCCAAGCAGTAACGTTAATAGCATTGTTGTGTTCCGGTTGTCAGAGATAAGATAGCCAGTCCTCTAAATGTGTTAGGGTTTCCGGGACAGTACGCTTCCACTTTCGACCTCATCTTCACTAACATCAGGTGTGATTGAGCTCAAGTACCAACCGTTGTGCATAAAAAAAAACTTTTCTTGACTTGACTGACCGCTGTAAGTTCTAAAAGGTCTGGGGTCGAATCCCGCTAGGGGCATATGTTTGTATACCCGAGTTATGGATGATTTATAATAATGTATAATATTTACAAAAAATATATATTTGTCTAGTATACTCGTATCAACCATCTGGTATACATAAACTCAAACTCAAAAAAGCTTTATCTGGTAAGTTATAAAAATAACATTTGAAAACGTCATGACATATTACCACAGAGAAGAACGAGCAAGAACCTCTGGGGTTGCGACTCACTTGACACTGGCAAAATTCATAAGACTTGCCACTAACAAACTGGAACTGGAACTGCTCTTTTTACACGACTGCTCAAGGGAGGAGGGTAATGCTTTTCCAATTTATGATTCGACAAAGAAAAAAAAGGATTGAGTGGATATTGCCTAGTGTTTCAAGTCCAAGCATTTTTATCATCAATCTAGCCCATTGGTTAGTGTGGAACTAGATGGCGCTGTGTGGTATTTTTCCCACGTCTACAGATTCCCAATTCTACAGAAACTTAAATTCCACCAACACCACCTAGACAGTTGGAAATCCACCACGGTGCGGTTCAGTAGACATTTCCTTCCACGTACCGTTACTTTTTGGAATAAGCTCCCAGCGGATGTCTTTCCGAACCGATACGATCTGGGAACCTTCAAGAAGCGAGCATATTCCTTCCTTAAAGGCCGGCAACGCCACTGCGGATCTTCCGTTTCCGTAGATGGTTATGGGCAGCGGTGACACTTACCATCAGGTGCGCCTCTTGCTCGTTTGCCCACCTCTTCAATAAAAAAAAAAAAAAAAAAATATCCAATATTACAGAAACCCTACAGAGTATTGACAATCTGTAGACAAGGGTTTCTGTAATATTGGAAATCTGTAGAATTGGGAATCTGTAGACGTGGGAAAAATATTTATTTATTTATAAATAAATATTTTTTTATTTGATTTGATTTAAAATGAAGACTGATGATAGACACCCTGTATGTGTGGTCGGGAGACGTATGTGATGATAGAATACACACAGTGGATTTCAGCTATTTTGACAAAGTCAAAAAACTGTGTGGAAATGGTGTCAAATAGTGCCTAAAGGAAAAAAATATATTTTTTGATTTGATTTAAAATGAAGATGGACCTTATTATCTAAGTCTAATAGTTGACGACCTGTTTAGTGTAGTGGTTAGCAACTCTGACCACTATACCAAAAGGTTGCGGGTTCGAATCCCGCTAGGGGCATATGTTGTGTGATGAATACGGACATGTGTACTCGAGTTATGGATATTTTCATTTATAATAAGTATTTATTTACAAAAAAATGTATTTATGTAGTATATCAACTATCTGGTATCCACAACACAAGCCTATAGTTACTTACTGTGGAGTTAGATGGCGCTGTGTATATGTCTAAGGATATTTATTTATTTATTTATAAAAAAAATAGTAAAACTTCATCGCCGACTTGACAGTGGGCGATGAAGTTTTACTATTTTCCTCACCTTTTCCTCACCAATGGTGGACTGACGTCCACCATTGGTGAGGCTTCAAATGTCAATTTCGACGAATGGTGAAGGAGATCACAATGAAGTTCATTACCATTGAAAATAAACTATATTTCTAACATCGAACGCAAAAGAGTTTTAAGTTTGAAGTCTGCTCTCCGTGTGTGGTTCAACTGGGTTCAACCGATTGGAAAATGGTTGCGAGATGATTCCTAACCATTTTTGATGGAAATCGGTTAAGCCGTTTTGAACTTTAAACACAGTTGGTTTATATTCTAAATACCTTTGTACCTTCCCGTCTTCAGCTACAAGTGTTATAGTCGGTTGGACCGTGCTCACGCTCTTTTAGACATCTGAGCATCTGGTTGATGCATCGTACGATCAGAGGGCTGGCCAATACTTATACAGCGAGGCAATACGGCCAGCCTTCTGGGTACGATTCCACCAACCATCAGGAACTTGGAGATAGTCTTTTATTTGTAACTTTTTAAAACAAAATGTATAACTATTATTCCCACAGGATGTAATACGTTGTATATATATTATGTATTTTTTTTAATTATGTATTCATTGTGTGTAATATCTATATATTTTTTGGTCTTATAAAATAGTCCTATAATCAAACCATTATTGCTGTAAATCTTAATGTTTTGTCTTTTGTCAATTGTGTTCCTATAACAGTGATGTATTGTTCCAAATATTAAGTATTCCGAGGGTTTGCTGGAAGAAATGTCTTACAGAGATAAGCTCGCCTTTTGTGTATTGTAATTTCTGTCCTATGTTTGTTCAATGTATGTTTGTATACTTATATATGCAATAAAGTGTAGTATTACTTATATATGTTGTATACTTATATATGTAATATTGGGACAAATTTAGTGTCATAAGTTGATCATGTATTACAAGATATCAAGAAGTAAGGAGTCTAGAAGCAAGCATCGTGAACAGCATGTTGTTAAGCGAAGTTGGTTTGTGACCGTCACTAACGGGCAGTAATCTATAAATTTGCTCGTTTTGACGATCGCAAAATGAACTCGCTTGACTATAGTCGACGTTTCTACAGAAAAAATTATTATATTGATTTTTTTATGTTGGAGTTGGGACTCTATGTCCTGGGAGTTCCGGAGCTCTATCATTTTATAAAGAGCTGGCGACCAGACTGCTCGAAACGTCTTACGTGACACAAGAGCCGACCTCAAACATTAAACATTGCAATCCAGCAAGGTAATGCATTCAGCATCTTAGGCAATCTGTGCCACGTTCTAAACTAAGTGATTTGATGACATGGGCCATTAAGATTAGTTGTTCATGTGAGGTTTTTAGTTCTCTTGTCGGTGGAGTCCTTTCCACACTTCTCTACATTCTGCCTTTTCTTCGATTTCCTGATACGACATAGACCTAGAAGAACAGACGCGGTACAAGTTAGCAGAAAAAGTAAATGTCGTGTCGTATCAGGTTTTTAGTTACTCTTGTTCAATAAAATAGATTATAATTATATTTTATCTTATTATCTAGTTATCAAGACCAGTATAAACTGTAACTACTGTTTGTGTACAATAAAGAACGTAATTTACAGGGGGTTCAAAAGTTTTATAATTGTTAAAAAAATATCTTGTTATTTGTTAAAATATAGGGAAATTAAATATTTGTAATTTTGCTTCGGCTTTGACCTGGTAGGCCCAAAAGGCGATTGCGCGATGAGCTGGATTCTTTCAGCAAGGAGTGGAGAGACATTGCATTGGACCGATACACGTGGCATAAAATAGGGAAGGCTGTTGCCCAGCAGTAGTCCCACTAGTAACACAGGGTAGTAAAAAAATGTTTCCTCAAATAATACATACTGGTATAAAGGAGCACTCGCAGTCGCATTAGCTATTTGTTTTCGATTAGCGAAGTTAAGCAATGTCTGGCGCGGTCAGAGCTTGGATGGGTGGGCACTAGTGGCATTTTAATACAAATGTTTCCGTACTTCGAAGGGCACGTTAAATATTGGGTCTTTACCTATGAAATTGGAGTATTTTTTCTTCGTTAATCATATGTACCAATTCCTGCGATTTTCAAAGCTATATCCAAATTTGTTTTTTATTTGGAAAATGGAATATTATCTTATTTCTGTTATATATTTTTTTATTTCTGGGCTAAATCACATAATAAAAATAATTTGAACAGAGGTCTTTTCATGTATGCTTCCCATAATCATTTCTTAGATTCGTTGAAACTTTTATAAAGCGGTTACTTTTAAAAATTAACGCTGCCTATACTTAACTTAATGTTATCCGATAATACACAGTAAGTTTAGCTAAATTTGGATTTGCTGTTCCCAAAAAAAAAATCAAAAATGTTTGTATGGAGGTGACAGTCTTAATGAAATTCTTCATACGAAACGCCAATTTCATAGGTAAGGACGTAATAGTTGGTCCCAGTTGTTTTCAATTGAAGGCAGTCGTTAAGCCAAGTCGGTGGCCTATAGAGACGGCTATAAAACACTGACCAGTGGCTACCAGTCTGACATAAATCCGCCAATCCGCACTTAGCCCGCGTGGTTGATTATGGCCCATATCCTCTCCCAGTGAGAGCAGGCTGTGCACCACAGTGGGGACTTGTAAGGCGTGTATAATGATGATTATTGTAGATAGGCGTAAAGACCTTTTTACAGTCTTAAATTAAATTATGAGTAAGATGATCAATATGAACACTTCTTTAGATAACAATACTTGTCAATAATACTCGTAGAACACTTTCTTTCGTTGATTAAAGTTTTATATTGCCTTTTTTGTTATTCTTTTTCATTGATAAGAGAAAATTGTTAATCTTAAAAGCTAGCTTAAGATTTGTTGTTTTCTAAGGTAAATTTAAAGTTAATATATTACATTTCCAGTTATAATAATCCCCCCAAACTTATGTATTTATTTATTATAATATATAGATATTATTATTATATATCATGTATATGCAATTAACATGTATGTATTGGTATAAATTTTGGTTTTATTTGTTCAGATTATTTAGTTAATATTGTTTCGCATCAATCACATATGTACTTATTAATGTTTTGCATACCTATAAGATAACACTTTTTGAATTCAATATGCAGAACTTTCAGATGTACTTAACAATTAGGAAATTATTTGTGCTAACCCACTTAATTGCTCGTATTGAATTCCGTGATTATAGGTTTGCCTGGAAGAGATCGCTGTTAGCGATAAGGCCGCCTAATTTGTAGTTTCTATAAGATATTTAAATGTACCTTCTTTATTTAAACAATAAAGTGTATTTGATTGATTGATAAAAATATTAAATGTAAGGGTTTTCTCTTTAATCAATTAAGTCATCTCTCATCGTTTATGTTAAACTAGAAACTAAGACAAGTTTTGGGATTATACTGCCTACTGTAACACAGTGAAAACTAGTACAGTGGACAGAACTTCATTGGTAAAGTTCTGATTTATATGAAATAAAGAATTTTATTTATTTATAATCTGAGTTACATAATTCAACAGACACATTTCATAATCAGAATCCTATAGACCCGTAAACATTATCTATGGATTCAGGACAGTCTGTACCTAGTGGAGGAATTAGTGAAAATTAATAAAAGTTCCATTGCTTTTTATTTCTACATCCAGTCCCATTTCATTACTCTTCGCATCTGGTTGATTAAAACCTTCCGTAAAACATTGTCTGTTATCTGAAGATCAATAAAAATAAGAATAAGCTATCCGCCCGCGCCTTCGTTGCGATGGAATAACTTATCGCGGATATGTTTAATTTGTTTATACCGCGGGAACTGCTGACTTTAGCGAGGTAAAAATATACCATATCTTAATCCAGGGTATGTTCTATCTATATATCAAATTTCATCAAAATCTATTCACCCGTTTCACCGTGATTGAGCAACAAACAAACATCTAAACTTTCGCATTTATATTACTGATTAAATCATTCGACACTCGCAGAAATGTCGGCGGAGGAAGCTGACAGCTGCCAATAGTAGAAAGAAAGAAAAAAGACAGTGTAGAATACGTTTAGGCTTTAATAATGTCTCAAATTAAGGAAACACCACGCAAATCTTAACTTTAACTGACTGAAGCTACTATGAATGCAGACTACTATATTCTTATCATGAAAAAACAAGTGATGGTTCCTTTTAGTAAAATTTGCGATTTTTTAAATATTTTTTCTTAGTGTGCCATTGATTTGGGACACCCTGTATATACATACAGGGTGTCCCAGCCAGTCACCCAAATATGTTGGAGTTTCCGGGTCAGTACGCTTCCACCTTCGGCCTCATCTTCACTTAACATCAGGGGTGATTGAGGTCAAGTGCTAACCCGTTGTGCATAAAAAAAAGTGGAATTTGGTTTTTTTTTATGGTTAACTGGATACGCGTTTGACCATAATCTCACCTGATGGAAAGTGACGATGTGGCCGAAGATGAAGCACGCGATCTCAATAGATGCCTATTCACCCTGCTCTTGAAGATCACAAGATTGTAGGATTCAGGAAAGACTGACGCCGGAAGAGAGTTCCATGCCTTGGCTGTTCGCATTATGAATGAAAAGTCGAACCGCTTAGTGCGAATGTTCGGTATGTTAACTATACACGGCTGTAATCCCTTCCCGCGCCTAGTAGTCCGAAGATGAAATGGCGATGGTGGAATAAGATTGTGTAATTCCAACGCACACTCACCGAATTGGCTATTTTGACAATGTCAAAAAACTGTGTTGTAATTGTGCCAAATAATACCCAAAGGAAAAAAATTGTGCCTAGCTGGAATCCTCATCAGATACGCTAGGTCCTTAAAAGGGGTTATTAAGGCTCTTATACCTATGGAAGAGGATCCTGAAAAGATGAATATGACGATACCATCTAATTTCTGTGGAAGTTATAAAAAACAAACTTTTGCGTGACAGCAATTAATTATTTATGCTGTATTCTATTCCACATGTACAATATTGTGTATTTGGCCACACATGATGCAAAATAGTCTTTTACTACAAGAAAACTTTAGGTACGCGACTTGAATGATTCGACACAGCAAAACCCTGTAAGTGAGGCTTAAATAAATAAAGATTATGATTATACCGTAAAGTTCGTAGTTGTTATGGTCTCACAGTTGCGATTTGTGCCTATGGGCCACAGCTATGGGCATACAGAATAACATAATGTAGGCTATTAAAACAATATGAAAATCGTATATGTAGACCTGTCTGACAAAGGTCATTAAAAAAACTAAATGGTTTGAGTTGGGGCTGGCCGCTTAATCCGATTTGACCAAACTCGTAAGGAATTCTTGATCAATAATATATTTCCACATTATCAATATATACCGATTGGTATAATGGGTAGTGACACATGGGGTTTCGGGTTCGGGGTCCTATGTGTTTGTGTGCTGAATACGAACATTTTTTTTTATGCACGACGGGTTCATACTTGACCTCAATCACACCTGATGTTAAGTGAAGATGAGGTCTAAGGTGGAAGCGTACTGACCCGGAAACCCCAATACATTTGGGGGACTGGCTATCTTATCTCTGACAACCGGAACACAACAATGCTATTAACATTGCTGCTTGGCAGCAGATTTAGATAAGATGGTGGTAGCTAGCCAGGCGGACATTTTAAAATGCCATATCACCAACCAAACCGAGTAATTAAACATGTAGCCCGCTGGAGATCGAACGCGCGACTCCTAATCGTGAATCCAATGTTGTTTACATTGAGCCACGGAGGCGGTTACCATTACCGAGTCATGTATGTTTATATAAGTATTTATATGTTTATCCGTTATCTAGTATCCATAGTACAATCTTTGCTTAGTTTGGGTCTAGATGATATTGGTGTAAGTGTCCGGAATATTTACATTATATTCATTTATATAGTTTTCCTCGGACAAACAACAATTTGAGCCAAATTGAGCTATTACAAAATTTTCTCGAAATGAAACTTCACCCTATAATTTTTACAAATTACTGCTTAGTAAATTAAACAAATTACTGCTTAGCTATCAGGGTTTGTGACACCCGTGTTTGAGGATGGATGTATCCACGTTATATCTGGGGTATTCCTGGGATAATTATTGTATGTATACTCACCCAATTACTTTTCACCAACATTACGCTCCAGCTTTTATTATCCAACTTAAAATGGGCATGAACTTTATTGACAACTGCTTTGGCGTTGGTGAATTTGGCAGTCGGCGGTACAGTCCACGTCGTGCCCACACCAATATCAGTTGGGAACTCTATTCTCGAGGATGTATTTGTAAGCTAGTATGTCTATTTAGGACAAGAGATCCGACTAGACAGGACCAACTTCTAGTAAGAAGCCAATCGACGAATCCAAGTCGGATGTGCAGCGTTCGGGGAAACCGCGCAACGACTTCTTGTCCAAAACACCTCAGTGCATGAAGACGAAAGTCTTATCAATGTGTGTTACCAATGATGACTTATCAAAATAATCAAAAATCAAAAATGCTTTATTTTGTAGGTAAACAGGGTACACTTAAAATAGTCAGATTCCCCTGAGATTTTCCCCTGAGAAGAACAAGCAAGAAACTCAAGAGGTTGCTCTTGACTTGAAACAGCAATGTTAATAGCATTGTTGTGTTCCGGTTATCAGAGATAAGATAGCCCGTCCCCCAAATTTGTTGGGGTTTCCGGATCAGTACGCTTCCACTTTCGACCTCATCTTCACTAAACATCAGGTGTGATTTAGGTCAAGTACGAAACCGTACATAAAAAAAAAAAGAAATCCGTAGGGGAACGAAGCTTACTCACATAGCCCAGCGAATTAGCAGGGTGAAGTGGCAGTAGGCAGGGCACATAGCTCAAAGAGCTGATAGCCGGTGGGGCATTAAAGTTCTCGAGTGCAGACTGCGTACCGGCAAGGGCAGCATAGGACATCCACTCACAAGGCGGAGAGACGTCCTGATGAAGGTCGCGGGAAGTCGCTGGATGCAGGGCGCTTCCACCGGTCACTCTGGAACTCTATGGGGGAGGCCTATATTCTGCAGTGGACGTCCTATGGTTGATATGATGATAATGAGACTGTGACCTTCCAAGCCCGCCTATGCCAAGCTGGGTCGAGTCACGAGGTGTATATGTACAGAATGGGACGGGACGGCTCTGGCCACGGTCAAAACAGAACACGGATCACCACACCAACTTATTTATTGAGAGAAACAGAGATGTAAGAATTATTAAAATAACGGTGAGACTGAGTTAAATCTGGAAATCAATGTGTCAAAAAAAAGGATCCGTCAGTTCATCAGTCAGTTAGTTAGTTTAAAATTTCGAATTTGAACTCCAATAACCCAAACCCACCAATGAGTATCAGCTCAAAAGAACGACACCGTTACAAGACAGTCCATTCTCATTGAAGTTGGACAATAAGCGGGCGGATCATGAATATCAGGGATGTGAGAATACTTAATTGATACGCAATCGTTAAACAGTGCGACAACGTTATGTATGAAGTCTCATTTGGCACGTAGTAGTAGTAGGATCATAAGTTGCTTTCTCGTTTTTCATACCATATCAAAAAAAAAAAACAATGATCTAGAGTAGTAGATACTCTACTCATTGATTTTTAACCCCCGACGAAAACCGACGGGTGTCTGTATTTGACAGCGTTGTATGTATCTGTCTAGTCTTTGGTCTGATGTATCTCAGTAATTCATGGTCCGATTTGAGTGCGTTTTTTTTATAATAGACGAAAAAACGAGGGGACAGGTTTGATGAAAATCGGTTGGTTTAAGTTGATGATATCCAATATTTACTTGGTTTTCAATTAAATAATAAATAAATAAATAAAAGGTATTTATTCACCTTGATATCCAATATTTACTTGGTTTTCAATTAAATAATAAATAAATAAATAAAAGGTATTCATTCACCTCAAAGTTAATTTAACAAGTAATTAATTGATAATAAATTAGGTCAAACTCTGGTGAAAAAGTAGGGACTCAGCAGATTTGCTGATTTTCAGTCCCAACCAAGTAGAGTAGTTGCTGCCACCAAGGAATTAATTATTATTATTCTATGAATAAATTTAAACATTAACTAAAAATAAACAAAAACAAAAATCTATATCTAAAATCAACTCAAAAACAACTACAAGTGATAAACCATAAAAAGCTACACACTAGAAGTTATCATATAGGTAGGTATTTGGTAAATTTTCAATACTTATGTGTGATTGTGCTAGTGAATTTAATTGTGCTCAAATTATTAGTACTAATTTAACAGATTTAAATCATATCCGAATCATACTGGCAGAGAAACACCCGTCCAAGAAACTATTTATCTAAAAATGCACACGTTACATGGTCAGGTGTGAAGTTTTTCGAAAGGACCATATGCATATGCAAAAAATTAATAAATATTGCATTGGCATGAAATGCACAAATCATCAATGTACAAAAAAAAATATTCTTTACTCCACTACCCAAAGGTTGTCTAGTAGAAATCGCTCATTAGCGATAAGACTTCCAGTTATACAATTGTATGTAAAGTTTGTTTAACAAATATAATTCGTTTTATTTTTTCTTCAATTTAAGAGTTATGCTATTGTCGGTGGAGTAATGACCACGTCTTTATTTTAACCTTTTCTTTCACTTGATCAAAGTAATTGCTAGGTCTTCCCCTTTTTTCTCTTTCATGCAATCTTTCCTTCAATTATGTTCTTTAAAAAAATGTAATGTCGTATCTATCACGTGACCTAAAAAATGATTATTTAAGGCGAAATGCAATCATTGTGTTAGAAAAAGTATCAGAAAGCTTCAAGCTGACTATACACAAGATCATTAGTTAATTAACTATAGCAAACAGTCAAGCCCTAATGGTAATCATCAGTAATGCATATCACAACAAAACATCACATTATCGGAGATAAACAAAACAATAATTTGTTGGTTCCTAATAGCTTCGTATAAAAGCTAAAACTTTTGGGAAGATTGTTTAGTTTTGAAGTAATGAAATACCCGTGTAATGTTGAGATACAACGTGGAAAGTGCTAGTACTTAACTTTTGTGAAATCTCTGCAAGAAAGTGATTTTTATTTAATAATTCTTGGCCACCTTTAAACCCTGGTGGTGAGTCCCACAAAAATGTCAGGAGGTGGGCTAGTATCCCTAGATTTTTGCGTCATGTAAGAAGTGCCAGAGACTGAAAAGCAAAATAGGAGAAACAGGTATGTATTGTAAGAATTTTATAAATTATCTATAACCTTTTGATCTGTCCATAGTCTGTGGTAGGTGGGATACGATTATAAAAGGCAGATAATTTTGAAAACTACATTTTTAGGATTCGTTTGTTTTTAATATCGACGCAAAAAGAGGTGTTTGTCTGAATATCTGCGGGCCTACCTGTGGCATAAAGCGCCAAACAGCTAGACGCGTGGCCACATTCTGGTCCTAAAGAATTTGATATTTTTGCCATCGACTCGCTAAGAAGAAGCTAGACTCGGTGAAACCGTTTCTAAGATATATTATTATAGCTTTTAACACACTTGGTTTGTTTATTTGGACGATACAATATTGTCTTACGGGAGTTTTCTATTTTTTATTTCTATTGTATATTGGTAGGTCTAGGCAATTCTGAAATTAATCGACTTTACTATGTTTACTCTAAGGATAATAACGAAATGACGGGAATTTAAATAGAATTTGTCCAATTTTTTTTTTAATTAAATTGAACAATATTTATATTATACTATTCTTATACCAACGAGAATATCAAGGAGACAATTTGTTGTGACTCTAAGTAGATATTGTCCGACTTTTTTGTAATAAAGTCGCTCAAAATCTGCTTACAAATTACGGCAAATGATCATCTTTCGTCGGCAAATCAGTTGCTTCGAAGCCACACAGCAGCTTTTACTGGGACAACGGATGCAGCTGCTAAATACTGCAGCATTTGTATATAGTGGTCTTTATTTGCAGAGATAGTTTGTTTTCACTAACTATAGACTATATATTTTTGTGTCATATAGGGGTGGATAAGATTCATGATCATGACCGACGTATGGTACTTCTCAAATAAAACTAGCAAAACCTTCGTAGCACTCAGCGGTTTATTTTCGATGGATATTTTCACAGTATAGCTTGATTCACAAAGGATTTAGACGACCGATTAGTGTAGTGGATAGTGACCCTGTCAGCGAAACCAAAGGTTGCGGGTTCGAATCTCGCGACGGGTAAATGTTTGTGTGATGAATATGAACATTTATTCCTGAGTCATGGATGTTCATATAAATATTTATGTATGTTTATCCGTTATCTAGTATCCATAGTACAAGCCTTGCTTAGTTTGGGACTATTGTCTGATTGTTGACTGATTGGTGTAAGTATCCGAAATATTTATTTATTTAATGGGATAAATTAATGTACAGACCAATCGTAATCAAGCGAATAGAGATATGAACCATAGAATATACAGGATGATTTTTTTACCGTCAGGAAAAAATGGGGCATATTAGGTAGGTGAAATAGAAGTTATTGGCTTAGATAGTTTATTTTTTTTTTAATCATCATCGACCTACGCTTCGGCCTGGCGGAATTCGTAAGGTTCCTTTCATGCGAAATTTATTTGTAACTAACATTTTCTCCAATTTTATTTTTTTTTATTTAATGATGTAACGCGGCCGTCAAAGGACAAACGTATTATTTGATAGATTAGATTAGATTAGATTAGATTTATTTAGTTCACTTTTACAATAGCATGTCATACATACAGTTTCGTAAATTTATGAAATCTAAAATAAAAGTGATTGTCAAACATAAAACAAAAAATAATAACATAAAAAACAAATACCTGTATACAATAGTAAAATATATTGTTATATGTAATTTTTTTTTGTTGTTGGGATAATGGTTTTGAAAAAGAAACTAAAATACCTATGCCAATACCTTCTATTTCCCTTACCTAAAATGCCCTGTTTTTTTCCTTACGGTAAAAAACTCATCCGGTATTTCAGAGACAAAAAGCTAGGGGAAGTATATCAAATTATTGGGTCTTTAACTATGAAATATTTTAAATATTTTTATATATAAAAAAGTTTAGTTTTTTCGTTAATTATATGTACCAATTCCTGCGATTTTCAAAGCTATATCCAAATTTGTTTTTTATTTGGAAAATGGAATATTATTTCAAGGTTTCACATGAAATATTTTTTTATTTCGGGCTAAATCACATAATAAAAAAAATTTGAACAGTGCTCTTTTCATGCGCTTCCCATAATCATTTCTTAGATTCGCTGAAACTTTTATAAAGCGGTTACTTTTAAAAATTAACGCTGCCTATATTTAACTTAATGTTATCCAATAATACACACAAAGTTTAGCTAAATTTGGATTTGCCGTTCCCAAAAAAAAATCAAAAATGTTTGTATGGAGAAAAGTCTTAATGAAATTCTTCATACAAAACGCCAATTTCATAGGTAAGGACCTAATAAAAAGCCTGGAAGGGATACATAATAGGCTATACAAAACATTATCACCATCAAAATTCAAGCAATTGGGAAAACTGTTCCTCTTATTGCAATGAGATGGATCGTTGTATCATTGACATCAATAAAATAAATTAATGACAAGACAATAGCGATGTTATTTTTTCTCAATATCAACGCAAGCAACTCACACACTTTATCATATACATAGGTTCAGTAACCGTCGAACGGAATAATCTTTGTTCTAGGTTCTGTTAAAAATTCTGGATACACTGGACTGGACAAGGGATGGATACAATTTATTATGTACGTGTACTAAAATATGTTTGTTTCTATGTCTGTGTTTCAATATTACCATTAAATCCTACCTGTGCTCTACAAATTTTGTCGTGGGTGTAAGTAGATCTAGTTCGGCTTTTTTCCTATAATATAAAGCCTAACCATTTCTACATATATTCCCCTCAAATTATATCAGCATCGCAGTTGAGAAGTGAGGTCTCCGTCATCGTCATCATCTGAGGTGAATGTAAGTATGATTCATCCGGCTTGTTTAAGTCATTTACAGCTGTTCAAACCTTACTTTGATTTACGGAAAACTTTATTATCACATTCATCGTGCATCATTCTAGCAGCTGTAATTTTTTCGTGTAAAGAAATCTAGCGTAATATGTTAGCGCTTGACCCCAATCACATCTGATGTTAAGTGAAGATGAGGCCGAAGATGGAAGCGTACTTACTCGAAACCTTTAATTTTTTTGAGGATCTTATTTAATATTTAGTAAAATCACTAGATTTGTGTAGGCAAATGAGAAAATCTAAACTAAACGCAATTGAAGAACATGTTAAACAAAAAAATTAAAAACATAATTCATATGCATGCAATCTTTGAGTAAATACTTAGTTACTGATTATTTTTGGAATCCAATGTTGTTTACACTTAATTAATAATGTTTGAGTTACCAAATAAATATTATTAATGACCTTAGATATGTTATTTTGGGGTTGGGAAATGATGAAATCGAATTATCAATTTCCAACTTTCGTGATTTGATTTTACCAAATCCTTATTTTTATTTCAGGTATCCCTGTAACAGGTCGGGGAAAAGTATTTTCTTATTTCGTATGTTTGCAACTGTAATCAGATCTCTTTGGTTCTTTTTTAGTATCTGACATATTTTGATTCTATTGTGTAACTTATTTCCGGCATTTTGAGAAAATTAGTAAAACTTTAAAAATCTTTATTTCATTTAGCAAAGAAAATTGTACCAATTATGGACTTATGTCCAGTGCAAAGTCAGTAAGAGTAATACAGAATTGGATCAAGCTTTTTCAGTCTGAATATTTTAACGGGAAATCTCGCTTTGTAGATGTAGGTTTTGTTACCTTAATAATTTAGGTAAGTGAAATAGAAGTTTATTTATTTCTTTATTTATTTCCTTTTTGGAGAACTAACAACAAGAATCAAGTATTATGTGAGACAATTTAAAATTTTTACATGTTAATGATAAGTTCCCACATGTAAGCTACTAGATAAACAAGTTTCTCAAACTTTTGTGATAATTAAATAAATGAGATAATAAGTTATTGTCATAAGTAGTTTATTTTCTTTTGTTTCAAAATCAACATCGACACACGTAGCGTCCGGAGATTGATATGCGACTGGCGGAAATTTATTGGGAACTGGAATTTTCTCCAAGTTTTTTTTTAATTTAATTTATTGATGTAATTATGTGGAATAGGCTACAAACGCGACCGTCTAATGACAACGCTTTATTCAATTATGGATTTGAAAACACAAAAAAATAGTAATAATGCCAATAAATTCTATTTCACTTACGTAATATGCCCTATTTTGTTTCCTTACGTTAAAAAAAATCATCGGGTATTATCATCATTTTGTGATTTTTTAGCAACCATTCCAACCTCCATTATCTCGTGACCCCACCATAAACAGTCAAATGTCCTGCATTGACCTTCCATAGAGTTGGCCGCCTTAGACTGACGTGTACGAGTTGGTACTGGATCAAAGTGGTTCTGTGAAATGTTTTTTATTGACCCTTTTTACTACGTAAAATGTAACGTGTAAGATTAGGTTACATTTCTGTTTTATTTTCATTTTATTTTTGTTAGCTTATTTTTAGCAATTCTTTTATATCTAAGATGGATTTTTTGAATCTGAAATAAAGCTTTATTATTATTATAAAAGGAAACTCATGAACAATTCAGTCCATTATCTATTTATTTATTTTTTTTTCTATGTAACATTTATTTTATTTTACATATTTATACTTATGCCCACGTCCCAGTAATATTTAATGTGTTTACTTTTATGCATTTATACAGGGTGACTTTGAATTCGTGTAATTCCAATTAACTGATGACGCCACTCTTGATTACGAACAACTTTCCGCAAGGAACCATAGTCGAATTCGACCAAAAAAATTTCAATTACCCATACAACCTAAACCTTTCTGAACCACTTTTAGTATGGAAGTACAACAATATTCGGCTGAATTCGGCTATGGTTCCTAGTGGAAAGTGGTTCGTAATCTGGAGTGGAGTCACCAGCCGAAAATTATTTGACTTCCATACAAAAGGGGGTTTCAGAATGGTTTATATTATATGGGTAATCGTAAATTTTTTGATCGAAATGAACTATGGTTCCTTGGGAAAAGTTGTTCGTAACCAAGAATCATGTGTCATCAGTTAATGGGAATTACACGAATCCAAATTCACCCTGTATAATTGATACACGTGACGAACGTCGTCGGTTTAAAATTTTATTTGCATAATGTACATAACTTTACTTGCAAGTTGCAACATCACAAAAATATATGAGTGGTCTATTTGCTCAGCGTGGTTTCTGCGGTAATTTTTATAATTTTTGCTTATTATTAGGACATCCTGTCATTAAGATATTTTACACATCTACTTATATATGTTCATGTATGTTTCAAACTGTTGACTTGAATAAATAATTAAATGTAAAAAAATATTTGAATTTGTATGCAAATTAGGAAGAAATTTTAATATTTTAATGACAATAAATATATATAGAAGTAAGAACGAGTAGTGACTTTTTCCTTACAGCGTTTATCATCTTCCTACTTCATCATCACCAATAACATTCAGATCTAGCTTTAAGTAGGCTTTGTTCGATTTATACAATATCTAAATCGACTTATCCTACTTTAAACTGAGTCTGGATTCATCATCATGCAGTCTTATCCAAGTGGAATAAAAGTGTTGACAAGAGCCTTGTTAAGAGAGGTCCGGCATTGTTTTCATCACGTGCCAGAAATTTTAGGTAATAGCAAAGTAAAAGGAAAAATATCTTTATTTTATAGGTACAGGATACACTGAAAATAGCTAGTCAGTTTTTACATTTTTACACTACTGCTTGTTCAAAAACTTGGAAAAAATATGAGTTCTAAATAAATTTCGCGTGATAAGAACCCTTATGTATGCCACCAGTCACATATCAATCTCCGGCCGGCGTATGCAACGATGATGGTTTTGAAAAAAAAAACTACCTATGCCAATAACTTTTATTTCACTTACCTAATCTATTTTGTCTTTACGGTAAAAAAAAACTCAGCCTGTATAAAACGAAGCGTCTTTTAGCAGTTCTAAATAAAATACCGAAAAACCGCCCGTGAAGATGGCTGGACTGTACCTTTATTGGGAATTCTGCATCCAACATTTGCCGTTAACATTAAGTACGTTTCGAATGGCTGTTCTCTATACACACAGCCCTTCAAAACATACTTGAGTCGATGGCATTGTGAACTCAATCCCTCCATCTCCGTCCACCTTGTGAATGGATGCCCTGCGTTACCCTTGTAGTCCAACAAGGATTCACTTTTAATTTCCTTTAATTTTAAAGGCCGTGATTTTTTGCACATGGATAGGTACTTCTCAGTGTTAGAATAAAAAAATAATAATAAATTGGTAGCTTGCTTTAGATATAACATAGATATTTAGTAATAAAACATAGACTATATGATTAAAATTACCACTGCGAATTTCATTGATCCGGAAAATTTACTTAGAACTTCTTTTTTTAAAAAAAAAAACGATCAATTACTTCTTTACATTTATGAAATATTTCACCAAGGGCAAATATAATGACTCAGTAAACTGTTTTTAGAAATATAAAGTAACCATTGATTAATTTTTTAGATTTTTTTTGTTGAAAGTTGTTTTAGAAGATATTAGCATCTTCTACAACGCTATGAAGTTCACAGTGGTAACTTTATTGTAGGTCTTATAACTAAATACCTTTACTATTCCTAAAGCAACCTACAGAATTGTTAGAAATTATTGATGGGTACTCTATCCTTCTACAAAAAATCAGGAACTTTACAATTATAGGAAGTTAAACCACAAAAATTGCCTATTTTTAATGAATATAAGTCGCTCACTCAACTATAACCCTTTTGTATTAGTGCTTCTTTTGTTTGTTGTAGGTGTTTCTTTAACTTGTTACTTTAGGTTTTAATCATCCTTACTTTGTTTTGTATGTAGCATAAGTATATGTAACTGTGATACCAATAAGATAGATAGATAAAGCGTTTATTTGCATACCTATTACAGAAACACATACAGAAATATTCGACGCAACAATCATTCTGCTTGGTGTTATTCTTACGAAATGTAGCCTTATTTCACAATAATAAAAATAGAAACAAAAACTAAGTACAACTGTTACAACTTATAATAGAGTTGTATGTGTATCTGTACCACGAATGGGCCATCGCTCAGTGTGGATCCTCACCCATAGCGGTAAGACACTGATTTTCAGCTAGTGCCCTGCGAGAGAAAGCGAGGGTAGGGTACCAGTGCAAAAATTTTCAATAACAACCATCACTATGTATTCTATACATATACCTACAATCTAAAAGTAATATATGTATATATAAAATAAATATATATACTACTTATATAAAAGTAATGACGTTTTTACGTATCTTACGTGGCCCATAGTATTATCATTCTATTAATTTACGGTTATTTATTTAATTTCTGATATTCCCAGGTTCCATTATATCCAGAACGTCCTGCCCACTTGGTGTGATTGCACGATCACAAAGGCGGTAGACGAGCGCGAATAAGGAAGTAATCACTTAGTGTGCATCGACCCTAATGGGGTTAAATCACTGGTTGAGCGTGTCACTCATAGTTTGCTCGCTGTGATATGAGCTGTGACTACTCTTTTTTCGCTATGGGTGACTTATGCGAAACAGTGGACTTTAGGTGACTTAGCGATAACTGGTAAGGTACATGGATTCATCAAAATCATTACCATTGATGGTAACGTTAGCCTTAGCATGGCTAAAGTTAGAATAAGATAAGATAAAAGAATAGTCTGGATTATGCCCGTACTTTAGAATATTGCTCAATCGTAAATCTGCGCTTGAGCATAGTTAGAAAGAGATGCCCATATACAAGTTACATAAAACTGTCCATTTTTAACTGGGGTCAAGCGGAGATCTCTGCTTGAGTAACATTCTGTAATACGGGCCCTAAAGTAAGTGGTCTAATAAAATAAAATTATTCTACTATTTATTCAAAATTTTTATTAATTCAAAAAGTCCAATCAAACCATTGCTTTATATCTTAGTCTTTTGTCAATTGTGTTCCTATAATAGTGATGTTTTGTTAATGTATTGTTATGTATTTGTAAGTATACTTTTAGAAAAATATAAAATTTCAATTGTTTTCCTCGCCTCGCCTTTCGTGTATTGTAATTTCTGTCTATGTTTGCTCAATGTATGTGTGAATACTTACATAAATATGATATGCAATGAAGTGTTAAGTAAGACAAAGTTTATTTCAGTATGCATTTTTACGTAAATAGTTTCATAGACCGGTGTTTCTCTGCCAGTATGATTCGGATATGATTTAAATTTGTTAAATTAGTAATAATAATTTGAGAACAATTAAATTCACTCGCCCAATCACACATAAGTATTGAAAATTTACCAAATACCTACCTATATGATACCTTCTCGTGTCTAGCTTTTATGGTTTATCACTTGCAGTTGTTTTTGAGTTCCAAAAATAATGTAAACTATATACTGAAGTCAATAAATATAATTATTTGAATTATTTAATGAATCTGTGTGTTATTATATCTCTTTGAGGTATTCCTGATAGAAGACCAAAATTAAGAAAGCATCATCAGACCTTCATCATCATCATCAAATCATCACCTTTATACGTTATGACAAAAATTCTATCAAGCACAAAATTAATCAGCAAAATCCGAAAATGTGGATGCTCGTACAAAACTACACTCAGAAGAACATAGAACCTCCTCCTTTTCTGAAGGCGGTTAAAAGGAGAGCTTGAGGTTCTTTCTTAACTCTACAAATACTCTTATATTGCCCTTAGCCCTAGCCCATTATGCAGGTTATTCCCTTTTGGGGAATGTTTTTACTTGCCACACAAAGTTCACTAAAGGATGCTACTTTTGCCATAGTCCATAATTCAATACAGCTCAATTTGACATTTTTAGGCCACCCATATCTTTCGAACGAAAAATAACCGGCCCTGCGATAATGTGGCCATTTCCTTTAATTAGGAGATCCAAGGTAGCAGGAGTCATGTAGAGTAGTGTTTACCTGAAGGTACTGAGTACCGTCCGTGTCGAGTACCACTGCTCATGCTAGCTAAATTACCCATAGAAGTTACAAACCCCGGCTCCACAGTCCTCCCACTATAGCTCCTATAAGCTAGGATCGACAGTGGCACTCGACACGGCGCCTACTGAATGGACGGTGCCCTACGTGACTATTACTACCTTGGACCCCAGACTAATTAAAGAAAGAAATAAGGTGTGTATAAGTAAGAAAAGAGGTTTCCCACTTCCCACCTTGGCAAATGAGAGTGTAGTCAATGAAATCCATATGGGGCTAAGGTCTAGTGAAGCTCTGCCTCCTGCTTTTGTATACACTACGGACTGCGCCAAGAAGAAGTGAGAGTGGCGGTAGCAGTAGGCTACCGCGAGTAATAGTGCCAGTAAACCGAGTGGCAAAACTGCTTGAAAGCTCGGAAGTTTGTGTCTATTTAAAACCAGACAGAATTTTCGCAATCCCATAAAATATGATATGCGGATTGGTCTCCATCTCCACATTCACAATCAGGAGAGTATAGGACAGTGGGAAGAGAGAAGAGGCGAGATTCTGTACGCTAAAAATTAAATGGTTGCCCGAGGCAAAGTTGCTTAACCGCGCATATCGATCGCCGTTTTAGATAAATAAGTCCTCAGACATCGTTAACACCCTCAAGCCGTACAATAGCGGCTCCAATTGAATTAAGCTCAATTTCTGAGAGACCCGCGCTTCCGGCGGTATTCGCTACAAAAGGAAATGTCGTTTTAATCAAATTGAAATCAATTTGTCCAGTAGCAATCATGATTTACATAGGGTTGGAGTGCAATGACCCACGTGTGGGTACTTATAGTACGTACATTATAGGCAATATAATTTGCAAATTATTCGAAAATTGCACGACCGATTGGTGAAGTCCCGCACACTCGATTTGTGTAATGAATACGAACATTTATTCCCGAGTCATGGTTGATTATTTATGTAATGTTTATCTGTTGTCTAGTAGCCATAGCACCTACATGTATCGTTTCGTTTGGGGCTAAATGATTGGTGTAAGAGTCCAAAATATATATTTATTTATATAAAAAAATTTCATTATTCTACCTACAGTATTTTATTTTTAAAGGAAGCTGGGCATCAATTTCTGAAATTTGAATAATTGGAAATCAACTTCAGTATGAAGTTCAGTAAGATGTTAAACCCAAGCGAAGCGAGGGAAATATGATAAGAATCCTGAATGTTATGCCCGAGGAGCATACTCTACTTTATTTTATATACCTACCTATTGTGAGGTAAATTAAAAAATAAATTATAAATTTCGCGGTAAAAATCACGGATCGAAAATCAACGATTTTTTTCTTTAGATAATTTAGTTCCGTAAGCTTTGTTAATTTTGGAAACTATTTTTTATTGAAGTTTTTGTTGACATTTTGGCGTTCCAAATTTAAATGTTATTATTACCCAAGGGAACTTCCATACAACTTTAGCTCCCTTGGGCTTTAATAGCTTTATTCAGATGCAGATGGTGTATAATAGTAGATTGTTAACCCCTTGGTTAACAATTTAAAATCTTGGTTAAAAAACAAACAGCCCTTGCTGCATGACATCAATTGCATACGAGGTTTTTGGCGCCCGAGCGCAGCGAGGGCGCTAATTAGCCCGAGTATGCAATTGATGCTTACACCCGAGATAAACACTCTGCTTTACATATCGATTGTGAGGTAAGTAAAAACAAGTTCCTCTTAGATAATTCATTAAAATATGATATAAAAACACTTTCAGAAAGAGATTTAACTTTTTTTTCTGACCGCCACTTCATAAATTCGTCGTATGCCTACATATCTTTCTTACGAGTTCGGCGGTAATAGATTTTCTAAAACTGTTTTTGCTTGTTCTTTTATAAAATCGGGGGTTAGATCCATGTCTTCGTCACTTGACATTTTTCAAAACTTTTGAGAAAGAACTCCAAAACACGAAAAATTTACTTTCGCGCCTAGCTAGTCGACTGCCTTTTTTACTCTTCACGATTTTATGGCACGCAAGCGCGTCAAATCGTGCTGGCCAGTTTGATTTTTAAATCGATTTCAACTAACATACGATGTGACTGCGAAACAAATAATTCGATATTTAAAATAAAATCTTCATAAATTCTAATATAAATTGTCTCGATTCCGATTCGAGTAAATAATCGATACCGAGAAAAAAAATTAACTTTTAAAAAATATTCTTCTTGCAGTACGAGTATGACAGTTCTTTTTTCAAATTCCAAAACCTATGCTGTAATGCTAACATTACATGGTAGGTTTTGAAACCTATGCTGTAATGATATCCATACACCCCGGCATTCAGGGAAGTAAGTGACTACTTACAGAGCAAGAGATATGTAAAAACTATTAACGTAAAATAGTGTTGCGGCCTAAATCTAACAAATTGTAGCTTGTAATGAAACATATGATTAAAATTACTACTGCGAATTTCATTGCGTCGAAAATTATACATAGAACCCCCCAAGTAACTATTTTCAAAAAAAAATATCAATAACTATACTTTACTTATGAAAAATTTCACCGAGGGCAAATATCACAACTCAATAAACTATGCTTAGAAAATATAAAGTAGGCAAGTCATATTTCTTTCTATTTTAAAGTATATTTTTCAAAAGGGCTACGTATAGATTTTTCTATTAAAGTTATGACTGCTGTTATATAAATAGTTTATTTATCTTATGTTACTTTATCATTAATTATACTGTTACATATAATACATGCTATTTTTTCAGCTTAACAATAAATAATTTATTTATAATATTATTTATTTACAGTAGCATTTTTTATGAGAAATTAGTAAATAAATGATTTGATTTAGTATTTAGTTACACATATTTTGTGCAGGTGTGTTCAAATATAATTTAGGTCAAATTCAACAAATTGTTAAATGCTTTAGTGTGAGCTGTGTCTCGAATTGTATCGGGTAATCACTCAATTAAATAAATTCTATTTTTCAGAGATAATTAAAAGGCGTAATATTTTCGTGTAAAGATAGTAACGTAAAAGAAATTCGGAGGGTGAGGTTCACAGATAGAGACAAGGCACGATTCACACACAGGAGAATTACACTTTCAAAGACATAAAATAAAACTTACGAAAACACAATCAATACACACAATACAAAAATAATCTTATATGTGCACTTTAAGATTAAAAAGAAAAATAGACATCCACTGTATTTTTTTTTCTTTCAGAAAACACACAGGACTAATTTATTTAACATCGCATAAGACAATAAAGTTTCCACTGCCTGATAGCCTTTACATAAAAACTCAAGTAAAAATTTGGTTAAAAATCAATACTAACTTTAAAAGCAATTGAAAAATCTACAGCTAGGATTGTTTATGGCTCAATACTTATGACACCAAATATTCACATACTATGCTACGTGCGCAATACTTGCTAAGTTGATACCACTATTACCGATAATATTGGCGATTGCTACATCAAAATTCGAAATATACAAATAATACAAAACTAGAAAAATTGAACACCAACCAACCCAAAGACTCCAAAACATGATTTGTCCCCGAAATTTCCAAGGCCGAAAACGTGTTCAGTTAAATTTAACATTTTGTGGATACAAATAGATTTAACCGATACATTTTTTTTTAATAAATCAAAAATAAATGTTTTCCCATCTTTTCTTTACAGTTTGTATCATTTTGTTCTTCTTTTATATATACACATAGTACTTCTTAGCGTGTTAGTTTAAAAAAAACATGTTCACTTTCACTACAAGATATTTTTGTATCCTGCATTGAAAAGAAAAATTTACTTTAACTTTTCGATTTTTAACATATTTTAATATAAGATCTGTATTTTACTAGTATAGAAGTCAGCCATTTCAAATGAATACACAATGGAACAACACACACATACGTAGTGACAAAAGAGTCATGTAGGACGTCAATTTTTGTATTAAAGTATAAATTTATCCTTTGTGTCACCGACAAAATGTAATAAAAGGAATCCAATATTACATATGTATTCATCAAAAGCTAAATAAATTATACACCGGTCACTCCAGAGACAGCGCTACTATCTCTTTTAATTAGTCTACACTGAATCCATTGCTAGTTTCCCAATTGCTTTTCATGAGAGGACTTTGCCATAGTGAGCTTAATTACGTTTCCCTTTTTTTTTATGCACAACAGGTTAGCACTTTACCTCCATCACACCTGATGTTAAATGAAGATGAGGCCGAAGGTGGAAGCGTACTGACCCGAAAACTCCACCCTATTTGGGGAACTGGCTATCTTATCTGTGACAACCGGAACACAACAATGTTGTTAACTTAGTTGTTTGGCGGCAGATTTAGATAAGATAGTGGTAGCTAGCCAGGTGAACATGTAAAATGCCTTACCACCAATCAAACCGAGTACTAACAGGTACCTCGCAGGGGATCGAACCCGCGACCTCCGAATTGTAAACCGTATGTTGAACCCTGTCTGCGTTGCAAGCTCTGCAGGTTGCGTTTTCAGCTATTTCATACTAATACAACATTATGCGATAGTGTAGTGGGCTTGTTTGTATGTTTCGCGTCTGCATTGTCAAAATGGCTTATTTCAACGGGGGCGGGAGCTGTCTTAAATTTCGCCTTGAAATGTCCAGTAAGCACACCAAAATATAAACAGCGTTTGTTTTCAAAGCAAACCGAAAATCATATAAAGTTGTAGCGACAATTTCTAAGTTGTCGAATTATAGAGCTTTAGCACAACACATCGAAATAAAGGGATCTACATACTAACTGCCCCCACACCACCACTTCAATGAATAAGGAGATAATATTCCCGCCTCTATTTAAAGCTAATCAAAGTTGGTTAGGGAACAGTCAGCGAGAGTGCGCGTGCGACGGTCGACGCGTTAGTCCGCCATGTTCATATATTGCAGTTTTATTTCCAATCTCGAATACTTATGCGGTATCAATGCAAGTGTGTTTAAAATCAGTGATAGTTGTTATGGATTCTCTGCAGTCGGTCCAATTTTCTGGTAAGTGTATCACTCCCCGGCATCGTTACTAATTACCTAATTTAGTTTCATAAATGTGGCTTGACGAATTGATGGTTCTTAATGCATTTATCCTGTTTCCCTTTTGTAAGTCTGTTTGACGTCACGAATGTCCTTAACTCTTTTATTTGTTAAATATTGCAGTGTAATATGTTCGTCTTCGATTATCTACTTCTGTTGTTCATTACTTCGGAATGTATGACTATGTACATTCGGGTTCGTAAGCGTGTTAACAGTCGCAGCTCAAACAATTTAGATTTTATGGAAAATCTTTTTATTTAAGGCAAGTGTCGATAATTGAAACGGTTGACTGCATAGAAATTAAAATAAGTTCCGTTAGTTATTCAAATTCATTCTTAAAGTCCACGGGTGTCATTGGGGTGTAAAATACAACTTCGAGAAAATTGTCGGCATGCTACTACCGACGTCTCGTTCGAAGTAAAGTTACATTCAAAACGCGATACATTGCCGGGGCGACATTACACGTCATCAACAAGCATATCTAGAGACAGAGTAATGAAATACCAATTGGATATTTTTCAATGGAAGTTTCTTATAAATTAATGAAGGCGTTCGTATAGATTTCACATTTGAAAAGAGGGATAAGTGCAAGTAGACTTAGGTACTGAGAGTTTTATTCTATCAATAAACTTATATAAGGTCATTTGACCTGGCCAAATTAAAATGAATGATGTGGTTAGTGACTCTGTCTGAAAGAAACCGCACATTGAAGTTTGTCAAGTTGATATTCCACACACATTTTAGAGACTGTATCGTTTTATTGTACTATTATGGGGCTATAAAAGTATTTCATGGCAATTTCAACGTGATATCTCTAGTTTTTAAAGAGAATAATTATAAATTGGAAACTTACAAAATCACACAGATAAAACAAACCAAGCTATAGAAGCTATAGAACCATAGAAAAGGATCATCTCGAAAAATCTGCTTTTTGTAAAAAAAAACGATTACAAAGCAGTTCAGAGTTTTCATAATACTCCTTTTTTGCGTCAAGAGTAAGAGAAAAGTAGAGACGGTTGTATTATAGTCTCGAGGTATATCCCACGAAGCTGCCAGTATTGCTATATTAGTCCTAAAGGGGTTGAAGTAGCTATTTCAACTATTGATGATTTGATTTATATTATTTAGAGTACGGTTAAAGCTTTATTAGTATATGATAATAACCTAGTAAGTACTTAATTGCGTTCAAGGTAAACAATTTACACGTCCAAAGACCGTTTAATCAGTAAACATATTAATTTATCACTGTTTTGTTATTTGAAACTTTCTCGCTGTTTATTAAAATTTATTAGCTATGTCTACCTACCCATTTTGAATACGTGACAGATAAGTTTATATACTTACGAAACGCTGAGTTAGCCTTACTACTGGATCGCTTGGTAGTATTACGGGATTTTTTTTTATCCGTGGTACTAATTGGCGATGGAAACTGCGTGGTGTTTTTAGATCTTTTCTTTTTTTTTCATTTTTTAATGTCAGTGTTCCTAATATATTCGTATGTATCAAACGCTTGGATTTTTCTTTGCTCACAAATTCCTACATTAGCTAACAACTGGTAGTAACACTCTGGTAGTACCACGGGCAATAAACGAAATCGTCGATTAGACGGAGAACAAAATATTACATTAGAAATGAACAGGCACAGATAGGGTTGCCAACCGTACTTTAAAATAGAGTATCGTACTCTATTTCATGTAGGTGTACCTTATTATTAATAACACTAATAGAGTACCGAAAATTACTCTAATTACATTAACTGTGACTAAAGATCCTTATCTCTATGAACTTAGAATTAGGTTCGTATAACAAAACAACGCTGAAGTCTGAATATTATTGCCATCTCTCTCTCTCGACGCAAACACATGAATGTATCTACGCCGTTGTAACGGTGTTTCAACTAGTTTTAAGTAGATATCATGATTTTGGTAGAGTACAGAATCCTTAACGGACCTTAGAATATCTAGATTCGACCAATTCTTTTAAAAACAGCGCAATATAACAATTTTACATAACATGGTACATAACAATGTACCGCAAAAGTGTGTAAAAATACTATTTTAAAAATTCAATAAATAATACTCTCTTTTATAAATCCGTACAAGTATTAGGTCCTTACCTATGAAATTGGCGTTTTGTATGAAGAATTTCATTAAGACTGTTTTCTCCATACAATCATTTTTGTTTTTTTTTTTGGTAACTGCAAATCCAAATTTAGCTAAACTTTGTGTGTATTATCGGATAACATTAAGTTAAGTATACTACAATTACTACTACTAATTTTTACAAGTAACCGCTTTGTAAAAGTTTCAGCGAATCTAAGAAATGATTATGGGAAGCACATGAAAAGAGCTCTGTTCAAATTTATTTTATTATGTGATTTAGCCCAGAAATTAAAAAATATTTCATGTAAAACCTTGAAATTCCATTTTCCAAATAAAAAACAAATTTGGATATAGCTTTGAAAATCGCAGGAATTGGTACATATGATTAACGAAGAAAAAAAACTCGAATTTCATAGGTAAAGACCCAATATTTACCATCTCTGAATCAGTTATGCTTTATTTTTTCTAAAAAGTTAGCAACCCTAGGCACACAGGACCGTTTTATAAGAGCAAAGAGAGCGAGAGTTGAGGCCATTCAAAATGTACGTCAATGTCATGTGTTATTCTTTTTTCATGCTATTGGCTGTCGTCTGTCTATTCTGGCGTTATTTCAGCCAATGTTGAGTCTAATAGCTCCCAGCAAGTAACATATATTTATATCTTTCAATGATCTTCAGATAATTTCCCGAATGTCACGTTTACCCCGATTGGTTTCAAATCAGTGAACCTTTTTTAAAATAAAATGCACAAAAAAAACAACATTTCCATTTTCTAGTTTTACTTTGGTAACTAGAGTTACCTTCGTCGTGTGATCGAGCGTCGGTGGCTCAACGGTTTAGACGCGGTCTCCCAATTTGAGAGGTCCGGGTTCGATTCCCAGGCAGGCCATGTAACAATGAGTTTTTATATCTAATTTAATTACTTATATGCATTTATCCGACTGCTCTAACGATGAAGGAAAACATCGTGAGGAAACCTGCATGCCTGAGAAATAAAAATTGTAAGGCATTGAAAGTCCCCAACCCGCATTGGGCCAGCGTGGTGGACTATATCCCATACTCTCTCATATACGAGGGAAGGCCTACATCCCTGTAGTGGGATGTCTACCGGATGATGATGAATTAATTTATGAATTAATAAAATTTAAATGTAGATATATTTCAAGTGATAATTTTATCCTACTTACCTACTTATCTTATACATGCGATTGGGAATGCGTTTTCTTCAGGAATTTTAAATTTAATTTTTACAAAACTGTATCAAAGTTCCCATATTCCGTCCCCATCATTAATTAGATCCTGGGTACGTTACTTAAACCAGGGGTGTAAAATTAGTGGAAAGAAGTTCTTCAGCCACCTCCAAATCTTGGACTGCAACTAGGCCCTCTGACCTACTAGGAACTGTTTAAGGATAGCCAAGGTCCATTCACCTCCATAACTATTTTATTACTCTGTCAATGTGAGTGTGTATGAGGGTATGACGTCATCCATTTAGTACATTAGCCGACTGTGAATCATATGACGGTCAATTCATGTAGATACCTACTCTGCGGATTCCTGTGCAAATAATTTTGATCATGACTATACAATAGGAGTTTATACAGTTAGACTTATTATGCAGCATTTTGGAGGAAAATCAATTTATGGCCAACTTACAATAATTACTGGCATAAAGTCTGGCCAAGAAAAGAGCGACCTGAAAAATCTTCATATGGTATTACTAGCTACTGTACTAGTAGAACTTATGTAATAGCACAAGAAACCAGATTGATATATTTTCAGGAACAATCGCCTCCACTAACAAAGTGATCTATATGGTTGTATATGCAGTAAGGATTAATCATCCTCTCTTTTTGTATAACAATTATAAATAGGTCTTTTTGTATTGTCTTTGTGATTTAGTTAGTTCATGGTCTATTTTATTCTTAAAGATTGAAACTGTTTACCTGTGTGCATGCTGAGTTCACATCCAGTAGGATATACAGTTAATTATGTCGTAATATTGGGTAAGGCTGAAAATAATTTGAATTGTATCCAGCTTTGTGAACTGTTAAAAAAAACTACTACAGGAGAAAAAGTTTTGATACTTGAATATTTTTTGTTTTAACGACAATCAATTTTATTATTTGTTTTTTTACCCCACTGTCCAAGGAAGGAAGGTAATGTTTATCGAGTGTATGTATGTAAACTATCTATACCTGCCAAACTTCAGCTTTATGAATTTCGTGTTTCGTCAGTGAATGAGTGACATTTCGCTTTTTTATGATTGACGACTTGTTCGGTGTAGTGGTTATAAACCCTGACTCAGTGGCGGTACCTTGATATAAGCCCAAAAGCCAGGCATGCCTTTGTCTTAATAAAATACTCAATCAGGAATATTAACTTCAAACTTTATTGATCTTTAATCAGTACAGGAATTGCATCCCTCCAGATTAAACAAAAAAGAGGCAATAAAATGTATTTTATTTCATTAACTGAGTAAAAACCACAAATCATTCAACAAATCTCGGGCTTGCCCTACTCTGAAACTACCCTAGGCACGCCACTGCCTGACTTAAATCCCGCTGACTAAAATAAACTAAAAGTTCTGTAATTTAAATCCCGCTAGGGGCATCGCGTGTGTAGCCTATTACACATAATTACATCATTAAATTAAATAAATAAAGAAAACTTGGAAAAAATATGAGTTCTAAATAAATTTCGCATGATAGGAACTCTACAAATCCCGTCAGTCACATATCAATCTCCGGTCGGCGCGTGCGTTTTTGAAAAAAAAAAAACTACTTATGCCTATAACTTCTATTTCACTTACCCTTACGGATGGAAAAAAATTAGGGCATATTAGGTATAATATTAGGGCATATTTTTTTCCATCCGTTACATATAACGGATGAGTTTTTTTACCGTAGGGAAAAAAATAGGGCAGAAATACATATATTTATTTACAAAAAAATATGTATTTGTGTAGGATTTATTTATTTATATATTTCAGTAAAAATTTAAAGTTTCTAACTTAATCCTATAAAAAAAAAAACAAAAAAAAATACAACCTTTAAAAAGATATGCCTTTCAAAAACTATTCCCATACTTTGTCCAGGAATCTTGAAGTTTGGCATGAAGGAAAATAAGATCTTACCCAACTATAAAGAAAAAAGCCGAAAATTATATAAAATTCTATGATTGTTTGAATTATCAAGCAACAAACCAAATTTTGCGGAAAAGTAACTAAGTTCTTAGGGATCTTGAGTAGAACTTTCTTTGGTTGAAAATTTGAATTTCGAAGAAACATACTCCCCATACAAACGTGACTGATCAGCTGACATGACAGTATTAAAAAATCTAAAATTAAAAAAAAAGTATAGAAACGTACGTTACCTAATAAATAACCTTAGGCTTAGCACCCCCTTCCAACCAACGTTGTATAAGTTTGTCAATTTAAAAAATATGAAAATAATGATATTGTTCAGAGCTCGAGTGCTACTCGAACTTGACGGTTTTTTTGTGTAGTAGGTCGTAAGCGATTGTGTTGATGCTTCAAATTTGAAACGCAACTTCTAGTATTTGGAAAATGAATAACGGTAAATATTTTAAATTCTTTTTGCGGTCAAAACTGTGATACAGTTAATGTAGAAATAGGAATATCAATTCTCGATCACAGTGTAGCCTAGATATTTAAGTGGCCTACATTTTTTTTAATAATTAATAGCGCGGTGGGTATGTGACCTCCTTCACAGTATAGGTATTCACGAAGGAGGTATATAGAGTTAAGATATTCAAATGATTTTATGCATAAATAAACTAAAAAATATACCTACTTCAATAACACATTGAGTTTCGGCTTAATTGCCATTTTCAATGTGTGCGAAATTGCAGACTGCACAATCTAGAACACCATCGAAAGAACGCCCCGATTGTGTAGGCATTTTATAAGATGGATTTCGAAAAGTGTAGGCTGTAATTGCGCGATGTTCTTCCACAATTGCCTGTCCATCTTCGGACTACTAGATACACGCTGGTCTTCACACAACGTTTTGCTTCTTCATTCATCATGTAAATCAAGTCAAAAAATATTTATATCGTAGGATAAAAATTATCACTTGCTTGAAAACGTAACATTTTTTATCTTAATATTAAAATTATTGACATTATTGCTCAGTCACAAAGCCGATTCCCCAGAGAAGAACGAGCAATAAACTCAAGGGTTGCTCTTTTAAATAGGTTTGGGTTACAACTATATTATATTGTATAATTAGACTGAATATCGCCGAGCGGTCTATGTCCATGCTTGCTTATCATCCAGATAGTCAGAAATTTTATAATAGCCTTTGGTAAATAATGTCTGTTTTATGATGGTTTTGAATTTATTTAAAGGTAAATTTTGAATGTCATTTGCCCCTTAAATGACTTAGTGACTTTGTGTAAACGGCTGACATGAACAGCAAGTTTATTTTTATATCTTGTATTAACATTAAGCATATCACTACTTTTCTTAAAAGATTCTAGATTTTTTCTTACAAACATTAAGTTTTCGTAAACATATTGCGATGCTAATGTTAATATATCTATTAATTTCTTTAAATTTATTCCTAAGAGACACTCTGGGACCCAGTTTGTAAATCGCGCGAACCGCCCGTTTCTGCAGAACAAAGATACAATTTATGTCCGCGGCATTTCCCCACAACAGAATTTGAATTGCTAAATCATGAAAATTCCTTCCGGTTTTGCTAAATCAAAGACTCAAAAGGGTCTAAATAACGCAAATAAGTATTTAGGTAAGCTTCATCCTCGGTTACATCGCCCCTTCTTCCAGCTAAATTATTCTGTAAGCACACAGACAGAACTCGGGTCTGAATCCGTGGCGAGACACCAAACGATTAGAAACTTTACGGTCATGGATTAAAGTCCATGCCTACTGGAAATCTCACCGCGGACTCGAGCCGCACAAACAAGCTTACAAGATAACCACGCTGATGAGATGGTCAATCTCATGTCCAGTCTATCACAATAGAAACTATACAAGGTTGTATTTTGTATACCAAAAATCCGATACACCCCAATTAGATCATATATTTTTTATCAATATGGCTAGAAAAAATTTAATAAAAATAAAGGATTGTTACGAATTCAATTAGTGTTATGTCCACTTGTAGGGTGTTTATCCTTAATGATTAAATAATTAAGGAAAAAATAAAACCTCATATTTTAATAGCCGGAATCGATTTTATTCGTGATTCTGATCCAAATATTTTTTGAAAGTGTCAACCTACAATAAATAACCTTGTATAATATTTTTTTTGCTTTAGAATGAAATTGCTTGAAGAGATCTCTTATAGAGATAAGTTCGCCTTTTTATACATTTGTATTTAATTCTTTTTAATGTGTAATTTGATGTTACAATAAAGTGTTAAATAAATTAATAAAAACTATAATTGATAAATTTTTAAAACCCCGGAATGTCTATGATATCCTCCAAATACACCAAACAACTGTGTCAAAAGCTAAATATTAGGCCCTTACATATGAAATTGGCGTTTTGTCGTACTGGCACTTTGATCTCAAATATCTCCTCTCTGGTTAGGAATTCCAATTTCAAATTTATACAGCTATTTACTCATGCATTTGTTTTTCGAAAACCGTAATCCATGTTTTTCCATCGTTTGTTTTACTTTGCGTCACTCAGTTTACAAAAAACTTAAAATATCGCGTTATTTTCGAGTACCAGTTCCGCCTTGGGACCAGTGCTGCAGAAAAGGCTCGAAGGATTAATGATGTGTATGGCGGTGGTGTCGCAAAAAAAAACACAGTGCGTTTTTGGTTCCAACGTTTTCGTTCTGGAAATTTCGACCTGCAAAACAAGCCCCGTGGGCGGCCGGAGTCCAAGGTTAATAATGAAGAGTTGAAAGCTATTGTGGAAGCGGATCCATCGAAAACCACGTCCGAGTTAGTTGCAGGCTGCGGTGTTAGTGACAAAACTGGAAGGTGAAAAATCTTGAAAGGTGGGTCCCTCATGAATTGAGTGGAGCAAATCGACAAACGCGCGTAGACTGCTGCGCTGTGATGAAAAGTGGATCTTGTACGATAATCAGAAATGCTCATCGCAATGGCTGAACCCAGGCGAACCAGCCAAATCCGGCCCCAAGCGAAAATTGACTCAAAACAAGTTACTTGTAAGCGTTTGGTGGACTAGTGCCGGTGTTGTTCACTTCAGCTTTCTTAAATCTGGCCAGACGATTACGGCAGATGTGTATTGTCAGCAATTGCAAACCATGATGGAAAAGCTATAGCTGCTAAACAACCGAGGCTGGTCAATGTAGACCACTGCTGCACAACAGACAGTTACCAAATTAGAAGAGCTTCAATTGGAATGTCTAAGACATCCACGGTGCTCCCCGGACCTTGCTCCAACAGATTACAATTTTTTTCGAAATTTGGGTAACTTCTTGCAAGGGAAAAAATTCAACTCCGATGGGGCAGTCCAAAGCGCCTTCAAAGATTTTATTGATTCCCGTCCGAATGGTTTTTTTAGTAAAGGCATCCATGAACTACCTATGAGATGGCAAAAGTGCATAAATAGCAATAGTACAGACTTTGATTAAATAAATATATTATATTTTGAAAAAATCAACTTTAGGTTACTCCCTTACAAAACGCCAATCTCATATGTAAGGACCTAATATCTCAGAAACGGCTTGACCGATTTTAGATTATTTTAGAAATTTTAGACCGACCGACCGACGACCGAAACATTATCCTGCTGGTAATGTTTTTCGAATGTATGTTGTCTGTTTGGGGCTGTCGGGTTAAAAAGATAGGTCCAGACAAAGACTGGCACAGACACACATCGCCGTCAAACACCTAACACCCGTAGTCTTTCGTCGGGGTTAAAAACCACTACGTCCAACATTCGCCAACTCATACATACTCAGGAGTCAAAGATAAATAATAATAGGTCAATGTTTATGCTCATTCCATCGCTTGATATCTATTTATATGAGAAAAAGTATTTTTGTAGAGCTATAGTTACATTTATATAGACAGTGCTTCTACAATAAGGTTCCTATGTATATATGTATATTTTTTTTTTTATTAAAAACTGGTTTCGCGTTTGACTACAATCTCACCTGATGGAAAGCGACGATGAAGCCGAAGATGTATCACGCGCACCCAGTAAATGCCTATTCACTCTAGACTTGAAGATCCCAAGGTTGAAGTGTCGGGAAAAACCGGCGCGGGCAGTGAGTTCCATACCTTAGCAGTTCGCATTATAAATGATGAAGCAAAGCGCTTAGTGCGGATGTTCGGTATGTTGACAACATATGGATGGAAACCCCCCCCGCGCCTGGTTGTCCGAAGATGGAAAGGGGACGGTGGAATAAGATCGTGCAATTCCATCGCACACTCACCGAAATGTATCCTGTAAAATACTGAAAGGCATGCGACCCTACGGCGGTGTTCAAGGCTTTGCAATTTGCCGGTAACCGTTGGGTCATCGCCTATGAGTCTTATGGCGCGTCGTTCCACAGAATCGAGTGCAGCCAGTTGGTACTTGGCTGATCCGTCCCAGAGGTGACAGCAGTATTCCATGCACGAGCGGATCTGAGCTTGGTAAAGCTCCAGCAGCTGCTTTGGTGTGAAATACCGCCTGACCTTAGAGAGAACTCCAAGCTTCTTAGCTGCTAATTTCCCTTTCGATTCGATGGAGCGCCCAAAATTCAGACTCGAGGTTAATTCCAAACCCAAGAGGTTGAGATGGTCAGAGATTTTATTTTATTTTATTTTATTTTATTTGGGACAACAAACAGTAGTACAATATGTATATCTTAAATTAGCATTAAACTACAGAGTGGAGGTAATTGTACAACCAGCGACATTATCCACGAATTACAAAAAAATATTTGAGATTGGAGGACAAAAGAGATTGGAATGGATACATCCCGGAAAGTCGGAGTGAGGTGGAAAGGACTCCGTTTGCTAGTGAATAGACACGCCTGTGTTTTGGAAGAATTGAATTCGACAAGATTGGCGTCGCCCCAGTCGGACACTGCCATTAATGTCGAATTCGTACGCTCCACCATTGACTCCCTGTTAGAACGAGTCTCATCTCCACTAGATTGTGCACTGGACATGTATCTCTCTGATGTTGTGGTATCGTCTGCATACCCATGGGTACCGGGTTGAAGCAGATCGTTGATGTGTAATAAGAACAAGAATGTATATAGAGAATCTTCCGCTTAATAAATTTAAACTTTTATAAAACAAAAATGATCTAAAAAGGGATATTACAAAATTTCAGACTAGATTAATATAGTAATCCATGGGATTAAACGGCTCCTCTACACGATATATAAAAATTGTTGTAACCTTTCTAGATTGTAAATGACTGATTGAAAAAAGACAAACCCTCTGAGTTTCTCGCTAGCTCTTCTCAGTAGTGGTCGCGTTCCGAGCTAGTTTTAAAAATAAGTGACATTCATAAGTGCATATTGTATTGCCTACATGAATAAATGATTTTCATTTCATTTCATTTTCAATTCATTTCATTTCAGTGAAGTCAAAAACAGGAGTAAAGTAAACAATAATATAATATGTCGTAAAAACTAAAAAACACGCTATATTTCCACCATCCATCTCCTGGCTCATCATCAAATCAGTTCCAAGATACCAAATTCTACTATACTGATGAAAATACTATAGTATTGTCTTCAGAATTACATGTATGTATATATATATATACAGGGCGTCCCAAAGTTATGGGACATGAAGGGGAAGTACCTTAAATATCGTAGATAGTGAATTTTGCTCAAAGAAGACTTTATGTTATTTTTAAAAGTTAGTAATTCTGCATTCATAGATTTTCTAAAAATTATTTGCTTCGGCTGGGAATCGAACCGACTCAAATGTGAAAAAAAAAACACCCTACTTTTATGATGCCAATCGAAAGAATAGCTAAAAAATAATAACTCTGCCTAAGTAACATAGTATTTTAAAAGAAAGGAACAACGTGAAATTAATCATTTTAATCAAATAAAAAACATACATGAAACTGCCGTAGTCAATTAAGTAGGTATTTTTTTGTAAATTAATTAATTAAATGCTCAAAATGTGATCCCTCTTGTCTTACGCAAATCGCCAATCTTTTAATGAGCCCGCTGCCTGTTGATTTTCTAATCATTTTATGGTGAACACTCGATGTGATATGGCACAATTCTGTTTGCAACTCGCCTACGTTCTCGTATCGCTTTTTGTATAGCATATCTTTCACGTATCCCCAAAAGAAGAAATCTAATGGTGTGAGGTCCGGGGATCTGGCCGGCCATCTAATCGGTCCATTTGTACCAATCCATGTAGGAAAACATTCATTTAGAAAATCTGCTGCTCTCCGACTATTATGAGCCGGAGCTCCATCTTGTTGGAAAATTAAGTTTTCTTGCTCCGCCGCGGAATGGTTTCTTATCTTATCCCTTAAAATTTGAAGGCGTCGGCAATAAATAACTTTCTTGAAATTTGACTCAATCATTTTATGTTGTTCCTTTCTTTTAAAATACTATGTTACTTAGGCAGAGTTATTATTTTTTAGCTATTCTTTCGATTGGCATCATAAAAGTAGGGTGTTTTTTTTTTCACATTTAAGTCGGTTCGATTCCCAGCCGAAGCAAGTAATTTTTAGAAAATCTATGAATGCAGAATTACTAACTTTTAAAAATAACATAAAGTCTTCTTTGAGCAAAATTCACTATCTACAATATTTAAGGTACTTCCCCTTCATGTCCCATAACTTTGGGACGCCCTGTATATATATATATATATATCAGCGTGGTTATATTGTAAGCTTGTTTGTGCGGCTCGAGTCCGCGGTGAGATTTCCAGTAAGCATGGACTTTAAATAAATGATCGTAAAGTTGCTAATCGTTTGGTGTCTCGCCACTGATTCAAAAGCGAACTGTGTCTGTGTGCTTACAGAATAATATAGCTGAAAGAAGGGGCGATGTAGTCGAAGACAAAGCTTATCTAAATGCTTATTCGCGGATGTCGAAACCCTGAGATTGTTAGAATTAGCGAAACCGGAAGGAATTTTCATGATTTAACTATTCACATGATGAATGAAGAAGCAATACGTTGTGTGAATGAGCCCAAACTCGAGGGGTTTACTAGTAGCCACTGGAGAATTTCACCATCCACCTCTTGGCTCTATCATCAGATCAGTTGATGATAGAGCCAAGAGGTGGATATATATATACGACAATTAGAGTTTAAATTAACTTTCAAGATTTGATTACATTTTTAGTTAGTTACAAGTGAAGTTAAATAAAAACATGCTCACATAAGTTTAGCTTTGAACACGATTTATTTAGTCATCATCATCATTAGTCAGTGAACATCCCACTGCAGGGATATAGGTATGCCTTCCCTCGTATATTGAGGGAGTATGGGCCATTGTCCACCACGCTGGCGGCCTAATCGGGGACTTCACATACCTTTGATTTTTTATTTCTCAGGCATGCGGGTTTCCTCACGATGTTAGAGCAGTCGAATAAATGCACCTAAGTAAAATTAAATTTAAAAACTCATTGGTGGCCTGCCTAGGAATCGAACCTCCTTAATTGGGAGACCCCGTGTTAACCGCTGAGCCACCGACGTTTGTTTAGTATGCTGATATAATCACAGTATCTCGAAGGTTTTCTAAATTTTCAATATAGTTTCATTTATTAGTAGGTACCTTACACATTGACGCACATAAGTACGCTTTACCAAGAAGAAATTCAAAAAAAGTGTTTATTTACCGTTCTATATACAAAAATAAGAACCATTGTCTCGCAATGAAATTCAACTGTGGAACGTTGTTGGGCCGCTGCGTTGAGATAAAAACGGGTGGCAACCGCGATAGTAGAGGGCAAATGTTAAAGATGAGCATTATAAAGAGCCACAGATAATATACGCGACATCGGTGTGATGAACTTGTGGCGGTAAACAGTGGAGTTATTTACAGTCTGCGAATGGCATTGTCTTCGCCTTAAATGTGTGATAGTGGTTGTGCAAAAGGAATACTCCTGGGTGTTCGTGTTAGTTGAACTTTAAATATTGCACGCCGCTATTATTATTATTTTGAATGACTATCTGGATACGGACCATAATCGGATGGAAAGTGACGATGTGGCCGAAGATGTAGGCGATCTCAGTAGATGCCTATTCAGGATTCAGGAAAGACTGACGCATTGTGAATGAATGTTCGTTCAGTATGTCAACTACTCCCACGTCTAGTAGTCCGAAGATAATTGATAATGTGTAAGTAAAACTAATGAATTACATTCTTCCCTATCGACATCAATCTAATCCTCACAAGCTAAGATATACCAGTGAGCGTCCATGATATTGGTTACGCGAGCCTAAGACCCGTATTAAGAAAGCTATAGGGTTTATTCCGTTCAGTGGAGCCTTCATTGAATAAATTAAGATATCTTTTCAATTACATAATAGATAAAAAAATCTCTCCGACTTGGACTCGAGAACCTAAAAGCTAATGATAAATAATACCTATATAGCTTTGATTGGATTTTTTTCAGAATTCACGATTAAAAAAAAAAGTGGCGGCTTTTATCAATAATTTGAAATTGTCCAAAATAACCGTTATTATTTATGATTAGTTTTTGGGCTTCTCGTGTGCAGGTCAGAATTACTAATTTATCCAATGAGGGCGCCCCTGGACGGAATAACGTTGAGGTCGAAGGGGAGTTGACACGTGATTTACTACAGACACACATATCTAGAGATGATAGGGGTCATAGTCCACCACGCGGGCCCAGTTTGAATTGGTGGATTTATGTCAGACTAGTGATCACTACACAGCTAATGTTTTCAAGCTTCAATTGAAAACAACCCTGGTTAAAGTGGCCCAAGCACGGGAACACAATACCATACAATACAAATACACTTTATTGCACAACAGAAAAGAAAATACAATTTCAGAAAAGTGGTAAGAATAGAATGTATAATTTGGAACACTCGTATGAAATGACACTCCATGGTCACCTATTCAACGATTGTCCAAGTCAGACGTTGCCTAACTTCACGATCGAAAACGAACAGCACCATACAACTGCGCTACCAGTGCTTAAAAAATTATTAATAAAACTCAAGTAGGGTAATACAAGCCTAAAGTTAATTGGCGACAACGCACGTTGATTTTCATACTCGAAATTTCGCATCGACACTTCCAAGCCATAATTGAGTACATTCTCCTTGGTCAACTGGTAGCAATTGAATGTCTTCGGGCAACCACGTCTTTAGATGGCACCGCTTGAAAACTATAATATTGAATTTAGCTCAAGTTGATTCATTAATTAATAATATCTCGATAAGGCCTCTTTGTTTATAAATTTGCCATCAATCGGTCGTAATATATTACGCCTTGATATTTTATAGACGAACACTTCACGTTAATATGTAGGTACTATAAAAAACCCAATAAAATAAAAAACTTTATTCGCGCTTCTGGCTGGCTAGATAGTAGTTGAGTAGGTACGCCAGAGTAATTAAAAGAATGTTTTTAAAATTTCAAATTACGAACGCCCGACTCCCGAATCGTGGTCATTCATCCCGATACCATATGGGCGGGCACGGAGAGCTCAAAACGATTATAAATTAGAATCGACACGTGCATTTATTTGCATAACGTTTGTTCAATCTTGTTCGATATTATAAAATATGTTGGCTTAATATTCCTTGGGAAACGATTATTAAGATTTAAGTACGTATTAGTAATGGGTCAGTATGGAATTAGTTTGTCGTATTCTGTATTCTAAACCCTTTATGATACCAAGTTGAAACAAAGAGCAATAAAAAGTGTATCTATAGCAATGCACAATACTAAAATTTATTTAGTCGGTAAATCTAAAAACGGTGTCGTCTTTTCCTATATACAACGTCAGGATGTTAAGCCTTGCCATGACTACAGCCGAACTTTTAAATTTTTCCAATTGTTAATGACTATTGCATAACATTTTTTTCTTTACTAAGTTTTCGCGATCCTTTCTGCAGAAAACGAGTGAAACTTGTAATAAAAGCGCAATAGTGACAGAAAAGTCAAGATGTAGGCTTAGGTAGGTATGTCTGGAATTTTCAGTTTTACTCATGGTAATTTTAAGCTTAACCCACCTAAATACTCGTAGTTTAGTATTACTTACAATTTTATTTATTTGTATAGATTATGACACTTTAATGTTAGAGTAATAATAGAGTAATTCATAAGAGGTCACAACTGTAATATCACAATAGTAAATATTGAACACTGGCGTGATCACTCTGTCTTTAGATTACTAACCCCAATCTCTCTGATCTTTTATTAGCAAAGTCACAAAGCAAACTTGAAAAGTAGGATTATTAGTTAATACTATTTTATGATTGATGGGCTCACCACATTCATCTGCAAGTAAAATACTATAAAATTATTCAAGCAAACTATCTAAAAACTCTTTATTAAGAAGTCAATAACCAATTAAATCACACCACACCTGACCTCACAATAGTCAGAGTATTTAGATCCTAACGATGTGCAATTGATCGAATCAAAAGAATTAGCGGCGGCTGCCGTTTAAACCGCCTTTTATTAGATACTGGCCGGCTCTACGCATTTGTAACTCTATGGCGTACGGATGCGTCCAATTGAGCAATTATTGAAGATGTTAGTAAGTAGACCAATTTTATTCTCTTTTATAACGGTTATAGTTTGATGGGGGAAGCAATAATGTCGTACATTTGCATAACATATGTATGGTATCATTGATTCTTTACTAGTGAATTCCGAGCCCTAAATGCGTTTACGGTCGTTCCACACTTCCATGCCTTGTCAGTATCGATACACATCCGAGGCAACTATATGAAAACAAAAAACCGACTAAGCGTGTGTCGAATCACGCAAATTGTAAAGACTAGATTACCATGTACAGACGTCACGACCGTAACATTAAGTAAGCTAGCCGCGTGTCGCTACCGAACGCAGCGAGACCCTTATATCAAAAATGTTACGGACTAATTTGGCAAGACGTTTTAATTCAATGACTGTAAAAATAAGTTTGTGTTGTTGATAAACAAAACATAGCAGATATTTGAAACACTTATTAATAAGACATGTTCAAATCACTGAAGGAATCCTTTAGGCGCTACAGCTTGGCTTTTTCAGTTTTGATGACACGGTTGGTTGGAATTTGTTTCGGAATTCATAGCTCACCAAAAGTTTATAAATAACTCTTTAAGTATTTAAACCCAAGAAACCTGACAACATATTCTGTATTTTAGGCGCCATGTTGAATTTTTTGCCATAAAATGTATCCTGTGACACTTGAGATCGACACGAATTCAACGACACCTTACACTTCAAAATCTGTCGAGGCGTTTAGGTTACAGGAGGTAACATACAAATCTACATATACAGTCGAAACTACTATTCCTTTTTGGGGAAACTTTTTCATAGCTCACTTAAATTATTTTATGTAATTATTATTCCATAATATTAAACACTTTATTTTAGACTTCTTCTTCTTATTTTTGAGGATGGCAACCAGTCCACCTCACTGTCGAGGGACATTACTGCCAGTTTCGAGTGAAAAAATTTCTCTTATTTCTTCAGTTTATAAGTCAGTCTCAGTCAAAACAAGTAATTCGTCGTAGGTATACTTGGCGTATACAGAGTCTAGTCACGGTCAAGTCATTCTTCAGTAAAGTGGCAGAATGCTTTACAAAAGATTTTGGCGGCTTCTTGTGGGAACCCGAAAGCTCCGTTACGCACTTTAATTTACACTTCCTTTCACCTGTACATCAACACTAACGTTTGCTGCACAATATTCTGCCACATAAAATAGGGCTTTTTGGTGGGATCTCGGCGAGTGAAGTTGCATTTTTCTTTATAATTCTTATAATTTGTGCATTCTAACTTTTGAAGCTTAATAATGGCAGAATATTGTGCAGCAAACGTTAGTGATGGTGTACAGGTGAAAGGAAGTATAAAATTAAAGTTCGTAACGGAGCTTTCGGGTTCCCACAAGAAGCCGCCAAAATCATTCTGCCACTTTACTGAAGAATGACTTGACCGTGACTAGACTCTGTATACGCCAAGTATACGACGAATGACTTATATTAATAAGAGAAATAAAAATTTACACTCGAAACTGACAGTAATGTCCCTCGACAGTGAGGTTGACTGGTTGCCATCCTCAAAAATAAGAAGAAGAACATTCATGACAGATGTCATCGAGTGTACCACAAGTAATACTTCTGTGCCCCAAGAGTGATTCTGGTCAAGGTTAGGTAAGCCACGTTTCGCTGGAACATGTTTCTTGTGCACGAACATAGTATGTACCTATCTGAGAAATATAGTTTGGCTGCGGTCAATGAATGAGTCAGGAGTCAGGACGTCATGTGGCTCGCAGATAACGCCGCGTTTACGACGTTCGTGTTTCAAGCCCGCGTAAATATTTGCTTCGACACATTTAATGTAATGATTTATTTAGGAACGCTTAAGCACTGAATTGCGTTTATTCCGAAGGGAAAATTTTATTTTTTTAAATGAAGCTCTAGGTTTTCTCCGTAGTAGACATGTAGGTATATGTAGAAACTTTTAGTTTTTACGAAGTTACTTATGAACGTGTTCCAATTTTGAACTATTGTTACGTTAACTACTTAGTACTATTAATTCTGTGCTTTGTGCTGGTATTATGGTAAATAGTCAATTAAGAATCGATCGAATTAAGACTGAATTTGTACAAAAGAGCCATGATGATGGTAGCATTTTAATTAAAACCCTCTATAAATAAATAAAGATTTTAAAAAAGCCCCGACGTTAGAAGGTGGGTATATAAGTTTCAAGCCTATATCTGTGTGTCTGTCCATGGTATTGTAGTGCCAAAACGGGTGAACAGATTTAAAAATGGTATTTTACTTTCGAAAGCCGATATTTGCTAGATTAGTAATATTTGATTGATTACTTGGATGATATTATTATACCTCGGGGTTTTTGAATTTTCTATTTATGTTTATAGCATTTCGATGTCATTTTTGAGAAATTTTAGTTAACGAAGACCTGAGCTTAAATTTGGACCTTATTATAAAGCAACAAAGTTTAGAAATGGTCACGCATCGCCATAACAGTTCAGTGATCGTGATACGTAATGCAGCAGCAGTGCTTTGCGGTCGATCGCTAAAAAATTGCTGTTTAGCTCGCTTGCGATCGGCACATTGAATAGTGGGGACAATCTGTCGTACTCAGTGTACAATTGGGTTCCTAAGTACATGTCGAGTCCCACCTCATACAATTTAGATTTAATAGTGTATTACGAGTATTTTCTTTTTACGGCGATTCTGACAGTAGATAATTCCTCCGTCTGTAAAGCTAATGGTATTCTATAGACTCCACTTTATCATATTACGGACGGAGGAATTAATATATACTTACCTGGAGCGTGACCATAAGGGTCCGATCGCTGGAGTCGGTGCTTCGATGAATTAGTAAGCTGTAAGCTTAAATACGCTGAAGACCAAGCAATAGTAATGATACGAACGGTACCTTGTCCTGCCGTTGTCCTCGCCGCTGGGCACCGTAGTTGTTTTGTGCGCTCTTGCAGAACGTACCGATATATTTAAGAAGACGGTGACTCCGCAATGATTTGCCCAACGACCCGATACAGACTGACCCGTGAGCATGCTCGTACGAAGACATAGCGCCTGTTGTCGATGTCCAGCCAGAGAATGCAAACCTTCAGCGTGATCGCTATCAGTGATGTAAAAGGTTGATGGTTACGGTACATTACTTACTTTTTGATGGAATTATTACAGCAAGTATCGATTACTAAGTACTCCCCTTACATTTGACTGTAGAAGACTTAAAAATAATCCAATAAAAATTCAAAAGCATTCTTAAAAATCTGGATACGCACTTTGTAACCTTACTGTACCTCGCACCGACGCCCGTCAACATGCGTCGCGTCTCATTCAGTGAGACATCTGCGCTACACCATCCATATAGGGTACACAGACGTACAATAAAAACTAATTGCGCTACCAGACAATGTTAATTGATCTTCAGTGACTATCGCAGACGTTCAGTTCCACTTCTGCACTAGTACCATGACAGGCGCGATAAACGTTTACGTCGCGCTAGATAATATTTGTCCTGCTCATTAGCTTCGACGAAATATACAACTATTCCACTCTCACTCCTGCGTAGCGCGCGACAAACGATGTCATAGTACGGGGGCTGATATTTTTACTCTCTCTTGTATGAATGAAGTACAGTCGAGGTTGAGTCATTTAAAAGGCCTTGATTTATACAATATTGTATAAACTCTGTTGATAGAAATAATAAATAATTAAATGATTTAGTCAAGTAACAAAGTGTGACGTCATGACGGCTTTCTGCATTAGACATGAATAGTTAACGTGCCCTCAGTCCATAGACCTGATTCTAGAATTTAGAAATTAGGACCAATTTGCTCAGCAGCTAAGCTTATGCACTCACGGAAGCGAGTTGGACGGCACATTTTTACTATGATATATTTTTTATTACATAGGCTATTGTAATTTAGTAATTGGTATAATCTTATTTTGTTGCTTTACAAATACAACACCATCGCCACAGATAGAAAGTTATTTCTTTATTTAATATGCAATGTATGAATAAATTAAACTTTCAATATTATTGTACTTCAATATCTGCGTTGGTAGATGTCCGTGCGACATAATGTGAGGGTCCTCTGAAAAATCAGCGTTGTAGTTATTAGGTAATTACAACTCACGGTGAGATGGAGACCTTTTTGGCACCACTTTGCGACACCGAAGAAAATGGGTCTAGGTAGTCGAAGTCTGGCACCTATTTTGTTTGTTTTTCATTTACCTCAAAATGAATTAAAATTATTTGAAATATTTAGTTATACGGGGTGAAATTTAATTCGTGTAATTCCTGTTTACTAGTGACTCCACTCCTGATTAGGAACAACTTTTCCCAAGGAACCATATTCGAATTCTAACAAAAAATATTCGATTACCAATACAAAGTAAACCATTATAAAACCACCTAGTATGGAAGTCCAATAATTTTCGGCCAATTCTCTATGGTTCCTAGTCGAAAGTTGTTCGTAATTAGGAATGGAGTCACCAACCGAAAACTGTTGTACTTCCATACTAAAGGTGGTTTCAGAATGCTTTACTTTGTCGTAATCGAACATTTTTTTTATCACATTCGACTATGGTTCCTTGGAGAAAGTTGTTCATAATCTGGAATGAAATCACCAGTTAATGGGAATTACACGAATTCAAATTCACCCTGTATGTATACATATAAGTTATACTTTGTTTTGTTTATCGTTTATTATATTCTAATACTATAATAGTGCTATATAGTGTCCAAGGGATAAAATATTGCCATAGCAGTTAGTTAAAGAGTGATTCAATCCTTCTAGTCAGGATTTCTCATGCGCAGTGACGGCTTTACCTGTGATATGACATTGTTTGCTTTTGCGTAATATGATTTTGCATGTTGTGTTTGCCTTCAAACGACTGTACACTCAGCTGTTGTTTAATTCATCAGTATTATTTATAAGTCATAGTGTAGCACTGGAAATTCACCCTGTATGTATATAAGTTATACTTTGTTTTGTTTATCGTTTATTATATTCTAATACTATAATAGTGCTATATAGTGTCCAAGGGATAAAATATTGCCATAGCAGTTAGTTAAAGAGTGATTCAATCCTTCTAGTCAGGATTTCTCATGCGCAGTGACGGCTTTACCTGTGATATGACATTGTTTGCTTTTGCGTAATATGATTTTGCATGTTGTGTTTGCCTTCAAACGACTGTACACTCAGCTGTTGTTTAATTCATCAGTATTATTTATAAGTCATAGTGTAGCACTGGAAAACCTTAAATATATCAAATAAAACATGTGACGCCAGAATTCTCATTAAAAATTTTGAATAACTGTTAAACTACAGTGGCGCATCTTTTTCTTTTGGGCATTATTTGTGAAGAATTTTTAAAATTATCATGATAGCTGAATTCTGCTGTATAGCATCACGTACTTAATCCATAGTGGTGATTAGATTTTGAGTAGGTATACAAGGTGAATTTGAATTCATGTAATTCCCATTACCTGGTGACGCCACTCTTGATTATGAACAACTTTCCCCAAAAACCTTAGTCGAAATTTTCGATTACCCATACGGAGTAAACCATTCTAAAACCACCTTTAGTATGGAAGTCCCACAAATTTTCGGCTGAATTCAGCTGTTTTTAGTAGATAATTGTTCTTAATTAGTTGGGAGGTCCGGGTTCGATTCCCAAGCAGGCCATGTACCAATGAGTTTTTAAATTTAATTTAATTACTTATATACATTTACTCGACTGCTCTTAAATGGTGAAAGAATACATCGTGAGAAAACATGCATGCCTGAGAAATAAAAATTCTAAGGCATGTGAAGTCTCCTACCCGCATTGGTCCAGCGTGGTGGACTATATCCCATACTCCCTCATTATACGAGAGAAGGCCTGTATCCCTGCAGTGGGATGTTTACGGGCTGAGATGATGAGGTGAATAGAGTGGAAACTCGCGTCCCAGATGTGTTCAATGACGATGTAGTCTGCCAACAAGCCAGTCAGGGCTGGCGATGTCTGGTGAGGCATAGTACCCAATACGCTAGCGTCATAGCCCCGCTAAATGCGTAAGTTCAGCTGCTGAGCAAAGTAGGCACCAGCTTTCAGATCTCCCGATGGATTTGTCTTAATTTCACCTATTTTTATATTATAAAAATACGCCCCGAATACAGAACCTCCTCCTTTTTTGAAGTCGTTTAAAAATAGCTGAATTTGCTGTGTATTCCAGCATCACGAATGTAATCCATGGTGATTAGGTTGGGTGAAAACCATAAGAATAACTAATCTTGAGTAGGTATAGAGTGGAAAGTGTTCAAGATCACGAGGTGGCCTACCATCTCGATTTGCTCTAACCAAGAAGGCAGTCAGGCCTTAGATTATGTAACTTCATCGGTTTCGTCATCGATTACGTTGACCAATGAGAAACCGTGAAATTGCCGAGCGAGCGATGAGCCAACCAATCACATGTCAGAACGTAACCGATGACGATAACGATGAAATTATGTATTAGAACCCCATTGCTCGATGTCGTGCGCATTTCATCAACAAGCAAGTACCTAATTTACATGGCATAAAGCATGATTTTACAGTAAATCAATTTTTATCAACGAGCACAATATATTCTTTTAATTAATCGATTACGGCTAATCTAAATATATAAAGGAAGAAGCTGACTGACTGACTGACTGACTGACTGACTGACTGACTGACATATCAACGCACAGGCCAAACCGCTGGGTCTAGAGTTTCCAAATTTGGCACGTAGGTTCCTTACGAGGTCTAGGGGAGCACTAAGAAAGCATTTTTCAAAATTCACCCTTTAAGGGGGTGAAACAGGGGTGGGAAGTTTGTATGAAGAAACAGTATAACTTGGACATTTCGACTATTTTCGACTCGAAACTTCGCAAGAGTACTCCTAGAAACAAATAAGCTAATACGTGTTTTGAGATTTTTCGAAAAACAACCCCCTGGGTTGTGAAATGGGGGTTAAAACCGTAAAATCGATATTGGTGTCGTTATTTAGGTTTTATGGGATGTTGATTTTGAAAATGACATTTATTTTAAGTTAACCCTCTAGGGTTGAGATAGGGGTGGGGGTTGATACCAAAAAAGTCAATATTGGTGTCATTATTTAGGTTTTTTGGGACGTTGATTACGAAAATGCCATTTGTTTTGAAGCTAACCCCTTGGGGTTAGAGAATGCGATAAGGGTGAGTTGAGATTTTTCGAAAAACAGCCCCCTGGGGTGTGAAATGGGGGTTGAAACCATAAAATCGATATTGGTGTCGTTATTTAGGTTTTTTGGGATGTTGATTATGAAAATGACATTTATTTTAAGCCAACCCTCTAGGGGTGAGATAGGGGTGGGGGATGATACCAAAAAAGTCTATATTGGTGTCGTTATTTAGGTTTTTTGGGACGTTGATTACGAAAATGACATTTATTTTGAAGCTAACCCCTTACGGGTTGCGATAGTGGTAGGGGTTAAAATCACAAATTCAAATTGGTGTCGAAGTCGAAGAGTCAAAGTCTCAAATTCGAAGGCTCAAAGTCGAAGGCTGAAAGTCGAAGGCTCAAAGTCGAAGGCTAAAAGTCGAAGACTCAAAGTCGAAAGCTCAAAGTCGAAGGCTCAAAGTCGAAGGCTTAAAATCGAAGGCTCAAAGACGAAGGCTCAAAGTCGAAGGCTCAAAGTCGAAGACTCAAAGTCGAAGACTCAAAGTCGAAGACTCAAAGTCGAAAAGTAAAATTCATAGTCAAAGTCATGTCAAAGTCATAGTCATAGGCAAAGTCATAGTCAAAGTCATAGTCAATGTCAAAGTCATAGTCAAAGTCATAGTCATAGTCATAGTCAAAGTCAAAGTCGTAGTCAATGTCATAGTCGAAGTCATAGTCAAGTCATAGTTAAAGTTTTAGTCAAAGTCATAGTCAAAGGGGTGAATAGAATTTCCAAATTTGGCACGTAGGTTCCTTACGAGGTCTAGGGGAGCACTAAGAAAGGATTTTTCAAAATTCACCCTTTAAGAGGGTGAAACAGGAGTGGGAAGTTTGTATGAAGAAACAGTATAACTTGGACATTTCGACTATTTTCGACTCGAAACTTCGCAAGAGTACTCCTAGGAACAAATAAGCTAATACGTGTTTTGAGATTTTTCGAATTCAACCCCCTGGGTTGTGAAATGGGGGTTAAAACCATAAAATCGATATTGGTGTCGTTATTTAGGTTTTATGGGATGTTGATTATGAAAATGACATTTATTTTAAGTTAACCCTCTAGGGTTGAGATAGGGGTGGGGGTTGATACCAAAAAAGTCAATATTGGTGTCATTATTTAGGTTTTTTGGGACGTTGATTACGAAAATGCCATTTGTTTTGAAGCTAACCCCTTGGGGTTAGAGAATGAGATAAGGGTGAGTTGAACACTTTGAACCCACCGGGTATGCCATATCACAGACTTTTACTACGTGTGGGTGCACCTGTTATGTTATTGAGAAATTTAAAGCCACCCAAACTTTGTAACGGTACTGGGTTGCAAGTCAAGGCTTTGCACCGGAACGTAGTAGAGGCCACTATTTTAACAGGACCTGCTCAGGGAGAAACAGTGTTTGTACCGCGTATTCCATTAATACCAAATGATCTTCCCTTTGAATTCAAAAGGCTTCAGTTTCCACTAAAGGTCTGTTTTGCCATGACAATAAATAAGTCGCAGGGGCAAACTCTCAAATTCGCCGGAGTAGACCTACGACAGGACTGTTTCTCTCACGGTCAGTTCTATGTGGCAGGCTCACGTGTAAGTTCACCTCAAAGTTTGGTTCTATTGCTACCACCTTCAAACATGGCAAAAAATGTTGTTTATAAGGAAGTACTTTAATAAATATAAACCAGAATTTTTCAGAAAGGTCTTTTAATGGATCCCTGTCTTAATTCATTTACCTGGCAAAACATCAACATGGTTCCACATACTTGTTATCTGCCCAGGGTCTTTTCCTGTTTGAGATAAACTCTACATGGTAATTTTTCTGCTGAATGTATTCCCGTGGGAAAGTAATAAAGTGTTGATTCATGTAGTCTACGCGGACGAAGTCGCGGGCAGCTGCTAGTATTAAATAAAAAACAGCCCCCATCTGTGGGCGGGTGGAATTAAGTGTTTATGACGTAGTGTTTGGGACACCCATAAAAGAGTTTGCATTCTATGCAATTTAGTATTAAGTTAACCTTATGATAAAACTTCGCATTATTCCTTAGGAGAACCAGAAAACAATTTTAACAATTTGAGAAAAGAACAATTTCGAAAAAGCAAAGAAAGAAGATTCTAGAAGCACAGAAGATGAAGAGAGAAATAACTATATCTTGTTCCTAAGTACTAGTGCCGCAGGAGTGTTTTTCCTATCTCCTGCTGCTTAAGTGCTTATCAATGAGTGTTTAGTGTCTCTACACAGGAAGAAAAAACCGAAGGAGGAAGATCAAGTATTTTCATCATGATTAAGACCCTGCTAGCAGAAATTAAGCATCAATAGTACCGAAGTACCTTAGTAAATACTTACTGTTTTGTATTTGTTAAATTTATGGTTCTTTGGTTTTACATGTTTTTGTTTATTTATTTGTTTATTGTTATAATGCTGGCTTGTATGTTTCTTTCTTTGTTTTGTTGTATGTGTGAAGACCGATTGGTGTAGTGGATAGTGACCCTGTCAGCAAAACCAACGGTTGCGGGTTCGAATCCCGCGACGGGTAAATGTTAGTGTGATGAATATGTACATTTATTCCTGAGTCATGGATGTTTATATAAATATTTATGTATGTTTATCCGTTATCTAGTATCCATAGTACAAGCTTTGCTTAGTTTGGGACTAGATGATTGGTGTAAGTGTCCGAAATTGTATTGTATTGTATTGTATTGTATGTGTGTGTGGCTGTTGCAGGTAATCGGAGCCTGTATCACTACGACCGTTGCCGATCTATTGTGATCGCCACTAACCTACAGTTCGTTGCTCAGGTTTGCCTCTTTGAGGAATTGGATAATTTTCCTGGCACCGATGGTTTTTATCTCATCCGGGTGTAATAAGTGGCTGCCCAGGTGGATATTACGTTTACGCATTAGCGGGCCACATTCACACAGCAGATGTGCAGGTGTTTCCTCTGCGAGGAGGCAAAGTCTGCACATTCCTGTTTCTCGGAGCCCTATGTTGAGCATGTGTTTGCTCAGACAGCGAAAGTGTCCGAAATATTTATATATTTATTTTTATATTTTAAACTTTTTATCAACGTATCTAAGATCGTTAAGTAAATACTTCATTAAAAAAGGTGTATAGTACTCTTCTTGCTCGAGTATCTGATGCAAATCTTTCCAATTTGTCTATTTTTAATGCTCTTTTTCTCTTTTACATTTTACGTCTCTTTCACCTTTTTTACATGACAACGATTTGCAGTAGGTATGCTTAATATTTTTTTTATTTATTGTTGAGATCGTCATTGTAAAGCATGATGTCATGATGTTACAGCTAACTTTAGTAGTAGGTAAAGCTAACTACAATAAATACTGTCACTAGAGTTGACATTATTTCAAATTGACATTAGTAAATTCAAATTGACATAAGTCAATTTGAATTTACTAATGTCAATTTGAATCATCCGGTTCAGTCAATATAAATAATATTGACTAAACCGGATGAGTTTTTTTACCGTAAGGAACATATTAGGTAAGTGAAATAGAAGGTATTGGCATAGGTTTATTTTTTTTTCTTCTTCAAAACCATAAAATTTAACAAAACATTCTGTCATTTGCCGGTCGCGTTTGTAGCCTATTCCACATAATTACATCATTGAATTAAATAAATTAAAAAGTTGGAGTAAATATGAGTTCCAATTAAAATTCGCGTGATAGGAACCCTAGAAATCCTGCCAGTCGCATATCAATCTCGGGCAGGTGCGTTGTTTTGAAAAAAAAATTAACTACCAATGCCAATACCTTCTATTTCACTTACCTAATATGCCCTACTTTTTTCCTTACGGTAAAAAAACCCATCGGGTATATGGCTTAGCTTGATTAATTTAATAATAATATTTATTTATTTTTATCATTGATTGGATTCGCGTTTGACCACAATCTCACCTGCTGGATAGTGACGATGTGGCCGAAGATGTAGCACTCGGTCCCAGTAGGTAGATGACTATTCACTCTGCTCTTGAAGATCCCAATGTAGTGTAATTCTCAATTTTAAAGTTAATAGGGCCCTTTCTAATCAAATCAGTGAAATAAAAACCATGTCGTGATTAGTATCCTTTTCTAACTATAAACACATAAAAAGGATATACCTACATAACATTTTAGTCTTATCACCTTAATTTATTTAACCTATAACAATATCAATAAAATTTTAAAGGGGTGACGTAGAATTTAATCCAATAACTGGGTATAATTTAATTGTTTACAAAACAATCGACTTCTGTAGAATCCCGTTCCCTATTTCCGAAATGTAGCATACATTCGTTTTCTTTTCTTATCATTTCCTGTTCTGATTCTGTTCGTGATCAACAAAGAAACATCCAAACTTTCGTATTTATAATATTAGTTAGATCATAAATTGGTTAGTTCAATTTGGAAAGTGGGTTGAGTGAAATGGATAGACGAAGAAGCAACTATACTAAAAAATCCTCTAAAAACGAGACGAAATACCCCTCAATAACCCTAAATCCAATAATAATAAGCCCCAAAAAATTGTCGTACCTATTCAGACAATTATTAAATAATTTTTACACTTCATTAAGGTAAATTGGCACGCTTAAAGCCCTATATTAAAATATTATTTACCTTTTTAGTTGTTTTTTATTATTAGAAATCAAGTGTATTCTCGTTTTAGACGTATTGATTTGATGGGTTAAAGTATTCTATTATGCCCCTAAAAATAGCCCAATAATGGCATATTGCCGCCCTAAATTTGGGGCCAAAAGCCCTAACTTGGGAAGCCTGGGCTTTAAGTAAACCGGTTCACAAACTAACAACTTTTTCCGTGGGAAAATCTTACATCTTATGACAGAACCCAGAAATAAAAACCACTCAAGCTCCACCAAATGTCCGTCTCCGTATCCATCATAGGGAGACACTGCCGTTGGTCTCCAACCATCATTTGACCCCCAGGAAAACTAGTGGCCAATTTTAATACCAACCACCACCAGTGGAAATGTTAGACTTCTGGGGCTCTATTACATAATTTCATTGTTATCATCATCGGTTACGTTCTGACATGTGATTGGTAGATTCATCGCTCGCTCGGCAATTTGACGGCTTCTCATTGGTCAACGTAATCGATGACGATACCGATGAAGTTACATAATCTAAGGACAGGACCCCTATTCTCGCACACTCGACATTTATCTATCGATAGACATTGGCATGTCTATCTCTTTCACACTTATATACGTGTGTAAAAGTGACAAACCTATTGATGTCGTTCGACATTGAAATCTCGAATGCGCGAGAATCAGGTTCCAGGTTTTTTGCACTACTCGTGCTCGCTTTTTTAAAGAACACCAGCGGTGGCGGACGGTGAACTTTTTTTCAAATTTATATCATCAATCATCACAGTAGGTACATTACGGTCGTTGTGACCTAACCCCTATCTGTGTTTTGCTTCTTGCTATGACCTTTTTGTGCTGTTGCAGCACACACATACTTTAACAATAATCTGTGAATACGTTGCCAATAATTGGTTCGATCTAAGTACAATTAGAAAAGAAAGAAAGAAAATAGTCTATTCACAATTAATCCTACATCGCGCTAACGAAGTTTTCTCAAGACATATAGCCAAGACGCCACTAATAACGGTTGGAACTTGGACCGCGGTCCCCGGGCAACACCAACAAGCCCGATGGATGATCTTCCCTTTTTCCACAACTACTTTCAAAACACATAACAATAGGTACATTACAATTTACATTATTAGAAATCACAAAGTAACGAAATAACAACTAGGCTATGATTTGCATAACAATAAAATTGTTATAGAGACTTAGGCCCGCATTAATAAACCATTCTCAAGATTGAGAACAGTCTTGTGATCGGTCTCAGGTAAACGTGTTGATTAATAAACCTTACTTGAGACCTGAAACGCACGTTCGTACTCAAGCAGTACTTACTTGAGAGGTGCTTCGAGTTTCACGTATTAATAAACGAAACTCAAGACTATCATTCATTCGCCGCTGAAGCGAATACTTGAGAAATCGTCTCAGCTGAGTAGACCTCAAGATTGGTTTATAAATTAGCACGGAGCTTGAGATAGTGTCAACTTCTTAAGACGCATCTCGGCTGATACAACCTCAAGACTTGTATTGAGATTGGTTTAGGACCTTGAGATTAGTTTATTAATATGGACCTAAAAGTTAAATGTAGGTATGGTGTGACTGATGAAACAAATAAATATTTTTCTATCACTATAGCTACCTATAGTTAGAAAATTTCTTGCGTAGCTTCTTCTCTCTGACTATACACATTACGAAGCTATGGTAGTTATATCAAGATGAGCTTCGTACCCACAGATTTGTTCGTACCCGTGTTACTCATAGGTCGATTGGAAAATGCAAAACACTTTTTTGCCGAGCACTCTCGAGCTCGCCCCCCTTATACTTCTTATATTTCTTATATAAAAAGTATTTCTTATTAAATACATCATCATCATTTTCCTGCCCTTATCCCACGCTGGGTGGGGTCGGCACAATAATGTAGTGTATGCATCAGCTTTCCCCGCACTAATGTAAGGTGTATGTACCGATCATTTATTCAGAAAGTGAGACAGTCAATAAACGACTATCATTAGAGCAACTTGTGTGTATTTTTGTGTCACTCCCAAGTCCCCACACCGCAATAATAAATAAAATAATAATAAGAATCGCTTTGATCTAAACTCGAGGAGCTTATAAGCTAATTATAAATAATACCTGAGGGTTATTTCCCAGAATTCACGATTTAAAAAAAAAGTTGCCGTTTTTGTCAATAATTTTAAATTCTCGAAAATAGCCACTAGACGAATAGACGGAATAAAAACGAATAAACCTCCTAAGTCGTTTTATCACCGCGACATTTATGTAGAAAATAATGTTTAATTGTCTGATTGTCACTTGTAACCTATCGCCTGTCACTACTTTTATACGGGGCCTAGAATGAAAGTTTTGCAGATTTTTCCCGTCAGGCACCAAAGACAAACTAAAACTAATTTTGAATTAACTAGGTATATTCGATTCTAGTCGTCATGTTTCTTGACTTCCAAAAATCTTTATAATAAATATTTATAATTTTTTATGAATGCTCAGGTCCGCGATATCTCTTACATTTAAAGACCGATTTCAGCTGTTATTTTTTTTCTAAGTTAATCTGCTTTATTAACAATTTGTTGTACGCTGTAAAACTTTGTCTTTATTTTGTTTTTAAACTAAAGTTGAAACTGTTTCTTGTTCAAATACGTTATGAGATCTTAAACATGGTTAATATTATAATGATAAAGTTAGCGTTCTTTTGTTTTTGCGATTGTAATTTTATATGGAATCATATAATATTCATTAGACTCGAGGAGTGTTAACATTGTCTATGCTATGTACGGCTCACTTTTGTTTAAGAAAAAAGGGCTCCTGTCTGAAGTTGCTATAGCAATCGAATATAACAACCAAAAGAAAAGAACGTTATTAAAGTCGGTCAATTTGAAAATTTTTAGCAGTTATTGAGAAATTGCATTTCATTCTCAAAAATCAAAATCAAAAAATGCTGTATTTTGTAGGTACACAGGGTACACTTAAAATAGTCAGATTTTACATTTTTAAACTGCTTATTCAAAAGGCAATTTTCCCCTGAGAAGAACAAGCAAGAAACTCGAGAGGTGGCTCTTTTTAAAAAAAGGTTTTTATATTACAAAATTATTATTTTATATTATAATATTTCCTTATTAATTGTGAAATAGCCTGGTTATGCGAACGGGTTGGTAATGTCCATGATTGTCTATCATCTAAATAATCTGATATTTTATAATATGCTTTCTTAATATTTATAGAGAGTGTAAATTCAAGTAATTTCAAGCCTAAATCCATTTATTGTATTATTTGAGTAAATTTAATTTAATTTTACGCATAAATTGTTTGTTACGGGATTTAAAAGAAAAACATGCTTCCATTTCCTTCGTTAATGAAAGGTTGTAAATGTAAAACTCATCTAAAACCATAATTGGTCTAAAGCTTAAAAGTAACTTACTATATACACCCTCTCTCTATAGCGAAACTCAAAAATGTATCCCAGGCTATATTTAAATTAGTAATAATGTTTATTTTTTTAGTATCAACATTATATCAGCCGAATGGCGGTCACTACTGGAAAAAGGCCTCCCCCAAAGATCTCCACAACGATCGGCCCTGCGCTGCCCGCATCCAGCGGCTTCCCGCGATCTTTACCAAATCGTCGGTCCACCTCGTGGGGGGCCTGCCCACGCTGCATCTTCCGGTGCGTGGTCGCCACTCGAGAATCTTTCCGCCCCAATGGCCGTCGATCTTAAGTTTGGCAATTCTTCGGGCGATATCGGTCACCTTTCTCCCGCCGAACTCCTCATTTCTCATTCGATCTCGCAAGAACAACTTGTAGACATGACTCAGAAAGAGAAATGGGTCTGTAGTTCTTCAACAGGGTCTTATCGCCTCTTTTGAAGGCAAGTAACACCACGCTTCTATGTCATGCCTTTGGCGATTTTCTTTCGAGTATGACGGAATGAATTAGCCTCAGAAGAGCTCTCAGCTTTGGTCTGCCGCATTGCGGCGGTTAGGGTTGTTCTTAGGGCATTAGCACCCGTTTAGCCGCCAGCAGGTAGGTAGAATAAAAAAGGAATACCAATTTGATTTGGATATAGTGGGTTTATTGTTTATTCAGCTCACTCCCCTGCACCCCTCGGCAAATCTCCCCGTACGGTCACTGGCCTGACGGTCTTGGAGCTGCAGTGGACGTAGCCCTCGAGTCCTCTCGTAGACCACACGACGAGGGTTAGGCTGGATCAGCGGTTTTCGGGGGAGGGTAGATCTACCCCGAATGTCTCCCAGGTGCAGACCTGGATGTCGACGCCGACAAGTAGTCACTCAGGACCTTGATCCCTAGAGGGATCTTCCGTAGTCTACTTTAAATTTGGTTGAGGGTTCAGGTGCAACCGAAGCAATGTTCTTCCGATAGCAAGGTCGCGGTCAAACAGAGGACGATTCGGGTTCCCCCACTCTAATTAGAAATCGTCTTAGCGACGTCACCGCAACCGGACAAATTAGCGTACCACAAAACCGTGGTGAGACCCTTTTTAAATAAAATAATAATTTGAGGGTTCCGTAGGAAACTTTTATTATTAGGTTGAAGTAGTATGTGAAATAATTAGTAGATTAAAAGCTAAAAGCGTAACGGCCCTAGACGCAAGGTTACAGCATGCTTTCAGAAGCTCAGCCGTGATTCCGTCCTCACCCGCCTTGTTGTTAAGCTGTTTGAGAGCCATTCTAATCTCGTACAAGCTGACGTCTAGGATGTCTTCCGTATAGTGCCGAGTCAACCTGGCTCTTGGGTCCGTGACTAGATTGGCCTTTAGCTTCATCAGCTGGCTCTGTCCCACAGACAGTCTATTGCGAAAACTTTAGAGCTCTTATTCTATTGTCTTTTTAATAAAGTCGGTATTAAATGGGCGCAGGTCGCGAATCAGGGTTTTTAGTACATTCAACTATTATCCTGGCTGGGACCTATTCATTAAAAATCTAATTCCTTTGCCTGTGTTCTAAAAATCGTATCAAGCAACTATGTCAATATTTTTATAAAGAGTATTTGTATTGTATTGTATTGTATTGTATTGTATATTTTTCATGGTTTTCAAGTTACAGTTAACCAAAGTTTTAATTGACGATGTTCATCCCTATCATATTGCCATGAATAATTTGTTATTACAATGGCGAAACTGAGCACGAACGGGTTGCTTATACAACCTACACATCAACATCAGGCGCGTGCGTAAGGGGTGACATTATGAAAAATTATTTATTTTAGTTATAGAATTCATGAAAAATCTTAGGCCGCGAAACTATAATAAATAATAATAAATATAAATATCCTTAGATATACACACAGCGTCATCTAGTTCCACACTAAGCAACTATAGGCCTGTGTTGTGGATACCAGATGGTTGATATACTACATAAATACATTTTTTATTTTGTAAATAAATACTTATTATAAATGAAAACTATTACAAAACTGTTACATGTCGATAATATAATATGGCATTTCCCGCAAAGTCAATCGTTGAGTCCCACCCAGTATAGTTTATAAGTACTTATTTAAAAAATTAAAATTAAAAAATTGTTTCTTAGGGATAGTTGTCGGTAATTTAAAAAAAATATTTAAATTCAAAATTGTTTATTTTCTCACCACAAATGACGCTTTACAAAGTGATTTTAGGGCTAGGTAATAGATAAAACAATAATATTGAGTACATGCAATAGCTTTGGTATCAAGAACTAATAAAAAAAGTCACCGTGTATTACAGGCTGTACCTTATAGAGAGACCATATTTCCGAGTTTATTTACGTAATGATTTACATTACACGAATTCTGCCCCGGCGAGATAGCTTCCACTAGTGTCAATATATGGATGTAGGTATTTTTCGTACCTACGGGTCATGTCAGAATATTATTTATATGAAGACGGATATTTTTGGCCTTTAGTGATTCAGCATTTGCTCTCCACCCAGATTGGCAAGCAATACGTCACAATCGGATTGTACCAGCAATTTGCTTTGCAATTTGTTGCATATGGACATGACCGAACATGTCCGGAATTTCGAGTCTTTGTCCAATAATGAAGGCAATCGTAATTTTATAAAGGTACGATAACTAATGTACGTAATTCGTTATTCTTTATATTTAAGATTCCTAGAAAAATCCTGCTGCACTTCTGTTTCTCTAATAATCATTTTGCAGAACAACGCAACTCATATTTTTACATTTGCATTGAGTCAAAAGAATACATTTACATACAGTAATGTACAATATTTATAATCAACTTGTTATAATATATAATACAATTTATTATTAAAAAAAAAAAAAAATATCACAAATAAAAAACTAGCCCCAAGTCTCTGGTTGACGGAAAGGTACCCAGAAGGGTGGCCGCATTGTCTCGCTGTATAGCGAGGCTGATTCTGAGGACCAAAGTATTGGCCAGCCCTCCGATCGTGGGATGCATCAACCAGACGCTCAGATAACTCCCTAAAAAGAGTGTGAGCACCCGGTCCCCACGGCCCAAGCGTTTCTACACCAAACGGCGCAAATAGGTGATCTCCACTGAGACCGGCATATTTGCGTCGTTTAACGCTTTCTGCCGAGGCGGCAGCGGAACCAGCTGTACCGCTTGTACTTGGAAGATGGGAAGGAGCAAGGGTATCGACGCAGGTTGCATCCCATACCAAAGACAGTCCCAGTTTCCAAGGCACGAGGGTCATACCGTCCGGCCTTTTGCCGTCATCCCTCGCCAGTCCATTAGGTTCCAGGATTGCGGGGGACCCAGCCGTGGTAAAAGCCCGGCGGATAACGTCGTTTAATTCCGCATGACGTGGAAAACGCCCAGCGCTCCGGCAGCATGACAAACCGTGGTGGCCGAGTTGCGACACCGCATGTCCACAGCTGCACTCATGAGGGGTCACGCAGGGGGCGCCTAAGCGAAGGGCCGTGGCGACTCTAAACGTGAAGCGATCCAGTAGCGTACCGATATTAGTCGATGGAAGGGCCTGAAGCCGTAAACCCGACTCCCATTCGCCGACAGCTAGGAGGCGAGCGCGTTCTGCGGGGTTGGTTGACGTATTAATAAGGTTATCCCGTACCAACCTGCAGAGCGGCTCGTCCCACATTTTCTGTGACGAAGGAACAGTCAGAAACTCAGTCCTCGGGCAGGCCAACGTCCATGCATTCCTGGCCTCAAATAAGTATGCCACCTCGCAAACGTTGGGACTTGAGCTCAAGATTTTACTTACCAACGTTTGCGTGCTGTGAACAGAGGATAGGAATACAGGTAATGAAACACTGGAAATTTTGCGGATTAAGAGACCCCCAAACCTGATCGGTAGAGAGGCCTGGGTCCATGTATTGATTTCGAAATTCGTATTGAGCATGGTAACTAGCGACTGTTTAATGGTGTTATCGAGTCGATAAAGTAAATCATCGTGTTTCCATAACTGACAGCACCGTAAAACATACGTAAATTGTGGTACGAAGAGACAGTAACGGAGGAGGTATAAGCTATATGGGTACTGATATGAAGGCGATCCGACGCTTCTATAAAATTTTGAATTTTGAGGTCTATAAAGGAGGGAAAGGATTCATCAAAAATTGGTGCCCCTAGAAGATGAAGCGTGCTCTTGTCGACAATATTAATATTTGGCGCCAGAGCATTAAAATATGATGCTATTGTGGATTTATCCGGGCATGACTCTGGGATATACAGCTCACATTTAGCTGAATTTAGTTCCAAACCAATGGCGCCAAATTCGCGAATCAAGACCCGCAAATCCTCCAAGACCGTTGACGCTTCACCACCAATAGTTCCATCATCAAGGTACCAAACATTAAATTTTGATCTCAATTTCTCTAAAATGGGATGGATCGCTAGACCAAAGACAGCCGGCCCGAGCGGGTCACCTTGCTAACACCCAACGGACGAATGTAATAAATTATCTTTGTAAATTAGTTTGGATGGCTCTTTATAACATTGCCATAAAAACTTATAAGCAAAGGGCAGCTTTGATTGCACTTGGGTCAGTAAGGCACCTCTATCGACTGAATTGAAGGCATTCCTTACGTCAACTTTCAGCAGCACTTCACAATCCTGACCCATTAGATAGGTTCGAAGAGCATGTACCGACGCCTCACAGCCACCCTTCGAGCCAAAACCTAACTGAATTGGTTGAAAATAATTGGCTAGTTGTTCAGCCGCGCTCCTGTAGCAAAGTTTGGCTGTCAGGCGACGATACGTAGTGCCAACGGCAATCGGTCTGACGCCACCGCCTTTTTTGTTCAAGGCTATGAGGTTCGCCCCATACAAGATATCGGTGACGGCATCTGCGACCGAGCCTGTCCACATTAGATTTATTAATGCTTAATGTTAGCTCTTTTAGCAGGCTATCTCCGGTATCCTCACAACCACTACCGAGTAGGTCCTTGAGGTGCTGTGGCGTCAGGCCATCAATGCCCCCAGCAGAGCCAGTATTAAATGTGAAAACAGCTTTACGAACCCCATCGGTCGAGACTACAAGAGCGGTATCCGCACTGTTGGGGGCATTGGGCAAGAGAAGATCCGCTGAAGGCTGAGGATGTTTGCTACGTACGGCAGCAAGTGTATCGGCAGAATCAGGCGCAACTGCATCAGAAGAAAAAAGAATTCGTGCGGCGCCCCTAATGTCACCATCACTTACTTTACCTTCCACATGTTTAAAAATGTTGTAGTTAGATTGTGAGCGTGAATGTCCATGCGCTAAAGAAATAGGATTATTACAATTTTGTTTTAGGCGGGAAGTTAGGGTTCTTTTAGTGTTGTCAATTTTTTTTTCAATATGTAGGATTCGGTAAGGGAAGATGAGCAGATGCTCCCAGGCTTTAATTGAATTTTCCCGGGTTACTTTTTTGATGCAATCTGTGAGAGTTTGGGCTACAGCAATCCTCGCACCTCGCGGAATGCGTTTAAGGATTGGTGTAGATCGTTTTAAACAGCTTAATGATTTCCAAAAGGGGGTGTCAGGTACTAAATGTGGATCGGTAGACGTAAAATTTGGCGCTGAGGACGGGATTTCAGAACGATTTTGATGCAATTTGCCTAAATGTAAGTATATTTAAACCCCTTCGTCCTTTGAAGAAGCGAGGCTGGGGGCATCTGGGGCACTGTATATAATTTTCCGTTGGTTCGCTACTGGATAGCCCTGCGTTTCCAGGGACGTGGAGTAGCATGGATTATTAAAAACTAATAAATGAATAGAAATAATCACAAAAGGAGAACCTAAAACTAAATTGTTATAAATGTAAATAGAAACCAAATTATTTTACAACACTAATACCAATACTAAATTTACACAATACCTAAGTTTTTTACAAAAATAGTCACAGGCACTTCACTTTATAAAACATACAGGTTGGTTGCTAAACGCTGACATATAGATAGATAGATAGATAGATAGATAGATAGATCGTTTATTTGTATCTCCAGTCACACACATACCATAAGTACCAAAGCAATTGGATAAACATATTTTATAACAATTCATAAAAGTAACATCAGGATACACTAGAGTATGTGTGTGCTACAGCCGCACAAATATAGCAGGCAGGCTTGTGTCAAAGATTGTCCTGTGATTGGCGGATGCTAGGCGACTGTGTACGTTGCCAAGGCCTCGGCGCCTGGCAACGCATGGCGACGTGTCAAAATACACAGCAAAATAATACGAAAACTGAAACGCAGATTCAATGCTTCTGGAACCGATGAAAAATGCTACCCACAATTACACATGCGTAATGGACAGTAAGGATACTTTTTAGAAACTTAGGAAAGGAAACGGGAAGCACAACTAAATAAATTGATAAGTAAAATTTTTTTTTTTTTTGTCAAAAGAATCGACTATGATTCTACTGAAACTCGATTGCTTTCTTTTGATCACCAAGTCCCCATTACGGTAATATGCAACCGCCACCGTGACTCAATGTTAAACCACATAGAGTTTAGAATTCGGAGGTCGCGGGTTCGATCAACAGTGGGGTACATGTTTAGTACCTACTCGGTTTGGTTGGTGGTAGGGCATTTTAAATGTCTAGCTAGCTACCACCATCTTATATGTATAAACGTGCCGCCAAACAGCAACGTTAATAGCATTGTTGTGTTTCGGTTGTCAGAGGTAAGATGGCCAGTTCCCCAAATAAGATGGGGTTTCCGGGTCAGTACGCTTCCACTTTCGGCCTCATCTTCACTGAACATCAGGTCTGATTGAGGTCAAGTGCTAACCCGTTGTGCATAAAAAAATATATTTTAATTACGAATATCGATATTACTGCTACATATGTATGTGTGTAAATATGTTGAGAATTTTCTACAAATGTCTGGAATTTTGGCTGGAAAATCCTATTTTTATTCTGACACTATAGTTGCTTGCAAGAAACTTATGTGGCCACTTATCGGAGTGTCATAAATGTTCATACTAATTTCCGAACTCAGTTAATGATTAGTAAGTCAACCATTACATAATGCCTAGGTATTTTTTTGTATCTTTTTACTACGACTTTCTAATCATGAACAGAGTTCGAAAAATAGTATGAAAATAACTTTTTTTTTGGACAAGAGTATTAGTAAACATTAAGCAGTTTTGCACATTTATGGATTTTGATTTGGAAGTCAGCCGAAGTCTGGCCGCGTTCATACATTATAAAGCAGATGTAGTTTGTGTTTACGGCATTTAACGTCAGCAGGTTAGAGTTAAGTCAAGTATCTATTTCATCAAGTCGCTTTCTGTGCATCTCCGAATACTATCCCATTTGTTACCACCAAAATAATCACGGTATCATCTGCATATAGAAGATGTGACCTTTATCGATTTTCATATTACAGAGGTCATTGATATAAACGTGGAATAATATCGGACCTACGACACTCCCTTGTGGAATTCAGTAAGTAATTCTTTGCTCTGAGATGATGGCTTCCCGTATTTTGACCCGCAGCCGTTTGCATTCATGCAGATAGGGTTCAAATAGGTCTAGACCTATTTGAACCCTATCTCCTCCTCTCCTATCTCATATGAGCTATTCTCCTAATGTCGATGTCCACAAGCCAGTGCAGGAATATAAAGACAGATACTAAGTATATCGAAAACTCTTCTGAAGTCAAGGAAAACAGCTAGATATTTGCTACCGCTGTCGAATTTGTCTGTAACAAAAGAAGCAAGGCACAAGACTGCATCCTCAGCAGATGTTCCTTGTCCGAATCGGAATTGTAAAGGAGAGTATTGCGTTTGGTTAAGTATGTTTTTTTCGGTTCCTGATGGTAGCGCAGTAAGCCACGGGTCATCTAGGGTTTAAGAATCCTGTTTTTCTGAGGTACTACAGTTGTAATTCATTTGCTTAGACATTTCTGTAATTCCTTACTAACCTAAACGAACTGTCAGAATGTTAGGGTTACTTGATTTAAGATGTTTAATGCTATTTCTAGGTTACCTAATACGTTATCTTTTAGTGATAAGGTCGCCAAATGGTATGTTCTACTCTTACCACTTTCTGTAACTGTATTTTCATTTCTGTAGTGCAATAAAGTGTATTTGTATTGTATTGTTAATTTTACTGCCATTTTTTAAGATTGTGTGATTTGATATTTTTAAGAAGATAGTACAAGATTACCTTAACAGTAAAGTTGATGATAGCGATGGTAGCAATTTTATTTCAAGCGCCAGTTTTACTATAAAGCGATCTAGCGAGGCAATTTTTACCTCCTATAGGCAGTGAGTAAATAAATAAATAAATATCCTTAGACATACACACAGCGCCATCTAGCTCCACAGTAAGCAACTATAGGCTTGTGTTGTGGATACCAGATAGTTGATATACCTACTACATAAATACATTTTTTGTTGTAAATAAATACTTATTATAAATGAAAACATCCATAACTCGGGTACACATGTACGTATACAATACAATACAATGGTCAAAATCCGTATACAATGGTAGGTACTTAGTTTTGTGGACGCAGCTAGTCAAACGTACCTAACAATCAGCTCACGATCCTTTAGTCAAAGTTGTCTGTTCGCGGCCGACATGGATCAATACAATGTATTCCACCCTAAAACCTCCTCAATCATAGATAAACGTGCAATTTTCTTATTGATGCAATTGCAATGTGCAAGTGATTGAGTGATTGAATTTTAGAATTGACTTTAATAGAGGTGTGAACACAGGATGTATCTGATTTATCGCGATCTCCGGTCCCGGAGAGATAAATCACCAATCAACTGCAAAAACATCCGCAAATATACAGTACGAGCGAATATTATAAACATGGCTGAGTGAATTAAGGAGCGAGGGTTACGGCGCATAGACATACTAGAGTCAAAAAAACGTTGGGATTAGGGCCAATCTTCCCGTGGATTTTTTTTTGGAACATAATGCAAAAGCAACCATTACGCAGTTTATAAACTCAAACATCCAAATTAACCCAATTAACTTTATTTTTTAGAGAAATCTGCAGAACTTTTAGTTTTGCGGTCCATAAGAATGTTGACAATGGCGTCGATTTGGATGTACACCAACTAAACTAAAATCAAAACCAGTTTTGGAGTGGTGCCGTCGCATCGTACTGTTCCAGGGAGAAAGGGACAGTACTACTTTAAAACTGGTTTAAGTTTAGTTTAGTTGGTGTACATCCGAATCGACACGAATATTGCATCAGTGGTTCAATATACTCACTCTTGTCACTCACGGTCTTGCTGGAAGAAATCTCTTTTTAGAGATAAGCTTGCACCTTTGTACATCCTCTTTATTGCTGTACTGTTTTTATGATTAGTGTACAATAAACTATAAATAAATAAATAAATATAATGCTGTCTTTATAAGTCATAACATTTAAATTCAGCGCGTGAGTTAGGCTCGCACTAGTCCGGTTATCACTTCTCACGTTGTACGAAAATGAGGCATTGGTAAAAATGCATTCGGAATCCCCAAATTATGTGGAGGACTGCCTGGTGTCTATTTTATCAACATTGAAACATAGCAACAAACTGTGATTAAAAGGTAGATGATAGACAACCAGGCGGATAAATATAATATCTCACTATCAACCAAACTGAGAACTAAACATGTAACGTAAAAATCCTGTTTAACTTTTAAACCACACTAGCTACAAAATTTGCCAATAACAAAATGGACACCTTCGACCCTCTTCTTTAAGATGGTCCTAGGTATATAAGTGGCCGTGACAGGGCAAAGTTACCAAAAAGTCTGACCATGATCCTTTAGCTAACGATTTTCGCCGCCCACGCGTCGTTAGAATACATTCAAGTAAATTCGTGATTGAAACTAGAATTTACCTTAGTAGAGAGGGGATGTAAATGGGTTATCACGAGATCCGACCACGAACCTCCTCAATGATAGATACGTGCAATTATCATATTGATGCAATTGCAGTGTGAAAATGATTGATTGCTCGTGATTGAATTCTAAGAATTGAGATTAATGGAGATGTGAAAACAGGATGCAACTGATTTACAGCAATCTGCGGTCCCGGGGAATTAAATCTTTTATCTTTATCTTTATATCTTTATTTGCTCACCAAAATCTATCCAAAATGTACATTCAACTTACATACTAATACAAAGTAGATAAATATCAATTGTAACATTTTAAATACAGGTAAGATCATGGTGGACTGATACCTGAACTAGGATAAATCTTGTGTCTCAAGTTATCAGTCCTCCACCCCTAAGATGCCGTAAACAAAGGGTACCTTAAATTATTCATACTAAATAGTAACAATAGAAGAATGACTTATCTAAGTAGTGATGCGCACGCATAGTAAGAGTAGATAAATCAATAGACATAGGTATACGTATGTATGTGCTACATCTGCATGTTATACACATATAACACACAGCAATACATTATATACACATACACATACAATCCGTGTATGTGTTATATACACATAGGCTTGTGTAACAAACCCTACCTTATACTAGATATGACGGTATAGATATATAATATGTTATACAGGACAGGTAGCAACGGTACTGTAAATATAGAGTGAATGCCTGTCAGGTTATCCAACAAGCCCTATATCGTAGGACATTGGATAGGCCAGAATGCCACTAGAAGACACGAAGAAGGTAAAAGATGGTGTGTTGAGGTAGTACCGTAAAATAAAGTCCTACTTAATAAATCATCAATCAACAGCATATATCCGCACATGTACCTATGTAATAGACAATGTAGATCTAGCTGTATAGAATAGAGAGCGACTATGCATAGATATCGAGTAGTGGTGGGCAGCTGGCTAATGGTGCCCAGATTCCAAGATATTTACGATTGTCAACATGCTCTACCAGCGTGGCGATTAGGGCGATTTTTCTTATGGAAATTCTTGGCCTATAATATGTAGGCAGTCTTTAAACTTATGACCAATTTGAAAGATCACTTTGACCTTATTTATAGCATTTTACAAAACGAAAAATTTATAATAACCCGTCTAATCAAACATAGAGCCTTTATAATACAAGCAAAACTTAACTTACATAGATACATTATTGTATTAGTGCATTGTCCGACTCCCACTTCTCTAGTTTCACTTATCCGCAATGGATTAAGTAAATACTACAACCCAATCACACCTGTGGTAAAAATCCTTTATAACCTTGAAACCATCTTAACCACTAAAATGCGCAATTCCAAAATAAAACGTTAGATCCTCATTTATAACCTACCTACCTTTCCTTTAATAAGCAACAGGTAAGCGTACCTAACCCAAAGGAGGTATCTATTCTGGCTGGCTGGATACACATCGTTACAATGCTCGCGGGTAATTTTGTTATTGTAAACCTATCAACTGGTAGATTAAAAGTGCAATTTTCTTATTGCTGCAATTGCAGTGTACAAGTGATGATTGCTCGTGATTGAATATTCTAGAATTTACCACCACTGCAGATGGGTTCCAATATTAAATGAAGGCCCGACATGCAGCCAATATCCAAATTCAGACAAGAAGGCAGGAGACGGGCACGATATGTAAGTGTTGAGGCAGACATGAGAGAGAAGATCTTTTTGGATCTTTATCTTTATGGCCGTATTAATAAATCGATCTTGAGATTGAGATCGCGTCTTAGTCTCAATACCATTTTTTTGATACTGCTTTAATACGCATCAGATTCTCAAGCCTCACCTTAAAATCATTTCAATCTTGAGATCCGTTTATTGATACGGGCTTCAATGTAGAACCTCTAACCTCCAACCTAATTTTGGGCACTCCATAAAATCGAATGCTAAAACAGCAGCTAAGAAGCTTGACATTCGCCTCAAGGTCTTTGGTACGGTACTATGATCAGGTTCACTCGTGCATGGAATACTGCTGCCACCTTTGGGATGATTCAGCCAAGTACCAGCTGGCTGCACTCGATTCTGTGGAACGACGTGCCAAAAGACTCATTGGTAACCACTCGATCACTGCTAAATTGCAGAGCCCGAACACTTTCGGAAGGTCGCCTGTCTCTCAGTCTTTTATAGGATTAACTTCGGTGAATGTGCGTTGGAATTACACAGTCTTAATCCACCATCGCCATTTCATCTTCGGACTAGAGGCGTGGGGAGGGATTCCACCCGTATGTAGTTAACATACCGAACATTCACAATAAGCGGTACGACTCTTCTTTCATAATGCGAACAGACAAGACACAGAACTCCCTTCCGGGGTCAGTCTTTCCTGAATCCTACAGCCTTGGGATCTACAAGAGCAGGGTGAATAGGCATCTACTGAGATCGCGTGCTTCATCTTCGGCCGCATTGTTACTTCAAGCAATTTTGTTATTGTAAACCTATCTTACTGTTAGATTAAACGTGCAATTACTTATTGCTGCAATTGCGATACACAAGTGATTGATGGCTTGTGGTTGAATTGACCTCAATAGAGGTGTGAAAACAGGATGTGAATGAGTTATCACGAGATTCGAACACGAACCTCCTCAATCATTACGTGCAATTCTCATATTAGGTATGCAACTGCAGTGTGCAAGTGTTTGATTGCTCGTTATTCAATTCTAGAGATGAGCTTAATAGAGATGTGAAAACAGGATGATACTGATTTATCGCGATCACCTCATCCGGGGAAGTAAATTAACAGCACAAAAATTATGCGATCCAATTTTACCTATAAACATAGGAAGCGACATAGACTAGTAATGGCGAGCAGTGTCAATGGTGGTGAACTTTGAAAATTATAGCGGGGCGTCGCGATTAGGGCTATTCCATCCATATAAATTTTTGATCTTATTATCTGGTTTTACTTATAAAATGTGAAAGACTGTCTATCTTAACTGAAACAGCCTCAATAGAACAGTGCTATTAATTGCTACATGGCAGCAAACATAGTTAAAAGGTGATATAAGATAGGTAAATAGGCCTTACCGCCAACCCACCCGAGATCAAAACCTGTACCATGATAAATCTGTTTAACTTTTAAATCAATTTAGCGACAAAATTGCTCATATCAAAATGGAATCTTCTAAAGATTGCATTTCCATTCCCCTGCTTACAATGGTTGGGTATGGCAGAAGAAGCACGACAGCAGAATCAACGCAGTAGAAATGAGTTCACTGCGTAGTACGTGTGGAGTGACTTTAAAAGATAGATTAAAGAATTATGTGATTTGAGAAAGGTGTGGCGTACAAGAAGATGTAGTGAGTAAGATAGAAAAAGGTATGTTAAAGTGGTTTGGGCATAGAGAACGAATGAGTGAAAGGAGATTAACTAAAGCAATATATAACGAAAACGTGAATGGAAGGGTCAGTAAAGGTCGACCAAAAAGGACGTAACTACCTCAATCAAGTGACTGACGTACTCACAAAAGGTCAGGTATGGTCACCCACTAACCTGGGAGCGTGTATGAAGCATTTGATGAGAACGGAACAAGCAAAAGTAGTATGTCAGGATCAATAATCTCTGCCTACCCCAACGGGAAACAGGCATGAGCATTATGTATGTATGTATAAGTTATATAAGTGGCCGCAGCCATTATAGTGTAGTGATTGATGACTCGTGATTGAAATCTAGAGTTGAGCTTAATAGAGGGGTGAAAACAGGGTTGTAAGCTCCAGATCTTGGCGGAGTGCACTGAATGTTTTAAATCAATAAAATCTGATACGCATCTGATTAAGCATAACTCTAAAATCAGTCACTATCCAAAACTACTACACTGACATCAGTCAAAATTAAAAAGCTGGTGTACCAGCCAGTTGCCCACATGGATGTAATTGATTTATCGGTATCTCCGGTCCCGTGGAGCTTAATCATCAGTCAACAAAAAATCTAAAGTAATATACATAGGCTTGTTTTAGAAAAATCTGCAGGAACTACAAATATAGTTTTGCGGTGTAAAACAAAGAAACATAAGGCCTCCAGTGTTGATAAGTGTGCACTTGCAAAGGATGTGTATATGGGAGTTTCCTCCCCTCACCACAGAATTTACAGATTGCAGTAGGTAGGTAGATTTCAAAGATTTGTGCGGTCAATACAATAATTCTTTATTTGTGAATACCTATAGGTGTTTACATGTCAAGATGTTACAATAAATCATGTGCTCTATATTTTACCTTGTTTTTATTTTTATTACTGTGAAATAAGGCGTAAAAATAACACTAAACAGAATGATTGTTGCATGAAATATTTTTGTATGTGTTTCTGTAATATGCAAATAAACGCTTTATCTATCTACCTCATACTTAGGTATACAAATAATAATAATAGTTTAGCGTGCACTTAGAATTACTTTAATAATCAAACAAAATTAAATTAAAATAAAATACAAGGGTGTTCTACACATTTGAAGCAACACCCATGGAATGAGAAGAATTGGTTCTATTCTTTTTACGTGCCGAACCCACACAACACCCACTATTATAGGCTGTTAATAAATTATAATGTTCACAATTGACATCTCTTTCCATGGGAGGGTTCGCCCGATAATCGCCACGCTGGGCAAACGTAGGTCCTCTTATACCCACTCTACCGGTAACCTCAAATAAATAAATTTGAAATTTTGAAAAAGCTGCCTTGCCTATCCCATAAAGTGAGAGCAAATATAATTTTAACTTGTATTCCTACATTATATTGAGGCGATGTTGTCGGTAATTTCCACAGCGGAAGGTAAGTACCTACTTCATCCCGTTGCTTTGTCGTAAGTAGATATCTTCACACGTTTATATAATAATATCACAAAGGACTATTGAATATTCAATCTACAGCAATCAATGAATTTGCAATGCATCCCCCCGACCTCAATAAGAAAATGACTGCTACCACGTCCACGAGTCAAATCACTAGGAGCAATCTTTCAATGAACTGCAATTTTGTCAATATGAAAATTGCGCGGATATGTATTGTAAGTATATTAAGGAATCACTTTACAGTTCCAATTATGTCAATATGAAAATTGCATTTGATCACACTACACAATAGCATTCTCATGGAATACATGCGGATACGACGTTGATTAATAATTTAAAATCTCCTTGGGCCCGGAGATCAGTATAAATTCGCTCATCCTGTTCACACCTCTATTAGATATGTGGCCCACTCTAGCATTCAATCACGAGCAATCAATCACTTGGCACTGCAATTGCATCAATAAGAAAATTGCAAGCGTATTATTATCAATAAGTTCACAATAGCCCTCAACAGATTCAACAACTAAATTACTGGAACGTATCCGTAACGATGTGTTTCCGTCGCGAAGAGGCTTTTGTAATCTGCGGGCTGGATTTGTTGTATTGAAACACCACCAGTTCAATTTGAACTACGGGATCTTGTGCAAAAGCTAACAGAGCTAAGTAAACTGGCGAAGAAAAACCATTGGCATTACAAGTATCTAACTACCTAGTCGATGTTATTTGGGTTGAGATACAGATTAGCGTTCATAAGTTTCTTGAGATTTTCCATAATGACAGCATAATTGTATGTAGACGAAAAAATATATTACCTACTCATTTCGTTAATCATAATTTGCATACTAGATTTAAGAATAAAATTGAAATTCCGCCATTCAGACTTCGTAAGGTTAGCAAATCTTTTATAGGAAGCTTTTACAACAAAATACCAGAACATTTGAGTTCAAAGGAGCAGGATTATTATTACAGGATAGCTGATTATTTAGGCGATAAGGTCTGGTGTTATCTGTGTACGCTTATGTTAATTTGCTTTGTTTTGAATATAATATAGTTATTGTTGTACAGATGAAATCCTATTTAAAAGATGTGTTGACAGGTTACAGGTAATGTGTTGTTACTTTATAATTAGATGCATACGTTGACATGACATACGCGAATCCTTTTTGTTCGTTATGCGCGGATTCGCCCGGAACTCTAGTCGATCGATTTGGACGGCTTCGCTTTGTCCGCTTTTTCTGTACTGTTTTGGCTGCTCCTGTGGAACCAGTAAATATTATAAGTATTTTCTACTTACGGAAGTAGAAAAATACTTATAATGTTCATGTATGATATCAAAAACGGTTTGAAATGTATACTACAGACACTTTTTATGCACAACGGGTTGTTACTTGACTTCAATCACACCTGATGTTAAGTGAAGATGAGGTCGAAGGTGGAAGCGTTTTTGACCAGGAAACCCCAACACATTTTGGGGACTGGCTATCTTATCTCTGACAACCGGAACACAACAATGCTATTAACATTGCTGCTTGGCGGCAGAATTAGATAAGATGGTGGTAGCTAGCCAGGCGGTCATTTAAAATGCCCTACCACCAACCAAACCGAGTACTTAAACATGTACCCCGCTGGGGATCGAACCCGCGACCTCTGAATCGTAAACCCAATTGAGCGAAGGAGGCGGTTAAAACATTCCCTAGAGATAAAGTCAGTCCGCATTCTGTGATAGAATAAAGAAAATGGACCATCAATTTGTTTCCCTAAACCTAATATACTTACCAACACCTACAACCCACCTGTATAACCACCTATTTGGTACCTATAGTCGTTAGAAACCCTGAATATTATTTGTATTATTATTATAATACGGTATTTGTTTGTATGATGTATACGGATACGTGTACCCGAGTTACGGATGTTTTCATTTATAATAAGCAGGTATGTATATAATTATTTCCAAAAAATATAATAAATTCGTGTAGTACCTATATCAGCCGTCATTAATCCAAAATACTACAAGCCTCGTTGCTTAATGTGGAGATGGCGCTGATGTATAAGGATATATATTTTAAAAATATTATTGCTATTTTATTACTGAATAAACAATGTCGCAAAATTAAAAACATTCGCGATGACGCTAGGTGGTCTCAGTGCGCACTGGCGTAACGAGGCGACGAGGTGCGCTTGCCGCACAGTCGCAGTGGCAACCTCTCGGCCGTAAGTTTCTTTTACTCCTTGAGTTTGCGCTTGATTGCCTAAGTCAAATTTTTTATAGGCAGTCAACATATTAAATTGCGAGCTGACAACAGTGGCATGTCTCACTACGTATTCTATGAAGAATTTCCTGGATACTGCTTCCGTGTTTCAACGTAAACAAATAACATTAGGGTCTACAAATCAGAGGTCGTGGATTCGATTCGCTGCGGGGTACATGTTTAGTAGATAGGTACTCGATGTAAGTAGCTGATGGTAGAGTATTTTTAATATAGTCAAGCAATCGTTTGACGCGCGCGACGTAGAGTGAGAGTGGGATAGTTATTTATATAGTCCAAGTGAATATATGAGCAGGACAAATATGATCTCGCGCGACCTAAACGTTTATCTCGCCTGTCATGCTAGGAGCAGGTTATTTGTGATAAGATAGCCAGTCCCTCAAATAACTTGGGGGTTTCGGTTTAACACACTTCCATTTCAACTCAACTTCAGTTTGAGGTGAAGCGTATCCATAAAAAAGGTTTCTAACTGTTGTCCAAAATATTTAGACGGTCACGACACTTGGTCGTATCGGCCCGTGATTGTCACCCCAACCAAATAAGTGTTCAAAACAAATGGTCGTATCACCCGTATACTCCACTTAACTCAATAAAACTCCCCTTGGCCGGCATTAAATTTATTAGTCTATGAAAGGGACGGTGCGCAAACGGCTCTTCCTGCCGCGAACGGAAGACGCCGATTGGCCCAATTGTCGACCCATTCGCCAATCAGCGTTCAGAAGTGCCTAGTTGTAGCAATTTGAATCTTGGAAGATGACATAGTTTTGTAGTCTGCGGGATGATCTTTTTTGAATTTCAGGTTTGTTGAATAGGTGCTTGTTACTACTGTACTTGCGCCCGGTACATGCAAGGTCATTTCTTTAAACCTGAAAGTAGTAACCTGTAGTGATTAGAAACTCTGCTACTATACCAAAAGGTCGCGGGTTCGAATCCCGCTAGGGGCTTATGTTTGAATGATGAATACAGACATGTGTTCGCGAGTTATGGTTGTTTTTCATTTACACAATTACAAAAAATGTGTTTGTGTAGTTTATCAACCATCTAGTATCCATAACACAAGCCTAGATGCTTACTGTGGGCTTAGATGGCGCTGTGTGTATGTGCAAAGATATTTATTTATTTAAACGATGTAAATCAACCACACAGGACGTCCACTGCTGATCATAGACCTCCCCCATGGATTTCCAGAGCGACCGATTGTGTGTCACGGGAAATAAATACGATCTTTCCCATGGGTTAGGTTGATTACCAGACTAGTCTGGCCTACGGGATTTTTTTCCGAAAAAGACATATTACCTACAAAAAAGTACAATGAATATAAAATCAGTTTAGCATTTTTTTATCATCGCCTATGGCACTACTGGTTGTGCCGCCACCAAAGGGATTGGAAACGGCCTGCATCCAGCGACTTTTATTATGTCATCCGTCATTATATTATGGATGAATGTCCTACGCTGCGTTTGCCGGAGCGGTCTCCACTCTGCCCACTACCACGATCAACTTACTAAACCGTTGGGCCAGCTGATCTGGCACGATACTATTACCTGCGCAAGTGCGTTAACATTAATGATTGTCTTACCCTCGCACCATCATGCTCAAGGTAACGTGCCTAGAAGTGCCTGTATTGGCTAGATACTGCATTTTGGAAGATAAACAATACACCCCTATATCTTCTAAACAGTGTACCGACAAATTCTGACATTTTGTCAAATTTCGACAAATAATCTATAATTTCCAGTTGATGATAGTGGCCGTGCCAAGATGAGCCATACCTTGTACTGTGTGTATATTATTAGGAAGAGTATGAATAGGTCCACTGGGATCGCGTATTTCATTTACAGCTACATCGTAAATTTCCATCAAGTAAGATTGTGGTCCAACGTCTCTACAGACCGTCATAAAAAAAATTTACTTCAATGGTACGTAGCCTCAATCATCATATCAACCGAAAGACGTCCGCTGCTGCACAAAGGCCTCCTCCAAAGATCGTTCCTGCGCTGCCTGCATACAGCAGCGGCTTCCCGCGATCTTTATCAAATAGTCGGTCCACCTCGAGCAATTTGCCCCGCTCACAGCCACTTCAGTTTGGCAATTCTTCGGGTTATATCAGACTCCGAGCATAGCTCTCTCCATTGCCCTTTGGGTGACCTTGAGTCTTCTTATGAAGCCCATAGTGAGCGACCACGTTTTAGTTCCATATCATCACTAGCAATACACACTGATTAAAGACTTTCGTCTTGAGACATTGCTGTATTTGGAACTCGATGGGTAATAACTAATACAAATATTATTCAATAAAATATATTCCATCAAAAATTGTAATATTTACATAAAACAAACAATAAATGCTTCAACAACTTAACGAGAAAAATGCTTAAATAATTATAAAGCATATTAATGCGTAGACAGAATCAATGCTTAGATTAGACAATGCCATACCTACTATCAACAACCATGTCAGTTTTGTAAAAAAACTCATTTATTATACTTAAATTACTATAGTAAGGCCTATCAATGACGAGGTTTAGGATGATGTCCTTGTCTATTATTAACCGATTTCCAAATAGAGGAGATTGGCAATTCGACTGTACTTGTTCATGTGATTTCCAAGATATGTTCGCCAGTGGTGAATCGATATGAATAATTTTTTTTTGTTCAGTATATCAGGCTGTAAACAAATGTATGAGTACCTATCACTTTCACACTTATATGCGATCCTATATTAAAATCTAGAGTTCGTGATAATCTGGCCCCTGAAGTCTATTTGGTATTTGTTTAGTATTACTTACATCTATTTATCTAATCACTAATTTTAAAACCTACTGTATGTACCTACTTATGTATTAAAGATTTCCTATTACTGGGTCTTTGGTAAATTTTTAAAACCTACAATTAACTTGTAATTGCAAGCTTGAACTATAACATCTTATAATAGTACATTACGATATAAGTGCGTTATGGTAGTTTAACACTCGAGGCATAATAGAGCCGAGTGTGTTTAAGTTTAACCAATACGCACGTATATCGTACATATACAACATACTTGCGAGAAAATAGAATAAAAAATAATTTGATGCATATTTTATTACTGATCTCCATAACACATGGAGATCAGCGATATTTTATTCACAGGGCCGATGGTGTTATCACTTGGCTGTATGAGACTTTTCTTTGCCATAGCAAACAGTGCGGTTATAGAATATAACTTCACTATTTGCGTTTATAACACACGCGTCTTTTATGAGCTGCTTTATCTAAAACAGGTGAAATTAGATTCACTGTACGCGCAGGTATGTTGACAAAACATTAACAAAACAACATGTAAAAAATTATTCTGCATTTTAGTAAAAAAACAAAATATGATAAATTTAATTTTATTATAAGTACCTACCTTGTTTCAACATTTTTTATTTTTGTATGAACACAAAATAAACCCAGCAATAACTTGCATATTTAAACCTATTTCATTCACGCAAACTAGTACCCTACCAAATTTGCCTTTTACTATTAAAACACAGAAAATATCGCTTAATTTTTTACATGTGGTTGATTACATTTGTATGAAAACTGGATACTATCGTTTACATACATACGTTACGATCCTTATCCCAAATGGGGTGGTCAGAGTTATCCCAAAAAATAATGTTTGACCCATAAATATAACGTACATCTATATTAGACAAGGATATCATCCCAAATCTTATCATAGGATGGTTTTAAGTCATTTCAAGAGAAATGTATACGCTTTTATAATAAGGTAGGTAGACATTCAAAACCATTATAAAAAAGACTATTATAAAATTTGTGACTATTTGGATGATAGTCTAATTATACAACATATTTTCTTTGTTTTATCGAATTACAAATTGTGAACTAAACCCTGTAAAAAGGAGCAACCCTTGAGTTTCTTGCTCGTTCTTCTCTAGGGAGTCAGCTTTTTAATATCAAATTAAAAATGTTACGGTTTCAAGTGATATTTTTATCGTAAGACGTAAATTGTTTTGAGTATTGCAATGTGGTACAGACACTGATTTCTAATATACCTACTAGTACAATGGATTGGCTGTGAATACCATATGACAATGACGTTCGTTTTCGCTATTTTGGCGATGATTACCGTTGACAGCAGTGATGATAGTCCATGAATCTAAGTAGATTTTTTTTAACATTCATTTGTTCGTTTTTTAGGTTTTCGTAAACGGAACCCTAACGGATCAGTTTGTTGTCCGTCTGACTGCCCGTGTGTCAAAGCCTTTTTTCAAAAATGACTGCAGGTATTTTTTTTTTATATGAGAGGGCGGCATGCTCGCAACACCAAAAGTTAAAATGGAATCAATATAGAATATTAAGGTCTGCGGCCTTTCAAGTTTCTTGTATAACAAAAAAGATACGACATTGCAAAGACTATTTTGATACAAAGCGTATTTTCATAAAAGTCACACACAATTAATAGACCATCAAACCTATTGACTGCTTCCCGATGGTCTACAATCTTGAAATTTGACAATAAGGTAGGTCTTTCAATTACCACAATTGCAGGAATAAATCCCAAAATCGTTACGCGACAAACTTACATTTGCATTTAATATCAAATCGTAGCTAAATACTTAAGATTGTCCCCTTAAAAAAATTGACAATAGTGATGGCATGTACGGAACCCTCTGGGCTCGAGTGATACTCACACTTGACCACATTTTGACGCAATAGCCAATCCAACGATTTTATAAGAAGTCAATGTCAGTATAATATTCAGTCCTGAAAGAACAAAAAGAAAAATCAGCTCTACCACTCTTCCACCCGTGTCTCCAACACCCCGACGCGCTGTATCTCACTGACGATGACGTCACCAATGCGGAGGTACTCCCGCGGGTTCCGGTACATACCAACGCCTCCTGGCGTACCCGTCAATAGTACGTCACCGGGTAGTAGAGTCATTACGCTGGAAATAATGGAATTTTATGTACGGATATTAACACGGCTGTAGTGACAATGGAAGGTAAAGGGTGACACAGACCACCTATCCCAGAAGACGTGCAATGTAAAACATTTTCTTAGGAAATTCTATCAAATTAACAAGTATCATGGTTGTGAACGGGACGGCGTTATCAATAGCAAGATTTTTTTTATTTCGGACACTCACCAAACATCTAGCTTCTATTTTTAAACTTATGTTCCCAAGAATAGTTCGACTCACCTAGAATAAGTATTGGTATCTGTATCAGTATATCTACATATATGTAACTCAAATGTTAATTGTATTGTTATCCGTCTTTATCCCTCAAAGCCACAGATTGTGACTCGATAAATGGCAAAACCGACACAGTCTATATTATACGAGTATTACAGTAGAAGTACTACTACTATGTGCACAAGGAAGGAACTGATCCTCAAGATACAGGTTTGACCAAGTTGAGGATCAGAGTCCAAGCATTAGAATTTTTAAGTAATTTAGTAATTAGACTGTTACTTGAAATAAATAAACAATAAAGCTAAGCTTGTGCTATGGATACTAGATAACGGATAAATATACATAAATAATTATATAAACATAATTGATTTTTATGCAATGATATGGTTACGCGAACAAATCTTTTTCGCGCTTTTCTTAGTAGATATAACAGCGCCATCTCTTAGAATCCTCGTTACTAATATGCCGGCTGAGAAAAAAATTTTTAGTCACACCTCCGCTCACAACCTATAAAAGTGCGAGAAAAAATTACAATATTAATGAAAAATATGAGTTTTACAAGTAATATATTATGTAAGATACTCGCATGTTTTTTGCTCTCTTTTCTGTGGTAAGTGATGCATGTTTTTACAACATAAATTAGCATTTCATACGACAGTTCGCGAACGAAGTCGGTGTATGACTGAATTTCCATTGGTTCCAAACTTCCATTTTAACACCAATGAACTAATGCCATTTTTATTGTTACAACGACCCGGTCTATACACAGTAAAATATATCGAAGTTAAACATCCAAGACTCGGGAATAAATGTTCGTATTAATTACCCCTCGCGGGATTCGAATCTGCAACCGTTACCGTACGGAAACATTTGTAGTAGGTATGTTTATATGTCACCGGCAAAGTGTGTAATTCAGTTATTGTATAGAATAATTAGTTATTATATGTATACAACAAAAAGTTCATCTAGGGATAGGTAAACTTTAGATGGCAAACATGGAGAAGACATTCTTGTCTGTAACACAGTTTTTAACTACCACATACGACAAAGATTCATTAAGTTTTGTAATATATATTAGATCTTATAACAGATCACGGTGGCCAAACTGTTTCCAATACTTTAAAATATCGGAATCTAAATCAACTAACTTCAGCTTGATATTCTTGTTTTACACTGTCAATAATTTGTTCATGAGATTATTTACTTGGGTCGCAGCACCGTCGACTGTAACTTTGTAGGGCGTCTCCTTAAAACAGCCTTTTAGAATAACTATCTTCATAACTAACACATATCACCATGCGACTAACGAAACGCGGAAGTTAAAGTGAGCAATTTCTCGTTGTTTTGGCGAATAACTCTCAGCTTAATTCAGGTCTAGGGGGTAGGTGGTCTGTGAGTAACGAGGACAGATGTAAACTCTTGAACGCGAGCAGAAAGAGAGGGTGATGGGAGTGAAGGCATCTCTACAAGTCTTCAACACGAGTCTCCAACACCCCAAGACGCTGTATCTCGCTGGTGATGACGTCACCGCTGCGAAGGTACTCTGGGGGACTTCGGTGCATGCCAACGCCGCCCGGTGTACCGGTCAGTAGCATATCGCCAGGAAGTAAAGTCATTACGCTGTAAAGGAAATTTGTTTCGAATACCATAACAAAATCCGTTTTAATGACAATGTGAGCAAGTAAGCACCTTTTCTTTATTCGCGGGGACATGGGTTCGCTTACCGCTCGCCTGGGGGACGGCGAGACGTTAATGTGGGACTCCCCTCCCTGTCGGGAGGGATACCCGCTAAAACCCCGCGGCGACCTTCCTCTGCAGTAGGGAGGACCTGGGAACGCATGAGCGTTTTCCATCCAGGTCCCCCTCCCCCTGCCCTGCCCTGCCCGCCTCACAAGTAAGCACCTGGTGAACGCGATCTGGGGTGCCATTTTTAAAGATTCACCAAATCATGATTGGAAACAATTCAACTTGCGACTTTGTCTGGGGTGTTTTTCATTGCCCCACCGGCCATTAGTTCTTCGAGTTATGTGCTCTGTCCATTACCATTTCAACTTACTAATCCGCTGGGCTATGTCGGTGACATTCGTTCGTCTACGGACTTCTTCATTCCTGATTCAATCAGGTCGGGTAACACCAAGCATTGCCCTGTCCACAGCTCGTTGCGTGACCTTGAGCCTTCGTACGAGGCCTATAGTGAGAGATCAGGTTTCTGTACCATAATTTATCACTGATAACACACATTGAGAAAGCGCAGCGTCGGACGTCTATTCTCAATGTTTGGACGACCTGAAGAAGGTCGCGATAAATCGCTAATTACAGGCCGCTTCCAAACGGTCGCTCTGGAAATCGATAGAGGAGGCCTATGTTCAGCAGTGGAGATCCTGTAGCTGATGTGATGATGATGTGATTTCGTCTGACTGAGAAAAAAATAAAATGACTCCTTACGAAGTCAGTCTCTCGATGACGGCCGGCAGCTTGTGAACGAACTGGTTAGTATTACTGTTCTGCTTCTCTACTCCATTCACACTGCACTTGATGTCAAGCGTCTCGGGGTTGCCCACCTCGTCCAAAGTCACCACCCAAGGCCCGATGGGGCAAAACGTGTCCATTGCCTGGACACAATACAAAATTGTCATCTAAATTTTAAAAACCTAAAATCATCATTGGTGGCGATACGGATTTACACCAACTAAACTAAACCCAGTTTTGGAGTGGTGCCGTCGTATCGTACTGTTTCAGGGAGAAAGAGACAGTACTGCTTTAAAACTGGTTTTAGTTTAGTTGGCGTACATTCGAATCGACACACACAAACTTTAATATGATTCAATTAAATATGAAGGAGTTATGTAGACGCTGGTTTGTCACAATTAGAAATATTCAGATTTTTAAAGTTCAGTACCTCATTTCGGAAAGCGGAGCCCTTATAGGATCATTTTGTTGTAATTCTGTCGATCCATGTATCAACGCATGTTTTCTTAAGACACTCACCTTAAAATTAATATTGGTGTCGATTCGGACATCCAAATGTCCGAATGAGAAATGGTGTACATACACCAACTAAACTAAAACCAGTTTTAAAGTAGTACTGTCTCTTTCTCCCTGGAACAGTACGATGGGACGGCACCACTCCAAGACTGGTTTTAGTTTAGTTGGTGTACATCCGAATCGACACCAATGTCTGTCTACGGTCTGTCTGTCTGCAATCTCGTACAACTTTCTAGTGTAATGCAATAAAAAGATGGTGGCTTTTCGAATCATATTTTCATACGAAAATTCAAATCGCTGACAGATCATCAATTACGCCACAAATGCTTAACTGCGCTACGAGTGTTTTAGGCTTTTGTAGCCCTGGTAGGTTTTATTCAGTTTTGGATAATGCCGCTAGTCTTTTGGGCACCCTCCCGCAGGTATCGGATCTCGAACACGTTTTTTACCTTTCATAGTTATATGGAGAGTAGAGGGCGTGTTCGGGTCTGTTTCCGTGCTTTTGCTTATTTCTTTTTTTTATGCACGACGGGTTCTAACGGACCTGATGATGTTAAGTGAAGATGAGGTCGAAGGTGGAAGCGTACTGACCCGGAAACCATAACACATTTGGGGGACTGGCTATCTTATCTCTGACAACCGGAACACAACAATGCCATTAACATTGCTGCTTAGCGGCAGATTTAGATAAGACGGTGGTAGCTAGCCAGGCGACATTTAAAATGCCCTACCACCAACCAAACCGAGTACTTAAACATGTACCCCGCTGGGGATCGAACCCGCGACCTTTTTTATATGAGAGGGCGGCAAACGAGCATGCGGGTCACCTGATGGAAACCAATTCATACCTCCGATTCATACACCCAATGTTGTTTACATTAAGCCACGGAGGCGGCGGTTTTTACATGGTGTTTTATGTGTACAAAAGTTTATTGACATTTAATAAAAACCTTTGGTTATGCCCAATCTAAAAGAACACAATAATTGTGTAAAGTACTTGGTGTTCCTTGCTTATCGCTGCGTTATCTTCAAGAGTATAAAAACTCTATGGCAGTGATATGCAGTTTTTTACTTTTATTGCACGGTATTACATTAGTAATTCTTATACAAGGTTTTCTTTGTATACCAAAAAGCCGACTATACTCCAATTACATCATATATTTTCAAAATCAAAAATATTTTATTCAATGTAGGATACAAAAATATCACTTATTGAAAGTCAACATGTAATCAATATACCTAGCAAAAATAAAAATAAAGGAATGTTGCGAATTCAGTGCGCTTGTAGGGTGTTTATCATTCGTTAAGAAAAAATATAACCCCACATTTTTAAAGCCGGAATGGATTCTATACTATTCTATATCGATTCTGACCAAACTAATTTCAGGTTTCAGGTATACAATAAATAACATTGTTTAAACTGAAAGAGAAATTTAACAGTCCCGCAAATAGTACTTCAAAAACAACGAAGTTATATATTTACAAGGCTGCCAGACGGCGGACTTTATTGTCATCCGTGTGCTTTATAGTTCGGTCCGACAAACACAACGTTTGGCACAAAGTTTATCTCTTGGGCACTACTTGAGCACGATTTTTGACATTATCAAAATAATGCGAATTCTAGCGTCACGAGCGGAGAATATCCCGATCAGTCACTTGCAAACAGCATTTACCTTGCCAAGTAGAAATTGTCCGCCATTCTTGCTCTTCTGCCAGTCCCTTGCACTGATATCTTGAGCGATTGTGCATCCCAACAGGTAATCCAAGGCATCCTCTGCTTTCACGTGACTGGCCTTCTTACCGATCACCACGCAAAGTTCCACCTCCCAGTCGACTTTCTGTTAATGATAATATTATATATGTTATATTTCATCCTTGACATCCTATTAGCCAAAGGAAGTTCACGTAAACATAGACACCCTATTGATTGACATAAATCAGAGTTAACTGCATTGTCGTATCAAACTCACTAATAACATTAGAATCGCAATAACTATCGGTAAGTTAAACATTCCACCAATTCACCGAACTCCATTCTCGAAGTTGTAGAGGAGTCTAGAACAACAGATCCGAATAGATAGGCCCAACTTCGAGAAAGAGCTCAATCGACGGATCCAACTCGGGTGGGCAGCTTACGGGAAACTGCGCCACGTCATCTCGTTCAAAATACCTCAGGCTTGAAAACGAGTCTTTAATTAATATGTTTCGAGAGATGACTTAAGTATGTCACTAAAACGTGGTCTCTCACTGTGGCCTCATAAGGCTCAATGTGGCGCAACGAGCTATGGAGAAAGGAATGCTAGTCCTTGCGGTACGTGATCGAATCAGGAATTAAGAAATCCGTAGACGAACGAAAGTCGCCGACTTTGCCCAGTGGATTAGCAAGGTGAGGTGGCAGTGGGCAAGGCACATAGCTCGAAGAACTGATGGCCAGTGTGGCATTAAACTTGTCGAGTGGAGAAGACGCACAGGCAAGCGCAGCGTAGGACGTCCACTCACAAGGTTGACGGAAGCCCAGAGGGCAGAGTGTGAGTTTTGTTTCGACTTAACTTTACTACCGCGTTCACGTTTACATGACGATTTGTAAGGAGAAATGTGTAGCGCCTCTACCGGATAGTTTGCAAAACGATTTTTCGTAAACGCGAACGCGATGGTAAAGTTAAAAACGAGACAAAACTCACACTTCGCACACTGGTGAAGTGCGCGGGAAGAAGATGCAAATGCATAGCTTTCCATAGGAAGATTTATCCTAATAGCTAAGCTGGGCAGGCGGGTTGGTGATTGCAATGATGCTACTGCCCATCACTGGTATCATATCGGTACGCTATGCTCAGTATCCCTTAAGTCGCCTTTTATGACACCCTTGGGTAGAGACGCGTTGGCCTTATTCTACTCCGCCACACACAATCTTAATATGCTCAAGTCTTAATTCATCAAGACTCGATCGACTGCTGGTGAAGTTACAGTCAACCATCAGTCAAATATAACAAGGCCTATTTCTAGCCGTAATTTTAGAAACATGGTAGAGATACGCGGTCGCAATATTCCATCGTCGTTCCACCTACGCACGTATGAATTACCAACTCAATGTGCCTTAACAATTGACCCCAATTTGTGTAACACAGGAGACCTCTGATTCACGCCACAAATTTTTGACCTCCCCCCATATAGTAATGAAAAGGTATTTATAAGATTTCAGGTCAAGCATAAAAGGAATCATTGTGGTCAGATTTTCATATAAAGATCTGTACAATAACAAAGTTCAGTAAATAAAAAAAAACCGGTCAAGAGCGATTTGATTTCGCACAAGTAGGGTTCCGTAATACTACAGTGATCACTCAATACATATTAAATTAAACTTTTTATTAGTAACAAGCTGCTGATGTCATTATTGCGCGTAATTAATAGACTTGTGCTAGCTCCTAAAGTGTCATGTAAATGACAAGATCTGCACAATATCCTTCAGTTAACGTTTTTTGTGTGTGTGCAAAGATATTTATTTATTATTTTTATTTGTTATCCTAAATAACCTTGCACAGCTAACTTTGCAGCAGAATATGGCAACCCAAAACAGTTTAAAATAACACTCACAGTAAGTTTTTTTTATGCGCAACGGATTGTTACTTGACCTCAATCAGACCTGGTTTTAAGTGAAGATGAGGTCGAAGGTGGGAGCGTACTGACCCGGAAACCCCAACACATTTGGGGGACTGGCTATTTTATCTCTGACAACCGGAACACAACAATGCTATTAACATTGCTGTTTGGCGGCAGATTTAGATAAGATGGTGGTAGCTAGCCAGGCGGACATTTAAAATGCCCTACCACCAACCAAACCGAGTACTTAAACATGTACCTACCCTGCTGGGGATCCAACCCGCGACCTCCGAATCGTAAACCCAATGTTGTTTACATAGAGCCACGGAGGCGGTTATAATAATAAAAAAATGTTAAGTAATTAAAAAATGGTTTTATTGTCAGAATTTTGTTTTCAATTATGGAAATACTATCCTTAAGTTGTTTATTGTTGACTATATGAGTAACATATGGGGGAGATTTTATCCAGCGAAATATAACAGCCGTAGGTTGCGATTTTCCAGAGCGAGATATTAGGTTTTTTTTATGATTGACTGGATTCGCGTATGACCACAATATTCAGAGTATACAATTGCCCATTTTCTTTCTTTACGCGCGCATTAAATATTTTTAAACCAAAACCAGATTTTAGAAACAGTTTCGTTTGGAGCGCTTCCGAAATGAGAGCGCTACCTAAAACCGGATTAATCCAGACTCAGTACACGCGTCGACGTCGTTCGAAGTTTGTAGTGATAGAGACGGCGCGCGTCGTGGTCGGGAAGAGCGAAATGAAAACCATTAAAAGCCGCTTAATTGATTCAAAATCCATTTGGTTTCGTTCTTTAAGAAAACCGTTTTTTTTTAAGGTTAACATAGACTCAAACGTAAATAAAACACTGCTTTGTACCTACTTGACTCTGACTTAGGTTTAAACGAAACCAGGCAAAAAACTGCACCTTTATAGTTTCCCCATATCAGTCTGTATGTCACAGGCATTTTACTATGGTATACAAAGCTGAAAATTGGCATGGTTATATGTATAACCAAAATTAAATTAAACCTAAAAATTAGGTTACCTCCAACTACATAAAACGTAGGGGGTAAATTTAAAATAAAATTGTATCCCGTCGAGTAGGGTGTGGTTGAATATGTCAGGTTGTAATTTTTTCGATACAAGATTAGTCTAGAAAATATTAAACTTAAAATGGTGATTATTGTTAGAGATATGTAGGGGAGAGGGGGGCAGTTTAGAACAGGGGCAGTTTTGAATTATTCGATTTATGTACGCATCCTTTATCTTTCCCAACCTCCATAACCTTTTTAATACTGGTAACACCGAACTACACATCTGGCAATTCCCAACTAACGTCAATGTCTGTGTCACTTTACAAAAAATTTGCAGGTTACTTTACGGAGACGAAAATAAACAAATATTTTTTTGCTTGTAACCAAATTACTGAAAACGTAAGTATTATTTTCAAGTTGTAATTATTTTATGGTGTTGCATTTATTATAAACTCAGTATTTACAAATATAACATCATTAAACATGAGTTAGTTTTTCGTCTAGAAATTTTTATTTCTGAAGGTTGTTATTGGGGCAGATTTGAAAACTATCACTGGGGCACTTTTGAATAACATGTTCAAAAGTGCCCCATACACATAAATAAGATATGTGTACTTATTTTATGAAAATATAGGTACGTGATTGAATTTTTTTTTAATATCTTTTCAGTCACAATGGTAAGAAATTATAAAAAGAAAAAAGAAAAGGACGTGAACGAAGAAGATGCCCAACGAGCTGTTTTGCATGTTGTCAACGACGGCATGAAGCTGAGGACCGCTGCTGCTATATATAACATAAAACCAACCACTTTATTTTATAGGGTCAAAAAATATAAAGAGAATAGAACTCCAAAAATAGAAAACTACAGCAGCAAACACACTGTGCATCAAGTTTTCACAAACGATGAGGAGTGTATGCTGGAAAGTTACTTTCTAAAAATGTCTAAAATGAATTATGGTCTTACGTATTTACAAGGGCGAGAATTGGCATATCAATACGCAAAAGCTTTGAAAAAGTGTCCTGAAAAATGGATGAATAATAAGATGGCGGGTATTGAATGGATGAAAAGCTTTATGAAAAGGCACTCTGTATTATCTTTGCGAAAACCTGAAAATACCAGCCTTTCTCGCTCCACAAGCTTTAATAAACACAATGTTATGTTGTTTTTCAATAATTACGAAACAGTGCTGCAACGTGGAAATTATACACCAGACCGCATCTATAATTTAGATGAAACAAATATAATGACAGTTGTACAAGCACCCAATGTCATTGCTAGAACAGGACAAAAGCAAGTTGGACAAAGCGTTTCTGCAGAAAGAGGTCAGCTGATAACTATGTGTGCTATTGTAAATGCTCTTGGGAATACCATTCCCCCAGTATTTATTTTTCCAAGAGCTAGATATCATGATTCAATGATAATTGGAGGTCCAACGGGAAGTGTGGGGTTCGCAAATAGTCCTACAAGTGGCTGGATGACGGGGCCTTTGTTTCTGAAAGTTTTACAACACATTCAAAAATCTATTAGATGCACCAAAGATGATAAAATTCTTATTCTCCTTGATAATCATGAAAGTCATTGCACTATCGATGCTATCAATTTCGCAAGAGAAAACGGCATCACATTGTTGACATTTCCCCCTCACTGTACTCACAAACTGCAACCACTCGACGTTGCAGTAAATGGACCTTTTAAGGCGAAGCTCGCAGTTGCTCAAAATGATTGGTTACTTAATCATCCGGGCAAAACAATCACTATCCACGATCTCGCAAGTATTGTTACTCCTGCATATAATGCTACGCATACTATCAATAACATTACATCAGGATTCTCTGCGCCAGGAATATATCCGTTTTCAAGAAACAAATTCACAGATGACGACTTTGAATGTGCCGAAGTGACCAATCGGACAGATCCTGTGCAAGAAAGACCCTTGATTGTAGCTGATGAAAATGTCGAAACTGATCAAGCCGACCAGGTGTTATGTCAGGTTGATGCCTCTATGCCAAATACTGTCGATGATGATGATGATGCTACTGACGCAGAAGATATGGAAGTGGACCAACCTGCAATTACAAACGTCCAGGCTGTTAATAAATCTCAAATTGTGGCACCCGCAGCACCCACAATCGACCATGACGCCACTGATGCTATTGATAATGCTCCCGTTCTTGCTGTTTCACCATCTGCAACAGAAAATGATGCCAATTTCGCAAATTATGGGGAAACCGATGAATTTGTAACCATTTCATCACAGCTTGCCCATGAACTTGAAGTAAGTAATGGAAATTCTGAAAATATAAGTGGAAAAATAATACTTACTCCTGAAGCAATAAGACCATTTCCTAAAGCGGCTCCTCGTACTGGAAGAAAAGGAAGAAAGAAAGGCTCTTCACGTATTTTAACAGACACCCCAGAAAAATGCGCAATAGAAGCTGCTTATCTGGAACGCATAAAACGCAAGCCAACTCTTAATTTAGAAAAACGAGGAAAGTCTACGCCCAAAAACACTTCAAAAAAAACTAAAAAGAAGAAAATTTTGCGTCATAATCAATCAGACTCAGAATCAGATGGAAATTTATCTTTGCATGACGATTCTGATATGGATGCAAGCGATCCTGAGTCTATTGCTCTTGTTCACGAAGACGAATCAATTCAACCCTTGAGTAAAGAAGATTTAAATGAAAATGATTATATATTGTGCAAATGTCACTCTACCAAGAATAATGTAGAAATGTATTTCGTGGCTATTGTAAAAAAGAAAGACGGAAATATGTTTTTAGTTTCTTTTATGAAGAAGAAGTTTGGTTACAAATTTTTTTTCCCTGATAAAGAAGATGAATCTTTCGTACCTATCACGGATGTTGTAAAGAAACTTCCAACACCATGTTCTACTGCAGGAACTTCACGTACATCTGCTTTATTACAATTTAATTTTGACTTTAGTAAGTTTAAGATGGGTTAAGTACCTAATAACTACCAAAATACTGCTGTGTTAAGAATTAACTTCCAAAATATTGATGTTCTTTTTCTTTTTTGTCATCATTAAGGTTATTTAGATTGTTTATTTTATATTTGATACTTTTAAAGTACCATCCTAAGGCTCTTTAAAAGTTCATATTTTTAAGATACTTATGAATGTTATTACTTTTTAATATTGTTTTGCAATATTTCATTTGATCTCGTTTATAAAAATAAGTTTGTTACTCCAAAGTATTGATGTTCTTTTTCTTTTTTGTCATCATTAAGGTTATTTAGATTGTTTATTTTATATTTGACACTTTTAAAGTACCATCCTAAGGCTCTTTAGAAGTTCATATTTTTAAGATACTTATGAATGTTATTACTTTTTAATATTGTTTTGCAATATTTCATTTGATCTCGTTTATAAAAATAAGTTTGTTACAATTGTTCAAGACTGCCCCAGGCCGTTCAGAGTTTTATAAAGTTTATTCAACAAAAAAGTTATTGTAAGAAATAAATGAGAGTGTACAATGATTAAATTAGATAAAAATAACATAAATATACTGTTGATTATCTTCTAAGTTACATGGTTTCCATTGAATTCTGGTTTTTCAAAACTGCCCCTATGGGTTTCAAATGTGCCCCGTGGATGGGGCACATTTGAACAAATTTGAGCTTAAAAAAAAAGCTCATTTGTGTTACTTTACCAAGTCAAAATTACTAAATATCATTTTTTGTATGTAGTATAAAGCCCATATCTAACACTAAAATACAATAAATTATGATTGGTAATACCAGACGAGAAATATAACATTTTATTTAAAAAGTGTTCAAATGTGCCCCCCTCTCCCCTAGGTACCTATCTATACCCCGACAAGCTAAATCTATGATTTTGAAATTGAAAATTCGAAACGTATTCACAATATATGTAGCATAGAACACACGGGTATCTATTAAGATGGGTCAGTATGGAGAAATCTGAAACTACTTGAAATAAAGAAATTTGTTCTAAGAACAGTTCGACATTTTCATGAAGCTCATACTGGGGAATTGAACACAGTCATTTTCCAGATAATTATATATCTTATTTAATACGAAAATTGATTGAGTAGGTTGTTAGGAAAAATATTGCTAAGGCAAAATTGTCACAGCTAAGTAATTTAGGTACTTGTTGAGGAATAGTCTAACCGACCATCTAAACATGTAAACGAGTCTATAAAAAGTACTCATACCTAGGACACGCACTCTACCAGTGTTGTTTATGTTTGAAAGAATTTAAGTCGCATAAAAATTAAAATTTTATCTACACCATAACTAAATGCACCTAAATTTAACAAGTAAGAAAAATTACACTACCTACCTAATCCAATTTATGATCTTGATCATATGGAATACAAACCCAAATTAGATTTTTTTTTTAACTGTTCTTAAGTTAGTAAGACCATGCTGATCCAACATACTTACGTCAGTAATATTGGACCTGAGCTTTAAAGCATCACTAGGTCCTATTATTGTACTCGGAAACTTGTTAAATATGACAGGAACTTCAGGTGGCTGCAGATTCTGTTCTGAGCAGTGATCTTTGTAGTTCAGACCGATACAGAGGACTTTGTCTACTCCATGGATTGGTGCCTTCAAAGTCACTGTACTGAGAGGAACTGACGCCGGCTTTAAAGAGGCTAGCCTGGGAAGAAAGAAATATGTTTAGATTTATGAAGTTTCTTGCTTGTACTTCTCAGCAGTTGAACAAAAGCTTAAAAAAATACAATTTAGGCACAAAAGAATCTAACGACACGTACTAAATATCTGTAAAACCCGAATCTACAAAGAAGACAACATTCTGCTGGGGTCAACCTATTTTATGTGTACCCTATTTACCTACAAAATAAAGAATTTTTCACTACTGAACAGTAATGAAGTTTGGTGAATATATTATATATATGTCCACTAATAGACAGACTGATGATGGTGAATTTCATTAGTCTCATATTATTTATTACTGAAATTGAGTGGAAAGGATTAATTACCAACTTAGTGGTTGAAATATGTATTATACAGTTAAATTTGTATTCATGTAATTCTCATTAACTGGTGACGCTACTCTTGATTACGATCAACTTTCCCCAAGGAACCATTGTCGAATTCGGTCAATACGATTTCAATTACACATGCAACGTAAATCATTCTGGAACCACCTTTAGTATGGAAGTCCAACAATTTTCCAATGAATTCGGCTATAGTTCCTAGTGGAAAGTTTTTCGTAATCGGGAGTGGAGTCACCTGTAAACAGCAATTACACAAATAAAATTTCACCCTGTATAAACATTAATTATCTTATTATCCATCAGACCTGACGGATAGTTAATTTTATCCAGTGAATTTCAGTGGAGGTTAAGAACAAGATAGAAAACAGAAGTGTAAATTAATAAACAATAATAATAAAAAAATTAACTTATTTATATTTAGGGAGTTTTATACAAAGGCTATGCACCAGTCTGATCATGCCTCTTATTAAGTCTAACCTACCTAGGCAATGCTGATTCCAGGGTAAGTTCACAAGTCTAATGGGTACTGTCGTAAACCAGCTCTGAGCTCTTTTAAGCTCAGCATTTAGCTGAGTCGTTTCCCTTTCGCTGCTGTGACACTTATCTGAGTGTTCTGTTATTTTATTTGCCTAACAATTGTGTCGAAGTGGCGAATGGTTTCTTTCTTTCTTTCTAATATACTCCTGCCCCATAGCATGACATCGTTTGTCACGCACGATGTAGAAGTGAAAGTGGGATATTTCGTATTTGTATATTTCATCCATGCGAATGAGCTGGACACATATTATCTCGTGCGACATAAACGTTTACCACCCCTGTCATGCTATGGGGCAGGAGTATATTAGAAATGGATGATATTAGAAAAGTCATGGAATTTGGATACACTCTGATCCTATGAAATATTTGCCCAAATCTAGTCTAATTAGTTTCATCATTAGTGTTGGCTGTTGCTCTCACTGCACACATTTAGTTTAGTTTTAATATATAAAATGTCCTCCATAATCCCACATTATTATGGAGATGTACAAAGGAAGACGACCAATTGGTGTAATAGGTAGTGAGTGACCGTGCCTTCAACACCATCAGTTGCAGTTTTAAACCCTGCCAGAGCTGTATGTGTGATGAATACAAGCATTTATTCCCTATTTACAGATATTTAAATAAAGCTTTATGTATATGACCTGTTATCTAGTTTGGGTCTAGATAATAAGAGTATCTGCAATACTTATTTATTATCTCTGAGTAACCTCTGTTGAACAAAATGGCAAACTAAAGTCAACTCAGCCTTCTGAACCTGAATTATCCGAGTCAGCTCTGTTCAGACACATTTGATCCCACACTACACTGTTTGGAACACACATAGAAACTTTTTTAAGAAAAATGGGGTACCCCAAATTGATACACAGTAGATCTTGTATACTGCGGCACACACATAATATTTGTTTGTTTCTATACTTGTGTTTTTATTGTTTTAGTTGTATTTTTCATATGTAAAATTTATTATGTGTGTGTACATGGATGCAAATAAATGCTTATCTATCTATCTATCTATCTATCTATCTTATCCCAGTAAGGTACTTGCTATCCCACTACCATCCCCTACAAGTGAGTATCCAACTCAAATGGCTACAAAACAACCTTGACGCTCCTTGTGTAAAGTGTTTACTAACTTATTTTTGCGCCGCCCTATCGACACACTTACCCATTTCGTTATTAAATTGACCAATTTTATTGTCTGCCTATGTCCAGGTGAATAGTATTTTTATTTTATTAAATATTAATAATTGCATGTGGTATAGTGTAGTCAGACATCATCACAATTTACTAGGTACGTGGGAAGTAAACCAAGGACTAGGTCGCAGTGTAGCCTATGGGACACTATCATACAGGCAGAAATTGGGCCACAGTGTTGCCTTCGGGGCGGGTTATAAGACAAAACTTACTTTTTCACTTTATCGACGTCTCCATTCTTCAAAATACCCAACAGCGTGGTCGGCAACGACACATCAGCTTTATTTATATCTACTACGTTGTCTCCTTCGACATATCCCACACGGATATCCTCAGGATTGTCCTTGTATACAAACTGCACGAATTTCATGTTTCTACTTTGAGTAACAGAAAAGTATCTTACCGAACCTAATCCTAAATGGTTATTAGCTAATTTCTTTATTGGAATATATGTATTTAAACCGGACAGCACACGCCGAACGACCAAAGCGGTTCTACTCATGGTCAAGGTGAAAATACGTCACGTTATTTGATTGGAATTACGTAAACAAAATGTTATGTAATGTAACGATTACAAACGTGAACTTTAGATCGTATTTTGTTATATTATTCTTCAGCATTTCAGCGTATCTATCAAAAACTAAATAGTGAAGGAGTTACATAGAGACTTACAACCTAGAACAGACGGCATATGTTATATTCTCTGGTTATATTACTCTATGACAGACGGGATGAAAATAAGGAAACCAAACCAAAAGACATAATCACCGGTAGTTTTTTTTTTTTTTTTATTGGACTCTGGTTTAGACCATTGGTCCATTCCATTTTATACAGAAATTATATTATGAAGATATGAAAGGAAAAAGCACAAGATAGGTCCTTTTCCTTCCATGTACAAAAAACTTAAAAGAGATAATTATACCTACGATAGAATATACAGGGCGTCCCAAAGTTATGGGACATGAAGGGGAAGTACCTTAAATATTGTAGATAGTGAATTTTGCTCAAAGAAGACTTTATGTTATTTTTAAAAGTTAGTAATTCTGCATTCATAGATTTTCTAAAAATTACTTGCTTCGGCTGGGAATCGAACCGACTTAAATGTGAAAAAAAAAACACCCTACTTTTATGATGCCAATCGAAAGAATAGCTAAAAAATAATAACTCTGCCTAAGTAACATAGTATTTTAAAAGAAAGGAACAACATAAAATGATTGAGTCAAATTTCAAGAAAGTTATTTATTGCTAAAGTGATTTCTTCTTTTGGGGATACGTGAAAGATATGCTATACAAAAAGCGATACGAGAACGTAGGCGAGTTGCAAACAGAATTGTGCCATATCACATCGAGTGTTCACCATAAAATGATTAGAAAATCAACAGGCAGCGGGCTCATTAAAAGATTGGCGATTTGCGTAAGACAAGAGGGATCACATTTTGAGCATTTAATTAATTAATTTACAAAAAAATACCTACTTAATTGACTACGGCAGTTTCATGTATGTTTTTTATTTGATTAAAATGATTAATTTCACGTTGTTCCTTTCTTTTAAAATACTATGTTACTTAGGCAGAGTTATTATTTTTTAGCTATTCTTTCGATTGGCATCATAAAAGTAGGGTGTTTTTTTTTTCACATTTGAGTCGGTTCGATTCCCAGCCGAAGCAAATAATTTTTAGAAAATCTATGAATGCAGAATTACTAACTTTTAAAAATAACATAAAGTCTTCTTTGAGCAAAATTCACTATCTACGATATTTAAGGTACTTCCCCTTCATGTCCCATAACTTTGGGACGCCCTGTATACAAAACTAAATTTTACCTACAGAATAATTAAGGAACTCAAATAGAGGTAGATACAATGAAGGATTTTTTAGCAATTCTATAGTAGATCGAGGTAAGTTAGGGCTACTTACAATATTTAGGCAACTGCCAATAAGAAACAAACGTTGTAAATTAAAATGAGGACAAACAAAAATAATATGATCTAAATCACAGTAGACCGACTCACAGTATTTACAAGATGCAGAGGAAATAAGATTCAGTCTATGTAAATGACTTGGGAAACCACAATGACCAATTCGTAGCCTACAAATTGATGTGATGAAATTACGATTGACAAAGTTTTTGAATTTTTCGAACCACGCCTTGGTAGAAGGAACTGGTATAATTTCAGCAAGCCATTACCGGTACAGTTGGTTTGTTTAGTGGCACAGACTACAACTAAGAGTGGGCAATTAATTGGCAACAAACCGCGAAAAAACCTCTAAAAAACAAACAAAAAACGCAACGATATACTCTATAGTAAAGCGGTTTTATATTCTCTGTCTACGGGTTTTATATTTTTTTTTTTTTTTTAATTATTTAAGGCTTTGGTAAATGCCATCACCCTAAACCATTGACAATTAACCATGGACTTATTATTTAAACAGGACTGATAACTATCAAAAGAATCATTTAGGAAAATGATCACTATGTCAACGCAATAAGGTATTAAATTGGATGCACCATACACAAAGGCAAATCCGAGCCGAGAGAGATAGAAATAACGGAGGCCGTGTGTCTCGTTCTTACATCTTGCCAGCAAAAAAAATGATTATGATCAACAGTTTTGGCTACTCAAAAATTCCATTGAAACACTTATATTTTTATGTTATTTTAACAATTATAAATAAACAAATAACATTCGCATTAATTTCTTTTCATATATTCTTAAATCAAACAGAAAACATACATTTTTATTTCGATTTTGTTATTTTTATGGTAACCCTGAAAAGCATGTGATGTCATGGCGGTTCGGTGTGATTTTGAATTTTCTTTGCATTAAAAGTTTTTTAAAGTATTTGTTATATTATAACAAGTAAAAGGAGTAAAATGGTGAAAAAGTGTTGCGTTTATACTTGCCCAAGTGAATCCTATGGTGGTTGCAACATATCTTTCCACAGGTAAGCTAAAAACAATATTTTTGTAAATCAAAGAAGTAGGATGCCCATGAATTCTTGAAATGAGTCGAAATATGTGAAATATGTGTGATTGATTAGGGTCCTGACTGTTGTACTATTATTGCAGTTTCCCAAAAAATGAAGAAATGCGAAATAAATGGCTCACGCCGGCTAATGTCAAAACGCCAAAGGTTTTTGACAAATATTTTATTACAACATTTGTCCCAAGTAACAAATATATTGTGGTCACCCTGTTAGACAGAGACAAACGGCCTCTACGTTACACATCCTGCTCGGCTCGTTTTTCAGCGGCGAGTACTCAGTCCTGTTTAAATAATAAGTCCATGCAATTAACAACTAAATCCTATTACAAAAATGGGAAAAAACTAGGATATAACAAAAAACAAATAACAAAAAAAAAAGAAACAGGTTAAAAAAAAATCTAAACTAAGCTTATTTAGGCTTTTTGGCGGGAACTCGGCGAGTGAAGTAGCATTTTTCTTTATAATTCTTATAATTTGTGCATTCTGACTTTTGAAGCTTAATAGTGGCAGAATATTGTGCAGCAAACGTTAGTGATGGTGTACAAGTGAAGGGAAGTGTAAATTAAAGTGCGTAACGGAGCTTTCGGGTTCCCACAAGAAGCCGCCAAAATCTTTTGTAAAGCATTCTGCCACTTTACTGAAGAATGACTTGACCGTGACTCTAGACTTTGTATACGCCAAGTATACGACGAATTACTTGTTTTGACTGAGACTGACTTATAAACTGAAGAAATAAGATAAATAAGACATGGCTGTTATGGGCTAGATCCCTTTGCCTTCTCCTAGAGGAGAAAATAAAACTAAAAAAAAAAATAAGCTTATTTACAAAAATTGGAATAAAACTACAAAACAACTTAGGTACCTACTCGTATTACAATAGGTAACCTATTACACTTTTAGTTTTGTATGTATCTAGTCCACACATAGACTTAGTATAAACGCCAGTTTATACAATAGTTTAATGTAGAAAGACGAGAGAACCTCACAAGATATAGAAATTCAATATTTATTGAGAGTGATTGCTAACGTAAAACGTGCAGGTGTTTACTTTCATTAAAAGTGCCTACCAAAGGATTACAAAATAATTATCATACTTGTTTATAAATGTAATTACATTATGTAACGCTGCTAATGGCTTATTTTTGCAAGTCAGCGTGCAGTACTAAATCTAAAAATGACATGTATTGCAATTATTGAGATATAGCTGTGGCGCTACCACCATCTTATCTAAATCCGCCGCCAAACAGTAATATTTAATAATAGCATCGTTGTCTTCCGGTTGTCAGAGATAAGATAGCACGCCTTCGGCCTCATCTTCACTTAAAATCAGGTGCGATTGAGGCCAAGTATTATTTATAGGTAGGTATAAAAAAAACAATAAAAGTACAAGCAATTTATTATTTTTAACTTAAAATCTATAATGTATCTCTACAAAGACACGACTAGCTCTGCATTTCTCACACTTGTCACTTCAGTAAAAGCACTTACTACAATAAAAACACAAATTACACACATAAATATATAAAAATTAAATTACTAAGTATGGAATTCTATGCCCATAGTCTCTCCTACAAAGACACGAGACAGAGGCTTTGCATTTCTCTCACTCGTTTAAAGCATGAACTTGATAGCAGGTTTCTATCTTGTGTCATTGTAGAGACTGTGGATCATGCCAGCCCTGCAAGAGAGCAATATTTCCTTAGAGTTTCTACAACTATCATGAAAGTATAAGTTAAGTATTATTCTCAACTTTATCTCTAATTAAATTAATAACACTACACACAGATATTTTTTAAAATTATGTTAGATTAGAAGACCAATAAATCCTGCCGATGGCAATGTAGAGGAAGAATCCAAGGAAAAGATGACCAGTTTTAGTAAAGAAATAAAAAAATTAATTTGATCCCTTCTTCACTTCACCATCTAGAACAAATAATTGAATACCATTATAAAAACAAACATGAAAAAGGAAAAGAAACCCATTATGTATATAACTACCTACCAGAAACCAATAATAAAAATTATTTATTTGCCTTAGTTCCTATTTAACTTAATGCTATTGACATTGTAAGCATTTTATATAGTCAAGGCAAACATACAGGTTACTTATTAGGTTTAAGTTGAATAACACTTGAATTAAATATCTATAAATAAAATTACCACCTGGCCTAGCATGCCCCATAGTCTCTCTACAAAGCCACTACACGGAAGCTCTGCATCACTCTTACCCATTTAAAGCATGACGTGATAGCAGGCTTCAATCTCGTGTCGTTGTAGAGAATCTCTGTTATAGCCAATTCACTGGGTTTCCTCGTAAGATCCCCAATCTGCTTTTATAAAATTGCAATTTTGGATGTAACTTTTACGGACTTTAGATTTCTTGACAGTTGTGATTCTAACAGACGTTTTGTGGATTAGTTTTAGGAATTCACTCTTGTCCTATGGTCCAGCTGGCTACAGCCCGTCCCGAAGGCTACACTGCGACCCAGATCTGACAAGTGTGAAATCAAACGTTTGCAATTTTCACATTAATGTAGTATAGTAAGATTTGCCACAACTGACGTACCTAGCGGAATGTTGTCTAATTTATCAGCTGCGGTGGACAACGGTAATAAATTCTTAGGCCGCTTCCGGGCGAAATTTGCGCAGTCTCCTAGTTAGAACTCTTTGACGTTGACGCAATTTTTTGTCAGTTAATTTATTTAGTGCAAACTTTCATCATTTTCTTAAATTCCTCTATTACTTGATGTCTAGCGATGGCCTCATGGTCATCGCCGGTAATTGTAGAGTTCTGCGACATGATTTCAGATTTGGCTCGTTCGTGGTCATCCAAGATAGCTTGTATTCGACGTTCTATTTTAATTTGACATAATTAATACTTATTCAACATGCTGCCCAACCCATTTAATTTGTATATTTATATATTTAGACATTGTTACTATTGAATTTGCTAAATGAAATAATATGTAATGAATGTAATTTTATTGTATTCTCTTTTGGTTGATTTGTATAATCACCGACGATTGTACGCCGTGAGGCAAGACATGCAGGACTAAATTTAATATAACATCTGAATGTACAATATTTACTCATGCTCTTACAAATAAACTATCTTTATCTTTATCTTCTTCAGCTTCTCTTTCCATTTTGCTTGTTGGTGATTGATTTCAGAAAATACCGATTTAGATTTAGGGAAAATGAAAATCTTGCAGCAAAGTCGACGCTTGGAGGACGCTTGCTTATTGATTTTTTGTAAGGGTTACCAACTCCTCAAAAGAACCCCAAAAAAATGCCGTACCCTCGTTTTAGACAGAATGATGTGGTAGGATTGGGATGAACATTGGCTTGTGGGGCCCTTTTGTAATTTTTAGCAGTAGATCACGCCATAAATCGAGGGCTGAAAGTGGACAGAAGTGGTCATTACTCCACCGACAAGAGCTTAGCTCTTAAATTGAAGAAGAAGAAGCAGTAGATTCCTTTAGTGACTTGATTTCTAATTCTTATTTCAGTATTGAGGTTTTAAGTTACGCGCCCAATAAAAAATGATTGAGAGAAGATGATCCACAAAGGCGAACGCAGGTTATTACGATAAACAGCCAAAAAAAGATGATTTTTTGGCTGTTTATCGTAATAAACGAGAACCCTAAACACGAGATGAAAATACCCCTAAATCCCATAATTATAAGCCCCAATTAGCTCTTATATTGAAGAAGAAGAAGCAGTAGATTCTTTTAATGACTTGATTTCTAATTGTTATTTCGGTATTGTTATTTTAAGTGACGCGCCCAATAAAAAATGATTGAGAGAAGATGGTCGTCGACAGGCGAACGCTTTAGGTTATGAGCGTAAGATGGTAATGAGCGAGACGATAAACAGCCAAAAAAGGATGATTAAACATTAAAGTACAGTAAAGGTAACTAGAAGTAGTCAAGCTACAAGGAAATATAAACAGCCTATTAGTTCGACAATCGGACTGCGAGAACTTTAGTCAGCCTCATCCTAGCAAACCATGGTTTACAGGGAATGTTGGGCTGGATATTGGCAAAACAACAAACCCCCTCTCAGAACTACTAAATTACCACCGAGTCACAAAAAACAATGGCTCTCTTGCTAAGTCTGGCTAAGTTGAGCAATAAAAAAGTAATCTATACTTTTTAGAATGCCAAGGCATTCACCACAAAAACCAGATCAGATGTTTCAGGGGGACACTTTATTTTTTGGACAATATTGTATTGGGTGTGAAGAACACCCAGCTCAGATAGTTTGGATGCATCAGAGTAAATCGTATTCTAGTCACGCCACTCTCTATTTAATAAGCTGCGTGAGAATTAATTAGCATGCAAGTCTTCTTTAGTTATGCCGAAATCAACACGAGGTAGAGAAATAATAGTTTTATATGGATATTCGAAGATCAGGATGTTAGCAGAATGACATGTAGGATCTTTAATCGATTTGAATCTGCGGGGGCTAGAGATAAGATAAGGTGGGGCTTCATTTTTCCAGTAAGGGGATTTTTCATATTGAGAAACTTGCGAAAAAGCTTGCTTCTGCAGCGGATGCAGTCAAAAAACTCAGAAATTTAACAGACGTTCATACCGCAAGACTGGTTTTCTTTAGCTATTTCCACAGCTTGATGTCATATGGTATATTATTGTGGGAAAACGCTGCTGACATACATATCATTTTTGTTCTGTAGAAGAGTGCTATTCGTGCTCTTTATAAATTAGGACATAAAGTATCTCATAGAGATAAGTTTAAGGAAATTAATATCCTAACAATGGCATCTCCATACATTTATGAGAATTTGTTACATGCAAAAAAAAAAACCTTATTCACTGAAAATAGTGATAGGCACAATGTAACAAGGAATAAGAACCAGTTATCAGTTAATGTTAGCCGATTTCACAAAGTTAGTAAATCCTTCAAAGACCAATGTATACGCTTTTATAATAAGGTTCCGGTAGACATCAGAATTTGCCTTTAAATTTTAAAGCAATTATGAAAGAGAAATTATTAGCAAAAAGCTATTATAAAATCACTGACTATCTTGATGCTTATGCATGGATATAGCTGTCTTTTTATATACCATGATTTGCCAGGATGAGGCTGACTAAAGTTGTCGTAGTCCGATTGATAGGATGTTTACATTTCCTTGTACCTTGACTACTTCTACTTACCTTCACTGTGCTTTAATATTGTTAAAATCATCCTTTTTTGGCTGTTTATCGTAATAACCTGCGTTAGCCTTTGTGGACCATCTTCTCTCAATCATTTTTTATTGGGCGCGTCACTAACATCAATACCGAAATAAGAATTAGAAATCAAGTCACTAAAGGAATCTACTTACTGCTTTTTCTTCTTATGGCGTAGAGGCGCCAATAAGGGTTTCGACTCTAAATGAAAATCTCAGGGCACTGTTCATAAGTTTATTGGGCAAAACGTTAGAGAATGGGCACGTAAGCCAGTAATTCGATAGTTCAAAGGTAGGTAATCCGCGAGCGCGTAGTGCGAGTGTATAGTATGATACGGGCGTACAGCGTGCGTAGGTGTTCGTCGCGGACTGCCTGTGAGGCTGTGAGCGGGCGAGAAGGCCGGCTATTGAAAATGAGGTGCGAGGTCGCGGGGAAGGGTATGGCGCGATGCCAGCATATACGCACGAGATCACGCCACACTCACACTAGCATAGCGCGCTGGTATGCAACCGCGAGAGGCCCGCTTCGGTAGGACTCGGACAGGCTCGTGTTGCCTGGTGTTCCGCTTTGCTATATTCTTCAATTTAAGAGCTAAGCTCTTGTCGGTGGAGTAATGACCACTTCTGTCTACTTTCAGCCCTCGATTTATGGCGTGATCTACTGCTAGAAATTACAAAAGGGCCCCACAGGCCAATGTTCATCCCAATCCTATAACGTCATTCTGTCTAAAACGAGGGTACCTACGGCATTTTTTTGGGGTTTTAATTATTCAATTTAGGGGTATTTTATCTCGTGTTGAGGGTTCTTTGGAGGAGTTGGTAACCCTTACAAAAAATCAATAAGCAAGCGTCCTCCGTCGACTTTGCTGCAAGATTTTCATTTTCCCTAAATCTAAATCGGTATTTTCTGAAATCAATCACCAACAAGCAAAATGGAAAGAGAAGCTGAAGAACGTCGAATACAAGCTATCTTGGATGACCACGAACGAGCCAAATCTGAAATCATGTCGCAGAACTCTACAATTACCGGCGATGACCATGAGGCCATCGCTAGACATCAAGTAATAGAGGAATTTAAGAAAATGATGAAAGTTATTGCACTAAATAAATTAACTGACAAAAAATTGCGTCAACGTCAAAGAGTTCTAACTAGGAGACTGCGCAAATTTCGCCCGGAAGCGGCCTAAGAATTTATTACCGTTGTCCACCGCAGCTGATAAATTAGACAACATTCCGCTAGGTACGTCAGTTGTGGTAGTGTTATTCCTCTATGGTTGTGGCAAATCTTACTATACTACAAGTGTGAAAATTGCAAACGTTTGATTTCACACTTGTCAGATCTGGGTCGCAGTGTAACCTTCGGGACGGGCTGTAGCCAGCTGGACCATAAAGGACTAGATTGAATTCCTAAAACTAATCCACAAAACGTCTGTTAGAATCACAACTGTCAAGAAATCTAAAGTCCGTAAAAGTTACATCCAAAATTGCAATTTTATAAAAGCAGATTGGGGATCTTAGGAGGAAACCCAGTGAATTGGCTATAACAGAGAAAGAAAGAAAAATATATAATATATTAATATTATTTTTATCTATACTTAAATATTTAATTCAAGCGTTATTCAACTTAAACCTAATAGAAAACTGAACTTTTATTGGTTTCTGATAGGTATATACATAATGGGTTTCTTTTCCTTTTTCATGTTTGTTTTTATAATGGTATTCAATTATTTGTTCTAGATGGTGAAGTGAAGAAGTGATCAAATTAATATATTTCTTTTCTAAAACCGGTCATCTTTTCCTTGGATTCTTCCTCTACATTGCCATCGGCAGGATTTATTGGTCTTCTAATCTAACAATTTTTAAAAATATCTGTGTGTAGTGTTATTAATTTAATTAGAGATAAAGTTGAGAATAACACTTAACTTATACTTTCATGATAGTTGTAGAAACTATAAGGAAATATTGCTCTCTTGCAGGGCTGGCATGATCCGCAGTCTCTACAATGACACAAGATAGAAACCTGCTATCAAGTTCATGCATTAAACGAGTGAGAGAAATGCAAAGCCTCTGTCTCGTGTCTTTGTAGGAGATACTATGGGCATAGAATTCCATACTTAGTAATTTAGTTTTTAGATATTTATGTGTGTAATTTGTGCTTTTATTGAAGTGACAAGTGTGAGAAATGCAGAGCTAGTCGCGTCTTTGTAGAGATACATTATAGATTTTAGGTTAAAAATAATAAATTACTTGCACTTTTATTGTTTTTTTTATACCTATAAATAATACTTGACCTCAATCACACCTGATGTTGAGTGAAGATGAGGCCGAAGGCGGCGTGCTATCTTATCTCTGACAACCGGAACACAATGCTATTATTAAATATTACTGTTTGGCGGCGGATTTAGATAAGATGGTGGTAGCGCCACAGCTATATCTCAATAATTGCAATACATGTCATTTTCGGATTTAGCACTGCACGCTGACTTGCAAAAATAAGACAAATGTAATCCATTAGCAGCATTACATAATGTAATTACATTTATTTAAAACAAGTAATGATAATTATTTTGTATTCCTCTGGGAGGCACTTTTAAAGAAAGTAAACACCTGCACGTTTTACGTTAGCAATCACTCTCAACAAATATTCTTTATCTTGTGATGTTCTCTCGTCTTTCTATATTATACTATTGTATAAAGCCCATATTAACAAAATAATATAATCCAAAGGTAGAAAATGAGTTAGATATATTTCGAAAAATAAACAACTAGGTACTATCCTTTCACGTGTAACACACATATAATATCATTGTGTAACACAATTTATTTATAACGTCAATTTAGAGGTTACCATCTTTTATAGTCGATATATTTCTTATACGATTCATGTTGAAGTAATAAAATTAAATATTTTTAAAGGTAGAATTAAGTAACACTAAATAGGTAGGATATTCCTGTGAGCAGCTTATTTTAAATTTATTGTCTTCTCCCTCTTGACGTCAAGATGGCGTATTATATAGGTACCTATTGAGGTACGTAGCTTTTATTACATAGGCACAGAATTAATATAGTAGGTACCTTACTAGCTTTTCGCTCGCTAGATTTGATTGAGGAACAAACATCCAAACTTTCGCATTTATAATATTAGTTAGTACATAGGTAGAAAATAGTAGATTTACAGTTATAACTTTTTTGTATGACGGTTGAAAATGCCTGACTTGGTCCCTCCCACTCCATTTTGACGATCACCACAATTCCAGGTACCTACAAAATTGTAATTACTTAGGCCTGAGACCCTTAGAACTTTCTATACTCTTTGCCTGAGACTCAGCTCTGGCGCAGCTGGGAGACGAACGACGTCGTTCTAGCAGCGCCGCTGTTGATTTTTAATTACTTACTATAATATAATATAGTGGTCAAAGTAAAAAATGCTTTATGTTGTATGTACACAGGGTATACGTAAAATAGTCAGATTTTACATATTTTAAGCTACTGCTTGTTGAAAAGGCAATTTTCCCCGGAGAAGAACAAGCAAGAAATTGGAGGAGTTGTTGTTTTTTAATAACAGGTTTTTATATTACACGTAAAAGTTTAAAAAACTAAAACCAGACTGCAAAAAATTTTATTGAATGATGTCATATTCAATAAATGGGAGACAAAAAGCTTATGTTTCTAAGTTCGGCAGATACCTAAGACCTAGGATACTTGTTTATAGCTTTTGTCATTTTTTGTTTTTTCTTTGAACTTAGATATTATACTTTAGGGCCTAGCATGATCAAGACGAATCTAATGACACCTCTTTTGTTCAAATCAGATCAGAAATTCAGAACTATCCTCAATTATAAGAAATGCCATGATGTCTTTTCATAATAGTGTGTTGATTTTTTCGAATTTTTGCAGGAAAATTCAGAATATTTTCAAAGTCGCCTCAATCATTGTCCCAAAAATCTTTGTAGCCACCTACTAAAGAGCTACGCAGTGAGATGAGACACTGCATCTCAATTCAGAGTGCAGCTGTCCTTTATGTACAAACAGTGGAGTGCCCTCCATAGAGGCAGCAAAACAGTGCCTACCTTAGCAAATTGTAAGCTTTCCTCGAAAAGCATTGTCGAGACAGCCGATTCATACTCATGTGAACAGAGATATTCTAACCAGTTGCAAAGATTGCTATAAGAGTAAGTTATTATTTTGTAGCTGTATTTTTTGTCATTTAATAGCTTATCATTCTGCCTACCCTGTGACAAAAGTCTATGCACGCCAGCTCTGCTTTCGAGGCAGGGTGCCTATGAGGATGGCGGAATTGCCATCTATGGTAATCACTTTATGACTTCACATGCTTATGTCAACAGACCTTATGCTAGGTAGGAAAGATTATGTCTAATCTATTTTAGCTGAAATTAACAAATTCAAAAACAGTTTTACAATAATTACATACTTTTATTTTCATCTAACAACTTGATCCTGGTTGTTTTTGGTTGTTGTTCACATTGCCAGGTAGCAAAAACATTTATGTTTCTAATTTCAATCAGGTAGCACTACTATTTGATTGCAGGTTTTGTCCTAGTATTACGGAATTCTTCTCTGGTATGGTATGGGGCATAGGGATCATCTACATAATACTTAGGTTTCTTCCAGAACTTCGTTACCATTTTGTCTAACAACGTACTCTGTGTGGCATTGGTAAAAACGTGGTGACGAAGACGTCTTCTATTTTTGTATGATTTCTTCCACAACCTTTTATGTCTGCCAACCATAGGTCTGATCCAAATACCCCAATGTAGTCGGAAGAACCTACAGATTGCAGGTTTTACTGTCTTCCTTTTTCCCTTTTTTAGACTAAATTTTGTTACTGTTCGTACTGGAACAGGGGTAATATTGTTGGATATATCCAATATGCGTTTGTTCCGAATCAAAGAATTACCGAGATTATAATTTGGAGTTGTATTGTAAGATACTTTGTTGTGGTGGGTCGAAAAATGTTTTAATTCCATTGAAATGATCCTGGCACCATTGTTAAGTGTTTTCACGAAAGGTCGTATACCGCGAACGGCTGAAAAAGAAAAATTACACATAACCTCAATATATTCCTTCAACATTTTGGTAAAACATAATCAAATGGCAAAAATATATTGTAATGAATGATACATAATATCGCACGTAGTATAAAGTAAAAAAATATACGCATTTATTTCATTTAGGGCTTTTTTTACCTGAAAACACAAATCGAATCATTTTTCAATTTCTTGACATCACTTTTTTTTTAGTTTATTTACTCTTCTCAATGATGGCAAAGGGATCTAAGCCCATCCAGCCATGTCTTTTTTCTCTTATTTCTAATGAAGTCGGTCTCAGTCAAAACAAGACAATCGTCGTATATTTGGCGTACACGGAGTCTAGTCTCTATCAAGTTATTCTTAAATAAAGTGGCTGAATGCTTTACGAAAGATTCACACTTTCCTTCACTTGCACATACACCATCACTGCAGGTTTTGCTGCACAATATTCTGCTATTATGCTTCAAAATTCAGAATGCACAAATTTTATGAAATAAAAACACAACATCACACGCTGAGTTCCCGCCAAAAAGTATATTTTTTTATATAAACAAAATATTCTTTTCTTCACTCCTCGTGAAGAATGCAAAGGGATCTAAGTCCATACAGCCATATCTTATTTCTCATAGTTGAGATCCAACGACCTTCACCAATCTGCTTTCCCAATGAAAGGTAGTTTCCGTAATTGTGACTGCTTTATGGAATGCTTTACGGAAGATTTTTCTGGCGGCTCCTTGTGGGAACCCGAAAGCTTTGTTACGCAGTTTATGGTCGTGCGTAGAAAATGTAAGATAAATATTGAAGACCGTAACGAAGCTTTCGGGTTCCCACGAGAAACCGCCAAAATCTTTTGTAAAGCATTCTGCCACTTTACTGAAGAATGACTTGACCATGACCAGACTCTATGTACGCCAAGTATACGACAAATTACTTGTTTTGACTCAGAAGATAAATAAGACATGGCTGCATAGGCTCAGAGCCCTTAGCCTTAAAAAGTGAATAAAACGAAAAAAAGTTTATGGTTACCGCTCCTTAGTCTCTGGATTTTGACAGCCCAAGTGGAGAGAGATTCGTGCCGAAAATGTTAAAATTTACGAACCAATTAACCAATGCTAATTTGTTTTTGGTATGTATTAGTCCATTTTTTACTTTTCTTTTTGGTTTATGCCATAAGAGCGCTACTTCATTGACTATTTAAATGTTCATTGCGCGACCTTACTCTGGTTGTCGACACTTGACCGTATGTTTTGTTGATTTTATTGCCCGTCCTGGGCTAAAAATAGGTATATTGTTGCCCCACTTTCTTCTGCACCTTTCTATCATTATCAATATTCATAATGTATATTCAACTCTGCATTAAACCTTCACTTTACTGTCCCTTACATAACAATCGATAGACGTCATTTTCGCCAAAATAACCTAGAAAATTGTTATGTATGTTTGATGTTGAGAAAATATTATTTAATTTCCTACCGCCCAAAGATCTGTGCTTAAGGTAAATACACACGAACATGTATATGTTTTTTTAAATCAATACCTAGTATAATTACCTAGCCCCAATTGGCTGTAAATCTGTTCATGCCTTGCTTGTTATTCGCTTTATTAGTATACATTGCAATTAACTAACGTTAATAGGAATTACAGATTTTGGTTAATGACAGCATATCATCGAGATAATTTGTGTAGCTGTCCATAGACTGTTAATTTTCTTTACTAAAACAAGTACTCACAACAATATGTCTTGTGCAAGTTTATGGTATTTTGTTGGGATTCTACTTGACAGTACCTATCTGTGCTCATACATATTTTCATTCCACTTACATTAAAATATATGTGGCCGTTAAATGGTGGTTTTTATTTGTAGCACTCACACATATATTACTTGTAGCCATGTACTGGTAGCCTACATATTGGCATACTCACTTGGGAGTGCAATGTAGAAATGCTTCAGTGCAGAATTATGCTAAGAAGAGTCCAATTTCATCAGTTAGTGGGGGTAATACAGAGTGTTTTAATCATCAAGGTGACTCTCATCAAATAAGATTTAGAAATAAATCTGATGGTTGGGGTTAATTTTGATTGGGGTGTAGGGGGCTAGAATCTTAAAATATTGTAAGTACAGCACTACACGTCAAATAAAATATTTATTTTATATGTTTTGGTGTAAAATAGGTGAGACTGGAACTGACTGCCTGCAATAAATATATTTTCCTTGAAATTAAACTGTTATACTAGCTAGCTAGGTAGCCATTAAATTGACACTGGAGCCTTATCTGCAGCTAATTCCTAATTCAAGAATTTTGTTTTTATCAGATCAGGAAACAAGTGAGTGACGGATCATGCGCAGCTCTTATCGTAATGCGCGCGCCTGTGCGGCGCTACGCGAAGGAGCACTTTTCGGAGAAATGTCCACCAGTCTCGCCAAAACCCAAGTCCAGGAAATTCATGTATGGCCTGATTGGTGCCACCGTCCTCACTGGCGCCGCCGTTGTTTATGCTAAGTATGTTGTATTGCTAAGAGTAAGCATCAGATATATCCAATGTCCCTTCAACTATTACTTTATCTGAAGTGGTTATGATGTAGGAACGAGCTCCCCTTTGTTCTATTTTCCACTGTGGCTGGGTTCAAGCATCTATTTGTGCAAGTACTTACTGCAATTGTGCCTCTAAAAACCATAATGTGTACTGTCAAATAAAGTCAGTCTACTGGATAACCTTGCAATTTTATTGGGAGATACCTGATTCTGAAAATGGAATTTATTTATAAATAGCTTTTGAGAATCCTGTTGCAGGGCAGTTTCTACCAAATTTCATATAAATTAGTTCAAAGATATTTTTTTGTCCATTTCACTGTGATTGAGCAAATAAATATCCAAACTTTCGCATTTCTCATCATGTGCAAGCAATCCTAAACACCACATCCTATCAAACCGAGTAGTGAAATTGTGGAACAAATTGCGATAGTCAGTGATCAGTGCACCCTCGGTGAACTCTTTCAAAAACAGACTGGACAAATATTTAAATAACTAGACCAAACATAAGTGCAGTGATATACACGCATTAGCTTAAAGCTGCTAGTGTATTAATAATAATAATATTACTTACATCTGCGAGAAAGGTGACTATATGTAAATAATTTCTATTTTCTAAATAATAATGGAAGTTTTTTATTCAAATCAAAATATATTTCGTAGGATAAAAATTATCACTTGAAAACATCACATTTTTTAATATTACGAGCAGTAGGATACTGATCTGCTTTTATGTAAACAGATATTATTATGGGAGTGTGAGGCTAAGAGATTCGCTGGGTCGCTGAGACGTCTAAAGTCCACATAATGTTTTTATTTCCAGACATAGTCAAGATGCGCGTAACTACCTCGATTCACACTTCCCATGGGCGAATGACTTTGTTGCCCTTGTGTATCAGGAGAACACAACCTATTGGCAGTTCTCAGTCAACCAGATCACCAAAGCCAAGAACAGGATGGTCAATTTCTTGTTTGGCAAGGTAACACTCATTTTTATTGATAGTATTTTTTAATATTTAGTATTTGCAAACAAAGAAGAACCTGTGTTCCTATAACAGTGATGTTTTGTTAATGTATTGTTCTGTATTTGTAAGTGTCGCTCTTTGTCTGCAATAAAAAACTTTAAATAGGTTTTCATTCCGAGGGTTTTGCTGAAAGAAATCTCTTAGAGAGATAAGCTAAATTGTGTATTGTAATTTCTGTCGTATGTTTGTTCGATGTGTATATACTTATATATGGTAGTAGCTTGGACATACCGACTGACAGATAAATGCAATAAAACTTTTTTATTTCCAGTAAATTTAAATTGACATTCAACAAATGATATCATGTATCTTACGTTGAAATAAATGCTTGAAGTTTGAAGTTATGCAATAAAGTATTAAATAAATAAATAAGAATTGCAAATTGGTGAATATTGCTGGGGTCCATTAGTTTCACTAAAAGGGATAATTTCAGATATTGAAATACTTTTTTTTTCAATTTATGTCCTATTTATAAGATCACTGATTAAATCTATTTCAGGTTACTTAAGAACTTGTTTATATTATATTCGGTCTGCTTATCCATGCGGTCATGCGGCCGCTTCCAGTATGAACTGGTCTAGCTTCATTCACATTTCTGGTGTGCATTGCTTGACCAGCCATCCATCTATATGTACTATGTCACATCACGCATGACTAATATACCTGCAAAAGGTGTCAAGTGCCATTTTAAGTGCCTACGTATCTTGTAGTAATTGATGGTCTTCCATTTTAACACATAAATGTCACCATGTGAAAATCATTGATGCCTGAAATATGCTGACTAATGGCTATAAAGCAAAATACAATAATAACCCGTTTTGTAACTGTCTTTATTTCAAACAAAATGCTATTTATGAAATAAAATTATTACTTTGTTGTTTATTTCGACTTACAGGAGGGTGTTTCCCCACTGGATTTCCAACAGAGAAGTGAACAGGATTTAGACAAAGATGCCGCTATAGCGTTTGCGAAAAAGGAGTATGAGTGTAAGTGCGAATTAGATATTACCTGCCCATTTGTAAAAATAGCAGTTCAAAAAATCACAGTGTTGTTGGAATGTGTTCGGAGAACGGCTCCTCTTAATTCATTGGGACTATGCAAGGTTTAGCTATGCAGTGTATTGGCTGATGTGCTCTCCAGAAGTACCAGTTATTGATTGCTTAAAAGAGAGAAACCATCAATAAGGTTTACATAATCCCAGGGTGTATAGTCTGAAACAGATAAACCTTTAAATCCTGGCGAAATACAAGTATACAATTCATGAATGTTTCTCGATAAACTTATCACATTGCTGAAATATGAGTTTAAAAAATCAAAAAACCCGACAGCATATTTTTCATTTCGCGGTCGCAATATCGAATTATTTACCATAAAATGTATCTTATGATACTCCAGGGATCAAGACGAATCTAACGACACCTTGCACTTATTCTTTTTCTTAAATCGATCAAGTCATTTAGGATACAGGAGGTAACATAGAAATCTACATACACTCGAGAAACATTACCTTCCTTCTTTGGGCAGTCGGGTAAAAATGTCCAAACACGTTTACGATTTTCATTATAAAAAACATTGTGATATGCAAGCATTATGCAAGCCTGTAAAGGTATATCTGTTTTAGACTGTACCTAATAAAAAAGTCTAATAAAAAAAAACAAGTGATAGTAGTTCGAAACGAAAGTTTCGGGCGGTCGTTTTCGGCGACTATGTACATTGTATTTTTCTGGGCTGTTAATAACAAACACGGCTTTATAAATTTTATAGCACAAATCCATGAACATAATTTAATAATGTTTGTATCAAACGTTTGAATTTAATTTGTTGTTATTATCAATCATGTTGATAGATTTCATTGAATAATCTTACATATCCTAAATATAATAATCATTTATTATCTATCTCGAAATAATGACTAATCGAAAGATAAACTGGGTATTCTTATCAACAAAAATTTTTTTTCCCATTATTCACAGTTGATATTAATTGTCATCTTTTATTTTGCATGCTGCATATATGTTGATACAGTATGACACAATACAAGCTATAGATTCTTAAAATACGTCATGTATTTTTTTAATACACTTAGTCTGCTGTAGTACGGTGCTGCGAAAAAGTTCGTTGCTGTGAATGCAAGTCACTTGAACGAATGTCGACGATTCGTGAGTGATATTCCCTTGTGTCACGCATTAATTCTCAATTTTATTCCTTTCTTATTTTCCAAGGATTTGTCAAAAAGCGGACCTTTGTGTTCATGCACTCTATCTTCTTATTAATATGTGGATATTACTTTTTAAATCTGTATCTTTTTATGGCTTTGTTGAAATATTTTATGTACCTATACCTTTTTATTTCTGCTGTTGGTGTTCCGAATAAAATAGTCTACAATATGATCAATCTAAAAACAATGTAAATTTCCTCATAGAAATTGACTTTGTTCTTGTTAATTCATTAGTTATTCTGTGCTATTACTTAAGTTTGCACCACTGGCGTGCATGCATTCTGTTTGCGGAAGAAGATATTCGCTGTCTGATCTGTTGTTCTCGCCTTTGACGCTCGAGATTGAACGCTAAGATTTGAGGATGATGACATAGGAGTAATTCCACATTTATTTATATGATGTTTAGTTGTTTTTCCATAAAGAAAACTTATTCCTTTTGAGTCATACTGTACTAAACAAAAATTATATTATTTTTCTAATCGCTTATTTTACAGATTGTTTCATTCAAAACTAACACTTGTGTTCCTAACAGTACCGCCGCCCGTATTGGAGCCCCTTTATGTCGAAGAGAAAAAAATAGAGACACCGGAGGTGGAAGTGCCATGTTAGTATGTTGTCTTGAGCCTTTTATATTTGAAGATCTCTTTTAATACTACTTAACATATGAAGAGCAGTGGTTTTATGTTTATCTTTTCTTTTGTGCCTCGATATTTACGAGTGGGAATTTGCATTTCACTAACTAAAATGGATCATTAAAAGTGCACTATTATAGGCTAGGGATACGATTTAGTAATGCTATAGACATATTTTTGGAAATGCCATAAAATATAAAAAATATTATTTTTATATATTTTATCGCATTTCCAAATGTCTTATTATTATAAGACATTCGCTAAATTAAAGCTTTTCCTGAGTAATCTAAAGAAAATAAACTCTGTGTCTGAAACGTACTTCTAATTGTAACCTGTTTATGTACACACTAGGCAATAAAAACGCATATCCAGTCTGAGCTCAAAATTTAGATTCTCTAAAATGCCTTTATTTCGAATAGATTTTTTTAAAATTATTTTGCAGTCAAGTATTTGCCTTAAATTCTAAATTATTGTGAGCTGGACTACTGGGTATGCCATTATGAACCAGATTGTGTGAAATTTCGTTAAAATTCGTGTATAAATTGAAAGTTTCTTGTTGAAGATACCATTTGGATCTCCTTACATTCTCTTGTCATTAATATGTCATCGAGGTATGCTAGATACTTATTAAGTGCTTTATTTTATTGAGAAGAGGTTTATTTATAATTCTATGACTCGGAAGTACTGTATACAGGGCGTCCCAAAGTTATGGGACATGAAGGGGAAGTACCTTAAATATCGTAGATAGTGAATTTTGCTCAAAGAAGACTTTATGTTATTTTTAAAAGTTAGTAATTCTGCATTCATAGATTTTCTAAAAATTACTTGCTTCGGCTGGGAATCGAACCGACTTAAATGTGAAAAAAAAAACACCCTACTTTTATGATGCCAATCGAAAGAATAGCTAAAAAATAATAACTCTGCCTAAGTAACATAGTATTTTAAAAGAAAGGAACAACATAAAATGATTGAGTCAAATTTCAAGAAAGTTATTTATTGCCGACGACGTTCGAAAAGTAGCGATATTATCATTCCAAAGATAGCATTGATTATTCGTAAATAAGTACCCACTTCATAAAATAGGTACTAACATAGTTTTCCTTATTATGTAGATGAAATGATAAAACTTGTATTTCAATACGTCCTCTGTAAGCTAGACAGAAGGCAAATTAAAAACAAAAATAAATAATTTATAATTTGAAAATGGAACAGTTTATGACAGCGTTTGTTTGAATGCATACTTTTTAAGATATTTTAAAAAGAAGTGATATTTTTAAATGTTGTTCTTAAATTTGAAAATGGAACAGTATGTGCGAGCGTTTGTTTTTCGGATATTGATCTGTTTAGTCTCAATTCACTTACACAAGTGTTATTGTGTTAATTTATTGCGAACATGGCATATCAAGTAAGTTTTGATCTAATGGAAGCATATTTTTTGAACGATAAAGATATCTCTAGAAGTTTGCGGTGGTATGGCGTAAAATATCCTGATAGACAAATACCGTCTCGTAAAGTTTTGAAAAGGCTTGTGAACAATTTGAAAACTCTGGGACGTTTCGATAAACGCCCAAGAGAACCACAGCAAGAAAACCATACGATCAACGACGAAGAACTTGGTATTTTAATTTACTTTTCGGCTTTTCCGAAAGCATCGGTGAGAGAAGGAGAACATGAAATTGGAGTTTCAAAAAGTAAAATACACCGTGTATTAAAAAAACACGGTTTTAAGAGTCATGTTGAAGGACGATTGGTTCAAAAATTACTTCCGGGCGATACAGAAAGGAGAAAAAATTTCTGTCTTGATATCCAGGCACGATTGCTCGAAGATCCAAATTTTTTGGATAATATTATTTGGACAGACGAATCTAACTTTAGCAATAACGGTATGTATAACCGCAACAATAATCGTATTTGGTCTAAAGAAAATCCCCTACGAGTGACTGAAACTAATAACCAAGTGCGTTTTTCACTCAACTGTTGGTGCGGACTTTTAAAAAACCGGGTTTTCTTAATCCATTTTTACCAAGGAACCTTGAACACAGAAAAGTATTTAGGAATACTTCAAATTTTAAGGGATAAGATAAGAAACCATTCCGCGGCGGAGCAAGAAAACTTAATTTTCCAACAAGATGGAGCTCCGGCTCATAATAGTCGGAGAGCAGCAGATTTTCTAAATGAATGTTTTCCTACATGGATTGGTACAAATGGACCGATTAGATGGCCGGCCAGATCCCCGGACCTCACACCATTAGATTTCTTCTTTTGGGGATACGTGAAAGATATGCTATACAAAAAGCGATACGAGAACGTAGGCGAGTTGCAAACAGAATTGTGCCATATCACATCGAGTGTTCACCATAAAATGATTAGAAAATCAACAGGCAGCGGGCTCATTAAAAGATTGGCGATTTGCGTAAGACAAGAGGGATCACATTTTGAGCATTTAATTAATTAATTTACAAAAAAATACCTACTTAATTGACTACGGCAGTTTCATGTATGTTTTTTATTTGATTAAAATGATTAATTTCACGTTGTTCCTTTCTTTTAAAATACTATGTTACTTAGGCAGAGTTATTATTTTTTAGCTATTCTTTCGATTGGCATCATAAAAGTAGGGTGTTTTTTTTTTCACATTTAAGTCGGTTCGATTCCCAGCCGAAGCAAGTAATTTTTAGAAAATCTATGAATGCAGAATTACTAACTTTTAAAAATAACATAAAGTCTTCTTTGAGCAAAATTCACTATCTACGATATTTAAGGTACTTCCCCTTCATGTCCCATAACTTTGGGACGCCCTGTATAGTATTTTTGATGTCACATAAGTAAAATTTTAGTTTTATTAGTCTTTAAATTGAGAGAGAGAGAGTCTATTAATTTGAGGTAATAAATGGTAACCAAAAGAGAGATCAATTGTTTTACAAGAAAAAGTAAAATTAATGTTTCTCGGATTATATATAAGGTCTAACAAAATTAACCCGACAAACGTTGCAGAGTGTATGTATAGGATGTACCTATTACGAAAAAAATTAAAAATAAAACATTAAAGTTAACAGATTTTATTCATAAAATAAAATTTACAAATGTAAATACTTTGCCACAACACACAAACACGTGCCTCGGCATCTTTGAAGACGCTGAAAGGCGACCACCCGCCGCTCGCCGCCGGCGCTTGCCCCGGCGCCGCCGCGACGCGCTGTGATTGGTTGCGCCCTGTGCCCCGCCACCCGCCACCCCCTTTGGCGTCTTCCATATCAATGGAACGTTGCCTGTTTTTTAATTTTTTTATTCGGTAACAAAATTTTTAATTTTAGTTTTTTTAATGAATATATTATTTTATTGTAATGTACGTGGAATTGCCAAAGTTTGTCTGGTTAATTTTGTTAGACCCTATATTTGATAATAAAATGGTATAGCAAGAACTGTGAATACTAATTAAGAAATAAAATTTACAGCTACACTTGTTAGGACGGAAAAATGTGAGCCTCAAAAACCTACACCAGTGAAGATCACAAAAAACATAGTGACGTTGGAACAGGAGATGCATGAGAACACCAAGATAGCTATTGATAATTACAAGAAGGCTTTAAAAGTTTGTGAGGATTATAATAAAGCTCTTTATAAGGTGAGTTAAAAGAGAGTAAGCCACCCGGATACATTTCCCCTAGTGTCCTAGATTTTATTCCACCATCTTCTGACTACTATGCGCGGTGAGGGTATTTCCCTGCTCCTCGTCTATACCGAAAGCGTTCATCGTTCATAAAACGAACAGCTAAGCCGAGGGAGTATCTCTTTTCCCCAAATCTTGCTATCTCTCATGTATATCTCATGTTTTAACCGCCTCCGTGGCTCAATGTAAACAACATTGGGTTTACGATTCGGAAGTCGCGGGTTCGATCCACAGCGGGGTCCATGTTTAAGTACTCGGTTTGGTTGGTTTAAATGTCCGCCTGGCTAGCTACCACCATCTTATCTAAATCTGCCGCCAAGCAGCTATGTTAATAGCATTGTTGTGTTCCGGTTGTCAGAGATAAGATAGCCGGTCCCCCCAAATGTGTTGGGGTTTCCGGGTCAGTACGCTTCCACCTTCGACCTCATCTTCACTTAACATCAGGTGTGATTGAGGTCAAGTACCAATCCGTTGTGCATAAGAATAAATTAAACCGCGTTATTCATTCATTTTATACAGAATCTCTTATCGTATCTCGCGTTACCTTTTTTAATCCTTGGATAAATACACATCGCCGCCTAGTTGTATACTAAGCAACTGGGCTTGTATTGTGGATACCAGATATTTGATATACTACACAAATACATTGTTTATTTGTAAATAACTCGGGTACACTTGTCCGTATTCCGTAATCCGCGACCTTTTGGAATAGCAGTCAGGGTTTCTAACCACTTCACCAAACAAGTCGTAGAAAAAGTATTGTATGCAACCACGTGGTTATCTATTACAACACTTGTGCTGTCTGATGTAGCATTTCTTGTTGGAAATAAATATATACCGGATGAGTTTTTTACCGCAAGGAAAAAATAGGGCATATCAGGTAAGTGAAATAGAAGGTATTGGCATAGGTAGTTTTTTTTTTTTTTTCAAAACCAACATCGAATAATTCGTTGTGTCATTTGACGGTCACGTTTGTAGCCTATGCCACAAATTGAGGGTAGGGAATAGTAATGTACCTATTATAATCATATTAACGTTTAAATCTACCATAATCAAATCATTATTAAATAAATAAAAAACTCGCAAAAATGATTTACAAATAAATTTCGCATGATAGGAACCCTACGAATCCCGCCAGTCGCATATCAATCACCAGCCGGCGCGTGCGTCGATGATGGATTTGAAAAAAAATAATTAAACTACCAATAACTTCTATCTCACTTACCTAATATGCCCTATTTTTTCCTTAAGGTAAAAAACTCTTTAAATGAAAACACCCATAACTTGGGTACACAAACACATGCCTGTATTCATCATACAAAGATGTACTTAGGGTTTCTAATCACTACAACAAATAGATCATTGGCGTAATAGCCGACCTCAATATTAGATGTTAAGTGAAGATGAGGTCAAGATGGCAGTATGATCGCTCTATAAAACAATGCTCTTTTGAGCATAGTCGATCGCGAGTCTCGTAAATCACACCAGAGGGCGGAGTGTGAGTTTTGTTTCGACTTAACTTTATTACCACGTTATTACGTGACGATTTGGATGAAGAAATGTGCAGCGCCTGTAGCGGATAGTTTGCAAAAGGATTTTTTTCATAGACACGTATTACGTAAACGCGAACGCGATGGCAAAGTTAAAAACGAGACAAAACTCACACTTCGCACACAGATGAATGTGAAGGTGGAAACTCGCCCGTAATCTCGAACTTATTCGGGGGACTGGCTATTTCATCTCGAGCAGCTGGAACAATAATATCAACATTGTTGCTTGGTAGCAGACTTAGGCCCGTATTAATAAATCGATCTTGAGATCGCGTATCAGTCCCAATACAATTTTTTTGATTCCGTATTAATATGCAACAGATTCTCAAGCGTCAACTTAAGGTCATCTCAATCTTGAGAACGGTTTATTAATATGGGCCTTAGATAAGGTAGTGATAGCTAACCAGGCGGACATTTTAAGAATGCCCTACTACCATACCAACCAGAGTACTAAAGATGTACTCCGCCGGGAATTGAACGCGACCTCCGTTTACACTGAAGAGGCGGTCAAAATGTTACGAAAAGCTTCCGATAGATTATAAATTCAAATACATGCTTTATGATTTCAGGTAGTTGAAACTTATATCGAGGATTTAGACAAGAAACATTTCGCGACACTGAAGGGCCTTAGAGTCGAAAGGGATAACGTCATGAAGAAAGCCAAGGAAGCTTCAGCTAAAGCCAAGTGTGCTATTGGTGAGTGAAATGTTATAAAAGTCTACTTTTGCTTTGGGCGGAACGACATTCGAAATTGGAAACATGAATCGTGCATTATCTAAAATATAATTTTTCACTATTTGATAACAAAGATCAAAATTGCTCAGACCACTGATGATTGGTGCGGATATAGTCCTAAGTGCCACTTGCAAGGTAATAATACAAAACATTAACTGCTTTGCTATCTTTTTTTTTAATGGAAGTCTACCCCTCACGAATCCGATTTCGAAAACGTTATAGATAAATATAAATATCCGTGGACATACACACAGCGCCATCTAATTCCACATTACGCAACTATGCTTATATTATTACACAATTTTTCTGTAAATATATACATATTACACAATGAAAACATCCATAACACACACTACATTTGTCATTGTTCATTATACAAACATATGCTCCAAGTGGGATTCGAACCCGCGACCTTTTGGTATAGCAGTCGTTTGTAACCACTACACCAAACAGGTCTTCATTTTTTATTTGTTACGACTGTGCAAAGCTCGTTCTGAATAATAATAATAAATATCTTTGCACATACACACAGCGCCATCTAGTTTCACACTAAGCTACTGTGGATACCAGATGGTTGATAAACTACACATATATTAGGTCCTTACCTATGAAATTGGCGTTTTATATGAATAATTTCAGGCTGTTTTCTCCATACAAACATTTTTGAAATTTTTTTGGGAATGGCAAATCCAATTTTATCTAAACTTTGTGTGTATTATCGGATAACATTAAGTTAACTATAGGCAGTGTTAATTTTTAAAAGTAACCGCTTTATAAAAGTTTCTTCGAATCTAAGAAATAAAATGGGAAGCTCATGAAAAGAGCTGTGTTCAAGTTTTTTTTATTATGTGATTTAGCTCAGACATTAAAAAATATTTCATCTGAAATCTTGAAAATATATTCTATTTTCCAAATAAAAAACAAATTTGGAAATAGCTATAGAATCGTAGGAGTTGGTACATATGATTAACGAAGAAAAAATCTCCAATTTCATAGGTAACGACCTAATATAATAATAACGTGACAATTTCTCGTGGAACAGAAATCATTGACAGAATGATAAAGGACGGCGTGGCGGCGCCACCCGAGAACATAACGATAACGAAACGCTACATCAAGCAATTTCGCAAGGACCTGGCCGAGGCAGAGCAGGAATTCAATCTGGAGCTGGACAAGGCGGTGCTGAGTGATAAATACTGGAACAAGGTAGGTCACCGACGAAAATACACCTGGACAATTATTGTAGGCCAAGCAATTTGGTTATTCTAAATAATAGGACATATTTTATAGAAGCTATGAACTTTTCGTACGTTAAAATGCTGCCATTTTTGACCGCCGTCGTGGCTCAATGTAAACAACATAGGGTTTACGAATCGGAGGTCGCGGGTTCGATCCCCAGCGGTGACATGTTCGGTTTGGCTGGTGGTACGTCATTTAAGAGTAACTCAATAACGTATTACGTCAAAGCAAAAGTTATCAAACATACATAAATTAAAAAGTATGATAGCTACAATGAGATGCGTCACATGTCTTGTTCTTTTCAGACTGCATTACCCTATTGTATATGTTTTTTAACGTTTAGTTATTTCGTTGTACAGGTGGATACAGCTCGCAAGGCGTACAGAGAGGAACTAGAGATGCTTTTCCCTGGCCTCAACCTGAGCGCGCGGCAGCTTGAGATCAAGGGAGACACTGATCTGTTACTACTGTACACCCTCAAACAGGTATGCTTTTATATCAAATAATAATTAATAAATTGAAAATTTAGGAAGCCCCCGAGACTATATCAAAAATTAGGCAATTTTTAGGCAGTAAACCAATTTAAACCAGTGATGTTCTGTTAATGTATTGTTCTATATTTTAAGTATCGCTCTTTGTCTGCAATAAAAAACTTTAAATTGTTTTTTTCCTTCCGAGGGTTTGCGGAAGAAATCTCTTACAGAGATAAGCTCGCCTTTTGTGTATTATAATTTCTGTCCTATGTTTGTTCATGTATGTTTGTATATTTATATGCAATAAAGTGTTAAAATAAATTAAATTACATTTCGCTTTCGTTCAGTATTCATAGTAGGTTTAGACCCCAAAAATTCAAGTAAATAAACCAACTGAGTTAAAAGTTAAATATCTTGTAAACAGCTTAACGGATTTCTATCATACATGGCTAAGAATCAAATACTAGTTTGCGAACAGAAAATCGATTTGGGCTTTTTTTGGTCTACTGATAAACATTGGCATAGGCTTCAAAATTTTATTACTCGTTTTCGTCGGGGCTTGGATATACAGAACACCAATTTCAACAGATTAATTTGTTGAGCTTCTAAAACTTGAATTGAATACGGCTTCTTTTTACTCGATTTACGAGCTTTTACCACTTATTACTGGCACTTTTACCTTCTGCTACCGCCACCCCGCTCACTGCATTTAGGCGCAGTCCGTGGTGTATACAAAGTCAGGAGGCCGAGCCGTCCTCCTTCCTCATAGGGTGCATCAGTGCCGTTTTGCATTTCAATGGCTACACTCCCATTTGTCGAGGGGGTTAGTGGGAAACTTCTTTTTCCTACTTACATACCCTATTTCTTTTTTTAATTAGTCTGGGGTTATGTAGCAATAGTCACGTAGGGCAGTCTACCTTCAGTAGGCGCCGTGTCGAGTACGACTATTGATCCCAGCTTATAAGAGTTACAGTGGGAGGAGTATTGAGGTGGGAACCGCCCCAGGAAGGCAGTAATGTTTTGTATATATGTAGATTTCGGTGTTACCTCGTTCGTGGTTGTTAAATTTGTCTGTGTCAGTATTTCCTATGTAATTTTATGGTAGAAATCCAACATGGCGTCCGCAAATGACAAAATGGCGTCTGCTCAAGCATTCAAGCGAATGGTTTGCGGAATTTTGCAGTAATATCAGTCTTGTTTTTTTGTAAACGCTTTATTGTACTTCATATGAATAAATATACATCGATAAATTATATGTAATTAAGTACAAAGGCGGACTTATCCCATAAAGAGATCTCTTCCAGTCAACCTTGGTAAATATAAAAGAACACATTGACTGGGCGTAGAAAAAGCTAAACATTTTCATTAAAACTATGAATCTACATATTATATACCTACTATAGGTACTACAAAAGATATGTATACTTACTTACATAATTAGATACATACATAAATATAATGCATACTTATACAATACATAATATATAATTCTATATGCCTATTCACAGTTGAAATCTATATAATTATATTTAACAGTGTAAGTGTGTAGTCTTTTTTAGTTCCTTATATGTAGCCGGGTTTTTGGTTGTTAAATCCTTATATGGACTTATTTACTCCATTTACAAGGGATTTAAAAAACTTTAGGGGATACGCTTGGAGAGGAGTTAGAATAGAATAAAATGCATTGTCTGCTGATCATATATAGATGATCATGACAGAGGATTAATAACTTCAGTGATAATGAACGTCATTGCCATTTTCTTCACCATTGCCTGACTACGTCCATCCAATCATTACTATTGGTTGAATTTGACAGATGGCGATGAAGTTCGTTACCATTGAATTAAACGAAATTTGGACCACAATTTTGATGTTATGAAAGTGGGCCGCGGCAAGGTTTAAGTAGGTAAATTACAAATGCTACAAATTTATTATGACCCTGACGCAAGTAAAATGCTACATCTTTGTAAAATAAATAAAGATTCATATTTACTGTGATTGCAGATTCAATTTCTACAAAACCAATTAGCAGAAATTCAAACTACGAGGGAACTGAAAATTAACAGAGCTATCGAATGTAAGTTGTATTTATAACAGCTGTAATGTGGAAGGCTCGGAGGGTGTGAATTTTGAATCGTTTGCTTTTCAATGCGCATGCGGAAATTACAGATTCACGTTCGCCTTTTAAAAGTTTGCATATTTAAAAGCTGAAGGTCTCCCCATTCGTTTTCGAATCAGAATAATCGTAAGTTTGACATTTGTGAGTTGGTTGACATTGGTTAGTACATTGAAGACGTTACCAGTTTTATATTTTAGTCATAGTTTTTGTCAACATATTTGGAGTATAAATGTGAAATATTATCCTATTTGACTTTTTGATGTAATTGGCAACATAGCTTTTGAATGGTTTAAAAACGATAACAACAAATTCGCATGTGGAATTCTTTTCGATATATGCAATATGGTGCAAGTTCAAGAAATCGCACCCCTCCTGGATTGGATTCCTACTTTTCTAAATTGACTCAATATCCGAATGGCAAAGTAACAATATTTTATAAAAATCCGGATAAATATAAGCATGCCATGTTGATTTGGCTGTTTTATTTAAGTTTTTTCTTTACGTATATTTCAGGCCACGACGAGAAATTAATTATAGAAGCCAAAGTCGAGGACATGTTGCAGAAAGAGAGGCTCGAGGGCGAAAAGGTGTTCCAGAAGAAGGTGAGAAGTAGGATCATTTAAAATATTACGGCTGCGTATGCGCAAAATTTTCTGGTCTTCTAATACATTCATTTAAATTCTATGAAGAGATTTTTCGATCAACAATAATTGCCCAACGTAACTAATGTATTGTATTGAATAAGGATTTTAATACTATATTAGTCAAGTTAGTGTGCAAATAACCCATTATATTTTAATACTCTACTCACTCAGTTAGAGTTTGGTGACGACCGATTAGAGTAGTAGTAGCGAAACTAATGGTTGCAGGTTCGAATCCCGCGAGAGTATATGTTTGTGTGATGAATGCGAACATTTATTCCCGAGTCGTGGATGTTTATATAAATGTTTGTATATGTTATCCGTTATCTAGTATTATCGAGATTCAGGCAGTTGATTACAAAACATCGAGTATTCTTTACTTTCTATAAATATAGCATGCATAACGTCACGCACGACCTTTATCCCAAATGGGGTGGTCAGAGAAGTCATATCGCTACCAATATACTGGTGTTTGGATGTTCCAAACATTAAAAGTTTAATGCTTGACACAACATTCACGGTTCACCTTTCGAAATATACAGAAATGCACACGTGACTGGGTGAACCCATCGATGTTAAAACGTGCAAGTCTATAGATGTTTGGTGTAAAGTCCCTTAGTCGTCTTTTACGACACCCACGGGAAGAGACGGATTGGTTCCCGGAGAAATTCTCTAAATAATAGTGAAAGTCATTTGAAAATCCGTTGCATAGTAACAAACAGATGCGGATTCCACTGTACGTTTTTTTTATCAATATTTCCTTCGCATTTTACAGAGTTTGGAAATCGAAGCCGAGGCTCAGAGGAAGATGAAGGATACACTTAAGAAACAGTGTGAGGTACAGCAGGACGTTATGCAATCAAAGCTCCTTGCCAAAGAGAGAGAGGTATGTATAACTTTCTGTAATATTGGGTCTTTACCTATGAAATTGGAGTTTTTTTTCTTCGTTAATCATTATGTACCAATTCCTGCGATTTTCAAAGCTATATCCAAATTTGTTTTTTATTTGGAAAATGGAATATTATTTCAAGGTTTCACATGAAATATTTTTTAATTTCTGGGCTAAATCACATAATAAAAAAAAATTGAACAGAGCTCTTTTCATGTGCTTCCCATAATCATTTCTAAGATTCCCTGAAACTTTTATAAAGCGGTTACTTTTAAAAATTAACGCTGCTTATACTTAACTTAATGTTACCCGATAATACACAAAAAGTTTAGCTAAATTTGGATTTGCCGTTCCCAAAAAAAAATAAAAAATGTTTGTATGGAGAAAACAGTCTTAATGAAATTCTTCATACAAAACACCAATTTCATAGGTAAGGACCTAATACTAGTATATAGTGTGTATATAGTTATATAAGTTGGTATTGGCCTTCTATTGTTTGTAAATGTCGAGGGGTTCCATAATATACATAATACATACACGAATACACATATTAAGAATTTACAAAGAATTTATAAAAGAACTGCTGGTTTTGTTGGGTCTTGTCAAGTGATTGGTGGGAAATTGTTAAATCAAAATCAAAATCAAAAAATGCTTTATTTTGTAGGTACACAGGGTACACTTAAAATAGTCAGATTTTACATTTTTGAAGCTACTGCTTGTTCAAAAGGCAATTTTCCCCTGAGAAGAACAAGCAAGAAACTCGAGAGGTCGCTCTTTTAAAAAAAGGTTTTTATATTACAAAATTATTATTTTATATTATAATATTTCATTATTAATTGTGAAATAGCCTGGTTATGCGAACGGGCTGGTTATGTCCATGATTGTTTATCATCTAAATAATCTGATATTTTATAATATGCTTTCTTAATAAGTTTCTGTTTTATAGTATCTTTAAATTTATTGAAAGGAAGATTTTGTATATCAACAGGAACTTTATTGAAAAAGCGTATACATAACCCTTTGAATGAATTACCGACTTTGTGGAGGCGACTTATGTGACCTGCAAGTTTATCTTTATTTCTTGTATTGACATCATGTTAAACAATTCGGATTACCTAAGGTTGTTGCTCTGCCGTCGTTCGCCAGTTTTGTTATCGCAAAACGCCGGACTGTCGCGTTGCTGATATGCAATAGGTATTTGATGTCTGACAAGCGACTACAATTACTGCTGCTGTCGCACCGCATGTGCACGCGACGCGATAAGTCTTCCAAACTGCCCATGACTACTTTTGGCACGATTTTATTAGGTTGAAATGTATGTATGTTCGTAAACGAATTCAGGAAATGGATTTTCACCCACTTGCATCCATTTTGCGTATACAACAATACAATAAAATAATATATTTTTTTTGTTTGTTTTTTTTTTTTAATTAGAGTGTATATGTACTGTAATACAATTTGCAGTAAAATAAATGCAGTGGAGACTGGAGCCCGCACTAAATTTTTATATAAACCTGTTTTATAGGTTCCCAGGCCTCCACCTCTAGGACATGGTGATCTTTTGTATCAATCAAGCAATATAATAACAATACCAGAGTGACAAAAATATATTGAACTTTACTTAGCTAGCCACATAATATAATTATTATCCAACCGTCCAGGACACCGATTCTCGCGTACTCGACCTTTTTGCTGTCGATAGACATTGGCATGTCTATTTCCTTCCCACTTATATACGTGCGCAAAGGTGACAAACCTATTGGTGACTGTCGATATTGAAATCTCCAACGTGTGAGAATCAAACGCCTGATGTGTTGATGAGATACAATTTTGTAATGAACATGTAATGTATGAAATCCATTTCCGTAATTTGTAAAATAAATTGGAAATTAATGATTACTTCGTATGTATGTATAGGCAAGGTTAAGGTGTATGCCAGTGAGTGTTATTTGAGTAGTGGGTACGGAAACTCGGCCCTGCGACATGTGCTATATACATAACTATGTGTTATTATAGAATCCAATTCGTATTCAGCTGATTTCGTGATGAAGCTAGGAGGAGGTATATCCAGTTTCGACTTGTTGGGTTTGTTTTTTTTTTGATTTTTTTTTATGCACAACGGTTTAGCACTTGACCTCAATCACACCTGATGTTTAAGTGAAGATGAGGCCGAAGATGGAAGCGTACTGACCCGGAAACCCAAATATTTGGGGAATTGGCTATCTTGTCTCTGACAACCGGAACACAACAATGCTATTAACATTGCTGTTTGGCGGCAGATTTAGATAAGATGGTGGTAGCTAGCCAGGCAGTTGTGATTATACGTAGGTGTGTTTTTTGTAACAGATAATGGCCAAAGTGAACCGTGCGGTATCCGAACAAGTGGAGAAGGAGCGCGTTGTGTTCAAGAAGGAACTGGCTGCGATGGTCGGCAAGCTGCAAGCCATAGAGCAGACCTTGAAAAGTGAGTGCTAAAATATAATAAATGTTTCAGACACTTACAGTAATCATCAATCATCGACGACCGATTGGTGGACTTCTATTTCACTTACCTAAGATGCCCTATTTTTTTCCTTACGGTATTTTTACCGGTATAAACATCCTTGACTCGGGAATAAATGTCAGCGGCGGGGTGCGGCAACTCCGATTGGTGGTGCGAGGTGAGGAGTGGCCGTTCTATCTTAGGTATAATATATTCTATCGTATGGTAGAACCCCTAGATACCCCTCTCATTTCCCTTCTTCGAAACTCGAGAGTTAACTGTAAAAGGAAAAGGCGTTGTTAAGCTGGAGCGTAATGTTTACCACAGAGAGGGCGAAGGCGGAAGCGGAGGCGCGGCGTTCACAGTCGCTTTGGGCGGCAGCGGAGGCTCTGCTGTCCGCCACGAGACGCAAGGGGCCTGAGGCCAAGATAGAGAACGAGATCAAGGCACTGGAGAAAGCTGGTAAGTACAACGTACAAATAGAAGACTTCTCAAGGGGTAAAAAACGATTTTTTACGAATAAAAAATTGTATGAGAAGTCGATAATTTTTTACCGCAATATTTTTTTTTAACCTTGACGCCTGATTCTCGTGCACTCGTGATTTCGATAGACCGTCAATAGGTTTATCACTTCTGCACTGGTATATAAGTGCGAAAATGTCGAGTGCGCAAGAAACTGGATCATAGTAATATTTTACGCGCGGTACCTAATTTATTTTTCATTGGTCAACATTACCGATGACCGAATACCGACATAAAGTTACATAATTTTAGGGCTAGTCTGAAACAGATAAATCATTACAGGCCTGCATAATACAAATTAATAAAAATTCTCAGGATATCAGGAATATTTTTATTTATTTATCATTTATTGCACACAAGAAAAAAAAACATACAGATACAACATAATAGAGACGATACAACAGGTTCTGCTTATTTCTACAATGAAATTTCTTCCAGCAGACCTACGAAAGATATAATTTTATAGTAATTGCTGTAATTAATTTAAACAATATCGTTCAGGTCAGGGCGATAAGCTGGTACAAACCGTGTTGCTGGGTATCCCAAAGGAGTCCAGAGAGAAAGGCATCATCACTGAGACCACACTTCGAGACAGGTTCGAAAAGGTGAGATCAAGTTCTGATAGCGTACTTTGATAAATAGATAAAACGTTTATTTGTGTATTATAAAAATACATACAAAAATAATCGACAACACAATTACTCTGCTTGGTGTTATGGTTTTCCAAATGTAGCGTTATTTCGTAGGAACTATCTCTCTTATATTTAAGAGCTATGCTCTTGTCGATGGAGTCCTTTCCTTTTACTTTATGGAGTCATATAGCAATTATAAAAAAAACTTAAAAAGTAAATCGTTTGATTGTTCTGTTCTATTTTTTTTACAAGCCATTATTTAACTTCTTATGTATGTCCGTTCAAAATTTGCAAGTCAAATAGAACCATTTCCTGTTTACATAAGGAGCTGAAATTTGACTTACTCGTTCGGTTCTAATGTACCAGTATAAAAAATTTGTGTCTTATGTTAAGATCATGATGCGTGGTGGTTGTAAAAGAATACAATCATCCCATTTTTTCTCGTGGACGTCGTAAAGGGTGACTATGGGACTTTCCACCGAAAACATCTATAGCTTTGTACTTTTTAACGGCGATGGGCTCACTCCCTGTCACGTGTGCATTTCTGTATATTTCGAAAGGTGAATCGTGTATGTTGTTTACGTCGTACATTATGTATGTATGTTGTATGTAATAATACTCTTCATTTTCCTTTCAGTTGGAAAAGACAGCTATGAAGGTAGCGCTGATTGGACGCGAGGGAGCCTCGCTGCCGTTTTATTTTCTTTCGTGGCTGCAATCGAAGGTGCTCTTCCAGAAGGTACGTTGGCATGAGATAATATTTTACAGACGTCTTTAGTGACGTCAGCGAGATTCCAAAACATTTTTACACTAGCATGGCATTATACTGCTTGGCCGAAAAAACAAAAAGAAAGATACAACATTTTTCATGGCAACACTGAATAGTACAAGTACTATTTATAGTACAAGTACACAAGTGATTACGTTTTTTTTGTGAAGCCTCTGTGTTACCAGTCAAGGTATAAATAAAAAAACTCTTCAGGCATCCATATATTGTTAGTAAAAGTAGTGCGAAGTAAAAACAAGTTTCGACACACACATACCCATTCACTCTTATGCTGAGGATATAGAGGCGATTCTTCTTCGGATTATCTCTTGGAAATTTACGGAGCGCCCTCAATATTTTACATATTTCGGCCGAGCTGTATGTATAGGTTGTTGAATGATTTGCCCTCCGATGTTTTACTTCAAAGCTATTATCCGTTAGTTCGTTGCCTACTTATTGACATAATAATCATAGTTTTATCTGTATTTTAAGGTTTTAAATTTTATTTTCGATGCAGTGAAGTGAAACAAATCTTATAACGAAATACCGACTCTTCTAAGTTATTTCCTTATTAATCTTTGTACATACACACAACGCCATCTAGTTCCATACTAAACAACTAGTCTTATATTATGTAACCAGATGGTTGATAAACTAAACAAATACATTTTTTTTAATAAATAAATGCATATGTAAATGAATAACAACCATAACTCGGGTACACATATCTGCATCCATCATACAAACATATGCCCTAGCGGAATTCGAACCCGCGACCTTTTGGTATAGCAGTCAGTGTCTAACCACTACACCAAACAGGTCGTTTGAATAGAACTTAACAACTAGAGACATTTACAATCCGAGATGTACAAATAAATATCCGCCGGTAATAAGTTGCGTAAAGATAGTGTTGTTTTTACATACATACGTAAAGTTACGCCTGTTTTCCGTAGCGGTAGGCAGAGACCACAGACTTCCACTTGCTACGATCCTGACACACCTCTTCCGCTTCATTCACTCTCATAAGATTGTTCATACATGCTCCTCGGTTTAAGGTACTCTTGACTTGGCCTTTCTTTAAGACGTTCCCCCATTTGATCATGGTACGTTCGCCGTGGTCTTCCCCTACCAACACTACCATCCACATTTGCATCGTTATATCTCTTTCGGTTTCATCCTCTCCACATGTCCAAACCATCTTTACAGCTTGTTCTTTGTTTTTTACAGCTTGCCGAAATCCCTAAGGACGAATTGGACAATCTACCCACAGACTTCAGTCAATTAGACACATTTGATATCATACAGAGGGCGAGGTGAGTACTTTTATATAATTCCATGACAGATACTTGTCGATCACAATTGAATGGAGAAGACGCTTGAAATATGAAGATACTTGACCTAATGAGAAACTAAAGCATGGCCATCCTGATGGGATGAGAAGGTGGATTGGAATAGAGGTGTACCTTATTATTCAAGAGCTTAAGTCAAGTTTGAATAAATATATCTTATAATCACAATGGGTTAGCACTTGACCTCAATCACACCTGATGTTAAGTGAAGATGAGGCCGAAGGTGGAAGCGTACTGACCCGGAAATTTATTTACAGGATTGGCTATTTATCTCTGACAATCGGAACACAACAACGACATTTTTGATGACACTTCTCTACCTTATTTTACCTTCAGAGTGTCAGAGTTTTCGTGGAATAATTTGAAAGGGATTAGTTATTTAATCGCTTTCGTGGTTCAATGCAAACAACATAAGGTTTATAAAAAGGAGGTCGTGGTGTCGATTCCCAGCGGCCTGGTTAGCTACCACCATTTTATCTAATCTTGCCGCCAAGCAGGGATGTTAATAGCATTTGTGTCCCAGCTAATTGAGATACGATAGCCAGTCCTCCAAGCGCGCTTACACCTTCGACCTCATCTTCATTTAACATTAGGTGTGACTGAGATTTTTTTTTTAATGTATCACACGCGTGTAATTCTTCAAAATTCATTGATCCATCAGAGTACGTTAGTTATAGAATACTTCAATGCAGGTATTACATGGACCACGGCAACCTGGCCAGCGCTCTCCGCTATGTGAACCTTCTCCAGGGTGCTCCTCGAGCCGCCGCCCTCAGTTGGGTGGACGCCGCGCGCCGCCATCTTGAAATAAAACAGGCCGCCGAAACTGTCATGGCGCATGCTTCACTGTCCGGGCTACTCTACTCCTAAATAACTCTTTGGTCTGTGAGTGGATTCCGTTCCTCCTCCATGTTTTTGTTTATCTATGGTCTCGTTCACTGTTTGGTCCGTTCATTCGTAGTCGTATATTTTATTGTATTATTTAGTTGAAATAGACTTTTGATTGTTTGTAAAATGTTAGCGTTTTTATACGGACTTCGGAAATTGATGAGTAATGTATTATTTACAAATGTGAAGATAGGAACGTAATTCACTCACAGTGTTTATACTTGATTACTAGACGGGTGTAGATTAAAAAAAATGTAGAAATGAGTAAAAAAAAAAATCGCGAATCTGCACTTGCAATGGCAACAAAGTGACATTTTGGTGACTCGGCATTACGTCACCGTACGAACTGTTGAGATTTGATACGTTTCGGTCCCTGTCTTATCCAGATATTCAAGGAATCGTGGATGTTTCATTGAAATGCTTCACATTATCAAAAATCGACACTGCACTGGCCAAATATTTTAATTTTATCATTGAATTGCATCATAATTATCTGCTATATAAATTGTCATATAGTTATATGATGAATTAACTTCATATCGATTTATTTATTTATATATTGAAGCAACACTAAAAGAATTAATATATAATACATTAAAATAATGTCGAAATCGCGCAAAATTGTTACTAATTCTTGTGAAATACATTTTTTTTCAGGATTATTGATAAATTACTTTTGTGATTCCAAAAAAAATGTTGCAAAATTGTTTTTCGAACATACCATATTTGGCCAGATGTGGTGGGCAAGGAATGGCCGAGACTGACTCTTGTATAGGATTTTACAAGAACTTTATACAAATATTTATAAATCTATGTATTTAAAAGATTGGTCAGCGCGAATCTTCGGCGATAAGTTTAAATATAACATCTGTCTGTAATTTTTTTAGGGATTTATCCTCTCGCTATATTTTTTTTTATGGGGACGCAAGGGTATGTGAAATGTAAAATATAGCCTTATTTAGGATCCCAAAGAAAACTTACTGTAGAAAACTCGCTGGTTTATATACACAATAGAAAAAAAGGTTGTCTTTATGTATTTGTGTTTTATTTTATTGTTTTTTTTAGCACAAAAATGTCTGCATTTATTTTCACCGAATTGGTCTTGTCTTTTTTTGTGAACGTTAAAGTTAATTGTTTGTAAAATTCTAGTGCCAGCGTAGTTGACAGCTTAAACGAAGACCGTGAGGTTCCTTAATTAATTTTAGTAATTTATGTAAATATGAAAAATATTGTAAAATGTAATTTAAATTAAAGAATGATTTTTATTTCAATGTTTGGTTTTTCCTCGTATTCGGGTTGCTTGAATTATACAAGAGGATTTGGGAGACGTGGTCAGAATATTGTAGTCTAATAATAATTGCAACAGCAATCGGTCGGAGTCATATTAACCTACCATAATAGGATAGTGTGTTGCCGGATAGGCCCACGCTATTGAAGCACTTCCATTAAGAGGATGGAAAAGTAGAAGACGAATAATAAATCTCGGCAACGCAGACGACAGACTTTTTGTCGGCCGCACTTGTCTCGGTGTGTTTCATAGAATACCATACATTCCATCCTCGCGGGCAAAATTGTTCGACTTTGATTTTTTCTCCGGCCTATAAGAAGTTCGTCATCTGCGCTGCCCCTTTTCACGAAGACATAGTGGGAGGTGGCTGTGTCCAAATTACAGAATGTCACTCAAGCAGAGATTTCCGCAAGAAAACAGTTAAAAAGGGACAGCTTTATGTACCTTGTATAGCGGTATCTCTTTCCAACTATGCTCAAGCGCAGATTTGAGCAACATTCTGGAATACGGGCGTAAAAATTAGTGAAAACCGCATCAAAATCTGTAGCATGGTTTATAAGTAAGCGGGGAAACAACAGAGGCAGACCGCGAATATTTTTATACTATTTAGCGATGATGCAATTTATACAAGCTTATTTATTGTATAATAATAATATAATAAATAATATAAATATCCTTAGACAGACACACTGCGCCGTCTAGTTCGACAGTAAGCAACTATAGGCTTGTGTTGTGTATCTTGTTTTTAATGTTCCCTGGTTGTGGATACTAGAAGGTTGATATACTACATAAATACATTTTCTTTTGTAAATCAATAACTTATTATAAATGAAAACATCCATAACTCGGTTGCACACATGTCGGTATTCATCACACAAACATGCCCCTTACGGGATTCCAACCCGCGACCATTTGGTATTAGTCAGAGATTCTAACCACTACACCAAACAGATATACCTGAAACCTGAAATTAGTTTGGTCAGAAGCACATATAGAATAGATTCTGGCTATAAAAATATGGATATATTTTACCTTCATTATTTATCTAATTAAGAATGATAAACACCATACAAGCGGAAACATAACAGTAACTGAATTCACAATAATCCTTAATTGACGATCGATTGGTGTAGTGGATAGTGACGCTATCAGCGAAACCAACGGTTGCGGGTTCGAATCCCGCGAGGGGTAAATGTTTGTGTGATGAATACGGACATTTATTCCCGAGTCTTGGATGTTTATATAAATATTTATGTATGTTTATCCGTTATCTAGTATCCATAGCACAAGCTTTGCTTAGTTTGGGACTAGATGATTGGTGTAAGTGTCCGAAATATTTATTTATTTATTTATTATTGAAATGAAATCTTTATTATGCATGGCATTCAGGTTGTATAATTGCAGTTGTTATAGCATTTCTTGATTCACAAACCCTACCTTTGCAGGGGACACACAGTAATTTATATAAGTACAAATATATTATCAAGATTACAAAATATATTATCTATGTATAATCCAAATAAATAATTTTCTTTATTTGGTGTACAAAATATAACGTTGTTTTTATCGAATGTAATTGCACCCGTACAGTAAACCCATATCAAACTTCTTGGATGTCATTGAAATTTATGAATCGATTTTCTGAAATGACAGCGTGGAAAAAGGGAAAAAGCGTTACATTTTTGACACGGTCTGTTGTTACAATGAAATGTCCAAAATAGAATAATTCAAACGTTATTTTATTTCCAATTCAAAAACGAAAGGCAAGAGAAATTGAAGTTATCGTTCAAATCAAAACATTATGTTCAGAGTTACACCGTATGTTTGCAAAGCAAGAATTCTTCTGGTGAGTTTCTTTCTTTTTTTATTAGTTTTAACATGTCTGTGGCATATGTAGTCTGCATTGTACAAATCGTACTTATGAAGGCTATGAAATTGTAGCGATGCTGCCCTGCTGCTTAGTCGATTTATGTGGCCTTAGCCAGGCTTTAACTGTTGATTTATCTATGTTTAAACGCTGTTAAGTTTCCCTTTAGCAACGCCGCAGTCCTACCGAGGCTCCGCTCGCGTGCTTCTCGCGTTCCCCCTCTCTGCTAAAATACAAGAAGGTCCACGAGCAAGAGAGGGAACCGTGCCCTCCACCGCCGCCTCCGTGCCCTCCCCGCAAGGATGATAGCCTACTCTGGGGCACTATAGCCGTGTTCGTGCTAGCGGCAAGTTTTGGTGTTTATGCCAAGTGAGTGCACTATGATCTACTTATTGATATTTATGGTAGCTGTTGTTTTTTTTTTGTAGACTGGTACTCGCGGACAGTCCTAAGATAGCTTAACCGGGCGGTGGGGCGAGCGTGTACCTAAGTTTTGCTTTTATTGGCTTCACTTGTAACTTATAATCTTGGAAGACAATTTTAACCTACTTCTAATTGTCGTATTGAAACGAAACTTGGTATGTATATATGTAGTTCGGATGACAATACTATCTCTCTGATGATGGAGTCAGGACGTGAATGGTGGAACTCTTCAGTGCCTACTAGTAAACCCATCGAGTTTGGGGTCATACGACTCGTTTTGACGAGCCCTATTGGATAGTGCATTATATTTATTATCGAGTGACTGATGATGGAGCCAGGGGGTGGGCGGTGGAACTCTAGCGTGTTTTTTAGTTTTATTAAACTACATATTTTAATTCCATACAACACCAATTACCAAGTTATCGCAAATTATGCAAAAGAACTTTCTGAATTATTTGTGAATCTTACAATTTCCCAATCACAAGGAGACTGCGACGACCGATTGGTGTAGTGGATAGTGACCCTGTTAGCGAAACCAACGGTTGCGGGTTCGAACCCCGCGAGGGGTAAATGTTTGTGATGAATATTTATTCCCGAGTCATGGATGTTTACATAAAAACTAGATGATTGGTGTAAGAGTACGAGGTATTATCATCATGATGATGTTATTGTATTTAAAAAAAGGCAGCCGTCAATTGTTCAACGTCGTAATTCGGAGTAAGCCATCTTACAAGCTAAATTGAGTTGTATTTATTATGTGGTAAAGATCAGTGTTATACAAAATCTTAACGGCTTACGTCCTTTTTAATTTAAATATAATAAGAGAAAAAGCAGCTTGGGCAGTCTGCACTTACAGTATTATGTCGAAGGTATATTCCGTCGAAATAATAGCCTGTCGAACAATTTCATGTCGAAGCAGGGTCGTGTCGAACTAGTGGTTTATCGAAGAAAAGAAATGGCGAAGATGTGTGTTGTCGAAGTATTGTTCTGTCGGACTAATGACACATAATGTCGGAATACTCTCGAAACAATGGCTTGTCGAATTATATTTTCTCGAAGTAGACAACATGTCGAAGTAATGAAAATGTTGTATAACTTTGATAGTTGTACGAGAAATCCACCTAAGTACTATCTATGATCATCATAGATGTGTGAGATATTGTGGGATTGAGCCTAGGTTGACTACTGAAAAGTAAATAAGAAAAATAATCCTTTGACATACACACAGCGCCATCTAGTCCCACACTAAGTAACTAGGCTTGTATTATGGGGACCGTTGACAAACACGAATGGTTTTTTAAATGTTAGAAGTCGCCCCAATCTAAATCTAAAGGACCAAAATCCATGTAGGTATCTATTGCACGTGGTGCACCTTGTCGTTATTAGATAAAGCCAGCGCAGCGACCACCTTCGTTATGTCAATTGTAAAACAGTGCTGTTTGTCATCTAATAGTGTGAAAGAGAGCTGTCCGTCAGTCTGTATGGCCCTTATTCATCATTACCTGCGAAAATATAGAATGATACCAGCTCTAAGAGCATGACAGGCGTCGTACGAGATAATATTTGTCCGCCTCATTCGTTTGGACGAAATATATAGTTATCCCACTCTCAGGTCGCGTCGCAAGCGCAAATTGAAATTGCCTGGCTAGCTACCCCATTTGATGTAATTCGCTGCCAAACAAATGATAGCCAGACGGAGGTTCCGCGATATCGCGCTTTCACCGTTGAGCTTCAACTTTACATAAACGTTGACCCTTTGCGTATGAAGAATTAAAGTGTAATTGTTATATCCACAGAAAATCCCCGGAAATCCGCGATTGGTTGTCGATCTACGCGCCGTGGTACGACGATATCATAGCGTTCGTCTACCAGGAGAATTTGACATATAGCGAGTTCGGGCAAAAGTGTGTCGTTGATCTCAAGAATTATATAATGGACTATATGAATAGGCCGAGGGAGTGCTCCATAGAAGGCGATGTCGCTGGCCCGATGATAAGTACGTGTATCATCATTAACAGCTCATTGAAGTCTACCACTGGACATGAGCCTCGCTCATGGTGATAGCAGATTTTTTAGGATTTCCGCATTAATGACGCTGCCGCCCATTACTGGCCATTTATTCGCCTTGATCTATGGTCACAAGACACGGTTTAGGCCTATTTTACACTAACGGGAACCACGCCACGAGGTTAAAGTCACTTACCATTTAAAAGTATATAGAAATACTAGCTTTCCGCCCGCGGCTTGGCTTGCGTGTGACAGCTTTATCGAGAATATGTTTAATTTGTTTATCCCGCGGGAACTACGCACTTTATCGGGATATCACCTCGGATAAGTATTCCAAATTTTGTAACCATGTAAAAATTTAAAAATCTTTAACATATAAAGCGATCATGTAAGTGAAAAATTTAATAATACACATTCTGTATCATGGAAAGGTCACGACGTTATTTAAGCATGTATATATTTTCTTTTACGCTGAGAAATGCACTACGCATACCGCTCGCCTGGGGGACGGCGAGACGGTTATGTGGAACTCCCCTCCCTTTCGGGAGGTATACCCACTAAAACCCTGCCACGATCTTCCTCGGCAGTAGGGAGGACCTGGGTACGCATAGGCGACTTCCAAGTTCCCCCCTGCGATCCCCCCTCGTAAGGGGAGGCTCGTACCCGGAGGGCAGCTAGTGCATCCTCCGCGGGGGATGTTGTCGCGCCTCATACCGAGATCAGCGAACGGTATGTTGCAGTTGATGTGAAAAATTTGCCTTATCTGAACCGCTAAACTGCTCAATTCGCATCAAAATTGGCAGATAGATCTTGAAAATAGATGAACTTGAATATTACGTAGTCAATAGGAAAAAATTACCCATTTATAGTTGTTTTCGATACCACTTGTAGGTAGTTTTAAGCCGTCTTACGAACCCTTAAACATCCATTTTTTTTTGTTTAGCTGTACCTGAGGAGAGTGAAGTGATGGCATTGCAAGACGAAGATGGTATGAAACTTTAAAATAATCGACTTGTTTGTACTCTACGTCTCTTCCACAATCTTCTCACGTGCTAGGTGCAGGAACAGTCGGCTGCAACTGCAAGTGATCACTGTTACGTGGTACATGATGTCGCTAACCTTTTAAGTCGATCTAAAATATTACGCATGAATTGCAGTTCACCGTATATGGTATAGCACACAAAATATGTTTAAAGAATGTAATTTTAATCGACCTGGCTACGTTGACTAGTTCCTAGTCTATATTCAATTAGAATGAGAAGGTGGTAAAGGAGGCAGTGGTACAACAAGTCTGCACATATTAGGCCCAGGCTGATCCTGCACACGGCTGTGAACTTTTTGTATCATATTCTGACAAATAAATAATTCAACCAATCAATCGGTTTGCTATTTTCTCCAGTTTGTGAAAGGATCCGCCTGGGTAGATCTAGATTTTCTAGGTTAAATTATGCGACTTTCTGACGTATTACAATACATGTGACCTAGCACATTCCCTGCCAACTACGAGTATATAGGTAGTGAATAATGAATTTTCAATTGGGTCTGCCTAAACGTGTGATACATGTACATATACAGGGTGAAATGTAATTCTTGTTTACTGGTGATGGCACTCCTGATTACGACCAGCTTACCCCAAGGAACCATAACCGAATTCGATCAAAAATTTTCGAAAACTTACAAAGTTAAGCATTCGGAAATAACCTTTTCTTAAATCTTAACAATTTTCGGCTGAATGCGGCTTCCTAGTTCCTAGTGGATAGTTGTTCTTAATCAGGAGTGGAGTCACCAGTCGAAAATTGTTGGACTTCCATACTAAAGATGGTTTCAGAATGGTTTACTTTGTATGGGTAATCGATAATTTTTTTGATCGAATTCGACTACGGTTCGTTGGGGAAAGTTATTCGTAATCAAGAGTGGCGTCACCAATTACACGAAATCAAGTTCACCATGTAGATGTAAATATATTATAAATATGTTTGTGCCCTCACAAAGATAAGGATATAAGCAATAATATTAGACTTGTGTAGGCTTAAAAGAAAAAAAAAATTAAACATGACAACTGCTGTTGGATGGGACGACTCAGGTCCGTGTTTTAGAACGTTGCTCAGTCGTGAATCTAGTTTTAAAACTGTTTTCAAGTACAGCTTTTATTTTAGAACGTGTTGAGTAGAGATTCATTGATCAGTGCTCAGCTAAGTGACTCTTTATTATGTCAAAATCTTTACTTAAGTGTCACTCAAGCGCTATTTGATTATAGTTTATGTAAATACTGTCCGGACCACTCTTGAGAGTAAATTTCTCCGTTAAGTGTGATATCCTGTGGTCAATTACAAAACTATACCAACCTACTTAATAATTGAAAACTATTTCTATTGATTTTCTGGATTGTCTAAACTATGAATGTTTTTGATGACATTGAGTTTTATGACGATTTATTTGACTTGAGGAATGGAAGATTGATAACTATCCCGCTACGTTATTTGCGACGAGACGCAGAATATCCCTACACGATGGAGACAGATCAATTCAAAATGCGCTACTTAACAAACTTTTAAAAAGTTGAGGGTAAACCTAAAACTTTTCATTTTGGATATTATAATCGCCATACTCTGGATACCATCAAATACCCATTTGTACATGTATTTACAATAGCACCACCAAAATTGTACGTGTAACCCAAAGGGGAATAGATATAAAACTATTCGTCCATTTAAAATAAATAACTCGGTAAACAACTTACCTCCTTTTGTGAGTAGAGTACTTATTGGTGGAAACTGTTTTGGTTTATATATAAATACATTGTTATAATTTCTCTAAATAAATAAGCAAAATACATATGTTTTTTGCCTGACCGCCACAGGATGGAGGGGCAATATTTTACGGGTGTATGGAGATTTCTGTTGCGTGTTACCGAGGTGCCGTTACTTTCATCTTGATCCCCAGAGTACAGATTACTAGTTACTACGTAACAGTAAAAATGCAACATGGCGCCCGTAAAATATACAATAAGCTATCTGGTTTTAATATTAATATACAATATCCTAATTTTATACTTATAAACTGGATACATAGATTTAAATTATAAGTAGTAAACATTTTCAAAATATTTAATTTAAATGAATATTATTATATTTTCTCTGTTAGGTACTATGGAAAACTTAAAATCTCTAATTAAGTTTCAATACTCTTTTTCGAAAATAGTCTGTACTAAGTTTTTAGATCTATGTACTTGCTTTACGCGTATAAAGTTTCATTAGAATTGGTTTGTTTGTTTCGATGAATTTGTAGTTTAAAGTTTGTATGTTGCGGGATAAACCCTCTTAATTAATTTTTATTGTTATTTTAGATGATGACGAGAATGTGGTAGGTCCGTGCGACACTCTGCCCCCACCGGTTGCGATCAAGGACATCTGCGAAATTGAGGCTTGCCTCAAAGACTCCGGCGATGCGGTGATCAACAACTACATGACCGCAAGGGACGCTTGTAAATTGTACAATAAGGTACTTTTTTGTTCTCCATATGTGATATTGAGAGCGTCTGTGGCTCAGCGCTTAAGAAGCGGTCTCCCAATTTGTGAGGTCCGGGTTCGATCCCCAGGCAGGTCATGTACCAATGAGTTTTAAATTTAATTACTAATGTGCATTTATACAACTGCTCTTGAACGGTGAAGAAAAACATCGTGACGAAACCTGCATGCCTGAGAAATAAAAACTCAAAGGCATGTGAAGTCCCGCATTGGGCCAACTTGTCTTGTGGACTATGGCCCATACTCACTCATTATACGAGGCAAGGCCTATATCTCTGCAGCGGGATGTTTACGGGCTGATAATGATATGTTATTGCATAGAATGTCATACATTCCATCCTCAAAAATTGTTCGATCTGGATTCCTTGTCCGGCCTACAATGAGTCCGTAGTCAGCGCTGCCCCTTTTCACAAAGACATCTAAATCACTTCGTTATTTTTGAAAAGTATTTATGGGACTTGTATATTTCGGTGGTACTATTTATGCACAGTTTTTTGGGATATAAATAATCATAGGTGAAGCAGTCTGTGCCTATAAGCATGAGGAATCCAGCAACACGTGACGGCAGAATGCTCGCTTAAAATATTGAGTAACTCTGGTAACATTTTTTTCTTTGGGCACTATTTGTCACTATTTCTGCACAGTTTTTTGACATTATCAAAATAGTTGAATTCCACTATGTGTATTCTGGCATCACGCACGTCCAAGCGGGCCCAACATGATTTGGTGTACGATGTATATCAGACTAGTGATCACCGGAGCGCTCTATGCGGTCAAAGAAATGATAAATAGGTAATAGTATTGTATTTTCGGCAAATGTCACAAAATTATGCTAATATAGTAACAAATAGTGCCCACTATATCAACAGGTGCTATACCAACAGGTCACGGGTTCGAATCCCGCTAGAGACTATCCCGCTAATCCGAGTTATGGATGTTTTTCATTTATTTACAAAAAAAAGGTATTTATGTAGTTTACAACCATCTGGTATCCATAATACAAGCCTAGTTGCTTAGTGTGGAACTAGATGCTGCTGTGTGTATGTGCCTTTGCAAATAGTAAAATTGTACTATTTTAGCATAATTGCGTGACATTATCAAAATATCTGAATTCTACTTTGTGTATTTCTTCATTCGCATATCTCCTTTAAAACTCCGTAAAAATTCTAATAATTTTAAAAATGTTGAAATACGTCAATGATACAATCCTCGATCATATTTACAGATAGTTCAATTAGCATACGTCACAAGTTTAAATCTTTTTCAGGCGGTAACAGGCGCCATGTCAAACTTCTGTTACAAAACGATGAAGAAACTCCACTGTGAAATGAAAGAGAGGAAAGAACTAATCCAGAAGTCTCTGGAGAACATCGCCGTTGCCCAGAGTGAATTTGGTATTTCCTTAAACATTTAATTGTCTTCAAAAAAGGTGTAGTTCTTAATTCGGCACCTAATATAGTGAACCGATTTCGATAATACTTTTTTATTTGAAATGTGACACGACGACCAATCGGTGTAATGGGTAGTAACCTTGTGAAACCAAGGGTTGTGAGCTCGAATTCCGCTAGGGGTAAATGTTTATGTGATGAATACGAACATTTATTCCCGAGGAGTGAAATTTAATTCGTGTAATTCCTATTTATTGGTGACTCTGAGTTTCCACTAGGAACCATAGCCGAAGCCGAAAATTGTTGGACTTCCATACTAAAGGTGGTTCAGGATTGTCTATGTAGACAATAGACATACAAAGTTAATAATAATAATAATAATAAATATCTTTGCACATACACACAACGCCATCTAGCTCCACACTAGGCAACTAGGATTATATTATAGATACCAGATGGTTGATAAACTACACAAATACATTTTTTTTGTAAATAAATACATTTATAAATGAAAAAACATCCATAACTCGGGAACACATGTCTGTATTCATCATACCCCTAGCGGCCGTGGAACCCTCGACCTTTTTATAGCAGGGTTTTTAACCACTACTCCAGACAGGTCGTAGAAAAAGTATTGTATGTGGTGGTTAACCATTACAACCTTTATAAAATATAAAAATGACCTGTTCTGTATGGTTTCGACACGTAAAAAGACTTCTTCTTCTACGTGCTATTCTTTTACGCTCCGACTCACTCGTCTCTTCCCGTGGGTGTCGTAAAAAGCAACTAATGACTGGCCTCTAAAAAACTAGTACATTTGCATGTTTTAAAGGCGATGGGTTTGGGATTCTGGGGCTCTACCGCCTAAATCAAAGCTATAGCGATAGCAATGCACTGCCCGTCTTTGTCATTGTATTACAATATGATAAGGATGGATGGTGCACGACGTCATAAAAGATAACAATTTCCAAAGCAATTGACTTTGGTATGACTGCGGGTCCTCAAGAATTTGACGTTTTCGGCATCGACTCGCTAAGCAGAAGAAGGTGGGTTCACCTCATGTCACGTGCGTATTACTGTAATATATCGAAAGATGCACCCTGGATGTTATTTCAAGCATTAAAATTTTAATTTTTGAATCTGCCAAACACAATTTTTTGGGATAAAGGTCGTGACCAATGGGTATACATGTAAAAATAACCAATTTTCAGTCTAATCTCTTGTTTTTCAGACGACGTGAATCGCTACTTTGAATGCGGTATAAATGCACCAAAGGAGAGGGTGGATACGACCAAGGCTCTGTACAAGGACTACCAGACCAACATCCACATTATGCGCTCGGAGTACCTCTGGGAGAACGACAAATCGATCACTCTTGACGACCAGTGGCTAAGGGTAAGTGACAAATTTAAGCTAACCAAGCCGTTCTGCGTCCTTTTGGGGATCCGTACCATGACTATGTTTTTCGTCGGCTATCTATCAAGACACTTTTTATCGAGGTACCTACGGGTATCTCCAAGCTAAAATTTATATCAAAGTCCACGTTCTTATACATCGGTTCAAAAAGAAATCAAATTTAAGGTAATTCGTCATATCAGCCATTATACATATGACGGGACCACATTATACATATGATCCACACACGTAGCACAAGCTGTTTGGTGTAGTGGTTAGCAACTCTGTCCACTATACCAAAAGGTTGCGGGTTCGAATCCCGCTAGGGGCATATGTTTGTGTGATGAATACGGACACTTGTACCCGAGTCATTGATGTTTTCATTTATAATAAGTATTTATTTACAAAAAAAAAATGTATATATGTAGTATATCAACCATCTGGTATCCACAACACAAGCCTATAGTTGCTTACTGTGGAACTAGATGGCGCTGTGTGTATGTCTAAGGATATTTTATTTATTTATTATTATATACAGGATGTCCACTGCTGAACATAGATATACAGAGTGACCGGTTGGAAACGGCTTGAGTCCAGCGACCCCACGTGACCTTTATCAGGTCGTCTGTCCACCTTTAGTGGACGTTCTACACCGCGCGTACTGGTGCGCGGTCTCCACTCGAAAACATTGAAGCTCCACCGGCCATTAGTTCTTCGTGCTATGTGCTATGTGTACGTCAATGACTTCGTTCGCCTACGGATTTCTTCATTCATGATTCGATCACATAGTGAAACTCCATAGCTCGTTGCGTGACTTTGAGCTTTCATATGGGGCCCATAGTGAAAGATCACGTGTCATTGCCATAAGTCGTCGCTGGTACATAATGGTAAAATTTTAAATTAAATTTGCATGTATTCGGTCCTTACCTATGAAATTGGCGTTTTGTATTAAATATTTCATTAATTTTTTGAGAACGGCAAATCCAAATTTAGCTAAACTTTGTGTGTATTATCGGATAACATTAAGTTAAGTATAGGCAGCGTTAATTTTTAAAAGTAACCACTTTATAAAAGTTTCAGCGAATCTAAGAAATGATTATGGGAAGCACATGAGGGAAGAGCTCTCTTAATTATTTTTTTTATTATGTGATTTAGCCCAGAAATTAATAAATATTTCATGTGAAACCTTGAAATAATATTCCATTTTCCAAATAAAAAACAAATTTGGATATAGCTTTGAAAATCGCAGGAATTGGTATATATGATTAACGAAAAAAAAAAACTCCAATTTCATAGGTAAAGACCCAATATATTACAAGTCATAGTTTATATTTTAGATAGCTAGTAAAAGACGGATAGAGATATTTTAAAGACTAGAGATGCATTTGACTTGGTGGAAAGTGACAATGTGGGAGAAGTTGAAGCACGCGACAGTGAAGATGAGATAAGACAAGAGTCCACGATGAAGTAATTCCAATCAATATGTGATAATATTGACAGGTTGAAGCGTTAATGGACAAGTATACCGGTGAGAATATGAGCATGTACTCTACTTTGAACTACGAGCAATCGAAACTTCAACTCCAGGGTGCTGATCCGGACCTTCTGCTCATTCATTCGTTTAAATACGTAAGTCCGAGCAAGATAATCATCATATTTGTGATTTTTTTTTACCACTAGCTGCACATGCGAGTGTTGTCGTGTTTGGATGTATTAAATTAGGGAGTCGAGACTTACTCTTTCTCTCCCACAGGGTTCGCTTTTTGGTTATTTTGCATTACATTAGCTACACTCCCATTTGCTCGAGGGAATGAGCTCCTCCTTTCCTACTTTTTCATCGTTAATATCTGTTTTGATTAGACTGGGGTCCAATGTAGTAATAATAATAATAAAAATTAATTATTGCCTTAGTTCATATTTAACTTAATGCTATTGACATAGTAAGAATTTTGAATAGTCAATGCAAAAGGGAGTGACATCAGCTTTGCTGTACCGGGACAGATGTCACGGTCAACGCTGTTTTTCAGTCACCCCGAGCTGGAGGGCGGGAGGATAGGTTTATTAGTAATGGTAACAATTAGTAAATTTGACCATATTATAAATTATTAGGAACATTATAAACAATTATTAGGAAAACAAAATTACAACAAAATAGAAATTAAAATATTGTCAACTTGAATTTTGAGAAATTTGGACAGTACATAGAGTGTAGTCATTGAGTAACGTGCATTGCCATCTACTTTCAGTAGGCTATGTACGACTGTTGATGCCATCTTACATGAATAACTCAGTACTGTAATGTGTAATGGACTGAGCCCCACTCCATTAGCGATATCCAAAAAAATTAAGCCTGCAAACCTGACGAAGCAGCCCTAACTGCGCTTCTCTGTACACAAAAACATCAACTTATTTACTAAACAATCTGATGTTACAAATAAAAGATGCAGAAGTGGTTATGAGTACAAATTGTATGTCCCAGTACAAAAACTTCAAGTTTTTAGTAACAGCGTGTACTGTATGGCAGTTAGAATTTATAATCATTTACCCAATGAATTCAGAAATAAAATCGGTAAAATATTTAAAAAGCAGGTGTTTGCATATTTTCTAGAGAAGGGTTATTATTCAGTATCGGAATTTCTGAGCGACAAGTAATTTATTTTTCTTTTTATTGCATATTTTCTGACATTGAAACTAATTAATTTATCGTTAATAATTAAATGGCAGAATATGCGAACGCGCTGTATTATATTTAAAGATCAATTGTTGGACCATATTCTAGTGAATAAATATTTCATTACATTTCATTTCTGGTAATGTTATAGATGAGACAATTGGAAGAACAAGTGAAAGATGCCTCGGAAGCTATGACGGAGAGAGTCAACAGAGCTGTCAAGTGTAAGAGTAACATTGTTTTATACCATCTTTCATGAACACTTTGAAATCACAGTAGATAGCAGTGGCGAGGGTAGCCGTTTGCGTGATGCAAGCATCAGTGTTCTAAATGCTTAGTTTCTTCAGACGATAAGGGCCCATTTTCACCATACAAAAAACCCGATAATTTGTTAATGACAGTGTCTTTACAATTTGCAAGTAGTCAGTTGAACACCGCAATGAACAAATACTAATATTAGATAAACTAGGCGGGATAATTTCTAAAAGGTAAGCCAATGGAATCGGCTTTATGGTACCTTCGCCAATGTTAAGTAGCTATTGTACTGTATTTTTTCGAATTAGAGAAGTCAGAAACCATAGTATATATAGGGAGACTGTGGTAGTTGCAGTCATTAGATCTCTCTTATAATATCATAAAATCTCGAAGTAACTTCCTATTTCCCACTCCTCGAAGTTACGACTACCAAAAAGGAGAATTTACCCCATATGTGAATTCCGAACGGACTGTGTGACGGACGGCTGTGCCCCGGTGTAAGGTCCGTTGGATGAGAGACACGCTTGCAAGTTGTACGGGGTCGGATGGGACTAAAAAATCCACCTCTTAATATTCAACACAATGAAATAATAAAAGTAAAAAATGAACAAAAAAATGTTAAGTATAATATTTTCGGATGGATTTACATTTAAAACAACAAAACTCTTTACAACCGATAAAGTAAAGACACAACGTAGATTTCTACATAATATAGTATATTCAAAAAAAAAGTCAATGTATCATTATGGAGGATTTTTATTTGAAACTAGCTTTCCGCCCGCAGCTTCGTGTGCGTGGAATAGCTTTATCGGGAATATGTTTAATTTATTTATCCTGCGGGTAATACTCACTTTTTCGGGTAATAATCCTTTATGTAAATCCAGGGCATTTACTACCTATAATGCCAAATTTCATCCAAATCCGTTCAGCCGTTTCACCGTGACTGAGCAACAAACATTAAAACTTTCGCATTTATAACATTAGTTAGATTCTGATGACCTTTCTGGTTACATTTTTTGAATTGTATCTACATAATCGTGGTTAAAGAAATGCTGCTTAAATTGCCAGTAACATAAATAATTAAATTTTACAGCATTGCCACAAGGAGATAAGGAGGTAGCTGCGAGAGAAGGGCAACTTAAAGCACAGTTTGCAAAACAGAAAGCTGATTACGAAGCTCAGAAAGTGGCTCGGGTAATTTTTAGACTTTTTAAAGCCTTAAGGAACCAACATGTTATCTGCTAGGGGCATATGTTTGTGTGATGAATACGGACATTTGTACCCGAGTTATGGATGTTTTCATTTATAATAAGTATTTATTTACAAAAAACTCCCTTCCGGCGTCAGTCTTTCCTGAATCCTACAACCTTGGGATCTTCAAGAGCAGAGTGAATAGGCATTTACTGGGATCGTGTGCTTCATCTTCGACCACATCGTCACTTTCCATCAGGTGAGATTGTGGTCAAACGCGAATGCAGTCAATCATAAAAAAAAAGAGTTAAGAGCACTGGAGTTTAACTATGCCGCTGGATGATGTCAGTGAATTTCGTTCTCTTATAGATTTCTGCATTCCTGATTCGAGTAAGACGAGATTGATCACGTAGTAAAACACCGAGCATCGCCCTCCATAACTCGTTGCGTGACCTTGAGCTACCTTATGATTGTTGTTTTATTTTCAACAGTATACGACCCTGAAGGCGAACCTCGACAAAGAGCTGAAAGATGCTCTCAAGAAGCAGTTGGAGAGACACGAGGCAGAACTGGCCATCAAGTTGAAGAAAAAAGAAGAGGATGTAAGTCAATGATTACTTTTTAGTTCGCGTTTTTTTCTGCAGCGGTGAACACGGTGACAGCGTTTGGCGTTATCGACGCCAGAGGAATTTATTGCTTGAGATATAGTGGTTATTGAATTGTAACTTCACTATATATTTATTTTAGGCATAATTTTAAGTTAAGTTTAGGTGAGGCCGAACGTGAGAATTCACCCGAAACTCTCAACTTATTGAGGGACTGGCTATCTTATATCTGCAGCTGTACACCACATGGTATCATTATTGCTATTTGGCGGCAGACTGATTAACCGCCTCCGTGGCGGCGGTATTTTAAGATGGCCATAACCGGAACCGAGTAGTTGACGTGTCTTCCTAAGCACCGAAATACTCGGTATCAAAGTGCGACTAGTGGTCACTTTTTTTTTTATTCACGACGGGTTCGTACTTGACCTCAATCACACCTGATGTTAAGTGAAGCTGAGGTCGAAGGTGGAAGCGTACTGACCCGGAAACCCCAACACATTTGGGGGACTGGCTATCTTATCTCTGACAACCGATACTCAACAATAATAAATAATAAATAAATAAATATTCCTAGACATACACACAGCGCCATCTAGTTCCACAGTAAGCAACTATAGGCTTGTGTTGTGGATACCAGATGGTTGATATACTACATAAATACATTTTTTTTTTGTGCAATGCTATTAACATTGCTGCTTGGCGGCAGATTTAGGTAAGATGGTGGTAGCTAGCCAGGCGGACTTTTAAAATGCCCTACCACCAACCAAACCGAGCCACGGAGGCGGTTACAAACCTCACCTTGCCAAGGACTGACCCCGCCAGGCATTGCATAACTTCGTTAATGGAAAAGAAATAGTGAATGCGACTGCGCCAAGTGCTTCATTATTGACAGCATAAATCCTTGATAATGAATAGAAAGCATATTATTTTCAGACGATGGTGAAATTCAATAAAATGGTAGCGCAAAAGGTTGCAGAGCAGAAGAAAATTTTTCAACTGCAACTCTCTGAAATGGCCATGAAACTCTCTCTTGTGGAGATGAAGCTAGCAGGTATTTACACCCGAATACTCAAATGTTTCTTAACTTTAAAAGCTTATGAACTACCATGCTGTCACTTTTATATCGGTCACATTCAAAGCGACGGAATGATGTTTAAGAGGCTCTTAAAGTTAAGAAGCGTATTCAGAGTTGAGTTATACACCGTGTATCAGTGGATATATGTTAACTTTACTATCAAACTACTAGGATGATGATTGAATACTATTTTTGCAAAGGCAAGCCCAGAAGGTGGAGGGACGACCTAATGAAGGTTGCAGGAAGTCACTAGATGCAGGTCGCTTCCAACCGACAAATCTATGGGGAAGGCCTATGTTTAGCAGTGCACGTCCTGATGCTGAGATAATGATGAATTTTGTCTGTATCAGTTTCAATACACTACGTGACATGTGATTCTGCATCTTCTTGTTCAGGCACCAGTCTTCCTACAAATGTGTAGTATGTCTTACTTAGCCTTAAAGTTACTTTGTAAAGGTTCATTTATCATGCATAATCTCCTAATGAGTTCGGACACAAATCCACCAATCCGTACTGGGCCGCGTGGTAGACTGTAACCCATGCATACTCTCCTAATGAGTTCTGACACATATCCACCAATCCGTACTGGGCCGCGTGGTAGACTGTAACCCATGCATACTCTCCTAATGAGTTCTGACACATATCCACCAATCCGTACTGGGCCGCGTGGTAGATTATAACCCATGCATACCCTCTTAATGAGTTCTGACACAAATCCACCAATCCGCACTGGGCCGCGTGGTAGATTGTAACCCATGCATACCCTCCTAATGAGTTCTGACACAAACCCACCAATCCGAATCCGCACTGGGCCGCGTGGTAGATTAGAACCAAGGGTATGCATCTGAAGGAGTTCTAACAGTGGGATGTTAACATTTTGATGGTTGTTAGAACGTTTGAAGGCCGAGCGTGAAACGAAACGATCACAAGCGCTGTGGGCTGCCGGCGCTGCACTCCTCGCGGCCACCAAGAAGGGGGAACCCTTTGTCAAGGTGGATACAGAGCTTAGAGCTATTGAGAAGAATTCTGGTTAGTATTAATGAAATTATATTATTATTAAATTCTTTATTGCAAAAAAATAAAATACAAAGAACATTTAACATAGATGATGAAGTGTACAAAGGCGGTCTTATCGCTGATAGCGATTTCTTCCAGACAACCTCAGTTAAAGAAGCTTTTTAATAAGTAGTTGGATAGTGCAAAGTAAAAGGTGAATAACTTTAAATATCAAGGTACATACACGATACACAGAAAATACATAAAAAAGAAAGATAAACACGTTAATAAACACATAAAAAAACACAACCGTATAAATAAGTACAATAATAAAATACACATAAATATATATAACAGTAATTCCTTTAGACGCAGTTTAAACACTGTAAGCAATTCTGCGTGACGAATATTTTGTGGTAGTGCATTCCACAACTCACGAATTATAGCTCACGGACTCCTAATAACAGGCGAGGGGATATCAACACATCAGGATTATAGAACGGATATCCAGAAACTTCGAATTAGTTATTGACTAGTCCCATAGACTTGTATGGACTGGGTCGTTCAAACAATCAAAATGGCACCATTTCATTGGTGTTAAAACGGGGGTTTGAAACCATTGGGAATTCGGTCATACAGCCACTTCGTTCGCGAACTGTCGTATTAAGTTCTGAGTTATGTTGTAAATGCATCACTTACCACATAAAAGCATAAAAAAATATGCGAGTATTTTTTAAGTAATCTTTTAAGTACAAACATATACTCGTGAAACTCGTACTTATTGTAATTTTCCCTTTAGGTAGGTTAGGTCAGTATGCTTCCACCTTCGAACTCATCCTCACTTAACATCAGGTGTGATTGAGGTCAAGTATCAACCCGTTGTGCATAAAAAAAAATAGCCCGAAGAATTGCCAAACTTAAGTTCTCGAGTGGCGACCACGCACCGGAAGACGCAGTGAGGGCAGGCCCCCCGACGAGGTGGACCGACGCCGCGACGATTTGGTAAAGATCGCGGGAAGCCGCAGGATGCGGGCGTCTTAGGACTGATCGTTGTGAAGATCTTCGGGGGACGCCTTTGTCCAGCAGTGGACGTCTTTGAACCTTCAAATCTGAGAATACCGCCGGGTTGTACAAATTTAAACTGCGTTTATCAATTTACGTACATTTAATTGGTTACAGGGGTAGGCGATGGTGACAAGCTAGTGATAACTGTCCTGCACTCCATACCGGACTCGGTGTGGGAGAAAGGCGTAGTGCCCGAGAGTGTTCTCCGGGAGAAGTACCATACGGTAGGTATCTGTTCATACTGGCTAATGGCAATTGCTATATAATGGACTGGATACGTATATGACCATAATCTCACGTGATGGAGAGAGACTATAAGGTCGAAGATACTCATCTCAATAAGTCTCAAATATCTTGATGCTTCATATTTCCCTGTGAAGGTCTCAAGGTTATAGAATTCAGGGAGGATGACGCTACCTCGGTAGCTCGAATTATGAATCTTAATTCATTCTTCTTCAATCTTCATCATCATTCTTCGTTCAATTTCTTGAAAGGTTGACAAAGTAATGGTGGAAGGGTAGACCGTATGGCTCAAGGAATCGGTAACCGTTGGAAAACAATCTTTCTTGGGTTTTAACCAGGTATGGCTATGCATACCTGGTTAAAATTCAGCGCTAACGTTGAATGAACTGACGTCCTGATAAAGACTGGATACTGAAAGCTTTAAAGGGTTCAGAACCGCTTCATGTGGCCTACGTGAAATGTGAAAATAACGAAAAGCATTCTTATTGAAATAGCGCTACACCGTATGAGCTCAGAATACATAGCAAACAGTTTGTTCTGTATTCTGAGAGTATGAGCGCGGAACCTATCCTTCGTCTTAGGTGGTTAGACCATACTCTTGCTGCCAAAATGGATCATCATATCAGCCACAGAAAATTCACTGCTGAACATAGGCCTCCTTCATTCAATTCCAGACAATGCTGTACGCGTGGCCACATTTTGGTCATAAAGAATTTGATGTTTTTGCCATCGACTTGCTAAGAAGAATTCCAAAGTGACCGGTTGGAAGTGATTTCTAGCGACCTTTATCTGTCTGTCCGCCTTGTGAGTGGACATCCTACGTGCGCGGTCTTCACTCGAGAACCTTTAATACCCCACCAGACATTAGTTCTTCGAGCTACATGCCCCACCCAATGTCACTTCATTGCTGATCCGCTGGGCTATGTCAGTGACCTTAGTTCGCCTACGGATTTCTTAATTCCTGATTCGATTACGTAGTGAAACGCCAAGCATCACCCTCTCTCTAGCTCGTTGCGTATTCTTATGAGGCTCATAGTATCCTTCGTCGTATATAGTAGTAGTATAGTGTCTCTGTTGTCAAAAAATAAAGTCGCTGTAATTGGTACAGGGTGGCACAACTGACCTTCTGTTCCATTTTATTTCCATTTTCTTTTTCCGTCCCACGTATAGGGGAGCACGGGGCACGGCTGGTGAGCGTTCCCTGGTATCCGTTTCCACCAGGAACACTCCGCTTCTCACAGGGAATTTCTTTTTAACTTCAAAGAACTATTTTCTTTTCTTTTTTTTCCGCACGCTACACTGGTTAGACCGTAGTCTTGCTGCTTAAATGGAGAACTGTTATTTACTTGATGCTTCGCACTTAGCACTGAGCACACAACCTCAGCCTAGAAATGTTACTGTTGCCTAAGTAATCTATGATATGTGCTAATACATACATATATCCATCAACAGTCTTACAGCTATACCGCATACTTATCCTGAATTCCTTAGTTACCTTTTATCAATTGGAAGTAATTGGTTGGTTATATGCTATTTCGGGGAACTAATACGTGACCACTAAATGAAGTTTACTAAACCATTAATATGACATAACATGATGATATTAAGCCGAGATGCTAGCTTCTTAAGTCGAGACACCATCGTACTATACCTTGACGCCAACAAATTAAAACAAGCCGCCACATTAACAACGTTGAAGTTCTACGTGACAGATGGAGCAAGTAGCGTTGCAAGTGGCTTTGGTAGAGCAGGATGGAGCTCCTTTGCCGCTGTACTTTCTCTCCTGGTTGCAGTCCGCTTTGCTCTTCATGAAGGTTTGCTTTTTTTGTCTCTTTGGAGTTTATGCCTATTTCTATATATGAGAGCCAGACGAAAGTCAAGTAAATCAAATCATGTTTAGCTTCAATAATTCATTTTTATGAACTATTGTCTGTACTTGTGACTTGCAGTTTGGCTCTTGGGTTGGGACTGGGTCAGGTCACTTTGGTTTTTAGGACTATTATCCGTTAAATATAGATCAGTAGTGTAGGTAGTACACTGTTTTAAGTGTTGTATTCTCGGTGTAATTAATTACCCGGGATACGATGTGGTACTAATTCTATTATAATTTATTACATTATATAGGGTCTAACAAAATTAACCCGACAAACGTTTTAGAGTGTATGTATAGGATGTACCTATTACGAAAAAAATAAAACACTAAAGTTAACAGACTTAATTCAAAAAATAAAATTTAGAAATGTAAATTTTCTGAGTTGGACCTTAATAGTAGCGCGCTCTAAGTACTTTTCACAACACCCAAACACGTGCTGCGGCATCTTTGAAGACGCCGCCGCCGGCCGCCGCACCTTGCTTTGATTGGTTGCTCCCCGTGCCCCGCCACCCGCCACCCCCTTTGGCGTCTTCCATTTCACTGGAACGTTGCCTGTTTTTTCTCATTGATAAAACAAGGTACAATCGAAATGAAGTAAGTCTGTTAATGTGTATTTTCATTTGCACTTTTTTACTCGGAAACTAAATTTTTAACGCAAGTTTTTTTAATGAATATATTATTTTATTGTTATGTACGTACAATTGCCAAAGTTTGTTGGGTTAATTTTGTTAGACCTTTTATAACCTTTTCCACATATTAGTAGTAAGCTGTGTTGGTGACAGATAATAGTAACCCTCCTTGGCATAAAATAACTTATAATGCAATTATTCACTTCAATCAGTAATGGGGTTTTGTAATTATTAGCTAGCCTATGATCGTCCATTACATTGCTTGATAACTCCTGGTCGCCTAGTACTTTGATGGGAATTCGGCGACTGATGGTGCACATTTCTTTAAATTCCCTAGTATATTTTGAGTTTCGATAAAGCCAGAATATTGTGCAGCAAAAGCCAGTGCCACCACTGACGTAACGCCCGATTTACACGCGGACAGTGTTTAGTACAATGGCGAGTGTATTGTGGCGAATGCAAGTTTATTAGCGAGTGCCTAATTTTTAATGTGTCCACTTGAAAAGCAACTTGTATTACTCACTTGCCCATCGGTTTACACCACTGTCACTGTCTACAGTACTTATGCATTGTACTAAATTCTGTCAGCGTTTAAATCGGGCTTACCTGAAAATAAATGTCTTGTAAAATGAAACGCTTTACGCCTATCGCTCGCCTGGGGGACGGCGAGATGGTTATGTGGGACCCCACTAAAACCCCGCGGCGACCTTCGGCAGTAGGGAGGACCTGGGAACGCATAAGCGGCTATTAACATTGCTGTTTGGCGGCAGATTTACATAAGATGGTGGTAGCTAGCCAGGCGGACATTTAATATGCCCTACCACCAACCAAACCGAGTACTAAATATATACCCCGCTGGAGATCGAACCCGCGACCTCCGAAACGTAAACCCAATGTTGTTTACATTGAGCCACGGAGGCGGTTAATACTTGCTCATTCACTTACACGAAACATACAACTATCTCACTCCCACGCGAGCAACAAACGACGTCACGCTACGGCCGGAATTATTACACTCGACACTGGCAGAAATGGTACCCAAATAGGCTGACGATTACCAATAGTAGGTACTCATTGCAACTAAATAACATTTGCCCTTATTACTTTTCAGCTATCGACGATTCCACAAGCCGAGTTAGATAAACCGCTACAAGAGCCATTCAAAGATTTAGATACGTTCGATTTGTTGCAGAGAGCCAGGTAATTATCATAATTCATAACGCCTTAAGACAGCACGATGTTTTGGGAGACTCCGGAGGCCAGGTTCGGTGGGCCGATAGGAGTTCATTGCCCATAATGCGGTTGAGTGCTCAGAATTACTCAATGAGTATACCCCAGTGGCGTGGAGTTTATAAGCAGGATGAACGATAATAACCAAATTGTAATGTAATTTCACTGATGATTATGTCAGAGGAATACCATTCAGGATAAATTGTCGTAAGAGCAGGGAACTTATCGCGATTCTAAATTATGATTAAATTGAAATGACTCCAATTCTTAGGGGTATTTATGAGGCCTATGTATTATTAACAAAAATCCCCAAAAACGAGACGTCAATATTTAGGATATCGTTGAACACATCGCTGCTTCCAACACCATCTCGATTGAAAATATTCGAAAGAATTGAAAACTACTTTTAACTCAAAGTCTAATTTGTTTACACTTCAATTGCTTCCAAAGTTGCCTGAAATATTGTGTGACTGATTGTTTAATATATACTTAACTACAAACGTTTGGTTTCTTTCCAATATTCGTTATCGTCAGTTATTCCTCCCGTGCGCAGAACACAATCCGCACCGATTTCAACCCTATCGTGATAAGCTCCGCGATTTCCTATTTTTGGTATTGTTAATTGACGTTTCCTTGTTCTTGACAGATTTTGGATAGAACGCGGCAACATACCGGCCGCGTTGCGCTACGTGAGTTCCCTAGAGGGCGCATCGCGAGCCGCGGCCGCCACGTGGCAGGACGCCGCGCGAATACACTGCGAGACGCGGCAGGCTGCCGAGGCGCTGATAGCTCATGCGGCCGCACTGGGTCTGCAGTATATCTGTGAGTAGTTTCTGCATTGCCTCGAACCTTTACTAATCACTACCCACGTAACAATTCTCCACGCGATCGTTCTGAAAGACGCGGCAGGCCGCCGAGGCGCTGATAGCGCATACGGCCGCACTGGGTCTGCAGTATATCTGTGAGTTGCTTCTGCATTGCTTCGAACCTTCACTAATCACTACCCACGTGGCAATCCTCCACGCGATCGTTCTGAAAGACGCGGCAGGCTGCCGAGGCGCTGATAGCGCATGCGGCCGCACTGGGTCTGCAGGATATCTGTGAATTGCTTTTGCATTGCTTCGAACCTTCACTAATCACTACCCACGTGGCAATCCTCCACGCGATCGTACTGCAAGAAGCGAAAGGCTGCCGAGGCGCTGATCACGCATGCGACCGTACTGGGCCTGCACTAGGTATGTGTGAATTGTTTCAGCATCATGTAAACCTTTATCCTGTTATCGTGTCCAGTCTCCACGAGATTTCACTGTGACGCGCGACACGATGCACGAGGTTAACTATAACTAGCAAGCCTTCTATCTCTTTATAGTTACTCGAATTTCGAAGAATAACCAGGAGAGAAGGGTCGGGGTGATTTAAATTGGCGGGACTTTGGCCGATTTTATTATACTGTAGTTCTTCTCTGTCAAGTTTCACTTATTTATTTATTTATAGTTTATTGTACACTAATCATAAAAACAGTACAGCAATAAAGAGGATGTACAATGGTGCAAGCTTATCTCTAAAAAGAGATTTCTTCCAGCAAGACCGTGAGTGACAAGAGTGAGAATTGAAGTGGATAGACATACATACGTGTACAGATTTAATAATAATAAATACCTAATAATAGTAATATAATATATAATACTTGTATACACATACTTATATGTACAATACATATACCTACTTACATATCTAAATAGATAAATAAATACTAATATATACATATATAAATACATATTATGTACAGAATATTAAGAAACCTATAGTACCTGTGTGTTATAAATACCTATATTTGCAATACAATAAAAATTATTAATTGTAAGCCAAGCCCAAGTAGTGTTCCCTTAGTCGCTTCTTGAAAATCCCAATGGAGGCGCTGTCACGAACTTCGTGCGGAAGGGAATTCCAAAGCCTCACTGAATGCGCAGTAAAGGAATCACCGTAGGATTGGGTATTGTGGACGGTTGGTCTCAGGTGTAAATTATACTGGGGACGATGTTCTCTGCTGGAGGAGGAGAAACGCACAAAACGGTCACGAAGATAAGAAGGAGAAGATGGATTATTAAGAAGATTAAAGAGAAAAGTCATAATGTGTGTATTACGGCGAAGCCGAATTGGTAGCCATTTCAAACTGCGACGGTAATGCGAGACATGATCGAACTTGCGTAAGCCGAAAATAAATCGGATGCATAAGTTTTGAAGCCGCTCAAGTTTATTTACTAGTTGTTCTGTGGCGTCAAGAAAGGAAATATCAGCGTAGTCTAAAATCGGCAGCATAATGGATTGGGCAAGAGCAATTTTGGTTTTTATTGGGAGGAAGTTTTGCAGCCGTTTAAGGGAATGAAAAGCAGCATGCATCTTTCTGCTGATTTCGTTGAGGTGTGCATTCCACGACAGGGTTTTGTCAATCAAAATCCCTAAGTTTTTTGCAACCGGAGTAAAAGAGATCGGGTCCTGATTGAATAACACCGGCGTAATAGGTGAGTCACCAAGAGCCTGGTGCATATATCTGGTGCCAATTATTATTGCTTGCGATTTTGACGCATTGACAAGCAGACCAAACGATCTGGCCCATTCGTATATACTTTTTAAGTCTCTGTTCAAAGCAGCAATTGCCAAATCAATCTCATCAACTGTACAATGTCTATAAATTTGAAGGTCGTCTGCATAAAGATGGTAGTGAGAAGATATTAACTTGGCAACAGAGTTTATAAAGACGGAAAAAAGGAGAGGTGATAGAACGCCACCTTGAGGTACACCGGCCGCAAGCTCACACCAGTCCGACACCACATCACTATCTGAACGGATCCGCTGACAACGCCCACGCAAGTATGAATCAAACCATTTCAGTGCTACCGGAGAGACATTGCAAGACTGAAGTATGCCCAGGAGGATATCAAAGTCGACAGAGTTAAAGGCATTACTGAAGTCCAATAACGTCAGAATCGTAAGCTGTTTATTATCCATAGCCAAGCGAATGTCTTCTGTTACTTTAAGAAGTGCAGTAACAGTGCTATGGCCAGGCCGAAAACCTGACTGAAAAGGACTCAGCAACCCATTTCTTATAAGGAATGTTGACAACTGCCGACTTACGATACCCTCCAAGACCTTGGAGAGAACCGGGAGAATTGAAATTGGGCGGTATTGAGTAAATGATGCAGGTCTAGCGGTCTTTGGCAGAGGCACCACAAGGGCCTTCTTCCACACTGAAGGAAATGAAGAGGAGGATAAAGAAAAATTTAACATATGTGTTAGAGGTGGTAGTAATTCATCCAGAGTTAGACGAATCATTTGCAAGCAAATATCATCGTCGCCCACGGCCTTAGAAGAAATAGAGGCTATTGCTTTTTTAACATCACACATCGTGACCGCGTTAAAAGCAAAAGGGTCATGGTTGCATTTAGGCAGGTTTTGTAGATGTTTAAGTGTTGCCATTTTCGTGCCATTACTCAGTCTAACAGGAGGAAGAGAGAAATGTTGATTCAATGCATTTAAATCAACATCACTTTGTAAGCTTGCGGGTGATTTACCTATGCCAATAGTTTTTAAAAATTTCCAAATTAAAGGTGGGCTATAATTTTGAATGGATTCGTGTATATGGCGTCTTTTTGCATTTCTACACATTCTGTTGCATCGATTACGCAGTTTCTTATAACGAGCGTGATTCGTATCAGAGGGGATCTTTTTACATTTCCGTTTAGCAATATCGCGTTTCACCATCATGGCACGAATATCTTCAGTAAGCCATGGAGCAGGAATGTGTTTTATTTTAATACGTTTTAACGGAGCGTGTTTATTGAATAAAGAAAGAAGAAGTTGGTTAAACTTTACAGCCATCTCGTCAGCATCTGTGCACAGCATTACAGGTGACCAGTCCATGCAACCCGCATCTCTCCTCAGCGCTTCCAAGTCTATATTCTTATAGCTGCGAAGAGAAATATATTTTGGTTTTTGTTTAGGAGGTCGCAGTTTGTATGATACGTAGACAAGATCATGATATGAGAACGGGGCATTAAGTTGACCGTGCGTTATAATAGAAGCTGGATTTGACACCACGATAAGATCTAGAAGAGATGGAGTACAGCCAGGAGCATAATGTGTAGGGGAAAGTGGTAAAATATGCAGATCTACCGACGTGAGTATGGAGGATAGTTTGCCAGAACGTGTGTCATTTTTAAGAAGACAAGTATTGAAGTCGCCCAGTATAATAGTGTGATTGTATTGTGGACAGAGATTTTCGAGAAGCGATTCAAACGACTTAAAATAATCAATTTCACGTGAGGGACTATAGAAAACACCGAGAAGAAGTTTAGTATGATGAAGACAGATTTCGAGAAAAAGATGTTCAGCAGATTTTGTGTATTCACCGGGTGATTCACTGATAACTTTACATGGAATATCGGATCGCAGGTAAATACCCACTCCACCACCACCCTTGCCCGTTCGATCGTTTCGGTATAAAACAAAGGATGGTAACCCAACCATTGTTGATGGTAACGAGGGCTTGAGAAAAGTTTCAGACACTAGAATACCATCAATTTTTTGATTAGCAAATGTTGCGAGTAGATCGGAATAGTGGGCTGGGATACTTTGGGCATTGATATGCACTAGATTTAGATTATGTTCCTGGAGAATTGAACGTAGCTGATCCTGCAAAGGAAGAGAGGAAAAAGAATCATCACTACTTGCACTGACGTATTCTTCTGAGGAAGAACAGGAGAAAAAACTATCGTTTAAATTGCTTGCAATATCCATAAGTATAAAAACAAAAAATAATTCTTTATAGTATAAATAAAATATAATATATAGCAACTAATATATATACGATAATATTATTACAATATATAAAAATAATAATAAGTAATTAATTAATAAAACAATACTACAACCTAAAAACTTTACCCCCTCTTGTCAGCACATCGATTGGGCGAGTTGGAAAACATCTCGTTAATTAAGCAAACAATTAATTAATTCTACAGAATAAAGTGAAAACAATTCAATAACCAATTATACCTTCTCTGCAGGGAAATAACCAAATAACGTTATATTATGACAAACAGTAACAGCACAAAAATAGCAATAACGTTATATAAAGCAGAATGGATTAAGATTCCTTTGCCACATGAGATTTCAGAACGAAAATCGATTGAAATTGACAATTGACATTACTCACCTGTCAGATGGTGTTTTGCTAATAATACAACGTGAGGTTAGAAATGAATAAATCTAAAGAGAAAAAACAAACAAAACTGAGTGTAAACGGGAAAAATACATTGTGCTGCTACCTAGTTAATAGTAAACTACGTTAGATACACCACCCACAGAGAAAGCAGTGCAAAACTGTAAAGATGGACGACATCTACTTATTTTATCAGCTGTTTTCTGGAAGGTCTTGCTGTGGACTGTTCTTTAATCATCTTAACCCCTGCTGCTGGAGGCTTTTTTGCCGCTTGAGCGGGTCTCGGAGCCTCATTAGAGGGATAACTTGAGATCAACGAATCCAGCTCGGACTTGAGTTCTATCTTACGACGAGATTTATCAGGGAGCAACACCACTATCCTTCCGTCAGCAGTCCAACAATTATTGATACCGAAATGTCTTCTTGATGCCATAAACAGATCATGTCGGGGTTTGGTCAGAAATTCCGATATTGTAATGCCTGTGCCCTTCAGTGTTGTTTTACTGTTGTACACCATGTTTCGCTCGTTATAAGACTTGAATCTAACCAGAATTGGTCTAGATTTACCTCTTGCTGACCCAAGGCGATGACAAACTGAAACGTCACTGGAGATGCTTTGAGAAAGTTTCATCTGATCAGTTAGGATGTTACTTATAACAGTGTTAGCATTCTCATTGTCAGTTTCTGAGATCCCATGAAACAGAACAATTTTCCTACGTGCAGAGTTTTCCTGCCGATCTAACCCTAGCATTAGTAGATCAACCTGGGACTTGAGTAGAGACAGTGATTTCCATACCATAGCCTTAAATTCAGTAAACTCACTTGCAAGTGCGGCCAGATCTTGAGGATTCTTTGAAGCAGATGTGGCATGCTGAAGCTTTTGATCATAGTCCCCCATCTGTGTTGTGAACATTGTGACCAAATATTTTCCATGTTTTCATTCAGCTTCGAAAAGATATCCATTGTTGTCAATGTACGGCACTGTGATTTCACTTTGGAGATGAATTAAGGTAGGAGAGTTAATTGCCCAGATGTGTAACAGAGTTGGGTATAAATTTATAACATTTGTAATATTAATCACTTGGTGTATTAATTTTAAATTCAAAAAAAAGTACAGAGCTAAAAATTTTATGTGTTGTATGTACGACTACCTTACTCGTCGCTACTACGATAGCAATCATAAAGTCTATGAAATTTTGCTTTGACCTTGCTCTGTCTTGTACTCTACGCGGCTAGCCCACTGCGATTTAAGCCACAGTAGTGAATAACAAAAAACAAATAAAAAATAAAGATACAAAAAGCTATAAATTAAGTAAATAAACGAACCTTCTGAGTTACGTAGCGATAATTTATTAAGAGTTGATAAAACGCCTTTCTATCTAAGCATTGTGCGTTTTAGATGACCTGCTCAGGAGGGTGTGAATGATTGTGGTACAGGAACTGCTTGATAGTAAACATTTGGTCCGCCATTTTAAAATTGACGCATTCGATTTTCCAATGCGTTTGAAGTTGACTTGTCTTATGAGTTTAAAATGCCCTTGACTTAGATCGCTTATTGTTCTCGCTTTATTTATAAATGTTGCGAACTCCTAAATGTTTGTTTACATAATTTATAACTTCTGGTGACAAGGAAATATAGTCTTTTTATATTGCACTTCTGAGTAAAACAAATGACTTTTCTATTTTCAGGAAAGTCATGGAAATCTTCAATATTTCGAACCACACTACATTGGACAATAGACTGATAGATAGATGTGCTTAGTTTTCTTGATTTGTAAATATGTCGTGATTTACTTTTATAATATTGTTACATTTTATTGAATAGAAAAAAGAAAAACAAAATTCATTAAAGCAGAATTTTTTACGTCATTTTGTTTTGCTTCGGAGATTACCTTTTTGTTTTAAAGCGCAATGGGTTAGTACTTGACCTCATCACACCTGCCCTCGTAGCACGACAGCGTTTGTCGCGTACGACGTAGGAGTGAGAGTGGGATAGTTGTATGTATCCAAGCGAATGAGCAGGACAAATATTATCTTCCGCGACAATAAACGTTTGTCGCGCTTGTCATGCTACTAGAGCTCACTTGCTTCACTTTTTTTTATGCACGTCGGGTTCGTACTTTGCCTTAATCATACCTGATGTTAAGTGAAGATGAGGTCGAAGGTAGAAGGGTACTGACCCGGAAACCCCAACACATTTGGGGGACTGGCTATCTTACCTCTGACAACCGGAACACAACAATGCTATTAACATTGCTGCTTGGCGGCAGACTAAATACGATAGCGGTAGCTGGCCAGGCGGACATTTAAAAATGCCCTACCACCAACCAAACCGAAGGTTAAACATCCATAAGAATACTGCGTCTTTAGGCGGCGCGCCCTATTATTTATTTACATTACTTGCCGGATTATATGTTGATGACGATTACGTAGTAAGAGTAACCCTGTAGGTTATTTGTGTGCGAAGTGTGAGTTTAGTCCCGTTTTTAACTTCACCGTCGCACTCGCGTTAACGAAAAAAGTCCCTATGAGCGAAATCGTTTTGCAAACTATCCGCTAGAGGCGCTGCTCATCTCTCTATACAAATCGTCACGTAAACGTGAACGCGGTAGTAAAGTTGAGTCTACACAAAACTCACACTCCGCCCACTGTTCTCTCATACGAAATAAACAAAGCCAAATTCAATGAAATCATATTTATTCGTAATTATGTAGTTTCATTGTTACAGTTTACCTCGTAAAATCCGAACTTTAACGAAATATTTAAAAAAATCTTTCACTCTACAGTAGACCAGTCATATATTGTAGTCATCCATTAATCATAATAACAACTATTTCTATTTAATATCAAGTTTAGTCTATTTGCACAACATCATGATATCTATGTGACACCACTGACGCAATAGTATAGTCGGATAATGCCACAAATTCCTGAAACTAAAGATAAAATTACATGTAGTAGTTTACGAGTGTTATTAGACCAGTACGGTCGAAGGTGGGTACTTTTTTTATATACACAACGGGTTAGCACTTGACCTCAATCAGACCTGATGTTAAGTGAAAATGAGGTCGATCCCAAAACCTCATCTTACAATACAATACAAATACTCTTTATTGCGCAAAATGCATGATGTGTTCACCTATAAAAGGTTGTACATTTAAATTTAATACCAGCTACATTAATTGTTAAATGGACTATGTACTAGTGTAACACCTGTTGGTGATCCTAAATAAATAAATAAATTATTTACAATAATTTTTGATGATAACAATAGAACACAATTAGGCGGTCTTATCACTAAAAGCGATCTCTTCGAGCATCGAGTGATTCAGACATATCGATCGGGGCATTAATCAATGTCAATTGCAAAACGTATTATAAGCATTTATTTTATTTCGTATGAATGGAGACATGGACTCATCCGATCTTTGGGCGACACGGATTCTAGGAAATCTAAATTAATTCACGGAGTCTGTGAGACCCACATCCCGAGTTATGGGTTAAGAAAGGCGTCTTGTAATAAGTGTATGCCCTTTACACTACAGTTAGTTACTACAGTAGTTTATTTTTACTTTTTTTAAAGTTTTTTTTTTATAAATACAGTCCTCTAGTCCTACTATTGCGACATTGGTGTATCTAAATTTACAACGGTAAAAATTGCACAATTATTAGGTACAAATAATTTCTAGTTAATGCTTTAAAAACTGCATTAGTTATGTAGAGGTATATTTTAAAAGTCGTTTCACTACAGAGAGACACTACTTAAGTTTAACATTTCGGTACATTGAAGATATTACCAACCAGATAACCAACATTATTCACCATCAGTCTACAAATAAGTCTCTAATTCACTAGAGAACAAAAAGTCTGATACCCGGTCTACATTGTCTTAAGCCCACTAAGTTACTGTACATGGCGCTTTGATAAAGACAACTTAATACTGGCTTATCATAAAACCATCAATGTGCAGCGATCTATTGCAGGCTCGTGCGAGAATGTAGAGCTGGCATGACAGTATCACTCAGAAAATATGTTAGATTATTTCATTCAGAATACAATGTTTTCGTTACAAGGGAACCTCGCGACCGTTTTTGATAAAATTCGGTACAAAAGCAGCTCCGGTAAGCTTATTAATTATGGCATTCAAAGTTTTGGCGGAAAACCCCCAATCGGTTGGGTGGTGAATCTAAACTTCCTATAGTGAATCACCGATTTTGATAAAATTTTTGAAAAGTTTCGCACACTTTATGCCAAAATTAATCAACTTACGTACCGGTGCTACATTCTCATTGAGTTTCACAAAAAACGGTGAAGTTCCCTTGTTAGTTTCAAACAAATATGTAAAACATTATGGTCATATTGTCCTAACAATTTTATGTATACATAAAATCACAATCACGGTTTTAGAACTTAACTCTAGTTATCTATGGTTTATATCAAGTGTCAACTTAAGTTCTTAATCCTGAGGTCATTTTAATAATACGTGACAACTGTGGCAGTAGACATTTTTGTTCACTAGTAATAAATTCAAGAGACTTATCAATTCCTAAAGAATCAGCACCAAATGCAAATTATACATTAAAGCGACCATCTCTATAAAAATAGGCTACCTGTACACGTAATAAATTAAAAAATTGTGATGATTATCTAAATGGCTGATTATTCTCAGAACGATGTTCCAGATGCATATGTCAATTATATCAGCCATAAAAACATTAGTCTTTAGCATCTAAATTGTAAATTTAATGGTAACATTAGCAAAAATGACGTCCGTAATAGTCACTATGCAGTAATATTTAAACATAGAAATTGGCTCACCCAATGTTTATTTAGTCTGTAGGTAGCTACTAAGAAACATGAATACGGAATTGCTACAGTTCAATTCGGTTTTATTATTAGGCTTTTATTAAATCGATTACATGGTCTTAATGCCCCCCAAACCGTTTGCACGGTTTGTCTGTTATTCTGCCTTTAAAGCCACATAAGTCATGGTAAAATTTTGTAATAAAAATTTAAAAATTAAATTGCATTTAGTGGCCAAGTTGCTATCAACATTTGACTATTCAAATATTAAAGACTTCGCCTGCGTGGAATAACTTTATTGCGGAAATTTATTTATCCCGTGGGACCTACTCACTTTATCGGGGTAAAAAAAATCCAGGATACGTTCTACCTATACAGGGTGAATTTGAATTCGTGTAATTCCCATTTACTGATGACGCCACTCTTGATTACGAACAACTTTCTCCAAGGACCCACAGTCGAATTCGAACAAAAAAATTTCGATTGCCCATACAAAGTAAACCATTCTGAAACCACTTTTAGTATGGAAGTCCAACAATTTTCGGCTGAATTCGGCTATGGTTCCTTGGAGAAAGTTTTTCGTAATCAAGAGTGGCGTAGGCTGCAGCAGAGTCAATGACTGCAGTTTGACAATTTTTTTCTAAACGATTGACGAAGCCCCATAGTCTCTATAATGACCCGAGATAGAAGCTTTGCGTCTCTTCTACTCACATAAAGCATGAAAGTGACAGTAGGTTACGAACTCGTGTCGTTTTAGAGAGACTATGGGTCATGCTAGCCAGAGACTTTGACATGTACCTCAATAAGTTTGTCTTGCCATGAATACGTGGCTTCGCAAGTAAATATGTACGAAAAATGGCTTAAAATTGGTACTTTTTACTTCCTTTGCAAAATCCATTAGGGTGAAACATTGGGTGGGCAAATTTTGTTATCTCTCACAATAAAATTGTAGTTCCACATTGCGTCACAGCTGAAAACTAGATAATTTATGAACCCCATGTCAGCGTTTACCATTACTATTTGGGTAGGTAATTAGGACAGAAATGAATGGAGAAAATAAAAAAATATACAATATTTATTATCTGCACTGAGAACAATTAACATTCTATGACACAATGTGAAACAGTTTCACTTTAATAAATAATTCCGTAAAACAAAAAAACAAACTAGTCGACTAGCATCATAATACTTTCGCTTCTCAAAATAAATACAATACAATTCGTAAGAAACAATGACAAAATAAACTTTTAATAAAATCAATTTCATTGATTGTGTAACATATGAAAAATGTCTTAAATTCATAATTACCTTACATATACATCGTAAACCTTATTCTCACAGGCCAAGAGACGAATATTCTATTTTAAAAGTAAACTACTCGTAGTTCAAACTTTGAGCCAGTCATTATTAAAATCGTTCATTTCCAGATACAGTTTGGAGTAAAATCCACGGGTTAAAATCCTATTTATTGATGCTTAGTGCTATAGCAGGGGTAGACAACAAGCTTAGAGCTGTGACCTATATTAAAAAGAATGATTGAATAACAAAATTATTTAAATAAATAATTACGAGAAAGTTTTTTTCATTTCTTAAAAGGGGGTTTATTCCGCCCGGTATTTATTACAAAGTGTAAGTCCAAATTTAACACATACATACATACATACACACACATAAACCACGTATATGGATCTAAAAAGTTAGTAGAGAATATTTTCGAAAAAGAGCATTGAACTACTAAATTAGAGCCATTTTAACTTTACATAGTAACAAAAAAATGCTCTTTTAAATTCGACATTTTGACAATGTTTTTATTAACTAAATGTATATATATGTATGTATCCTGCTTATGTTTGACGCACTGGCGTAACATTTCAGAGTCCGTGAAGCGCGAGGTGGCTTCCGCCGCATAGGCGGTCAGCAGTCATCGTGTGTTTCATTAGAATCAATCATTCATTTCGAAATATTCGGTCTTGAAAGTTTGTATGGAATGTCGTCTGAAATCAGGCGAGTAGGTAAAGTCAATTAAAAGGGTCGTTGATGTCAAATGATATACGAGAAGTAGTAAAACTGCCGGAAATCGGCTGGCCGATCGCGACCTAGTTACTTGTTGGCTTCCCCTGGGGTCTATTCTAAAAACAATCCATTATTTATGTAACATGGGGCTTATAATTAAAAATATTCAGTCGGCAGCACAACGACCGTAACATTACCAGTGCAAGCTGGCCACAGGACGCTATCGAATATGTAAACGCCGCGAGAACCGTTTATTTCGCGCGAGATAATATTTGTCCTGCTCATTCGCTTGGACGAAATAAAATATTGGGTCTTTACCTATGAAATTGGAGTTTTTTTTTCTTCGTTAATCATATGTACCAATTCCTGCGATTTTCAAAGCTATATCCAAATTTGTTTTTTATTTGGAAAATGGAATATTATTTCAAGGTTTCACATGAAATTTTTTTAATTTCTGGGCTAAATCACATAATAAAAAAAAATTGAACAGACCTCTATTCGTGTGCTAACCATAATCATTTCTTAGATTCGCTGAAACTTTTATAAAGCGGTTACTTTTAAAAATTAACGCTGCCTATACTTAACTTAATGTTATCCGATAATACACACAAAGTTTAGCTAAATTTGGATTTGCCGTTCCCAAAAAAAAAAACAAAAATGTTTGTATGGAGAAAACAGTCTAAATGAAATTCTTCATACAAAACGGCAATTTCATAGGTAAGGACCTAATATTTCACTCCTACGTATCGCGCGACAAACGATGTCATGCTACGCAGGCTGGAACTGGGTCGTCGTGCGGCCGCTGTACATCCAAAGTTGTTTCTTCATTGATGTGTTATTGTATCCATTAGCATTACCAATATTACCGCAAATTATATGTACCCTTATAATTATAAGTCTTGTAGTTTCAAGAAATCAGATTATAAATGTAATTTTTTTTAAGAAATTATGACCGGCGGCACAGTCAGTAGTTTTAAAATAGAAACTCGCGAAGTAATACTAGATCACAGTCTATGTAAACAATACATTTATAGATAAACATTTACCTAAAGTCGTTTTACAGGAAACATTTTGGCGTCAAAATGACGCAGAGATTAGAATACTAAAAAGACATTTATTTATTTTTTCTCTAAAAAGCTCGCTCAATTGAACTACACAGTATAAAGTTTAATGTAAAATTCGATATTTTAAATTATAAATTAACTGTTATTTAAATATAAATACAATAAATAAATATCCTTAGACATACACACAGCGCCATCTAGTTCCACAGTAAGCAACTATAGGCTTGTGTTGTGGATACCAGATGGTTGATATATTACACAAATACATTTTTTTTTGTAAATAAATACTTATTATAAATTAAAATATCCATAACTCAGGTACACATGTCCGTATTCATCACACAAACATATGCCCCTAGCAGGATTCGAACCCGCAACCTTTTGGTTTAGTGGTCAGAGTTGCTAACCACTACACCAAACAGGTCGTCAAATTATTGTGAATTGATTGGGAATGAGTCTGTTATATTAAAACCACGTGGAAAACATCATGAGGAAACCTGTATGCCTGAGAAATAAAAAATCAAAGGCTTGTGAAGTCCCCAACCCGCATTTCTGTTATATAAAAAAACCGTAGCCCTGGCTGTTGGACATGCGTTTCTGTTTAATAGGTATACAAAATATTCACCTGTATGTATAGTACTTATTCATTATAATTGTTATTATTATAATGCAATATCAAGGAAGGCAGCAGACGTATAAATATTAGCAGACAGAACCGATGAAATTGCGTAGCCCGATTCCATACAAATGTATTAGATACGTTTAGGGTTTTACGTACGACGAAATGCTTAGAAATGGGTTTTAATTATTTGTTTTTTTTTATGCACAGCGGGTAGGTACTTGACCTCATTCACACCTGATGTTAAGTGAAGATGAGGTCGAAGGTGGAAGCGTACTAACCCGGAAACCCAAATATTTGGGGAACTGGCTATCTTATCTCTGACAACCGGAACACAACAATGCTATTAACATTGCTGTTTGGCGGCAGATTTAGATGACGGTGGTAGCTAGCCAGGCGGACATTTAAAATGCCCTAACACCAACCAAACCGAGTACTAAACATGTACCCCGCTGGGGATTGAACCCGCGACCTCCGATTCGTAAACCCTATGTTGTTTACATTGAGCCACGGAGGTGGTTAAATTAGATTACGAATTTATTAATAGGTATATGTACTTTAAGTTTGTAATATTTTGTTTGGAGACAAGTAAAATTTGTAGATTATTTAAAATGCCTCGTAGTTGACATACGCTGCAAGGGTACAAGTCGACCTACTAGTAACTGCTACTATTTATTTATAAGTCTTTGGGGTTAAGTGTTCTGTTTGTATTTTATCTATCATTGACACTGACACGTATTGTGTTACGCACGCACGCCATGTCATGTGCGACTGATTTCTTATAGTTATCATTCTCAATCTTTCTCAATGATCTACACAGTAGATATATAAGTGGAATTTTTGTGATTTTTTTGTTTATTTCTCTTTATAGCTTTCATGAGATATTACCACAGATATGTATTGGTTATTATCTATGTTTTCATTTATTGTCCAAAATCCAGGGCCACGCTGCATTTCTCGTAAATATTATGTATTCTGATAACGGCACACGTGCAATTTTTTTTATACCGTATGGAAAGAAGACAATTTTACCATAACCAAACATTTTCTTCGCAACATACCTGTCTATTAAGGCATACTTAATTGATTTTATGTACCTACCTCAGTACCTACCTACCTATACAATTTCATTGAATATTTTGACATTCGATGGATTCGATATATAGGCTGAAGTGAGTTTAGGCATAGTTATGAGTTTGTCTGTCGGAAATAATATAATATAAAGAAATAATAAGAAGCAAAACCTCATATTTCATCTAGCTCTACATTAAAAATAAAAAATTTAGTTAAAAAATTTCTATTTCATCTTCAATTCGGCTTCTGAAATGCATGCGGTATATCAAGTTTTTTAAATAGTACTCTGTGGTTATATGAAGCGTCCATATAGATGGTTAAATTGAACTAACTTTTTATTCAATCGTTAATTCAAGTTCGATCACAAATTTGAAATTACTTTATTAACACCATAGATAAAAAAAAAAACAAATAAAAATACAGACCTCAGAAAGGTGTTTTCTTAGGCTTCTCCTCAAAGGAAGATTGTAAATTCCGAGCTCCTGGTAGCTTGAATTATTGATTGTGTATATTCCCACTTCAATATACGGTTGACCTAACTTTTATAATATTTTTGAGCAATAAATATATTTCAAAACACTTACTACTTACCTATGTAGTTCCACTCAGCGAACGACTTAATACTTACTTATTAATACCAAGTATCTAATAGTAGAAATGTACAAGTAACACCTAAATTAGAGACGACATCTTAGTTCACGAAGATTTAGCGTTGATCAATACTGATCATGAAAGTTACAAAAGCTGCGATTCTGTAAAATTTTCGTGTACACCAAAGAGATTTAATTTAAAAAACAATAGAGCGGCCATTGGGTATTTCTCGATACAAACACCGATCTCGAACGACAGTAACGCCATCTAGCTTTGAACAGAAAAAACACATCGTATGTTGTTGATATATTTTCTTTTTAGCAAAACTCGAATGCGACCGCCACGTATTACACTTGATTAGCGACTAACAAGATGCAGATTACAATTTTGTTCGCTATGTCCCGTCTATTGCTAGTACTATTGAATATCCTTAGTGTACACACATACAAAACAATGCACATCCATTATACACTTGTAATAAACGTAAAATTGAAAACGTACTTTAGCAGTAGGTATCAGCACCTATTACAATCGGTTTTTAATAAATCTGATCTCCTTCCGTGTGAAGCGCTGGTGGCGCAGTCGCATTCGCTTTCGATTAGCGAAATTAAGCGACGTCTAGCGCGGTCAGTACTTGTTTTTTCATCACTGACAGTCAGGTGCCTGACATAAATCCACCAATTCGCGCTGAGCCCGCGTGATGGATTAACTGCAATGGAAGCGTCTTTCAAACTTTGAAAGGCACGCCACATAACAAGAAGGCTGCCGGAGAAGTGCTGACACTTAGCAGGAATAATTTACGCAGCAAGGGCATTCACAGGGCACTGCTGTGTGAGAAAGCATATAGTCAACACGAGGCACCGGGACATGGGGAGCTGCAGATTTTGCGTCCTTGCATAAGAAACACCTGTACATCTGCTGTGTGAATGTGACCCGCAGATACATAAATCAATATCCACCTGGATGGCCACTTATTGCACCCGGATGATATAAAAACGATCACAATAGCTTGGCAACGGTCGCAGTGGTGCTACAATGACATGCAACAGCCACATATACAACCAATACCAACACCCTAGATTTTGCAAGGATAAAACTCTACGTAACCTAACTCCTAAAAATGTCACATAAAAGTTACAGCAACAGTAGGTGTTAGTGTTAAAAATCAATAGACAAGCTGCGTATGACGTAGTAAAATGGGGCGGGGCTGTCTAAGTGTAATATGGACTGAATTGTGCAGGAAATAAGATTCAGATAATATTGGTGTCGATTCGGATGTACATCAACTAAATTAAAACCAGTTTTAAAGTAGTCCTTTCTCCCTGAAACAGTATGATGCGACGGCACCACTCCAAAACTGGGTTTAGTTTAGTTGGTGTACATCCGAATCGACACCAATGTCATTGTAGCATCGGTGTGTGGCGGAATTATTAGCTAACAAGTTGCAAATATACTATAGGTACTATAGGTAGCTAAGTATCAGCAGCCTTACACATCCCCGCTCTTGGGGCACAGCCTCCTCTCACTGGGAGAGGGTATGGGCCATGGTTTTCCGAATAAATTAAAATAAAATAATCCACCACGCGGGCCCAGTGTGGATTAGCAGACCACCAGATAGTTTTTAAGCCATTTTCGGTGTTTTTAACGACAAATTAAAAACCAATTGTAGTGAGCATTGACCCTTACAGTCACAGATTGTGAACGTTTACGTTAGCGATGGGCGATTATCGAATACATCAAGAATTGTGTAGTCGCGTGTTCGATTATCGATTCATTCGATGTCGCCGATTAATAATCGAATGAAAAACGAATTAAAGCAAGTTCCGATAAGTACGCGGATTTTCAACCTCGATTGCTAACTTAGAAAGCAAACATCGAATCCCAGCGTCTCGTTGAGTAATTGATTATGAGGTTGTTATTTGTTTGCAATCGAATAAACGGACCATTCGATTATTTTCAGCAACAATCGGCCATCGTAAATTACTATCGATTACAGATAATGACAACAGAATCGCAACTAACACCAACATTAGGTAACAGCATGCATCTAATCGCTAAGTTTGCGTTACATTGCGCCGCACCTTCGTCAGTTTAAAATTGAATATATCAACCCTCGTATGTGTTGTTACTTTACAATTAGATGCATATGTTGACATGACATACGCGAATCCTTTTTGTTCGCTATGCGCGGATTCGCCCGGAACTCTAGTCGATCGATTTGGACGGCTTCGCTTTGTCCGCTTGTTCTGTACTGTTTTGGCTGCTCCTGTGGAACCAGTAAATATTATAAAGTATTTTTCTACTTCCGTATCATGTATGATATCAAAAACGGTTTGAAATGTATGTACAGCACTTATTTTCTATAAAATACACTTCAAAGTTTACGCGTACGCGTCCGCACGACGAGGTTAGTTAACATTTTTATAATTATAATCATTTATTACTCTCCATGGTTACATAGGTCTTAATTTTAAAAATCCGTACAGTACATGGAAAGCCTGCTAGGACACGTCATTATAAATTTATATAGTATAATTATGTAGACTTAACTAAGAGTACCTACAGGTAATTAAATTTGGTTTTCTTTCATTTTCGGTAGCGTCATACCGGTAATTACAACTGGTAATTAGTGGTACAATTTGAAACCATAGGTTGGGATGTAGACTCCCCGGCCGTATGCCTGCCGCCCTCCATTATGTCTCGGTGACGAGTGTAACACACGAGCATTCTTCTCATTGTATTTTATTATATTAATTTATTATATAGTGTTAAAAGTATTGTATGAAAATTGCAAGCAACTTCAACAACAAGCAAGTAGTGACAGTATTTTGTGATAGTACCTACCTAAGGTCGTAAGGATGGAAACTTACCAATTGAAATTTAACCGTCACAACATATGGCACAGCCTGCCCTTATGCTTGGCCTTGCTTGTCTGCGACACCTGCTCGGCTGTTTCCGGCGCGATCGTGTGATTCGTGTCTGTGACGGCCGCCTTCGCTATCGCCCTCTCTTTCTCGCTTTCGCGCTGAGTGTTTGGTTGGTAGAGTGATCTGGAATAGACTTTGGTTTTACTTTAATTTTAACGACTGCTCTGTTTGCCATCGTGTGTTGTATTAATTATTGGATTTTGGGGTTATTGATGTTGGCTTAGAACAATGTTATGGTAACATCAAGTATTTGCCAATTTGCCACGTAATTAAATATGAAACCATACCTACATAGGTTCTAACTCTCAATGCCATTGACAACCCTGTTTATAAAATGGCTGTTAGCGCCATCTTTGTTGACTAAAAAGATGGCGTCAGGGCAATGTCTTTACTATCTTTGATGAATGTGATAAATAATGTGTTTAATACTTATATTTTAAACCAAATATCGTCATTTACCTGGTAAGTTTGCTTCTATCCGGCCTTGACGGAACCTTCCCACTTTTTCCTCGTCTGAGAGAATGGAAGCGAGTCTTGATCGGGTTTGCAAGCGCCATACTGTGGTTCTCTGCGGCCGTCTTTGCGCAGTTGAGGGTAGTTACCGTTAGTTCTACGTCTTTTATTGGCTCGTTGGATGCTACAAATAAGATGTTATAATTCAAATTTAAAAACAGAGACGTAAGTCTTACATTACACACAAGCACATATGCACTAAAAACTACTTAAGCGAATCGAGATTCCGGTAAGCTGCTATATCTAGAATTCGTTGTATCAATTGCTTTTAAAAAGCCTGACGACATTGACTGTCATACGCTACGTACTAATTATGTACTTTGCATATAAATGTTTTTGTAAACAAATGTTCCGAGAAAATAAGGCGCGTAATGTCGTTCGGAAACATTAAAGAGGAAACTATTCGATTTATAGTTCAAAGTACCCGTTTAAAGCAACATTTATTTGAAGGCGACTATGTTATATAAATTGTATCGAAGTTAATTACCTAATTTATATTTAATTTTTGTAGTAAAGATATATAATTTGAATGCATTTTTTTCTAAATTAGGCATATCATTTTTTACGTTTATTTAATTCATTACTGAATCAATAAATTACCCGTTATTCCATTTTATCTTAATGATTGGATATGACGAAGTTTTCCAAAAAAATTCGTAAGTTGTAGAAATCGTTGTTCTGTTTGAAGACTTGAATCGACTGCTCTAGAAACCCAAACTAGTAGACCGACATGTTTAAATGAAAACTACGATTCTTGGGCTTGGATGAAGATAAAGAGTAGCCTTTAACTTTGATTGGTACGTACCAGTAAACTCCTCGATCGGTTTATCGATGGTGTCATGATCGATCCACGTGAGCCCCATCTCCACTTTCTCCGCGAGGTCCTTCCACCGCTGCCTGTTGTCCATGGTGCCGGTATACAGCGGCTGGATCCAGGGGAAAGTGTCCGAAAGCACCCTGTACAGGGGCAGGCAGATGGTGTCGATGAAGCCTACCTGCATGTGCGGTAGCTCGTCTTTCTTCTCTCTGGGGATGTAATGAATGTATATATTATTCTTATGTTATTATAGACGAGTAGCATTATTGCTGGTAGGTCTATGTCACAGTGTTGGAATAGTTCACATTGTTCATTATGTTGTTATTCAGTCAATATTTAAGACATCACTAGTTTTTTAAAAATTTATCTAATGTAATCTTAAACGAATTCACTGATTGGGCGGAGACAACCTCTTCCGGCAGCTTATTCCAGGCCTGAACAACACGGTTGCTCAGAAAGTGATGGGCAACATTGATGTCAGCGTGAGTGCGGCTTATATGTCCACGTAACGGTCGTATGTCTTTCATCCTCAATATGTCGTGCAAGTGAGGCAGGTTGTATTTATAGGAGAGAATTTTGAATGTCTCGATGAGGTCACCTCGCAAGCGGCGCTCTTAAACGGTTGTAAGATTCAGAATCTTCAGTCATATTATTAGGCAAAATAATTAATAGCTGCTAAGGGATACCTGATCGAGGAACTCAGTTTGGTGCATGTAAGAACTGAAGAAAATACCTACTTGCATGACGAATGTTTTGGTTGAGAGTTGAGTAGTCTTAATTAGGTATAATACGGTTGGCCATTATAATGTAACTAATATTATAAATGCGAAAGTTTGGATGTTTGTTTGTTTGTTGCTCAATCACGGCGAAACGGATGAACGGATTCGGATGAAATTTGGTATATAGATAGAATATACCCTGGATTAAAACATAAGTTTTTTTTATCCCGATAAAGTAAGTAGTTCTCGCGGGATAAACAAATTTCCGCGATAAAGTTACTCTACGCAGGCGAAGCCGCGGGCCGAAAGCTAGTAGATTACATAAAACAGCCCTGTATGAGATGAAATGGCGCCAACTGTATAGGTGAGAGACGTTTTATGAGCTCCTAGTCGCTCTAGCAACGGACTACTGGTTAATCTCCTACATGTTTAAGTTGTTCTGTTCGAAACTCGTCCACCACCATTCACTAGTGAAATGAATATTCCTCCACTATGGCAAATATTTTGGGGTATAAGTCTTATGATGAGTATATGAGCTGATTGAGTTACAGCATCTCTAAGTCGGCCTTATCAAAGATTAATGATATGAAGATTCACTTATCTCCACAATGGCAAATGTTTTGGGATAAGACACAGGAAGTGAATGCTGTCATGTGTCCATCATATCGGTGGGCTGTTGTTAGAGTTGCAGCTTCTCCAAGTCACCCTAATCAAGAACTCGGCGCTCACTCAATGAAGAATCCTACTTCACCTGACGACGGAAAATCTTATGTGGTATATTAAGAGTGTGAGCTTATTTCAGTACCTGTCCATCATAGCGATGGGCTGCTGGTTAAGTTGCAGCTTTTCCAAATCGCCCTGATCAAAGAACTCGTCCGCCACCAGTTTAGCCACCTTGTGCTGGACCTCCCATGGCTTAGCGATCGCCGATACGTCACACGCAGTCATCATCATGCCGCATAGCACTGTAGTGAAGCACATTGTGGTGTAATGATTTGTTTAGGCCATGTGCGAGGCAGGCACGCTCCAGAAGGAGGCGCAGAGCGGGATCGGGAGAAACCGGCACATTGAGATTAAGTTAGGTCTTATTAAAAGAGATCTCAGTGTTAATGTTACGCAAGAGATAGAACTTTAGTTGTCTCAGAGCAGGGACTATTTGATATGAACTGTTGCCATTATTATGAAACAAACAACACGTAGCACCACCATGCAATATTTTAGTAACAGAAAAGAGTAGTTTTTAACCCCATGCCCCATTGTAACATCTTGGCGGTTTGGCGTTCTGAAATCATTTTGGCGTGATGGGTTGAAAGGAATATCCTGTTGTACCTAAATAAACCGGTACACTTACGCTCTTTCTTCTCCTCGCTTTGCCAGTCGAACTCTCCGTTGTCGACCAGGTCGAGGAACTTTGACTTCTTCTTGAAGTACATGGCGAGGTCCGTCGATAAAATTGCTGTCTCTACCACCCGCATCACATCTTTATAGTCGCAGGGAGAGAGCGCCTGTGGGTAATAAACGCTCTGATGAAATCAGGATTATTTCTTATATTCCCTAAGTAAGAAGACACCCACCATCCCATTTGCGCCGGGGTGGGACGGTACTCTTCCTATCACACCTTTAACTCCTCTTGTAGCAATAAAAGAACCGTATATCACAGTTAAACGTTAAAAATAAGAAATCCTCACCTGAAAGATGTTATTACTTTCGCTGTTCAAAATCATGACACACTGGTCAAAATGATGATGCTCCATCGTGGAAGTCGTGTACAGAATGGCCAGCGGGCTCTCTGTTTTCGTTTGAAATGCGTTGTTCGTCCCTCTATGGTCTAAATCGTGGCATAGACATGCTACCAGAAGACCTAAGATCTCCAAGTCGTTCATGAAGCGTTCCATTTTGCCAGTTTTGAGCATAGCGAACATGGTTTGAGCCACGTTTAGTGCGTGTCGCCAGTTATGGTATTTGACGGGGCGGTAGTTCTTCTTTACACTAAGTATCCAGCGGCAGAGTACCTGTAGTTAACAAAATATAAGGTAAAATTTAAAATCCCTAAAAGATGAAGTCAAACTTTGGACTTGAGCCCAAGAGGAACCGTAGAGCTGAAAGCTGAAGCTGAAAAACTGATATAAATATTTATATCAGTTTTTCAACTGTGATTGAAATTGGCTTATTGTGCAAGTTTCCGCTTATAAACAATTCAAAAAGAGTTTTAATAAAAGTTTTCTTAGCTTGAAGGGCGAAGTAGGAATAACCAGTGATTCTCTATACATATTTATTTATAATACTTACATAGGAGTGGTTAGCTATTATAATTTCTCAAGTGGTTCCTACCGTTAGCAAATCGAACATACTTAGCAGTTATACAATTTGTTGGACAAGTTGTTGTTCTTAGCTTGTTCAAATTCGATATTATTTTAAAAATACGCAGTCCGTTTCAGGTGGTACTTACATCGTATGGTATGTGGAATTTCTCGACGAGGTTACACTGTATGAACATGCGCAGCGTTGCTCTGCAGGTGTCTTCGTCCGATAGATCGAAGTCTGAAACATAAAGGTTAGATAAATTAAATATTGATCCAATATAATGGACGTCGAAGTTATTTAAGCATGCTCGATCATGGTGTCTTAATTTCAAGTGCAGCTAGATACTCTTCTAGTTCGAGGCTGATTAATTGAAATTTTACCTCAGCAATTTGCGAAGTTAAACCCGCCTGTCTGCTAACAAAATCAGAATCAATCAAATCAATCGTATCTATATTTCCAAATGTCTGCTCTGGCTCTCTTTTTAGTGCAATCACGCAGGAATTCATGTTGTCAATTTTATGCGGAGGTCATGGTGACTAAGCTGGTCCTAACAAATTTCTTTTTAAGTAGCACAGGAAATTACGAAAATCTCTGTGATTGACCGTAAAGGGCGTAGTCGTCCTGCAAGTATTAAGGTACTTAATTTAAATAGCTTTGCGATATACTTACCATGGAACTGAAAGCTGAACAGGTTGTAAGTTTCGGCGGAGGGGATCTCTTCGTTGCATAGTTTGTAAGTATCATCGGTTGACGCTGTGGCATGGTAAGAGAGGCATTCCAGCGCCACCTGTGGGTTTACCAACGTCATTCTAGTCAATCTTTATTATATTGAAATATATGCTTATTTTATCTGTTTTGTATTAGATACATTAGTGATAAACGTGAAGGCTTTTCTTTTTTTTCGCGGGGAAATGCGTTACGCATACCGCTCGCCTGAGGATGGGGAGGAGGGTGATGTGGGACTCCCTTCCCTGTCCGGAGGTATATCCACTAAAACCCCGCGGTAACCTTCCTCAGCAGTAGGTAGTAGTTTTTTATACAATACATAAATAAAGTCACGACGTTTATACCGAATGGGGTGATCAGCGATATTAGGGTGTTCAAAACATTAAAAGTTCAATGCTTTTGTATTCCACTTGGTTCGACCCTCGAACTACGGGGGTTGTTAAATTCAAGTTGGAACGCGGAAATTGTAATAAAAACCAATCTTGGTCCGATGGTCGAACCAAGTTGAATTAAAAAAATCCTCCGATGGTCGAACTAAGTGGAATATAAAATTCCTGATAGCCCGACATGTCGGACAGCAAGGAATTAAAATTCCTCATCGTCCGACATGTCAGACAATGTTGTCGAACCACGCGGCCGGAGGGGGAAATGACGCCCGCCGTTGGCTTTTCCAAATATACAGAAACACATACGCGACAGGGCGTGTGTCCATTATCGCCGCTACAAAATAGGAATCTATAGATGTGATTTATTATTATTTTCATAAACAAAATTGTTATTTGGAATACTTTACTATATAATCACGTGTACAATGAATCGGGACTCTAGTAAATTACGACCTCATTATACAAACAGCAATCAGACGGTAAATAATAATTAATACAAACGAGAAACAGATAAGTTCAGAATTCTAAAATGACAAAGCTATTGATACTATACATTCGCTAATAATACAGCTCTGGACATTTTCTAGGGATATAGAAAATAAAGATGAAATTTTATACCTTTTGCTTGGCCATCAGTTTGCACGCGTTCTCATACATCTGCGTGTTGTGAATGCCGAGGCCGCAAAATATGGCGAACGCCTCAAATATTGATACATCTCCATCAGTGAACTGCGACCCATTCTCCTGAAACATTAAGTGAGACGTTCGATCGAGCTTATATTTTTTTAGACTGATTAAAATTTCGTGGCAAAACAGAATTGCACAGAAAAGGATCCCTCTTTCTAGGGTGCCACAAAAGGTGACTAATTGATTAGATGCGGTAAGTACCTAAGTAAGATGCTGTAAGTGCAGTAAGTCTTGTTCCCGTTGATGATTGACACACAGAGCATTCGCCTTAGCCACTACAATATGCTATACACGGGCCATCTTGCATTACATGGTATTATTATATTACATATCTTATTGATTGATATAGTTTGTAGGCTTAGTTTATGTTTATATAATAATTACCAACAATAAAATACACCCGTATTGCTACTATTAGTGCAAACCTCATCTACTGGTAGCTTGTATGTTTACCCCTAAGGTTTGCTTGGAAGAGATCGCTGTTAGCGATAAGGCCGCCTTTTGTGCGATTAATGATGTACGCTGTATTCTTCATATAGCTTTTCTTAATTGTGCAATAAAGAGTATTTGCTTGATTAGTTGCGTAACTCCAATGACATCTTTGTTCGCGTTGAGGATGGACCTGCAAGCGCATGTTGACGGCGTCGCGCTTCGTTTTTCTGCTACTACTGTGTTAATCTTATCTTACGTATATTACCTACCTTATTGATTAGCTGCGCGACTCCAATTACATCTTTGTTAGCATTGACGATGGGCATGCAGAGCATCGTGCGCACGTTGGCGGCGTCGTTCGCTTCAGCCACTACCATGTTCAGCCGCCGCCACGCCTCGACGTCTGATATGTTCAGGAATTTATTCGACCGAGCTACCTGGATTTTCAGATATAGAATAGAATAATTTTAATTCAGATTTCTAGTAAGGGTTAATAATAATATTTTTATCTAAGTAATATTATGGTAATATCTGCAAATAGCAATGATAAATCCGGTTTGGCTTTTCTCTCAAAACGCATGGGATACTGTTGGGGCGGAAGCGCGCTCGAGTTACCGCGTAGGCTTAGCGCTATCTTATGATGACAATGAATATATTACCCAGCATCTCCGCAAACATGCCTATGGCACTGCAAAGTCTCGGTAACGTAACCACAACCTGAACGCATTATTATATTGAACATGCAGGTCCTGTATGTCATCAGCGCTAAATAGGTTTCGTGAAATTATCAAATTAATCTGTAATTGATTGAATTTCTACTATGACTATCCCTGAAGGAAACTCACCGCAAGAGCTATAGACGCCATAGTAGACTGGTGGTCATGCCGCGGTGTGAGGTTAGTTCGCGATTGCTTTCCTCCCAGCTCGAACAGCGTGTGGAAGCGTGTTGGCGCCGGCGGCGGCAGCGCTGGCGTTGCTGAAGGGGTTCCTCCTGGCCTTTGCACTATGCGCTCCAAGTGGCTCTGGAAGGAACAAAACATTATATTGTAGTAGTAGGCAGTAATGTCGTCGTCTTCTTTACTGCACCTGAGTATTAGTGACATTAGATTTCCTTTGAAGATCTACATCTGAACTCTTTGTACTTGTACCTTGAGCTTATCAACTGAACTTGCATTATGTAGCTCTAAACCACGTGTAAATTAGAACTTTAGTTGGAATCATGTGGGCCAAATGAGAATTAAGCAAGCTTGCTATGTACAGTCAGCAACACAATTAAGGTTCAAGGTTTTTTTTATGCACGACGGGTTCGAACTTGACCTCAATCACATCTGATGTTAAGTAAAGATGAGGTCGAAGGTGGAAGCGTACTGACCCGGAAACACAAGCACTTTTGGGGGACTGGCTATCTTATCTCTGACAACCGGAACACAACAATGCCATTAACATTGCTGCTTGGCGGCAGATTTAGATAGGATGGTGGTAGCAAGCCAGGCGGACATTTAAAATGCCCTAACACCAACCAAACCGAGTACTAAACATGTACCCCGCTGGGGATCAAAACCGCGACCTCCGAATCGTAAACCCAATGTTGTTTACATTGAGCCACGGAGGCGGTTATATATTTATAATTATAAATGTATAAATAATATATTTATAAATAAACATTGAGAATCTATTTATAAATACAGGTCTTTATTTATAAATATATTATTATGTAGGAGAAAGTCTAAAGGGAAATTGTTATTCATGTTTAATTGAAATTTATCTATCACATGATGACATGACATATTTTAATTGTGTTGCCGACTGTACTACTACAGATGACATCTAGTATTGCTATGTGAGTGCAATTTAAAAATCACTTTCGGGCCCCTTGGCAGAATGTAGGGTTCTGTCTGAAAATCAGCGCCATGGTTACACTTGTACACACATGCTGAGGTTGTAACCCTTTTTCACTGCGGCGCACTACTTATTTGTTATGTATTTATTTTAATTTCTAATAAAAATGTTATGTAGTACTTGTGATTGGTGGAAATAAATTCTTCTTGTTCTATGCGGTCGGTCCACTTCAAGAAGTTCATCTCCCACCAAGTTTTAATCCTCATACTTCAATTATGACCTTGTGGTTATGAAAACAGCTGCACTTTTATTTAACCGACTTCAAAAAGAAGGAGGTACTGGATTCGACCGTTTGTATGGTTATTTTTAGTATAACCATCTATTCACCGATTGGTGTAGTGGATAGTGGCCCTGTCAGCAAAACCAACGGTTGTGGGTTCGAATCCCGCGACGGGTAAATGTTTGTGTGATGTATATGAACATTTATTCCCGAGTCATGGATGTTTTTATAAATATTTATGTATGTTTATCCGTTATCTAGTATCCATAGTACAAGCTTTGCTTAGTTTGGGACTAGATGATTGGTGTAAGTGTCCGCAATATTTATTATTATTATTATTATTCACTTACCGACTCACAGTGATCCGTATCTAAAATGAACACAGCGCATCTCTCACACTTGAGTAGTTCCCGCGCTTCTGTCATGATTTTCGTCACTAGACATTCTAAGTTATTCTGCTCCTCGAAGATGCTCCTCGCCAGTGCCAGAAGGATTTGGTTCCTCTTGTATTCCAATACCGAGGACTCGAACAGCTGCGCATTTTGGATTCCGATCCCGCAGAATGTCAGGTAGCGTTTGAAGACTTCCACGTCCCGGGCGGAGAATTCTTTGGAGCCTGAGGATTTTTAATATTTCAGTCTAGTTGCAGTTGACTACAGACAAATGTAATATATGTCAGTTTTTAGGGTTCCGTATTCAAAAGGTGAAAATGGAACCCCTAAAGCATCACTTTGTTGTCCGTTCGTCTGTCTGTTAAGACCCATTTTTAAGATTCGACGAAATATTTTCTACATTGAAGACTATGAGCGGACAGAATCGAGGGAATCATATTTTAGGGGGTATAGGTAGGGTTGCCATAACTTCTAGAAGTTAATACGGGACGTTTTCCTTTCGGATGCCTAAAACTCGAACCTAAGACATTCAATACCGACATGCGGCTTTTGAACTATGTTTTATTATATTTAACTACTTTTTAGCATGAGTTTTCTAACAAATGGGTATTGATCTGATAAGATTTGATCTCCACAGTAGTGGGTATCGCGCTCGCGCCCCTCACATCTCTATTCTATTTCCGTATTTTGGCGAAATACGGGACAAATACGGGACATATAGTAATACGGGACGGGATGGACAAATACGATGACAGTCCCGTATATACGGGACGTATGGCAACACTAGATAACATGTGTAACTCAGGAGTCATTTGTAAAAAAGATTTAAATACATCAAAGGTGATTAAATCAGTAAATTCCACGTTTTTTTAAATACATTTTTATATCTTAACTGCTCAGGTTAATTTTTTATCGATTGATAGCATGATAAGATGTAGTTTGAGATAACTGTTGCAGGATATGTCTCTAAAAGAGACAGAGAATGATTGGTAAGTTTGCGCACAGATATACATATTTAGTTTTTCTTTGGCATAATACCAAACATGTGTTTCTAATGAAATGTCTTAGTTTATCGAACCCAATTCTTACCATCAGTTAAGATTTCGGCCTTTGATTTTTTATGTTATGTAATGTATCTAATGCACCTTCGATTATGTAATGTAGGAGACTATAGGTTAACAAATAATGTAATATTTTAAGAGATTATGTAATTAATGTAAGGAACTGTTTATCTCTCAAATAAATATATAAATAAAATGAATCGTAAAGTTGTATACAAGTAGGCCTTTGCGATTGTCATTGAGCATTCATAATGCTAGCTTTGACCAAATAGCGGAAATTTCCCTGGTTTATTCAGCTACATAAACCTTGATAACTTCCTTAGTTTATGAACCATTTTATTGCTATAAGCATATGTTAAATGCTGTTTGTTTCCTAAATGGGATACAAATGTTTTCTAGCTAAAGAGGTCAAGTTCTAAGTAATTTATTTTGTGTGAACTCAGTTCAAACGGGGTGTTAATTTTATCCTGGTTTAAAATATACCTGACTTACTATAAATGAGATGATATTATGACTATTCAATTTGAATGAGCGGAACTGCCCACGGCGCGGAATATCTTTAATATTCTTTTCCGAATTCTAAAATCTTCAAGAACAGGGCAAATAGCCGTTTACTGAGATTAAGTGCTTCATCTGCGACCATATCTTCACTTTCCATCAGATGAGATTGTGATGAAACACGTATACTGCCTATCATAAAAAAAATATTTACTCACGTACCCATCGAAGCAGGGATGTGTGGTATTTTTTCTTTAGGATAATTATATTTAGATATTATATATTATTATTGATCAATGTTTGGCTCGTTCACATCTTGAAAGGGTGACCATTAGTCACAATTTCCCACGATATTTCCGTGCTTCGGGGTACACGTTAATATAACGGTCCCCGCTTCAATTGAAGGTAGCTGGTGGTCTGCAGCAATAGCTTGAAAATACTGTCAAGTGTCTAATGACTCTCCTTCGTCCCTCCCTCCGCCCTCCGGGAACGGGGCTCCCCTAGTGAGGGGGGGCAGGTCGAGGGCGGACCTGGAGCCGCTTATGCGTTCCCAGGTCCTCGCTATTGCCGAGGAAGATCGCCGCGGGGTTTTGGTGGGTATCCCTCTCGGTAGGGAGGGGAGACCCACATAACCGTCTCGCCGTCCCCCAAGCGAGCGGTATATGCACAACGCATTTCCCCGCGTAAAAAAAGGTGTCTAATGACTGATACAAATTCATCAATCCTCAGTGCTCGTGTGATTAATTATGGCCCAGTATCACTTAGGCCCGAATTTCAGAATGTTACTCAAGCAGAGATCTCCGCTTGAGGTTAGTTAAAAAGGGACAGCTTTATGTAACTTGTATAGCGGCATCTCTTTCTAACTATGCTCAAGCGCAAATCTACGCTTGAGCAACAATCTGAAATAAGGGCTTTAGTGAGAACAGTAATAGCTTTAAAATACTGACTGTCAGCTGTCTAATGACTGACACAAATCCATCAAGGCTAGTGAGGCTTGCCTTCTCCTCGTGAGAGGAGGCTGTGCCCCAGTTTCAGGGACCCTCACCGTCAGTCTTGTTGATGATCTGCGCCACCCCCACCACATCGCCCTCGTAGTTGCATATCGGCATGCAAAGGATGAGATCAGTCTTGTAGCCGGTTCGTGCGTCGATCTCACTGTTGAACCTGTCAACAATACAACAATATCGTTATAGATTATACAGGATAGGTATTTACCATAATGTATGTAGGCATTTTTGATGCAAAATGGGTTGATACTTGACCTCAATCACACCTGATGTTAAGTGAAGATGAGGTCGAAGGTGGAAGCGTACTGACCCGGATACCCCAACACATTTGGGGGACTGGCTATCTTATCTCTGACAACCGGAACATAACAATGCTATTAACATTGCTGCTTGGCGGCAGATTTAGATAAGATGGTGGTAGCTAGCCAGGCGGACATTTAAAATGCCCTACCACCAACCAAACCGAGTACTTAAACATGTACCCCACTGGGGATCGAACCTGCGACCTCCGAATCGTAAATTCAATGTTGTTTACATTGTGCAGCGGAGGCGGTTAAATAAGGTATGTATAATAATTAACGTTAACAATATTATCAAAGCAAAGGCGTTAGGTAACAAAAGATGTGTCGAACTACAATTCTTTCTGCCACCCGGAGCGGAAAGAAAGAAAGAAAGAAAGAAAGAAAGAAAGAAAAGTATTTATTGCCAACAAATACAGAAAATTTCGTAAGGTATATTTTCCTTATTTAAATGTATGTATTTGTGGCAAAGGGATTGGGCGTCAGCATTTGCTGCCAATATGTCTTATGGCAATTGACAGCGCTGGTTTTCAGCGCAACCCCTCTCTCACTTAGGTTTTCAACATAAAACAGCAGCAGTCGGATTCCAATTCATGCCGCTTACTCCCTGAATTTATCAAACCAAATCTAAAAAAGTCAGTGAAACCTACTCTTCGAAGTCTTACCTGTAGTACCATCAGAACCTCCTATCAGAGTATGGACATAGAAAAGATAGCCTAGCAATAGTCTAATGTACCATAGAAAGTCACTGAATTCACCTTCGCCGAAGCCGGATGTAAGCAAACTAGGTTTAGTAAGGTTTGAGCAGGGCACACATTCGGCGTTCGGATTGATAAGTTTTATTCGTTGCTGCTTGTGGCTCTCCTCTTAAAACCAGAGCTTATAATACCTACCTATGTAATGCAAAACATAGTTTATGTTCGTAAAAACGCAAATAAATGTCTACTACTGTTAATCTCTTACATACCTACACACGTACCTATATACATTGCGCCCACACTTAATGCACGTAGGTATTCTTCATGAAATTAAGCTCATGTAGCTACTTCTAGGTTGAGATCTATGGATTTGAATTCCAGGACACTTCACATCATTCTTTTTTTGAATTCAATATGCAGAACTTTCAGATGTACTTAACAATTAGGAAATTATTTGTGCTAACCCACTTAATTACTCGTATTGAATTCCGTGATGATAGGTTTGCCTGGAAAAGATCGCTGTTAGCGATAAGATCGCCTAATTTGTAGTTTCTATAAGATATTTAAATGTACCTTCCTTATTTAAACAATAAAGCGTAATTATGATTGATTGATTATCTAGTCCCAAAATATTTATATAATCATCCATCATTCGGGAATAATGTTCGTATTCATCACACAAACATTTAGCCTTCGCGGGATTCGAAACCGCCACCGTTGCCTTCGCTGACAGGGTTACTACACCAATCGGTCATCACTTCGTCGTTATAGTGCCATCAATACTTCCTATTATCATCAACTTCAAAAAATTACCCAACCGAGTAGCCCTTTTACGTACATACCTACGTTATAAGTGGGTCGTATAGGAAGGTATGCTGATTATAGGTAGGTATCGTAGAGCTCTTTGTAATATCGTTACAATAGTCCGACTCATAAGTAGGAATTACATACATAAACCCATTTCCCTTTGAGCGCACACGAAATTCGAAAAAACTGCATTTTGTGCGCCATCTTTTTTGCTGAAAATACGGAAAGCTTTTAGTAGAAACGCGATCCATAATCCAATGAAGCAGGATGGGGCCAGATGTAAAAGCATCACGGGTAAATTTCAGAACTTTATGTTTTTGAATTTTCATTTTATGCAGACGGGTTAACGCTTGGATCTCAATCACACCCCATCTTAAGTGAAGATGAGACCGAAGGTGGAAGTGCGCTCAGCCGGAACCACAACTTACTTGAGAGATTAGCTATCTTATCTCCAGCTGGAACACAATAATTCTTTCGCAGATTTTGATAATGGTAGCTGTGCCAGGCTGACATGGAAAAATTCCCTACCACCAACCAAACTGAATACTAAACATGTTTTGACGACCTGGTTTGGTGTAGTGGTTAGCAACTCTGACCACTATACCAAAAGGTTGCGGGTTCGAATCCCGCTAGGGGCATATGTTTGTGTAATGAATACGGACATGTGTATGAGAGTTATGGATGTTTTCATTTATAATAAGTATTTATTTACAAAAAAAATATATTTATGTAGTATATCAACCATCTGGTATCCACAACACAAGCGTATATCGCTTACTGTGGAACTAGATGGCGCAGTGTATATGTCTAAATATATTTATTTATATGTACCTCATTGGGAATAGATCTCGCGACCTTCGTTTTGTAAACCATATGTTGTGTAGATTCAACCACGAACGCCGTTGGAAATCCAGCAAAATGTTGATTCGGGGGGTATACAGGGTGAATTTGAATTCGTGTAATTCCCATTAACTGGTGACGTCACTCTTGATTACGAACAACTTTCCCCAAGGAACCATATAGTCGAATTCGATAAAAAAAAATCGATTATCCATATACAAAGTAAATTATTCTGAAACCACCTTTAGTATGGAAGTTCAACAATTTTCGGCTAGTGACTCCACTCCTGATTAAAATCCACTATCCACTAGAAACCACAGCCGAATTCAGCCGAAAATTGTTGGACTTCCAAACTAAAGTTGGTTTCAGCATGGCTTACTTTGTATGGGTAATTGAAATTTTTTTGATCGAATTCGACTATCGATCCTTGGGGAAAATTGTACGTAATCAAGAGTGGCATTACCAGTTACTCACACGAATTCAAATTTACTCTGTATATATTAACAGACATTGTATCATGCATTAATCATGAATTCATGATACAGTGTCCCCCGTGACCTCCCCTCGTTAATCCCAAGTTTGCACCTCGTACCATACGTATAGGGTTGCCATAATTTTCAGGTCCTATTGATACGGCACGGTTAAGTTTTTGATATATAAAACATGAAAAAATTGCGTCTACTAATCACGCGTTCTCTTCTTCCTGGTGACATTCAGCACTCCGGATTATTTCCGTCGGTCAGGTATAGGTATAAAAGCTAGATAAACGAAAATTATTCTCTAACTAATATTATAAATGCGAAAGTTTGGATGTTTGTTTGTTTGTTTCGTGCTCAATCACGGCGAAACGGATGAACGGATTTGGATGATATTTGGTATATAGGTACAATAAGTATAGGTAGATTATATATAATAACAAAAAAATATAAAATATCCTTAGACATACACACAGCGCCATCTAGTTCCACACTAAGCACTATAGGCTTGTGTTGTGGATACCAGATGCTTGATATACTACATAAATACATATTTGTTATACTTATTATAAATGAAAACATCCATAACCTGGGTACACATGTCCGTATTCCTCACAAAAACATATGCCCCCAGCGCGATTCGAACCCGCAACCTTTTGGTATAGTGGCCAGAGTTGCAAACCACTACACCAAACAGGTCGTCAAAGATACGTCGTCAATTAAGACGACGAAGTGAGTAGTTCCCGCGGGATAAACTGATTTCCGCGATAAAGTTTTCCATGTTGGCGAAGCCGCGGGCGGCAAGCTAGTTTCATAAGTCCGGCAAAGTATAAATGAGGCAATGAAAATACGACGAAACGCGTTGAAAAATGTAGGTAGTGCCCTGCTTTTTTTGGCTTGTCTTGCACAGATACTTATCGTGTAAATACTTATGTATATATGTGGAACTCGTTAGCACTTGTGATCCTAATTTTCATTAATCACTGTATAGTTGTCTGGTTTTATCCTCATTGATTTGTTTCAGTAATAGTATTGGATTTGCTACCGGATCACACATACAGACAGTATTGAAATCTTATTATCTGGCATGCAAGATTAAAGATATTGATTGTTAAATATATTTTTAAATGCTGTTATGTAAGATTTCGTGTGAATAAATAAATAAAATAAAATATATGACGAAATCGTCGTCTTCATGACGAGTTGACGAATATGGAAAACAAAGAGGACGAGTAGTAATATGAGACATGGCAACAATACCGGTGACAGTCCCCATATACAATGTGTCCCGGAGAGAAGTGACCAGCGGGCGTAGTTTGAAAATTTATACAAAATTATCGATAAATCATTTAAATTTAGAGACCTAACTGCTTTTGTTTTTTAAAAATTGTTAATTCTTTTTTTTTAATAGACATCTCTGACCTTCTGCACTATTTTAGTCATAATTTCTTTGTTTTTACGTCTTTCCCAATTCTTTTTTTTTAATTCAGTGCTGTTATTATTATTCATCAAATTAAGTTATGAAAATTATCCCAAAACAAATAAATAATTTATTAAAAAAGAAATAAACTTAAAATTCGACCAACAAAACTGTATTTCTTTAAGTTTAAAAATAAAAAAACGAAAAATGTCCCTATAACATCATGTTTTTTTTTAATTATTATGATACTACATGATATTCTCTAAAATATCCTCGAACAATGTTTTTAGTTATTTCAAATAAATGTGAACGTACGAGACATTGAAATTGACCTTTTATGCTCCAGTAACTAGATAGAGATAAGTTTAAAAAAATGAAAGTAATGTTTTAAGCAGTTTATTTGCACATTTAAGTGTTTTGTTATTACAATGAATCATTTTGATTTTAACATGATAGTTTAATAATAAATAAAAGATACTTAATTTGTTAAAATGGTTGTTTATTAAGAAAAATCAGGTAATTAATTAATTATGTTTTCAAAATGACCGCCGTCAGCGGTTATGCAGGCCAGGGCCCTAAATGACATCCTTAGTGTAGTTCGCCTTATTTCTGCATGATTCTGCGCTATTTCTGCGGCAGCAGCATCGATTCTCTGTTTCAGCTGGTCTCTTGAAATTATTGGCACAGCATAAACTTTTTGCTTCATGTAGCCCCAGAAATAATAATCAAGAGGCGTCAAGTCTGGTGACCTCGGGGGCCATGCTACTGGACCGCCTCTGCCAATCCATCTTGGATAATTTTCATTGGCCTGGCCTGCATAACCGCTGACGGCGGTCATTTTGAAAACATAATTAATGAATTACCTGATTTTTCTTAATAAACAACCATTTTAACAAATTAAGTATCTTTTATTTATTATTAAACTATCATGTTAAAATCAAAATGATTCATTGTAATAACAAAACACTTAAATGTGCAAATAAACTGCTTAAAACATTACTTTCATTTTTTTAAACTTATCTCTATCTAGTTACTGGAGCATAAAAGGTCAATTACAATGTCTCGTACGTTCACATTTATTTGAAATAACATAAAACATTGTTCGAGGATATTTTAGAGAATATCATGTAGTATCATAATAATTAAAAAAAAACATGATGTTATAGGGACATTTTTCGTTTTTTTATTTTTAAACTTAAAGAAATACAGTTTTGTTGGTCGAATTTTAAGTTTATTTATTTTTTAATAAATTATTTATTTGTTTTGGGATAATTTTCATAACTTAATTTGATGAATAATAATAACAGCACTGAATTAAAAAAAAAAGAATTGGGAAAGACGTAAAAACAAAGAAATTATGACTAAAATAGTGCAGAAGGTCAGACATGTCTATTAAAAAAAAAGGATTAACAATTTTTAAAAAACAAAAGCAGTTAGGTCTCTAAATTTAAATGATTTATCGATAATTTTGTATAAATTTTCAAACTACGCCCGCTGGTCACTTCTCTCCGGGACACATTGTATACGGGACGTATGGCAACTCTACTTAGGTATGGAAAGCTGAGAGCTGGGCATTTAATTAGCGAATTGAAAAAGATACCTAACTACTACCCACACCCCAATGGATTTATTCAACCCTCGCGTTTCAATCAAGCTAAGCTCTCAATTTACATAATCACTTTTAAATAAATAAATAAACGTTCCACTATACAGCTTTGCCTACGTAATTCTGACCGTATTCCGGCTTTAAGCATACTGCTTGGTAAAGTAAAATTAGCAAGTCGAGTAACATTAAAATAAATAATTCAAATCGGAGTTCCTCTATTGTCGCTTATTTATTAGTATATAGCTGGATCGTAATAGATGGCAATAGCAGTTGCGATAGCGTCAAAAAAGGGAATCATCATGGCTCACTGCGCTCCGTAAACAAAGCCTAATTCTCTCTAAAATAAGAACAGGAAAAATTAAATTTACAAAAAAAGGGGACTTACTCTGACCCCTCAGTCTGAAACCGAAAAATCTTTACAGCCAGCCGTAATACAAATTAAGTTTTCTGAGGAAATCATCATCACGTTTTTCGATAGTACTAGCAATATCATTGAATTGCAGTAACTTAATAAAATAATATGTAGTTTAAAAAACTAAAAAAAAACACGCTACATTTCAACCATCCATCTCCTGGCTCCATCATGAGATCGTCGCCACCAATCATATGAACCCAAGCTCGAGGTGTTTACTAGTAGTCACTGAATAGTTTCACCATCAACCTCCGGACTCCATCATCAGAACAGCTCCAAGATACCAAATTATAGTAGTATCATCAAAATTACATATACATACAAAGTTTCATTTCAATACGACAACTTGAAGTAAGTCTAAATTAACTTTCAAGATTTGATTACATTGTTAGTTACAAGTGAAGCTAATAAAAACGTGTTATATAATATCAAAATCAAAAATATTTTATTCAATATACGATACAAAAATATCACTTATTGAAAGTCAACATGTTATTTTTTTTTTAATTACATCGCTTCACAAGGTGTTATAGTTACGGAGAAGAAGCGACAAGAAACTCCGCAATAACACATCTATCAGGATGTATGATCTATCGAAAACAGTCAGGATTTCCTGAGACAATTTAATTGTATTCTGCAGTCCTGTCCAGTTAGTCTATTTCGTACGTGGTCTCACTATATACCAACATTCCGTTTTCTACAAAATTTCGATGGCCCCCATAGGTAGAAATAGAATACCTAAAAAATGCATGCCCAATAATTTGAATTCTGGTCACACCGAAAACTAGATTTACTTGTAAATCACTAGTGATATGCTCTCCGCCGCACTCCAAATCGAGGGGTGAATAAGTAAAGTGGATTTCCTCGTCGAATGCCAATCCCAATACCTATTTCTAGCCCCAGATGATCCGCATCCAATATTATTTACTCTGCATTTAAATTTGGAGTATCTTGGATGGTATCTGGTACTTTTTATGTAAATGTAAAAAATTCAAGGACCAGTCGATTTTTTAACTTATTACCCGATTGCCCCAACAAATAGTTATTAATATAAATAAATAGCGTAGATTACGCTTAAAGCTTAATTTATCCAATGAGGGCGCTACTGGACGGAATAAACTCTCTAAATTAAAAAAAAAACGCGCTCATATCGGACAACGCATTACTGCCATACATCTAGATATAGTCTGCATATACACACCTACAGACACACATATACACACACACAAAAGTTGTACAATTCTAAGCATTTACAATACAAACTGACTTATAACTCGTGGAACTGACCTCTACTTGGTAGGTAATTGGGTTAATTGTGGACGCTTGTGTAGAATGTCAATAAGGTTAAATTACCCTCGAAAATTATCTCAAACTCTACCTCTAGGAATAGGGCAGCCGGTTTTTATGAAGATAAGTTTTCGCCCGTGACCTCGTCCTCGTGGATGTTGAAATAAAATATAAACTATCACTTGTATTATAATTTACGTATTAGATACCCCCATTGCTTATTTTATCTTAAACACCCCAATATTGGTCATCATCAGCCCGTAAACATCCAACTGGAGGGGTATAGGCCTTCCCTCGTATAATGAGGGAGTATGGTCTATAGTCCGCCACGCTGGCCCAATGCGGGTTGGGGACTTCACATGCCTGTCAATTTTTATTTCTCAGGCATGCAGGTTTCCTCACGGCGTTTTCCTTGACCCTTTAAGAGCAGTCGGATAAATGCACATACATAATTAAATTAAATTTAAAAACTCATTGGGACCCGGATTTCTCAAATTGACAGTGGGATAGTTGTATATTTCGTCCAAGCGATTGAGCAGGACAAATATTAGCTCGCGCGACAGAAACGTATGTCGTCGTGCCTATCATGCTACGGGGGCTGGATGTGTTTTCACTGTCGTATGGTCCGTTCACAAAAAATTAGCTCGTATGTGGAGTTAGTGGTGGTGCGACATGGCTCGTGTGAAGTATCATTATAAACATATTTATAATATTTTATGGGATATTTAAGATATCACTTAGGTGAGGTGAGGTGACCTCTTTACACAAAGACTAAGCCTGGCGGTGCAGCGGGGCAACGCGGCTAGCGTGCTGGGGACAATGCCGCAGGTGGGAGAGCTCGAGGCGATACACTTTTTATAGTTATGTAAATATAATATCTATATATATATATATATATATATATATATATATATTTTATTATTATCTCTTCAGTAAATTTAAATACTTTTAAATCTTAAATTGCGGTTCTATATTAAACTACTGCTTTAAATCAACTAATATGTATACTTGCTGTTCACTTCGACCACTTAATTTTTCCTGTTTAGTTAATTTGTAATACTTATCTGTGAATAACGGTGTTGGTTGCACAATGAGTAATATATAAGGTTTAAGAAGGTTTATTCCGTTAATTAAGATTTCTTTTTAAATACAGCATAAATCAAAAATATTTATCTGCGCTCGAAACGCCTAAAAGCTAATTATTACCTAAATAGCTTTAATGTACGTACCAAGTTTCATTTGAATACGGAAATAGAAGTAGGTTAAAAATTATTTCCAAGATTTGTTAGTGGCTTAAAAGCGTGTTATTTTACGCACCTTGGGTCTGCGTAAGCGTTCTTGATATTGATATGGTTCTTTGTCTGAGCCGCCACACCTGCCACTCCGACGCCGAACGGTATCCTGATCTCCTGTGTTTGAGCTATCCTCAGCGCGTCGTTCAGTTCTGTGAACAATAAACCAAAGGTATAATGGTATACCGAATTACTCTACCCCGAAACCGACCGACGAATGTTTGACCGAATCCGAGTACATTGCGGAGTTGGTTTTAATTAAAAAATTTAATGATGAACAAACTCCGCAATGTACTCTGCTTTCGGTTAAGCCCGCACTGGATAAGAAATCATTTTATACGTCTACTTTCCGACCTTTTAGTCGGATCGGTCAGTCGACAAGGATTTGTTTGGGCAGGTTTATCATATAACTTGTACGATACCAGTAAACTAAATCCAACAGTCTATTTAATATAATAAAAATTAAAGTTTGGATGTTTGTTGCTCAAAATCATGGCGAAAAGGATTTGGGTTAAATTTGGGTACAATACAATTTAAAATATAGAATATGCCAAGATAATAAAAATAATATCATAAAATAAATTTTTCAATTGAAATTATTTCCCTTTCTAAAATAGTTATTCTTACAAAAACACATAATCAAAATCTTAATACACTTATTATTATATACTGCGACTTTATGATTGAATCTATGTGCGTGTCTGTTCCCAATTACACACATAAACATATTCCGCGCGAACAAAGCTCCGGGTACTTATTAGTCATACATAAAGCGCCCTTCCTGATAGTGAAAATGTCTTCATGAAACGTTGATATAGTAGGACCCCTGTGGAGGCACAATCTTTGACGAATAAGGTATTTCCAGCGGAGAAGAAGCTTTACTTTTCAAACGCTTTTTCTTTGTAGAGCTACAAATAGAAAAAGAGATATACCTATATTATACAATTTCCCCACGTAGGTACAGGGTACGGACGAGTGCTATGATGACAGTTTTAGTACTCGCTCCAAACGAATTTTATATTTTAGGGTTTGGGGATGATAAATATTATTGGATTTAACATACATAATAAATAAATAAATATACTTAGACATACACACAGCGCCATCTAGTTCCACAGTAAGCTGTAGAAATATTAGCTTTGTTAAGTGATAGGCAGATTGCAAGCCTATAAAATGCAACTTACATTATAAATGCGAAAAATATATTTGTGTCTCAATTACGGCAGAATGGACCAACGGAATTGGCTGGAATAGCATATAGGATTTTTCCTACTAAAGTGAGTAGTTCCCGTGGGACAAAGTACAAAATAGAAACGAAACGACATATAAACGAATTATACGCGAGCGAAGCCTTTTCATTTTTCTTGAAAATTCACATTTAATATAAAAAAAATTCAGCAAAATTTCTATCGTGTTCGATCACGCATTCAAGATATTGGCGCGTAGCGTGCATGTTTACCACTCATAAGTTTTCATGCAAGTGTAAATTGATAATATTAACAAAAAACACACTTTGTTTATCGTTATGATACCACCAAAATAAATTCCAGCATCGTACCGAAAGTTTTCATGCCGAAATTTTCATTACGGGAAAGTTGAATAAGAAATTTGTTCGCAAGAAAGGTAAGTATATACCGGATGAGTTTTTTTCCCGCAAGGCAAAAAAAATAGGGCATACCTAATATGCCCTATTGTTTTTACCATAAGAAAAAAAATAGGGCATATTAGGTAAGTGAAATAGAAGGTATTGTCATAGGTAGTTTTATTTTTCTAAACCATCATCGAATAAAGCGTTGTGCCATTTTGTGTCATCGTTTGTAGCCATAATTATAATTAATAACATAATTACATCATTAAATACAATTAAATAAAAAAAAAAAACTTGGAGAAAATATGAGTTCCAAATAAATTTTGCATGATAATAGCCCTACGAATCCAGTAAGTCCCATATCAATAACCAGCCGGCGCGTGAGTCGAAGATGGTTTGAAAAAAAAAAACTACGTACTTTTTTTTTATGCACGACGGGTTCGAAGTTGACCTCAATCACACCTGATGTTAAGTGAAGATGAGGTCGAAGGTGGAAGCGTACTGACCTGGAAACCCCAACACATTTGGGGGGCTGGCTATCTTATCTCTGATAACCGGAACACAACAATGCTATTAACATTGCTGCTTGGCGGCAGATTTAGATAAGATGGTGGTAGCTAGCCAGACGGACATTTTAAAATGCCCTACCACCAACCAAACAGAGTACTTAAACATATACCCCGCTGGGGATCGAACCCGCTACCTCCGAATCGTAAACCCAATGTTGTTTACACTGAGCCACGGAGGCGGTTAAAATTACCTATGCCAATACCTTCTATTTCACTTACCTAATATGCCCTATAATAAAAAACTCATCCGGTATATGAGAGTTGGTATCCGTCAAAATGGTACCTGAATCTGTGCTTAGCAAAGAGAAAGTTGCTCTGGTTTTAAATCTTGTTACTTTGTCTCGCATTTCAGGTAATCCTGTACTTTCTTTGTCAAAGTTATCTTGTTGTTGTTTCATGTTAAATTTCGTTGTTGACCAACCTACGCTTTAAAATTATATAATACATGCCTACGTATTATCTAACCGCCTTCGGGGCTCATTGTAAACAACATAGGGTTTACGAATCGGAGGTCGCGGGTTCGATCGCCAACGTGGTATAAGTTTAGTACTCGGTTTGGTTACCAACATCTTATCTAAATCTGCCGCCAAGCAGCGGTGTTAATGTTGTTGTGTTCCGATTGTCAGAGATAACATAGCGTCTTCCAAATAAGATGGGGTTTCCGGATCAGTACATACCACCTTCCACCTTCGGCCTCATTTTCACTTAACGTCAGGTGTGATTGAGGTTAAGTGCTAACCCTTTATGCATAAAAATAAAAGTACATTGCTAATTAGTTGCCGTTTAGCTCTCTGTTTTATTTGTAAACGCTTTTTTGTAAAAGAAAATACATTCATTTACAGAGTTTGGCAGAGTACAACGGCAAACTTATCCTATTTCTTCCAGTCAACCGCGGGGTTAGTTAAATTGGGCGTATACATATTACAGCAATTCTTTCACCTCAGCAAGTAAACATCCCACTGCATGGATATAGGCCTTCCCTCGTAATGGGTGAGTATGGGCCGTAGTCCACCACGCTGGCCAAACATGCGTGAAAACTTCACATGCCTTAGAATTTGTATTTCTCAGCTATGCAAGTTTCCTCACGATGTTTTCCTTTTAAATTTAAGAGCAGTCGGATAAATGCACATAATCTAATTAAATTTAGTTTAAGAACTCATTCTCTGGAAGGTCCGTAGCTACTGCGTAGACTGGTGCTTGCAGGGAGGCAGTCAAATTCCTTGCCATCGGATATGTTGCAAAACATATTTGGTAAAAATAACTCATTCTCTGCTGAGCCACCGGCGACGCTCTTAATTAATTCCTATTCCATAATTTCTTTTTCCACAGATTATCCAGAGCGGTGTGCTCCATCAGACGACATCCGTAACCTAACGGTAACTTGTAAATATTTTTTCTTTCTTACGTAGTCGCACACTTAGACTAGTCAAACAAAATCTGTTTACTTTGACCGAACCAGAAAATGTACGCCGAGCTCATTGGTCGAATCAAATCCCGCAATTTAGCCAAGTCTTTTCCTTCCTTTTACTTTCCATCTCACAACAAAGCAAACACTTTTTATATTCTTTCGTTTATACCCTGTGTAAACCTATCTAAGTGAAATATGGTAAATAGAAAAAATGTCACAAGAGATAGACTGTTGGTAGTTACTAGTATATTAAAGTGAAGTATTTATAATGTACTAACGTTCAGCCGGTGACTTTGTCCGTGGCGATGTCGATTTAAAATAAAAACTGGGACTTCTATTATACAAACTTCCGGAAGTTATTCTCGAAATGATACTGAAAACTGTATCTTTATCCGTTGAGTAGATCAGAACAACTGAGCGCACAAACAGACAGACGCGGATAGCGACTTTATTTTATATTACTTCGAGATAACCAAAGAAGTACTTTTTTTGTACGTTTTTTCGGGATTCGTGGTCAACAAGGAAGGTCTAGTTCGCCATGTCCGTCTGTCCCTCTATCCAAGGATTAGCTCAGAAGGTTTCAGTACTAGAAAGCTGTAATTTAGCATAGGTATACTTATTAATCACGCCGATATAATGGTAACATAAAATCTCGAAAAATATATTTTTTGAGCATACTGGTAAAGTGGGGCTAAATTTTCTTTTATTTTTGTACCCCAACGTGTGGAGTGTTGGTTTTGGATACGTGAAAAATTCATGACAATAATAAATATAATTAAGTTAAAAGGAAAACTATTACAGGTTGTACAAGTTAATGCGTTTAAAACTTATAAAATGTACTTTCCGTTGAAAATTATTTGTCAAACAACAAAAGGCCCCCTTCTAAGTTCGAATATTGTGAGTGCAAGTACGCAACCCTACACTGCGCGTGACTCGACACACACTTGGCCGGTTCTTCCTTTTTTCCATTTGTAGGATTAATGAAATGTATGTATAGGTATTCAAGTAACACTATACGTGGTTTAGGGCTTAAATATACACCCTGTATAACTTTATTCACTTAGATCCGTTACGTAAACCGTAAGACAAAAGTTTGTATCAAAATGTTATTCCAATTCAATCCAATATAATCTAGATCTAATATATTTTGTAGAGCCAACTGAACATCGTCAAAGCGAGGAAATGAATTCTTTTTTTTTCATTAAAGACAGCGATTTCTTTTTGATACAACGTAGGCATCCTTTCACAGATGTAGATGTGTGTGGGTCCAGCTGAGAAAATGAAGCTATTTCATCCCGTAGGCGTAGTAAAAGGCAACTAAGGGATTCTAAAGGATGTAATATGAAGTCTGCAGGATTTAACGTCATTGCGAGGATATCGGAACCCTCTTTTCGTATTTTACTGCCTTAATTCTGTCTGAAATTAGTCTGCTACGTTACATATACGACATACATATATCGATGTTTCGAAATATGTTTCACCGAAACTATTCATCGAAGTTTTTTAATCTATATAATCTATTTTCCATTATGCTGACAAATGTTTTTAATAAATTATGTAGGTACGTTTTAAAATATCTTTTTACTTTTGACAACATTCGCTTTTGACATAATATCATACGTTCACAGATTTGAAAAAAAAAAATGTAGTTATTATAAGACCCCAACTACATTTTCCAGAAACTTTTAAGTTGCGACTTTAATTGAAAATTAAGGTTTAAATAAATCAGGGATGACTGAGGTCCGAATTTAGGACTCTCGCTGGTTAGGACCCGGGCACCCTCGGGGCAAGCAAGCTTCTGAAAAACAAGTCACTTCCGCGTTCAGGTGCTATTCGCGCGTAAACTCCGTGTCACAAAAGGACAACTTCTGAATAACCCATCAATGATACGCACCTCCAAATAATGTAGTCGAAAATCATCTCTATTCTCTTATTTTAATTCTTTTCGATATCTTATTTCGTTTTCGAGATTTTTTTTTTTCTGGCCGAAACTATTTTCGATAAAAAAAACGACAACAAAAACATTTTTCATTTCGTTGGCGATTGTTCTATAAGAAAATTCTAGATGGTGCTAGCGGTATTGTAAATCGGGCTATTGTAAGTAGTTTCTATTTATTTCAAGATCATTACAAATTTTAATAAAACATAAGATCAACAAGATTAATTCAACGAACGGTAAGAATAAAAATATCAAGATTAAATGTTACCAATTATTTTTTTTTTACCATTGCATCCTATGGATCTCTGGGGATCAAGACGAATCGACCGACCCCTTGCACTTCAAAATCGATCAAGCCGTTTAGGCTACAGAAGGTAACACAAAAATCTATATACAAACAAGCATCTGAAAAACATTACCCTCCTTCCTCGGGCAATTGGGTAAAAACAAAGTCGCTATCCACGTCTATTTGTGCGTGTGCTTGTTCTGAACTCAGCAACGGAATTTGTTACCCACGGTTTTACTATTAGAGAATGTCCTCTGGAAGGTTTATATTGTATAATACATGTAATAGTTTATAGATTATTTCACGATCCACACGGCGAATTCGCGAGCGAAAAGCCAGTTTCATAAAAACCGGCCGCCCTATTCCTAGAGGTAGAGTTTGAGAACATTTTCGAGGGTAATTTAACCTTATTGGCATTCTACACAAGCGTCCACAATTAACCCAATTAACTACCCAGTAGAGGTCAGTTCCACGAGTTATAAACAAGTTTTGAGCGTGGTCTACGAGATGCCATTTAACTTTATAACTATGTTTGTAGAACTTCGAGTTTTCTACAAAATGGTGGTCATTCGTACGTACAATCTACTGGAGACTTCATGGGCCGAATACTTTTAAGCAGCACAAAAGTTCTGTGTTTTCGATTATTGGTCACTAGTGTGTATACAAATTAGAAGGCCTACAAGTTTCTTGAACATCAATAGCCAGGTGGTCATTTTATCAATGATGCACGATTTGATATAAGTCTCTGCAGTATTGCTCATGGTTTGACAGACTGATTGTTGGGTGGTCACTAGTGTATAAGCAAATTGGAAGGGTTAAAGTGGCTTCAACACTGATTGTCAGGTGCCCACTAATGGACAAATAAATTGAAAGCCTACGAATGGCCTGCATACTGATTTTCGGGTGGTCTCTAGTGTCTATACAAATTGGAAGGATTAAAGTGACTTCAACACTGATTGTCAGGTGGCCACTGGTGTACCTATACACAAAATTGAAATGTATGCTTTTTTTTTATGGACATCTGGTTGGTACTTGACCTCAATCACACCTAATATTAAGTGAAGATGAGGTCGAAGGTGGAAGCGTACTGACCCCGGAAACCCCAACACATTTGGGGGACTGGCTATATCATATCTCTGACAACCGGAACACAACAATGCTATTAACATTGCTGCTTGGCGGCAGATTTACATAAGATGGTGGTAGCTAGCCAGGCGGACATTTAAAATATCCTACCACCAACCGAACCGAGTACTTAAACATGTACCTCGCTGGGGATCGAACGAATCGTAATCCCTAATCGTAAATCAAATTTAAAGGTCTACGACTACGAATGGCTTCACATCAATTGTCGGGTGGTTACTAGAGTATACGCAAATTGGAAAGCCTATAAGTGTCTTGAACACCCATCGCAGGTGCCACTATAACAATGATGCACAATTTGATACAAGTCTGATTTGACAGACTACTTGCGAGATTGTGAGAGTTGTTGTATTCCAACTTTGTCTACTATGTACAGTTTTCAATTTATCACGATTTGGCATTTTGCCCTGCTCTGTATCTTTTAATCTATACGACGATCTGGACATATTGCTTTTAATGCTACACGAGCATATTGCTATAGGTGCTTTATAGAATCACGTTTATTGGGAGGAAAAAATAAGAGTTGTTTTATGGTGTGAATTAAATACAAATTGTTCTTTGGAAGACGAGAAGAGGCGGCTTTTTTCTTATCAATCTTCAATAAATTATAAATCCATGAAGATACAATGATAAACATAAAAATGTAATTAGTGGAAAATTGTTACAAATTTATCAAAGTATGTAAGGTAGACAAAATAAATCTAGTAGTAAATTGCTTGTGCGAAGTATTCAATATGGCGGTAGGGCATTTTAAATGTCCGCCTGGCTTGTTACCACCATCTTATCTAAATCTGCCGCCAAGCAGCAATCTTAATAGCCTTGTTGTGTTCCGGTTTTCAGAGATAAGATAGCCAGTCCCCCAAATGTGTTGGGGTTTCCGGGTTAGTATGCTTCCACCTTCGACCTCATCTTCATTTAACATCAGCTGTGATTGAGGTCAAGTACCTACCCGTTGTGCATAAAAAAATGCAAAATAATGGTTGTTTAATAATATTGTGTCGGCAATGTTAGACACTTTAAAGTTCGTAAAAGGCGACTGAGGGACTTTCCACCAAAAAACATATATTGATTTACACACTCAAAAGGCGCCTGGACTCACCTGCCCAAGTTAGAACACCCAATCGCTTATTTCTGTAATATTAATATATTGGGATATTTCTGACCCTATTTGGGATGACGGACTTGACGTTATGTAGGTATGTATGTTTTAAGAATTGCATATCAAGCCATATCAACCACATTTTTTCAAACCACGCTTTGGTTTAGACATTTAAACAGTTTATTTCCACACACCGAAAAAAAAACAATAACCACAACAACATACAAGAAATCAAAAACAGAGGTGACTAAAGCCCGTATCCCACAAACCGCTCTCGAGACTGAGATGGCTACAAGCTGACGCTTGAGAATCTGTTGCATATTAAACAGTATCGAAAAAACAAAAAAGCCAAAAAAGAAAACTATAATATCGAGACCGAGACCCCAATCTCAAGATCGATCCATCAACACGGCTCTATGACTAACTAGGTACTACAATGAGTGCGTGTGTTGGAGACAGTTTTAGTAAACACTGAGTAACATAAATTGCTCAGCGCTGGTTTTCAGCCTGCCCTCAACATATGTTACAATTATATCTTTGTATTGCGGGCTTGTTACGCAAGTTATATACATCATGTTGTATCATGCTAGTAGCATGTTACCATTAACAACCACTTTATGATTAATTTTATTATGTGATAAGGCCGCCTAATTTTACTCTTTTCAGTATTGTGCTTTGTAAAATGTATGTTCTCCTTTTGTGCAATAAAGTGTATTTATATTGTATTGTATTGTAATTATGTGCTGTATGGTTTCGGCACTTAAAAAGAACAGAACTAACCCATCTCTTTCTGTGGGTCTCGTAAAAGGTGACTAAGGGACTTTCCACCAAAAACATCTAAACACTTGCACGTTTCAACGGCGAAGGGCTTATTCTGTATAAATGGTGAATCGTGGATGTACTTTCAAGCATTAATCTTTTTATGTTTGGCGCTTGCTTTAGTTTGGGATATCTCTGACCACCACATTTGGGATAAAGGACGTGACTTTATGTATGTATGATTAATAAGGAAACCGATTTTATATTTTCAGATTAATTTTAATGTTTAGTCTTATTATATGCCTACATTCATATTTAGATAATATTATTATAAATTAACATTATAGCAAACTACTTTATTAACTATGACATTTTTATAGCAAGATTGAAATTAAATGGTTTTTTATATGTTTTGTTGTTACCACATGCAGCCATTATCATAAAAATAATACATAATTTTAAATTTGAAATTGATACATAATATAATGGAGGCTATTTAATTGTTTAATATTAATTCATTCTACGTTACTGTTATTGTTTAGCGGATATAATTTATTCAGCTATTTATTAAATTTCACGACTATTTTAACATGACTACCATATTTGTATGCCAATTTGGCTGATCACAGAGATCATATTTATAAGTGAATGTATCATAACAATCTGTACACCTGTGTATCACAAATAAATAAATGATTGATTGATTGATTGATTGACTGTACGTGATATCTGAAAAATCTTCTTTGAAAGGCGGATACAGCAAATAAATTCGATTAAGAACCACTAAGTGTCCCGCTATTGATTGTAGTTTGAGCGATGTAGATTTACGGGATGTCCTATTTTCAGTCTGTTTGCTTTGTCACGCCCCCGCGATACAGGGGGCGCCCGTTTGGTAAACACGGGTGATGCATTGCCGTGTCGTTAGTACAGGGTGTGACTAATTCTAGGTTTTTTGGGTAACCTGATCTCGTGTGGTCTTTGTACGTCGTTAGGCGGTACTTGGAAGTGTAGCGTTTGAAAATTGATGACGTCACACATGTTTCCTGTTAATGTTGCTACGATGACCATGTTGTTCGTTTTAATTCACTTCTCTCGGAGAAGGTAAAGAGATCTAAGCCCATACAGCCATGTCTTATTTCTCTTATTTCAAGTGACAAAAGGTTTTACGAAAGATTTTGGCGACTCCTTGTGAGAACCCGAAAGCTTAGTTACGCACTTTAATTTACACTTCCCTTCACTTGTACACTATTAACGACTTTTGCTGCACAATATTCTGCCATTATTAAGCTTCAAAACGCAGAACGTACAAATCATAAGATATAAAAACAAAAATGGAATATCACTCGCTGAGAGAATGCATAACGCCTGACCATAATATACATATACAGGGTGTCCCTGGAAGTATGGATCAAATCGAACAGGGGCATGGGGAAGGTCATTCCCAAACTTAAGCTGAAAAAAAAAATTAATTAATTATTTTTAATTAAAAAATTAAGCTGATAGCTTTGCTAGTTTTCTTTTAAAAAATTTTTTTGTATAAGCACTATTCGATAATATGAAAATGTAAAAAATTGATCATAACTTTTGAACCGTCAAAAATGGCACCGACATTCATAGGGTTAAAAAGTTTGGGAATGACCTTCCCCATGCCCCTGTTCGATTTGATCCATACTTCCAGGGACACCCTGTATAGTAGTATAATAGTAATAGGTCTTTACCTATGAAATTGGAGATTTTTTTCTTCGTTCATCAATGTACCAACTCCTACGATACTATAGTTATTTCCAAATTTCTTTTTTATTTGAAATATTTTTTAAGGTCTGGGCTAAATCACATAATAAAAAAAACTTGAACACTCTCTACATGTGCTTCCCATATTATTTCTTAGATTCGCTGAAACTTTTATAAAGCGCTTACTCTTAAAAATTAACACTGCCTAAACTAACTTAATGTTATCCGATAATAGATACAAAGTTTAGCTGAATTTGGATTTGCCGTTCCCAAAAAAATTTAAAAAATGTTTGTATGGAGAAAACAGTCTTAATGAAATTCTTCATACAAAACGCCAATTTCATAGGTAAGGATCTTTGTCACTACGTATTGTATTTAGAGCTGTGTAGTTTCCGGCACCAAAAAAGAGTTTCCAACTTTGTAGATTGTAACAAGACGTTTTGAGAGTGGTTTATAAGTTTAAGATTACCCTTACTACAATGGTGGAGAGTCACCCATAGGTAAGATTTTAATTGGGTGAATGTCCACATAAGCTGTCAAAACTTCTATTGGATTGCACGTTTCAGTGGCGATGGGGTTACCCCCTGACACGTGTGAATTTCCGTATATTTCGGAACGTGAATCGTGGATGTTGTTTCAATGTTTGGGAATCTCTGACCACCCCGTTTGGGATAAAGTTCGTGACATCATGTATTGAATTTAGTATGTATTAGTAGATACGAAGTCAAATTTATATTCAAAATGCCTTATAATAAAGTTTAGATTGACTTTAAAGATAATTTTAATTAGTATAAGAGTTAAGCCCTCAACAATAGCGTTCCGCTGAGAAATTTTGTTTAATTAACAACTTAGGGGGAAGGATTGTTTGTCTTAGTTAACTTTGAACGGTGAATTAATTTAAATTAGTGTGATAAATTACTATGTTCTTCTGATAATAGGTTAAATAGATTTTTTGAATGCAACTGCCGGAAATCATGCATGCCTTTATGTGGAGCCAGAATGTGTCGTCTGGCTGTTCATGGCGGGGTACACTGATTTACGGGAGTGAATGCTGGATGTGGCAGAAGAAGAATGAAAGTAGAATTAATGCAGTGGAAATAAGATCATTGAGAAGTATGAGTGGGGTGACTTCGAAAGATGGAATCAGGAATAGTACCTATAATTAGGGAGTTAAGCAGTATGAAGGAAGACGTAGTGACAAAGATCGGAAAAGAATATCCTCAGATTTTTCGGACATATGGAGAGGATCAATTAAAGAATACTAACGAAAGAGATATACGAAGCGAATGTGGATGGTAGTGTTGGAAGGGGAAGACCACTGCGAAAGTACCATGATCAAATCAGACGTCTTAAAGAAAGGCAAAGTCTAGAGTACACAAAACGACGAGCATGTATGAACAACCTTATGAGAGTGAATGAAGCAAAAGAGATATGTCAGAATAGTAGCAAATGGAAGTCTGTCGTCTCTGCCTACCCCTACGGGAAACAGGAGTGACTTTATGAATGTATGTAGGTATGTAATACGGGTTAGAGCTTAACCTCAATCGCTGATCTTAAGTCACGAAATAGAGAGAGTAGTCAAGTGAAGATGCACTCATAGCGCGTTGAATTCGTATATTGGCTTTCGATTAGCGAAGGTAAGCATTGTCTGGAGCGGTCCGTGGGTGGGTGACTATTGGCATTTCAATACGAGTGTTACCGTACTTCGCGCTAGTTAAATAGTCGGTACAGAGGCGGCTAAAAAACACTGACTGGTGTAGCCCCGATAGGGTTGGCATTACTGCCGTTTGCATTTCATTGGCTACACTCCCATTTACCGAGGGGGGAAGTGGGAAACTTCTTTTCCTACTTACACACCCTATTCCTTTCTTTAATTAGTCCGGGGTTCCAAGGGTAGCAATAGAATCACGTAGGGCACCGTCTACCTTCAGTATGCGCCGTGTCGAGTACCACTGTTACAGTGGGAGGAGTTTGGAGGCGGGATCTGCCTGGTGTAGCCGTTGGTCGTACACAAATCTACCAATTCGCACTGGGCTTGTGGATCATGGCTCATATCCTCATATATAGGACAGAAATCTGTGCACGTGTAAGGCTGATGATGATGAAGTGAAGATGACGCCGAAGGTGGAAGTGCACTCATCTAGAACCGCCAACTGAATTGCGGGACTGGCTAACTTATCTCAAACAGACGGAACCCTATTCATGGTCTAATATTGCTGCTTGACGACAGATTGATGATGGCAGCTGTCCAGGCGAACTATTGAAAATCCTACCACCAACAAAACCGAGTACTTACATGTACCCCACTGGAAAAAGAAGCCATGAGCTCCATTTTAAACCTCCGATGCTAAAAAGGGTATGTTATATGTGTATGTCTGTCTGTGGCGTAGTAGCTCCTAAACGGGTGAAATGATTTGGATGCGGTTTTTTTTAATTGAAAGCAGTGTTTCTTGCGGTAGTTCCTAGATTGGTTTCGTTTAAATAGGTTCAGCTGTTTTGTTTTAAGCGCTTATTTTGTCAGGGGTTTTAATTTTCAATTTATAATTATGTAGAAGTTATGTTTCTTACATTAGCCACGGATAGGGCTGTAATATTGTCCTTATATGGTGCTATTGATGAGTTGTCATTTCAGGAGAGTCCTTAACCGCTTTTTTGGTTGGAGGACATTTTTACATGTCCTTTTGACTAAACACAGCCATTTTTTCTTCAGACTCCTCAATATATTGGAGTTCTGGGTGACCGCCCTTTAATCTTTTCCCCTCATCTATTCTGAAGTCAAGCGCTATTCCATTGTAATGAAAATATTTTATTTAGTTACGCAACTAATATTTTGAGTCTCAAGGTGTAGGTACAGTCATCTGCAGAGGAACATGACCCCTCTACTTAAAGCCATATGTGAACGGTTTATTAATTTATGAAAACCAAATTTATTATGAAATGAAATGCATGAAATCACTTTATTTGCATTGGTTTTTGGGTGGCGTGGGTGGTAAATATATATTAAAACTAGAGTTGGTGTGAAAATAATTGATGGTAAAATTAGCGAATTAAGTGAGCTTCTTCAGAATTCTTCTGTCTATTCAGTTTTTCTTGTATTTTGTTTTTTAAATTGGGGTGGGAATTGGAGGCTACTTCCTCGTAGTTCACCTTGGGCAACGGATTCACCAGCTCGTCAGAACTGAAGAAGACGAGCAATCAATTCTGACTACATACGACTAATAACCTGTCGCGTCATTTATTCTTTAACAAAAATAGATCAATTAATACAAACTTTATAAATTCATTGTATAATTTGACATTTTTAAGAAAACCGACCAAGTGTGAAATTGCGTTAAAATCAACGCAAAGATGGCGGAGTTATAAATACTGCCTGTAAGGGACAAGTCGACATCCCTTGAAACAGGTGGTTCGGTTCGATACAATAACTTTAGTCGATTTTTTTATGTTAAGTGGCAGCAACTACTCTACTTGGGGGGGGGGGGACTGAAAATCTGCAAATCTGCTGAATCCCTACCTTTTCATCACAGTTTGACCTAATTTATTATCAATTAATTATTTGTTAAATTAACCTTGTGGTGAATAAATACCTTTTATTTATTATTTATTTAATCAGTCAATAGCCGTGTAAATTTGTGCGTTAAGAGTAATTTTCTTTGATTTATTTGGATATTTATTTACGATATTTGAATTTGGATTTAGATTTATTTTGAATTAAATAACATGCCCATAAAGGGAATATCGGGTTGTCCCTTACCTGCAGTATATGTATGGACGGATCCCCATAAATTACTGCTAGGTATCATGTAATTTTCATCAAAGTCTTCCTTGGCATAAAAATGAAAGTGATCTAAGTGCGTTACTTATACTCAGTGTCTAAAAATATGTAACAATATGATAACAATCGACTCTAATTACGTAATAAATATGCACTAACTCAAGTTAAATCATACATAGAGACTATTCTTATGTCTCTATTGGAATCCAATGAGCACACACAATGGCCCATAAAAACGTTTTGAAGCCGTCCATTTACAGCGACCCCACGCAAATAATCGTTAGTATAATGCACAATTCATAGTGTAAACAAAACAAATATTTATATAAAGCTGCGTCTGCAAAACAGTGCGATTATGTCTGTCCGTCCTACTCCATCCCGTGCACGTTTGTATAAGTCTGTATCGCTCATTCGTACGCAATAATAAAGATATTTCTCTTTTATTCGGAAAGTTATGTATCTTTTATTTTACTTTATTAGGTACACCAACAGTATAACATCACACTCTTATAATAGCTTACAAAGTAGTTTTGTCCTGGTATGAATACGTATTACCTACATGCGTACACAACATTGAGAACAAAGCTACGAGTACACTAGTTACTTAGAGTAGTACCTACAATATATTATTTGAAAGTACTTAATTATTTAATTATAAATAATATTATGATCAGAGTTACTGTAAATTAAATATTGAAAATTTTAAAAATAATGTATGAGATAGAGGAGTTTCGAGGTATTTCAATTTTAGAAAATATCAATGTTCGTTGCTTCGCATACCGATTTGTAAGAACTACATATTCTTGTAATCTTTTGCAAATGTAAAACTTAAGCACTAGATATATATTTCGTTTAATTATATGACGATTTTCGTTTGACAAATCAAAACTGTATTTTTAAAACTGCCATAGATCTAAACTTGAGTTTTGGAATGCAAAATATCTACCTACATAAATATTTATTTCAATGTTAAACCTTATTCGACAATTATACGGATCGGAATATTTTTAAAGGACATCTGTGGATAATGGTTTGCACGCACCTGTATCCCTAGTGACGTCAAATAGCTTTGCTTGAAGATATCGATTGGGAGGAGATCCTTTCGCCAGGAACAGACTGCCTCGGTCGGCTGCTGTCAGGAGGCACACGTTCACCAGGATCTGTTAACAATTATATATATTATATTAAAATCGATTATGGCAAAGTAGTACAGTCGAACCAACTGAATCACGCCTTTAACGTATAATTCTTTTGAATGTGTCAAAACGTTTTAACTTAAAATACTATTAGATAACAACGTCAATATGACTCAGGGGTTGTAATTTAACCTTGGTTATGAAAGTAGTAAATAAAAAATACGCCCCGAATACAGAACCTCCTCCTTTTTTGAAGTCGTTTAAAAAGTATTTTGGATAATGCTAAATTTATATTTCGAATTTGGTATTCATATGGTCATGGACATGGTCGTAGCTTCGGTGGTTCACGGTTAAGACGCGGTCTCCCAATTGGGGATCCAGGTTCGATTCCCAGGCAGGCACCAATGAGTTTTTAAATTTAATTTAATTAATTATGTGCATTTATCCGACTGCTCTTGAACGGTGAAGGAGAATATCGTGAGGAAACCTCCATGCCTGTGAAATAAAAATTCTAAGGCATGTGAAGTCCCCAACCCGCGTTGGGCCAGCGTGGTGGACTATGTCCCATACTCCCTCATTATACGAGGGAAGGGTTTACGGGCTGAGATGATGATTCGCATGGTCAAGAGGTAAGATTTAAAAAACAACATCAAATTAAAAGCAAATTTCAAATGTACTATTTACAGGAGATGGCAATAGGTGAACTATGTCACTGTTTATTAAAATAAATTAAAAGTGCTAAGGATTTCCTTGTATGGACATGCATAAACGAAATTCGACCTAATTGTATTAGAATATTTAACATTAGAATATTAAAATAGTGGGTCATTGTACCATTTGTTCGAGTGTACCTAAACTGTAAACAAGGGTACGTAACGTAGCATTTTTTAAATTTAGCCAAATTTTTGTGTTAGATTAATCAATAAAAGCTTAACGTTATTAATTTTAATGATAAAATAATTAAAAGCTTTTCCAATTTAAACCAGTTGACTGACAGAGATAGTTACGAACATAGATCATAAAAATTATGTATGGCGCCTTTTTAATGTGTTTCATTGTTGGTCTGGTTTGTCTTCCTTTGAAACAGAAATAGTAGTGTAAATAAGTATTAAGACTTGTAAAACGTTTTCTAACCGACGAAATAAACATTATCCGTCGCCATTTGCTGTGATTAACGAGAACATTTAAAATAACATTGCCATTTTCGCGCCGTTTTTGTAGAATCCATCTACAAAATGAACGGGCGAATGTTGGATTACGGCTAATCCTCGGAAACGGTGGAAATAATTTTGTGTCCGACCAACTATTACACCGTAGGCACTCTGAATCATAAGTTACGAGGATAATTGATACATACATACCGTCACGACTTTTGTCCCAAATTCGAAATATAGCAGACTTGCACATTTGACAGGCAGTCCAGTAAGTAATACTTCTAACTTCCTATATAATCATAAAGGCCGTGATTTTTTGCAAATGGATAGAGTAGCTGTCAGTGTTAGAATAAAAAAAAAATTTAACAAATCGATAACTTGCTTTAGATTAATACAGGTATTTAGTAATATTCGATTAAAATTACCGCTATGAATTTCATAGCGGTAATTTTAATAAGAATAGGATATTAAAAGCTTCTGTAATCAAAAAAAATGGATCAATAACTTCTTTATATTTATGAAACATTTCATCGAGGGCAAATATCACGACTCAATAAACTGTTTTTATTCAATTCATATTATTTATTTTGACAAGGGTGTAAGGTTTAGAAAATATAAAGTAGCTAGTGATAAATTTTTTAGAAAATTGTTTTAAGAGATTTTAGCTTCTACAACGCAATGATCATACACTGTGGTATCTGTAATTTAATATTGTAGGGTTTATAACTAAGTACCTTAACTATACCTAAAGCAAGCTACAGAATGGTTAGAAAACATTTTACTGATACCTACTCTATACTACTACAAAAAATCAAAAATTTTAAGATTATAGGAAGTTACAACACAAAAATTACGTATTTTTACTGAACTAAGGAGATGAGCCCATCATCGTTGAAACGTGAAATTTCATTTGGTGGGAAGTCCTTTAGTCGCATTTTACGACACTCACGTGAAGAGACGGGTCGGTTCTATTCTTATAACGTGCCGAAACCACATCGGATAAAAATTCTTTTCGTATTTTTAATCACGATGATAAACTACGGGTCAACATGTGTTTCACGGCGTTTTGCGTGTGTCAGTCCATGTGCGTATGTATTTCGAAGATCGCTTTTAACAAAGTCGTTTGATGTATTTCGATGGTATGCAAAATCCCCGAAAGCATAAATCAATCTTTGATTTATGCTTTCGGGGATTTTCAAAAGTCTCTTAGGCACATTGTCAACCTACAAGGCCAAGCGATCGTCAATTGTAATAGGTGCGTTTTAAATTTCAGTCGATGGAAAAACAATTCCTATAAGTAGGTTCAACGGTGTCAACAAATTGGAATTCTATGAACAGATTCCCGTCAAAATCGACAGATTCCGGGAATCCAGCGTCAGTATTGTCACTAATCCCGCCTACTTGTCCAATTTAACGACCCACGTCGGCTCTCTATTCTTTGTTCGGCACGTGCTCCGGTTGTGAAAATTTCGGACCTACTACCTTTTCTTGGCCGTGTGTTTCCAAGCAGAGTAGAATAGTACCAACCCTCTCTTCGCGTGGGTATCGTTAAGAGCAGATGTCTTCGAATCATAGTCCATGTATGTGGCCCATACTCGAGATGCGGCTTGGACACGCTCCAAAATAATAATAATAAATCTAATAAAAATAAATAATATTGCATTGTTTTCTTGCTCTTTTTTCATTTCAGGCAACCTATATTATTTTATATTAGAGGACAAAATTAAAGATATTAACGAAAATATTTTAAAGAGAAAAAGAAGGGCCCTGGAACATACGTTCACGTCATAGTGTGTGACGAGGTGTTCAACCTCCACCTCTTTCTGGTCGATACTCTTTGGCTTTTTACTTTTTTGGAATTGGATTCAGAATTCGAAATTCTAAATTGTTTTCTGAAACAGGTGAGAGTCGTTTTTCGGTACTGCTACGACGAGGATCTTTTTCCAGATGTTTATTCTTTTTCACCATATTTATAGTAATTCTCAAATAATATTGATTTTGTACGTGTAATAGTTTTAATCGAAAAGTGTGAGTGCTAATAAAACACCAAACCTCAGCCTGTTTTTTTCACCGACATCCCCTGCACAAGACTGCTGTCCAGTGCAAGTCTGCTGGACCAATTGGCGCGGATCTCACGGCCCTGTCTCACCTCTTAGCGCGCCCAACTCCATTCCTCGTACAACAGTCGACATACCCGACCACCCGTCGCAAGTGATGTCCGCATTGACCGTTTATTAGCAATTACAATCGAATTTACAACTAGTGGCAGATTACAGTAACTATTTAAGTATTTAAAAAGGAAACAACCTGACAGTTTATTTTATATTTTGTTTTGCGGCCGCCATGTTGGATTTCTTACCATAAAATATATCCCATGACACTAGGGATCACGACGAATCGAACAACACTTTGCGTTTCAAAATCGGTCGAGCCGTTTAGGCTACAGGATAACATGGATATCTACATACATAGGTACGAGTACATACTTACATACACTTGCAAAACAACCCTTCGCCGCCGATTACAAATATAGAATACCATTTTAAGTAAATAGCTATGACTGAGGAATGTGTTCTTACTTTGCTAACCAAACCGAAAAGACATTATGTTATGAGTAACTCAGGGAAACAGTACCTACTAACTGATTGTAATAGGTAATAGGTACTTAATTAGGTATTACTGGCTAATTCTGTATATAGTACGGGACTCACCACCTTATCATTAAATCTTTAAACACCGTGAAAACAAAAAGTCTCCCCCCATAAATCTAATTATTTACCTACCTACAAACAATGGTACAAAATTAAAAAACAACGTCCATAAATACACAAGGGGACTTTCTTTTATTTTCTAATTTTGAATTCAGTCTTTATTACACCAGTAAAAAGTTTCAGAGGCTGTTTGTTTTAATTCCTACGCTTTGTAAATAAAGGTATGTTCAGACTAAGCAACATTTGGACACAGACGCAATGTACGGACCAATACGGATTGAGTGAGTATGATTCATATTACCCTGTGAACCACTGCGCAAAAAAAATAATACATTTAAATTATCTTTTTAGGAGTTTGTACTAAAAAGCTATAAAAAGGGAACCCTCATAGTCTGCGTGTGTGCGCGCGTGTGTGTGTGTGTGTGTGTGTGTGTGTGTGTGTGTGTGTGTGTGTGTGTGTGTGTGTGTGTGTGTGTGTGTGTGTGTGTGTGTGTGTGTGTGTGTGTGTGTGTGTGTGTGTGTGTGTGTGTGCGTGTGTGTGGGGGGGGGGGGTTATTTATTAGTATTACACATACCCGACACTGTTTAACTGCGATCATTAGTTTTTCCGTCTCCTATGTTAGCCCTAACAGCTAGTTTTTAAAAGTTATTTGAGTTGATCACGAACTTCAAATATATATATAAATATATTCTTATCTAATCATATATATATGATTCAAGAAAATGAACAAAACTGTCAAATATCTTTAAAATCCGAATAGCTCGCAACGACAACATTTCAGTTGCAGCTTTTTGTCATCCGACCGCAGTTCTGTGCTGTGAAGCTATTTATATCAAACACAACTGAAACGGTCATGCAGCGATCGCTCGCACACTGTTACATAAAACGAGTCATATCATCCAAAATGTCAGACTTTTTAAATGCTGGTAACGATTCCGCATCATAATTGCTTAGTTCGTAGAAATCCTTAACGGTAGACTTCACGCAACTGTCGCCTTTATCGTGAGCATCATAAAAGAAATTAACAACCTTTTGAGAGTACAGTCTACACGGCAATTTATACTAAAATATTAGTCTATAAAGAATCTTGTAGGTTAATGAAATCTCACAACAGTACGCTTCACATTCCTCACACTGGCACTCTTTAAACTATGGACACCTAAGTGCTTTATTGCTTCCTAGCAATTTAGTTACCTCGACTAATTAAAGACAGTTAGGTGCGAAGTTGGAAAAGAAAATACCTTGCAGGATAATTAGGTGCCTACCGTGCAGTTTTTAAAACAAGGATCGTCCATTAATTACCAGACGCTAATTATGGGAGCGGAGCATGTCGAAGTGTCATTTAGGGTCACGTAAGAGTGAGAGGTCTGAGCAATTATGTGACATTTTGAACACCCATCATTTCCGAACGTTGATTTTTAATCGGGAAAGAATTTCAATTCAGTTTTCAACCGACTTCAAAAAGAGGAGGTTATCAATTAGGGTGTATTTTTTTTATGTTTGTTACCTCAGAACGCAGTCATTTATAAACCGATTCGGAAAATTCTTTTTTTATTTAACGGACATACTTCCAGGGTGGCCCCATGATCATCATAATGCTGTTCTGATCTATGAAGAATTGAGGGAACTCCTCACATATCTGCATCAACGAGTCAAGAATTTACATTCAGAATGTATAATTTGGCGAAGTGGATGTGATGGAGAAGATCAGAGATGGCCACCAGCATGTGTTACCTCAGAACTCCGGAAATTCTTTTTTTTATTTAATAAGATATGCTTCCAATGTGGTGTAATGTTTTCGTTAATTTTGATGATTGTTTTTCTTTAATAGGGTCTCCAGGGTGGTTAACTAATTTGGTTAAGATCTGATGATGCTTCATCCGGGGATAGGGAACCTTACTGAAGTCGGTTGTTTTGCCAATATTTGGTGGTTCAATTATTTATGATAACTTTAAATATATGATTGATTGATTGCAAGTTTGAGGTAATAGCACCTTATGAATATTAATGTTGGAATGATTCCAATATTTCAGAAAAGGGGTTGGTGCTTGCTCGGGCAAAAAGAATGGAATTGGTATAGCCGTGGATTCAATGTAGTGTGGATTCTTATGGAATGGATGGATGACACGGCGAGATGATTATTCGCTGTTCGCATCGTTTCAGGTGTATACGGAAGGATATCAAATATTGGAAAACTTTAGAAGGCAGTAGGTAGAAAAGACGAGGAATTACTTTGTGCAAATTTAAAATCACTTATAGAGACTGTCTAATGCATTATGACTTTAATTAAAAATACATCATCTAGTAGGAACATTGTGAAATTAACTCGACTTAATTTAACTTGACTAGATCGAAATTTAAAGGCGGTGCTTAGTTTTTAATTACAAACTAGAAATAGTTCAAAATAGGCATACTTTCATTCACGATTGTTGAAAATCATGAATCAAAGTCAAAGAATAAAATGTATTCACTCTTACGTCTTGGGTAGAGCCAAATCGCTCATTTTTCAATACTTTTTCAATGCAATAGTGGAAAGATCTGTCCTAAGTAATTTTTAAGTAAGAAAAAATTATGTACAGTTAACAATAAGTATAATACGTAATGGTAAGTAATTAATCAAAATAATTTACTTCTCAAACAAATGAAATCCATTCGCTTTTGAGCCAGCCAATCTTTCACATCCTTTCATAATTTTTCAAGGCAATGCGGCAAACGATATAACCTTAGTAATAAATAATATAATTCATAAATGTATGTGTTCTGAATAAAGCGTACGATCTCACATATATCATCTATTCAAGTCCTAATCAGGGTCCTCACGAACAGAGTTTCTCCACTTGGACGGAATCGTAATGTGAATAATTATCTCCAATTCCAACCTTTGCTTTTAGTAACAACAAGCACAATCTTCTACTTACTTTTATTATTATTAGGTACATGTATTTAGTTACATATAGCTTACATACACATTTTATTATCAACTGTTTCGGAACCGGAAAAGAAGTTTAAGTAATTTAGCTTTATGAATGAGTGGGCCCTCCTGACACAGGCAATCAATCAAATACTCTTTATTGCACAATTAACAAGAGCTACATGAAGAATACAGTGTACATCATTAATCGCACAAAAAGGCGGCCTTATCGCTAACAGCGATCTCTTCCATGCAAACCTTAGGGTAAAGATACAAGCTACCAGTAGGTGAGGTTTGCACTAATAGTAGCAATACGGGTGTATTTTATAGTTGGTAAAAAATATAGCGTAAAGATAAAAATACATAAACTAAGCCTACACACTATAACTAGATAATTTAACTGCACTTAAACATATAATATATTATTGACTACAACACACACAAATTTATAAATATACATGTATATATATTAAATATATAAATATATAATATTAAATATATTAAATATATATAAAAATACATGCCATTTGTTCTATCTATCTGCGTACTAGGAGAACCCATATACTAGTATATTATAAGCTGGTTTTTTAAGCCTTTGAGCGCCACGCCGGTCACCGGTGACCAGAAAACAATTAATTTTCAATTGTGTCTGCGTCGCGGCAGTTAACGTGTTAAATAAAAATTACTTTATTATTTTTTTATTTTATAATCAGAATCATGTTAGTGAGACTATATGGAACGCAATACCGCACGAAATCCGCGCAAGTCCATCGTTAGAAATTTTCAAGAAAGAGTATATACTTGTTTATACTTCGTACTATATATATGTATATTGGATAGGTTATGTGGTATATTCTTTTATATATTTATATATAAAACAATTTTCCATTGTTGTGTACATTATTTTCTGCCCAATCTAATAAACACTATGTATCTCTAAGGTTTGCTGGTAGAAAACTCTATCAGAGTAAAGCTCGCCTCTGTACATTTTATATACAATGCATATTTCTGTAACAATTTTGTGTACAATAAAGATATTAAGATGATTTGAAAATCTAGAGTATACCATAACGTTATCATCACTTTCGAAATGTGGCAAAATTTATTTATCATAAAAGCCGTTATGGGCATTATATATTATTGTTTCACCTTATGACAAAGCACGTCTATGTCCAACTCGTTGGCGACATCCTTGATCAGGTCCATGAACAGATCTGCCTCGTCTAGCTGCCTCTGCGCAGACCCACTCGGCGATCTCGATCTCTGTAACAATGCGAAAGCGCATTTCAGACTAATTCCTCTCGAATTTAATTTTTCCTTCTTTTCACAAGCTTTTATTTAGTTTGCAATGTTCGTATATGTAAGTTGTCCGTTTCAAAATTTACAAAGCATTTTTCAATTTCATTGTGGCATCTGATTGAGCTGAAATTTCGTATATTTATGTTGTTCGGTGACAAGTCAATATTATGGTATCATCGAGCTGATCTGATGATGGAGCCGGGATATAGGGACCAACTCCCCGATGGAAAATGGCAAGATAGTCGAATTTGGGCTAATTTGGTCGGAAGACAAATTAAAAAATAACTGGGGTGTTTCATGATTTGATGTAGCAAGCTTCCAGACCATTCCTGAGTTCGACCCGTTGGAAAGACTCCTTAAAGGTAAAACAATCAACAAATCTCGGATTTAACAGTATTAAACTTGTAGATACCTATTACTTCTTCTCTAAATAAACTCACGTTATCGCGAGACAATCTCTTTACTTAACAAACAATCAACAACGAAGAGGAATACGCAGAATAAACCTTCTCTAAACACAATTCAACCGTATTATAACCTTAAAATGCACATTGAATGCTAAAAACCAACAAGTAGAGCGCTACAACAGACGGCGCCATTTTCTAAAAGAGAAAAAAAAGTGGTTCTAACAGCTTTTTTTCTATTTTTGAAGATACAAAATGGCCACGCGTACTGAAGGTGGAAACACTACAACCATACCATACTATTAGAATGCTTTTAGGGTTGAGTAGTTGAGTTTTAGTATTCATTTTATGCTTTTCGGCTGTAAGCATCTTTCAGTGGCTCAATTGTCGAAAATATTTATTTCGTAGAATTAAGTTAACTCTTGAAAACGTTTTATTTTTTAAGTTACTGAAATTACGGCTATACACAAAGCTGGCCCCCAGCGAAGAACGAACAAGAAACTCAGGGGTTGCTGTTTTTAAATAGGTTTTGGGTTACAATGTGTGATTCGACAAAACAATGAAAACATATATATATCGTAATGTACAATATAGCCCAGCGGCCTATATTCATGCTAGCTTATCATCCAAATAGTCCACCAGTGACTCCCTTGATCTTATTAATTAGTTACTATGTATAACTTTGTGCATGGTTAGTGTTACTAATAAAATAATTTTTTTTATGCACAACGGGTTGGTACTTGGCCTCAATCACACCTGATGTTAAGTGAAGATGAGGTCGAAGGTGGAAGCGTACTGACCCGGAAACCCCAACACATTTGGAGGACTGGCTATCTTATCTCTGACAACCGGAACACAACAATGCTATTAACATTGCTGCTTGGCGGCTGATTTAGATAAGATGGTGGTAGCTAGCCAGGCGGACATTTAAAATGCCCTACCACCAACCAAACCGAGTACTTAAACATGTACCTCGCTGGGGATCGAACCCGCGACCGCGAAAACCATGTAGGTATAAATTATCATCACCAATTATTGGATCATTTCCCGAGACCCGATATTGATCTTAAAAAGCTTTTGCAATTCCATTTAATGTGTGGGACCCTAAAAATGAGTACTTCAAAAATTTAAACAATTTCACAAGTTTTTAGACGTTTTTGACATCTTTATTTCCGGAGACGTTTGAAAATTTTATTAACTTACTTCCCCTGAAGCTAAATTCGTTAGGTACCTACTTCGGTATTCAATCGATTCTTTATTCTTAATCAGTACAACTGTGTGCGAAATTAAGTACATAAACAAAAATACAAGTACCATAAATAATCAGTAATAACCATGACATTAATATTACAATTTACAATAATAAATAATAACAATTCAATTCATTCATTTACTAACGGAAAACATAAATATCTAAAATATATAAACTGTAATTCTTATAATAATAATCTGATAACTCGCACATAATATAGCATTAAATTATCTCACATAATATACTTAATTATTGTTGTTGGTTCTTTAAAAAGGGAAATAAATAAAATAAGTAAATTGCAAGATTACACAAAAATTGCATAGTAGGTAAACAAATTAGACAGGACGTCCTCTGACCGCTGCTTCACCCTGACAGGGTATGTGCATGAGTACTATACTATAATTACCTGTTATTAGCATAGGTATTGTGTACATGTTGCAGTTACAATAAATAAATAAATATTATTTTTTAAATTAAGTATTAAATTATTTCCACTAACAATACTTAGCCCCGTATTAATAAACCATTCTCAAGATTGAGAACAGTCTTGTGACCGGTATAAATCTTTATTTACCGGTGTTTTCGAAACCGGTTACAAGCTCTGCTTGATACATCTTTTGAAAGTAATAAAATTAAAGATGTCCATTTTAATGCTAGGAACTTTCTATATATTTTTTAAGTAAGTATCACTGCATTTCAGGGATTTTTTAAAAGTCGCTCACCTTGATTAGTGAACTCCATATTATATTCAAGTTGATATTTACAAAGTATTTACCTTAAAAAAGCACGTGGTACTAAAAGGTTTTCGCCATTTCAACAGAATAAAACAGAGCGTGTAGCACATTTGCATAGAAGCTCGCTTGACTTTTTCCCGAGTATATAGAATTACCATTAGAAGGAGTTGCCAATCGTCCTGTTTTTCCAGGACAATCCTGGTTTTTAGATTGTCCTTTATTTTTTTAATATCAACCTGGGTTATTTAAATGTTCTTGTAATATTTTATATGTATCATCCATCCATCATCATCATCATTTATATAGGATTGGTGTAGTGGATAGTGACCCTGTCAGCGAAACCAAGGATTGCGGGTTCGAATCCCGCGACGAGTAAATGTTTGTGTGATGAATTTGAACATTTATTCCTGAGTCATGGATGTTTATATAAATATTTATGTATGTTTATCCGTTATCTAGTACCTATCCATAGTATAAGCTTTGCTTAGTTTGGGGCTAGATGATTGGTATAAGTGTCCGAAATATTTATTTATTTATTATATTGTGGCTTTTATAAGTAGTAGCTATACATACATACTTAATCATCATCATCAGCCCGTAAACGTCCCACTGCAGGGATTTTTTTTATGCACAACGGGTTAGCACTTGACCTCAATCACACCTGATGTTAAGTGAAGATGAGGCCTAAGGTGGTACCGTACTGACTCGGAAACCCCATCTTATTTGGGGAACTGGCTATCTTATCTCTGACAACCGGAACACAACAATGCTATTACCTAACATTACTGCTTGGCGGCAGATTTAGATACGAGTAAGATGGTGGTAGCTAGCCAGGCGGACATTTAAAATGCCCTGCCACCAACCAAACCGAGTACTTAAACATGCCGCTGGGGATCGAACCCGCGACCTCCGAATCGTAAACCCTATGTTGTTTACATTGAACCACGGAGGCTCTCAGGAACTCTCAAGTTAGGATTAGCTATTGTATCACAAATAGAAAAACCGAGCACTCCGCTGAGTCTGTTTTGTGCACCTTATTTACCTATGGAGGCGGTTAACATATTATGCTGAGTGGAGTCCTTTCAGTGCCACTTATTTTATCATTCCGTCTGTGGAATTGAATAAACATTTTTCATTTCATATATAGTTGAATATTTAAACAAAAAGGTCGAACGTGGTTTCGTAGTCACGCCGCCCGCCGTCGACATCAACTTATTTTGAGACAAGAGTTTCAGATACATAACTCAAATAGCAGAGCTGGAATACAAAGAGTGTCTACGCCTATCTGCTAGCATCGAAACGGACGGAATACTAGTTTTCTTTTTTTTTTTATGCACGACGGGTTCGTACTTGACCTCAATCACACCTGATGTTAAGTGAAGATGAGGTCGAAAGTGGAAGCGTACTGACCCGGAAACCCCAGCACATTTGCGGGACTGGTTATCTTATCTCTGACAACCGGAACACAACAAAATGCTATTAACATTGTTGATTGGGGGCAGATTTAGATAAGATAGTGGTAGCTAGCCAGTTTAAGGACTCTCTGTTAACTCCACTGCACCACACATACATACACTCACACATGCATTTTAACCAATCTATATACGTCACCCCGTTCGTCATATCCCACCTCCATGTCATCAATAAAATTGTCGTTAACACTACAGAATATATATGTCGTAGATAGCGATAAATTAGCGATAGAATTCATTATTCGAACGGTCAACTGACTATCATAATACATGGTTAATGGGAAGTAAACTTGGTGGCGCTGGTATCGCTGAAACGGCGCGGTGACGTCGTTAACAGTTATAAGGTCTGCACATCGAAAATGAGAGGGACTTTGCTACCAGCCTTCAAAGGAGTCGGAGCTCCACTGAACACATCAACGTCTGTGAGTGATTCTGATTACCTACTATCATGGACACGTGGAAGAATCTGGTGAGTCGTTAGTTAATAAGAAGTTAATCCTGGGATTTGAGCAAGGAGGAATTATAGACTAGGTCCGGCTGAATTCCACAAACTGCACGCGAGGGTCAAGTTGTATGGCATGAGGGGCGTGCATATGTTTACTTTTCGCCAGTAAGCATCTCAGGTTTCATGGTCATAATCGAATGTGAACACGTTGTCTATTCGCCTATAGTAGCTTGCAATAATATCGCCATTGCCCGAGCCACCCTTTACTACGCGACTGGCACTGTCCCGTCGCTAGCAACGCCCACCCGCCCATCTACGACATATACTATTACGGTCATCACGGCACATCAAGTTTATGTATAATTTCCAATAAACTATAGTAAAACTAATTACCATAGTTTTCTTCTTTTTCCATCGTGAAATTTAGACATCCCACTTCCACTCTCCTCCCACTGCAACTTGCATCAGGGTCAACAGTGATACTCTACACGGCGCCTACTAAATATAGATGCTGCTCTATGTAACTCTATTGCTTCCTTGGACTTCAAACAAACAAACAAACAAAATATTCTTTATTGCAGTGCACAATTAAAAAAAACTAAATAAATGATTACAGCGTACATCATTAATCGCACGAAAAGGCGGCCTTATCGTAGATGAGGTTTGCACTAATAGCAACGTGCTATAAGTACTTTGCTAATAGTAGCAATACGGGTGTATTTTTATAGTTGATAATTATTATGTAACGTAGAGATTAAAATACTTAAACTGAACTTACAAACTATAACTAGATAATTTAACTACACTTAATATGTATGATATATTATTGACTACATAACATACAAAAATTTACAAAAATAAACGAAAAGCGAGAAGCGAGTTGGAAGGCGTATTTTAACTATAAGATACCTTTTCAATTGTGTATTATAAGTAAATTAATTATGATACATAATTAAACTTTCGTACCACTTTGAAAGCTAAATTGACATATAGAAGATAATATCAAATATATATAAAATAAATAAATACATGCCATTTGTTTGCTCGGAAATAACTTAGAGGATTTTCCTCCATTTAATGCTACCAATAGAACTAAACGGATTTTTCTCGCTTTAGCCTATCGTGCTATCTTACAAAGTTTTTACCGTTTGAGGTAATAATGGTATCTCTTTATTTTTTCTGGACGATAAATTTGAAAGACGACTAACGAAAGCAATATATAACGAAAGCGTAGCATAAAACTATGTCGACGAATTCCTCTATGAATTTAAAAAGGAATCATAGTTTCATACTCAATGAATCCATTTTGAAAGAATCCGGAATATCCGATTTGCCTGTAAATGTACACACCCACATAAATATTTGCCGAAATCGCCAAAAAGTGTACAGCAAAAACGCTGAAATACCTACAGATTTATCTCTATGTAGGCGAAGATCAAACCAGCCGAGTAGTCACGAACTAAACGGCCAGAAAAAGGTTTTCCATCCAACTGGCTCGCTTCAGGTGAAAATTGTAAGAATATAATTTATTTTTACAGTGGATTTTAAATGTAGCTCGTACGCTTTCATACCTCAAGGCGAATACATTCAACTTTTACCGAAATTGGTTTCTGAACGTTCTAACAGGATTATTTTCTTTTCTGTTCTTTTTTTTATATATATAAAGGTATACAACTAATACAATTTTATAATTTTTGGGAGCTGGGCGAAGTATACCAAGCCTTTTTGTCATTTAGGTAGTCACTAATTTTGTAATAACTGTTTTTTGTTAATGTTGTTGTGACATGGTTTTTAAATTGTTTTTCATTTAGATTAATGATATTCTCAGGTATAAGGTTTTAAAAGCGTATACAGTGTCCCATAAATGATGTATTAACTTTGCTCAGTCTGAACATAGGGGTGGCTAATTTGTCCTTATATCTCAAATTTTAGTTATGCTTATCACCATTTTTTGGGAATGCAGAAATATTTTTTCGTACATACCTACATAATATAAGACGTACGTAAGCCGTTGCGAAGATATTCAGTTTTTAGGTTAAGTTTATCTCGATGATTTCTAAACTTTCAATTAATGGTTATTGGTATTCATGATGGAATAAATACGCTTTTAATCACAATCTCACATCATGCTGTCTGTAGTATAAACTAAATAAGTTTGTCCGTATGAAAAAACATTAGATTTCAAAAATATATATTACTCTAAAAGCACGTTAAATTGTTGTTTTTTTTCTGTTTAATTTCCAGAGCAAAGGAAACAAGGGGTGAGCTACTCGGGGCAAGAGCGCGAAACAATTTACGAGACCGCATTGTAATTTACTGGCGTGAACTTTTTTCTTTTTTATGTGCAAAAAAGCACTTTGTTTTGTTACAAAATTTATTTGATAGTGATTGCATCTACATTGTCGTGTAGAAGTACTCTAAAACGATTAGCGAAGTTAAGCAATGCTTACTGCGGTTATTCAATGGATGGGTGACCACTAGTGGCATTATAATAAATAAAAATATATATTTATTGTTTCTTACACAACGTAAATAATGATTTAACAAAAGCATTATTAAAAAAAATCACATCCACATACTATTTCACTTGTGAGCGACTGACATCTGAACTAGGAAAATAAACCTGCTTTTCAGATTACCCGGCTCTCCTCCTAGATGTCGCAGGTAATAACAAAATTATATCGATACATGAAAATATAATATAAAAGTGGAAAAAGAACAGGATAAACATGAGAAAAGAAAATGTATGTTTGTATGTATATTTCTTTGGTTTCGTGCTCAAATAGAAAGTTCAATTGAATGACCCCATATTTTCGAAGTTATTTAGTGACCACTACAGATATACTACAAAGTCATCAAACCTTTTAGTTACACATCAGTACCAGTATCAGTAGCGAAAGCTGCACATTTAATTTTTCTGACTGTCCAAAGGAGGGCAATGTTTTTCTAGTGATGTTCGTACGTATTAGACAGTGACAAAGTTCACCTATTGCCATCTTTTTCTGTAAATTGTGTTGAATGCAGTTTTTTATATTAAAAATCTATCAACCGTCCGCGGTTACACCTGTAACCAAAAAAAAGACCAGTCTACTGTCCGCGGTTACAACAGTAACCAAAGCGCGCTACCTTCTTGCGGTTCGAAACAATTCCTCCTATTATCTGTAGTTGAAACTATTTGGGGGAAAAAAAATTCAGTGTAACCACTAATAACTTAGTTTACGGCAATACGTCATAGAGGGCAGTATTCAGCCGTTCGCATAGACAAAAAAAATGTCAACGTTAGTTCGTTCGTTCAGTTATCTGTAGGGAACAGTGTTCCAACTTTATGTCGTAAGTAATTATATTTTTATTACATATTTCTGAGATTAATATATATCAAAATAATCGTGAGGATTAGTACGATTATACATAATTTCGCAGGTTTTCGCCTTTGAGCGAGTTGAAGGCCGTGTCAAAATTATTGTGGAGTAGGTAGTTTGTTTCGTTTTATTTTGCAACAAAAAATTTACTAAATACAGACATCTTGATGTCATTACAAAGGAAAATTAGTTATAACATTCGTTATTATTCGCAATATTTTTCACTAAGAGCAGTGTTAGAGACAAGTTGCGGATTTTTTTACCGATTTCGTATGTTATATGCAATTTTTAGTACTTTAGAATAAGATTTTCTGTATTCTATTTTAAATTGCTTTAATCTGTAATTCTTCACCTATAATTACATATTTTTTGTCGATATAGTTGTTGTAGTTTATGATACCAGATATGAAGATTTTAATTAAAGGTACCGTGAGCGCAGCACAAAAGTGTGACCGCGCGGAGCGGACAGTAGACTAGAATTTGACGGTTGAGTGGATAAACGGCCGAATTTGAGAACCTCCTCCTTTTTAAAAACTTTCGGTTAAAAACTAAACGAGTAGCCATGTTTGATGAAAATATTTAGCTTCTAACATAGTTTACAAATTTTCAATTTATAATTTTATCTGTGATTTTAGTTTAATGTGTTTTTGATAAAAGTATGTCACTTTTGTTTTGAATATGCGGTACAAACTTAGATACGTAATTCGGACATTGTCTCAAATATATTATGAATCTACCGTTTTGATAATAAAAAATTGCGAAGTTCCGCATGTAATAGAAAAAATCTGTAACTGTTTTGATAGATAGATAAAACAAGAACACAAACAATAAACACTAATGTTAATAATACACGATATATAAAATTCACTAGATTTACTTAGCGGTGGGCAGTAGCCACTATGCATTGAATGGCTCTGAATGCTGCAGTACAGACAGAGGCCCATACCACAGCGCTGATAATCCTGCCAGTACTGCTTACGGAAAAACGCACGACATGTCATTTTGACAAATTGAAACGAATTGTCGGTTGATTCATTTGGTTCAATTGTACATAGATATATACAGGGCGTCCCAAAGTTATGGGACATGAAGGGGAAGTACCTTAAATATTGTAGATAGTGAATTTTGCTCAAAGAAGACTTTATGTTATTTTTAAAAGTTAGTAATTCTGCATTCATAGATTTTCTAAAAATTACTTGCTTCGGCTGGGAATCGAACCGACTTAAATGTGAAAAAAAAAACACCCTACTTTTATGATGCCAATCGAAAGAATAGCTAAAAAATAATAACTCTGCCTAAGTAACATAGTATTTTAAAAGAAAGGAACAACATAAAATGATTGAGTCAAATTTCAAGAAAGTTATTTATTGCCGACGACGTTCGAAAAGTAGCGATATTATCATTCCAAAGATAGCATTGATTATTCGTAAATAAGTACCCACTTCATAAAATAGGTACTAACATAGTTTTCCTTATTATAAGTGCACGTGTAGATGAAATGATAAAACTTACACCCCGGACCTCACACCATTAGATTTCTTCTTTTGGGGATACGTGAAAGATATGCTATACAAAAAGCGATACGAGAACGTAGGCGAGTTGCAAACAGAATTGTGCCATATCACATCGAGTGTTCACCATAAAATGATTAGAAAATCAACAGGCAGCGGGCTCATTAAAAGATTGGCGATTTGCGTAAGACAAGAGGGATCACATTTTGAGCATTTAATTAATTAATTTACAAAAAAATACCTACTTAATTGACTACGGCAGTTTCATGTATGTTTTTTATTTGATTAAAATGATTAATTTCACGTTGTTCCTTTCTTTTAAAATACTATGTTACTTAGGCAGAGTTATTATTTTTTAGCTATTCTTTCGATTGGCATCATAAAAGTAGGGTGTTTTTTTTTTCACATTTGAGTCGGTTCGATTCCCAGCCGAAGCAAATAATTTTTAGAAAATCTATGAATGCAGAATTACTAACTTTTAAAAATAACATAAAGTCTTCTTTGAGCAAAATTCACTATCTACGATATTTAAGGTACTTCCCCTTCATGTCCCATAACTTTGGGACGCCCTGTATAGGTTTAGTACATATACATATATACAAAGACCTATTACGTGAATCTCATTTCCATTCCCCTCGCTCTGTTTATAAATTAAACAAGCACCGAAGAGGAAATGTGGCCCAAAACTTTGAAGTACTAGGGAAAGGAAAAGCAATGGTCCCGGCGAGTATGTGACAATAAATTAAATAGTTAAGCGCTTCAGTAATTAAGTCCGTTTTACAAGTGTTACGTGTAAGTCAGTAGGTTAATTAGGTACGTACCTACTTAAAATATGTTTTTCATGGAAAACTTACTTCACGGTGTATTTTGTATTTGCCACAGTATATGGATATGCCTATATTTTGTCGATTGCATATCGAGCTACCTTGTTACTGTTAGTACGCAAGAGTAATGTATAATGTAATGTAATTATACTTAACCAATTAGTTATATTTTTTCATCAAAAAAAGGGTTCTCAATTTGTCTATGTTTTATTTTATTTGATACATTAATCTTGCGTACTGACAGTACCTACGTAACATTTAATCTGATGTGATGGATCTCTGTTATCTGATAATAAATGAATTTATTGTTATTATTATTCAACTATATTGGTCACTATATTGATCACATGATAAGATAAAACGTACCTCAAGTAAATGGACGAAAGACATTGTGGTATAGGACGCGAGAGAGGATAAAAAAAGAGGAAGAGCGAACTTTAGATGGGCCGACCTGAAAAAGTGTGGCCGCAAACGGCAACGGACCGCACTAAGTGGAAGGCTTTGGGAGAGACAGTGTTGCCATCACTTCAAAAAAGCGGATTTTCGAAAAAAAAGCAGAATTTCTTGTTTTGACATTTATATCGAATTTTTTCTCTCAATTCTTTTTCTTTTTGTACACAACGGGTTTGTACTTGACCTCAATCACACCTGATGTTAAGTGAACATGAGGTCGAAGGTGGAAGCGTACTGACCCGGAAACCTCAACACATTTGGAGGACTGGCTCTCTTATCTGTGACAACCGGAACACAACAATTCTATTAACATTGCTGCTTGGCGGCAGATTTAGATAAGATGGTGGTAGCTAGCCAGGCGGATATTTAAAATGCCCTACCACCAACCAAACCGAGTACTAAAACATGTACCCCGCTGGGGATCGATCCCGCGATCTCCGAATCGTAAACCCAATGTTGTTTTTGATCGACGGAGGCGGTTTTGTATTAGTTTTCACCAATGTCGATCCCCATTATAAATAAGAATCCAAACAAGATTAGACTACTTAACTAGACGCGAGTTAATCTGAAGTAAGCCTCTGTAAAGCTGCAGTAGGTATTAATAATTTGATCACGTCGTCGGGATTCCAGAACGACGACGACGATCTAACGGAATTCAATCTGAATGCCCCGAACTAATTTGGTCATCCCCGAACAAGCAGCAATGAATAAATTTAATATCATTATGTTGGACATGTATTAATTATGCAAAATAACAATATAAGTATTTAAAATGTACGTTATATTTGAAATCTGTTTTAAGAAGGTTTATCCAGCACGGTATTCCATACAAACTTTAATAATAAAAATAAATAAACCGATTCTAATGTAACTTTATAAGCATAAAGCACACGTCTAAAAAGTTAGTAGAGAATATATTCGAAAAAGAGTAGAACGACTAAATTAGATTTTATGTTTTCCATAGTAACAGAAAAAATGCAATATATTCTATTAAATTCCATATCTATTAAGAATTTTTTTTCTATTAACTTTTTAGATCTATGTATCCTGCTTATATCACTTCTACTAGAAACATAACATTTTAATTCCAGTCAACCTATTTACAGGAACATTTTCTTATTGCCCTCCCGATGTTCAAACCATTAACTACCGTCATAATAAAGGCCTTTGTCTCGACTCAAAGGGTACGGAAACCTGTCGGAAACGAAAACCGAACCATTAATGTACACAACACAGACTCAAATTGGTAGTAAACGATTCTATCCTCGTCTTTGTCAAAGGTTGTATTGTTGTTTCCTATAAGATTGATTGCTTTGTCGATAAGTAGGACTTGGAGATCTGGTATTAAGGGTTCCATATGATTTGTACCGTTTTTAATATAATAAAAAAATAGCATCCGTGGCTCCATATAAACCACAGGGGGATTACGAATCGGAGGTCGCTAATTCGATCCCCAGCGGGGTACATGTTTAGTACTCTGTTTGGTAGGTGGTAGGGCATTTTAAACGTTCGCCTGCCCAGCTATCACCAACTTGTCTAATTCTGCCGCCAAACAGCAATGTTAATAGCATTGTTGTTTGCGGTTGTCAGAGATTAGATAACCAGCCCCCCAAATGAGATGGGGTTTCCGGGTCAGTACGTTTCCACCCGGCCTCTTCTTCATTTATTTTGTTAACTGAAGATAATTCTGAAGGTGTAAAGGCATTCACCTGCAACCTCCAGCTTATTTGGGATCTTATCTCAACCAGCTGGAATATATAGGGTTAGTGGGAGATTGGAATTAAAATGTTATGTTTATAATAGAAGTGGAATGCTACTTTTAACCGGCATCTTGGTTTAACAAGAATAGAACCAACCCTTCATTTGGGTACTGGCAATCAGACCTGACAGCATTATTTGTTTCTGTGATTGGCATTGTGTGTTGTTTTCTGTTGATCAAATTTAATAGTCCACCAACTAATGATGTTGACGGTGTTGTTAACTAATTGTATTTTATGATTTCACAGGTAGATACCTAATGGACATTGTCATAACTTTAAATTGAAACTTTAGGACAATTGAATATATCGTCCAGGTAGACTAGACCAAAGATAGTGTTATAAAAGCTGCGGCACTGCGGCATTAATCTTAAATAGAAAAAAATTGTAAAACCCGTGAGAGAGAGAGAGAGAGAGAGAGAGAGAGAGAGAATATCATCGAAATATATAAAAAAACTGTGTTATAAGCCAAGGCATGGAATTTTAACCGCCTCCGTGGCTCAATGTAAACAACATTGGTTTACGAATCGGAGGTCGCGGGTTCGATCCCCAGCGAGGTACATGTTTAAGTACTCTGTTTGGTTGGTGGTAGAGCATTTTAAAATGTCCGCCTGGCCTGCTACCACCATCTTATCTAAATCTGCCGCCAAGCAGTAATGTTAATAGCCTTGCTGCTTTCCGGTTGTCAGAGATAAGATAGCCAGTCCTGCAAATAAGATGATGTTTCCGGGTCAGTACGTTTCCACCTTCGGTCTCATCTACACTTAACAGGTGTGATCGAGGTCAACTGCTAACCCGTTATGCATAAAAAAAACAGCCAATAAGAAAAAGTTTATTTATGTATTTATTAGGATCACCTACAGCACATACATTTTGAAAATTTTGGTGAAAATAATTATAACAAATTAGTGTTCTAATAATATGTTGTTCATGTAAATAGGTTGAATTAAAATCTTATGATTATAATAAAATTGGAATGCTACCGGCATCTTGACACTTACAAACTAAATAAGTAAACACAAGAATAGAACTAATCCGTCTGTTGGGCAATGAGCTGACAGCGTTAGTTTTAAGTTTGAATATTGATTTGTTTCTGTGGTTGTCATTGTGAGTCGTTTTTTATCGCGGATATGTTTAATTTATTTATCCCGCGGAAACTACTCGCTAATCCAGGATATGTTTTACCTATATTTGTACCCATCCATTTGACGGCCTCCCTGGACCATTGACCATAATGGCATACTTCCAGCCATTAATCGAACGACGACTGAGCGTCTGAGTTAGGCACATTTAAGCCTCACACCTCGTGTTGGCGTCTAGCGCCGACAGCAACGGCGACACGGCCCCCGTAACGCACCGCGTTCATCAGAAAGGGTCGAGTTAGTACAGCTCTGTACAGTACCCTCATCAACTGTTTTACTCAGGCTCGACCACCTAGAAAGCCTTGGTTTGATGGCGTTGGCCTGTTTCGGGAAAATATAGTCCAAGCGTTTAGGTTGCGTTCTGGTCACATTCCTTTGAATAAATTTTACCATCTGATGGGCAGAGTGGACTCACCATTGTGCGAGACTTGTAGTTAAGTAGAAGATTTATTCCACTTGTTGTTGGAGTGTGAGCAGAACGCAGCTTATAGACTACAGTATCTCGAAGGCAGAGGGCAAAACGGAGATATCAATGTCATCCTCAGCCAGCCTACGTCAAAGATGGCAAAAACATTGTATAATTTTGTAATCCATAGTTTAAAGCTAAGGAATAGGCATAGTTTAGTTTAATAGTCTACCCCAAATTGTTTCCACCCACGAGGCTGGCATAAGTGCAATGCACTTCTAAGCCTCGATAAAATAATAGAATAAAAAAAACTGTTTTACTGATTAGATCCGTTTCGTCGTGATATAGTGGCTGAATAGGCGATAGAACCAGTACTGAAACATCTTATAATGTCCCCTATTCAATAGCAAATAAATCATTTGAGCATTGTAATATTAGTTAGATAACTGTAATTACTTTCTCCGTTCCCTTGTGAGTAAAAACAAATAAACATTTAAACGTTCCGTCGAAACAACAAACCTCATTCCCTAGATCTTCAGCCACATTCTCACAATGTAAGCAAAGTTACCTGCGCAAATAAAGTAATACGCATTCACCACAGTATAAGGAAAAACGTAATAAAGGAGGCGGGAGATTGCAGCCATTTCGGGTAATAAGGGCCCGTACTCACGTGTAGGATTGTTTTGGTCACAAAGATTGTGAAATTGGCGCACGGTGTCCATAACCGTTTTGGTCCAATCTCTTTACTAATACTATGCAAATGTGGCCAGTGCTCGTAACCTAGTACAGTCAGTTTCATTATAAACGACAAATTAGGATACATTTATATACTAATCACGAAAGTACAGGTTTATGCAGTATCGATTTATGTAACTATACAGGGCGTAAATTTAAGTAATTTTGAGCTTTAATACACGTTTAAACTTAATTGAGATGTAATCGTAGTGCGCAAGGAGGTTGTGTGTTGACACCGCCCGCTTACCGATTTTCTTACCTTTGTGTTAGTATAATGCCCGCTTAAAGCGCATATTACACTATACTATTTACAACAAATCTAATTAGGAAATAGAAAGGTGTAATCGAAGTTAGACCAGTTAGATTCCGATTTTGTGGTTTGGAAACATCTAAATAACTTTGTTGTTTTTGAACAACCATTTATTGGGCTTGTATATGACGGCGCCACTATTTTTCAGTTTTTTGATATATAAATTATAACCATAGGTATTAGCAGTCTCTGCGTATGAGAATGAGGATTCCATTAATTCGTGACGCCAGTATGCTCACTTAAAATTTCAATTCAATTCAATTCAATAACTACATCCACTTTTTGTACTATTTCAGTACAGTTTTTTTGACATTGTTAAAATATTCAGGTATCACGTATTTTATATTTTGTAGGTGTATGGGGTGCCTAAATAATCACAATAATTTCTTATTGCAGGACATAAACGTAAAAACTAATGCGAGGACTGTTATTAAAGGTACAAAGTTATATAAGTCATGAAAGCCGTAAATCTTTGTATGCCAAATTGCTAACGATATTGCATTGGGTCTATTGAGACAAACAACTCAACGCCGTGATAAAATTCATTCACAACTTTATCAATTTCGAAATTTTATTGGTTTTTGTGAAATCAGAGAAGTAGATATTAAATAAATTGTACTTAACTAAAAATTTAGAAAGTGCAGAGAAAACAAGTGTCATCATTATCATCCAGATAAACTAAACCAACTATGTTACAAGCTAAAATATCTTCGAAATGGATTTATCGAGTTTCATCAAATATGGTTAGTAACCTGTCTAAGTCTTTAATTTGTAATAACACTATTTAAGTATTTAAAAATCAAAAATCCGACAGCATATTTTGCGGACGCCATGTTGGGTTTTTTTACCATCAAATATATCCTACGACAATCCGGGAACCAAGACGAATCTAACGACACCATGCACTTCGAAATCGGTCAAGCCCTTTAGGCTACAGGATGCGGCAAAGAAACGGACATACATATCATCATCTCAGCCCGTAAACATCCCACTGCAGAGAAATAGGCGTTCCCTCGTATAATGACAGAGTATGGGCCATAGTCCACCACGCTGGCCCAATCCTGGTTAGGGGCTTCACATGCCTTAGAATTTTTATTTCTCAGGCATGCAGGTTTCCTCACGATGTTTTTTTTTTTTTTTTTTTTATTGAAGAGGTGGGCAAACGAGCAAGAGGCGCACCTGATGGTAAGTGTCACCGCTGCCCATAACCATCTTTTCCTTCGCCGTTTAAGAGCAGTCGGATTAATGCACGTAAATTAAATTTAAAATCTCGTCTCTCCTCACGTCTAGTAGTCCGAAGATGAAATGGCGATGGTGGAATAAGATTATGTCATTCCAATGTACACTCACGGAAGTGCATCCTGTAAAAGACTGAGGGACAGGCGACTTTGCGACGGAGGCTCTGCAAGTTATTAGAAGTCATGGATGTTTATATAAATATGTAAGTATGTTTATCAGTTATCTAGTATCCATAGTACAAGTTTAGCTTAGCTTGGGACTAGATGATTGGTGTAATTGTCCGAAATATAATGCAAATTCAGAATCAGCAATGAATCCCAAAGTATTGTACAAAATTTCAACGTCAGCAATTTCTAAATCCGTCTTGTAAACATCCGTGACAAACGTCATGTACTTGCGACTCGGCTTCCTGATTTACTTTTATTCAGTCTAATAAAGGGAGAGCTCAATTTGTTTCGTCGGATTTACTTGAATCCTCGCTAAGAAATATTTGCACCAAAAATCAGCAGAAATTTACGTGAACGGAAGTATTTAGGTAGGGTGGATTGTTTGCCGATGTTTTGTATTTTTAGTTTTTCCTTTATAGCTGCTGCAAGAGATCAGAATAAAAGCTAAAACTAATAACATATTCATCTTCCATCCAACTAATAATATAAATCGGAAAGTTTGGATGTTTGTTTGTTGCTCAATTAAGGCGAAGGAGGTGAACAAATTTGGATGTGGTATGTAGAACACACCTTCCGAAAAGGCGAGTAGTTTCCGCGGAAAAACTAATAATACATATAAATGAATTCAACGATTACGAATCCGCGGGTTTTTTTTTATGCACAACGGATTGGTAATTGACCTCAATCACACCTGATGTTAAGTGAAGATGAGGTCGAAGGTGGAAGCGTACTGACCCGGAAACCTCAACACATTTGGAGGACTGGCTCTCTTATCTCTGTCAACCGGAACACAACAATGCTATTACCATTGCTGCTTGGCGGCAGACTTAGATGAGATGGTGGTAGCTAGCCAGGCGGACATTTAAAATGCCCTACCACCAACCAAACCGAGTACTTTTAACATGTACCCCGCTGGGGATCGAACCCGCGACCTCCGAATCGTAAACCCAATGTTGTTTACATTCAGCCACGGAGGCGGTTAAACTTAGTTAGGGTTAATTAGGGTTACAAGTTACTTTCAGGGCACAGCTTCCTCTCATTGGTAGAGGGCAAAGCGTAATCCACCACGCCGGCCCAGTGCGGATTGTGGATTGGTATCAGACCGATGGCCGTCTTCGTCAGTGCTTTAAGTCTCCCCTGTGGGCTACCGACTTGGCTTAAGGCGAGGCCAATTCACGAAATCTGACGACAAGATGAATCTTTGAGCTTCCAGTGTGAAGAAAGGTTGTTGAATTTTACTACACAAAAATTATTATTGAAAGAAAAAGAAACAAAGAAACACAATAACCGAAAAGAATATTGAAAAATGGTTTGGTAATGCAGTAAAAAATACCTAAATATCACCATTAAAACTAAACTTCTATGTTGACATCGTAATTTTCAGCGACAGTGATATAATTTTTTTTAATAAAAATTATAGCTTTTTTATTGTTGTAACACAATAACCGGTTACATTTTTAATAAATTGAAAACAACCGGCACCTACCATTTAGCGTACCAGTGGCCACCTGAGTTAGTATTTTAAGCCGACTCTGTGGGCCACCGACTTGGCTTAACGACTGCCTCCAATTGAAAACAACCGGGACCGACCATTTGACGTGCCCTCCAAAGTACGGATACACTAAAATGTCGTAACCACCCATCCAAATCTTGAAGCCAGATATTGCTTAACTTCACTTATCGAAAGCAAATGAGACTGCGTCACAACTGCTACCCTAGAAGCCGCGGGCCAATAATAAATAAATATTTCGGACACTTACACCAATCATCTAGTCTCAAACTAAGCAAAGCTTGTGCTATGGATACCAGATAATGGATAAACATACATAAATATTTATATAAAGATCCTGACTCGGGAATAAATGTTCGTATTCATGACACAAACATTTACCCCTCGTGGGATTCGAACCCGCGATCCTTGGTTTCGCTGACAGGGTCACTATCTACTACACCAACCGGTCCTCAACATAAAAGAAAAATAAATCCTTCATAAAAGAAAACTTTAAAAAATTTTTGGGCGCGCTAAAACTAGTATACCTGAATAAATGACTCAATATTCCTTTCAGTATCAAGTATCCAATGCTCGTGTAGTCAATTTAAGCTAAATTATCTGGCATCAGCAACCAATCACTTAGGATTTAGCTGCGGCTTGTTTAGAAACAGAGAAACGTATGCTGAACTAATCCAATTGTAGATTAATGAGATGGTTTTACAGTCCGGCCCACTGGTTGGGCCCTCTTTTCTATTTTTGTCGCTAAAAAAACGTATTACATTATGTCGTTGACAAATTGTTAAATTTGCTATTCAATCGCCTAGGCGGATCGTTATGACATTTGCTGCATTTTTGGAAACTGCGCTGCTCAGAGGGAAACCCCACTGCATGGGGTTCCTCGGTGGTGGTAACCATAGCAACCAAACACAAAGCAGTTCTAAGGTGTCAAAGGGGGAGAAATATTTCAAACAAAGCCTCCGGAACCAATAACTCTAGAAACATTAAAATTTAATAGAATCGCTATTAGGGAAATGAAACAACGTGTTTCAGTATTTGTCATAATTCTTTCTTTTTTTATCCATAACGGGTTAGCACTTGACCTCAATCACACCTGATGTTGAGTGAAGATGAGGCCGAAGGTGGTAGCGTACTGACCCAGAAACTCCATCTTATTTTGGGGACTGGCTAGGTATCTTATCTCTGACAACCGAACACAACAATGCTATTAACATTGCTGTTTGGCGGCAGATTTAGATAAGATGGTGGTAGCTAGCCAGGCGGACATTTAATATGCCCTACCACCAACCAAACCGAGTACTAAATATGTACCCCGCTGGGGATCGAACCCGCGACCTCCGAAACGTAAATCCAACGTTGTTTACATTGAGCCACAGAGGCGGTTTCTTAATAAACAAATAAATAAGCACACAATGCCATCTAGTTCCACAGTAAGCAACTATAGGCTTGTGTTGTGGATACCAGATGGTTGATATACTACACAAATGTTTTAATATATGTATACTTATTATAAACATCCATAACTCGGGTACACAATCGCATTCATCATACAAACATATGCCCCTAGCGGGATTCGAACCCGCGACCTTTTGGTATAGTAGTCAGAGTTTGTAACCACTACCTGTATCTCAATACTAATGCGTAGACAGAGGTAGCTGCCAGCCCTCTTGTCGCCGGAGATATCGACTAAATAATGTATTCTTTATAACTATAAATTGAAAATTTAGAAAACCCCAAATAACATTGATTTGAAAAAGATGAATATATCGTCCAGATCTAGACTGAATAGGGGTGCCATAACTTCTAGAAGTCAGTAGGGGACGTTTTCTTTTCTGATGCCTAAAACTCGAAGCTATATAAGACATTCAATACCCACACGCGGCTTTTGAACTATGTTTTATCTAATTAACTACTTTTGCACGCATGTGCACGTATTATGAATTTTCTAACAGATGTGTATTGATCTGATTTGATTTGATCTCCACAGTAGTGGCTATAGCGCTTGCGTCCCTCACCTCTCTATTATACTTGTCGAAATACCCGTGACAGTCCCGTATATACGGGACGTATGGCAACCCCAAGACCCTAAAGCTATATCTTCGAAACGGCTTAACCGATTTGAATCAAGCATGGCTAAGAATGTATCTCCGGGTTTAGTCTTAATTATACATATAAAAAAAAAGAAAATTAATAAATATTTCAGACACTTACACCTACAAAATCTACATCTAGTCCCAAACTATGCAAAGTTTGTACTATGGATACTAGATAACGAATAAACATACATAAACCCTGGAAGGCTTTAATATAAACATTCATAAAATATTAAAAGCTGAATACCTTTGAAACGGCTTAACCGATTTACATCAATCATGTTCTTAGCAAGTAGAAGACCCTCGAAGAAGGGGACCCTTGTTTAGCCTTTCATATAAAAAACCGCACTCAAATTGGACCACGCATTACTGAGATACGTCTGGACACACACAACGCCCTCAAACACTTAACGCCCCTCATTTTTTGACAATTGTATCATAATAATTTGTCATATAGGTTATTCCACAAATTTCACTACGTGCTAGTAGCATGACAGGTGCGATAAACGTTTATGTCGCGCGAGATAATATTTGTCCTTCTCACTCGTTTGGACGAAATATCCAACTATCCCACTCTCACGTCGCGTCGCACGCGACAAACGTTGTCATGGTACCGGGGCTGGTCATCAAGGTAAAAGACATACTAGCGATGACCTGGTTTCAATTTCCAATTGTTCAAGATTCAGGATACGAGCTTACCTTTACGTCTCGCAACTTATATATATATATATATACTGTATACTGTATAGTAAGAATAGTCGGATTTGTACAGTTCCTATTGTCCCGTATTGCCAAGGAAATCCTTACAAGACTTGATCCGCCTTTATCAAAGATATATATGGGTATGTATATACCTTTCCTAAGCTGTATAGCTTGGACATGTATACTGAAATCTAACAATAGGGCTGAATGAGTCTCCAATATTCCTGTATTTCCGGTATTTGTAGGCTTCTCTACTTTTTTTAAAACCACTCGTATTCATATTTGTGCGACGAGAATAGGATGGCAATAACACTAAGACTTAAGAGCCGTACCTAGTCGTGCTGTAATACCGAGCTACATCCCCTGAGTCAGCTTATTGTCAGGTTCAGTACACTCACGGGAAATCTAACGCCAAAGCCGACGTTTAATTGGAACGAAATATATAGGAATTGGCGAAACAATGTGGCGGTTTACAGCCGATGGAGTCGCAGGGGACTTGGGGAGAAAATGAACGCGTGCGCAACGTCTGGGATGTGGTGAACGGGAAACGAGACGTGAAAGATCAGCAGGGCTGGCACTACTTATGTGACGCGAAACAGATAGTGACTCGACAAAGATTGTAGTGTCTCAAATCTTTTCGTATAGCTTGAGAGATTAAGAAAATGAATCACATAATTTGTCTGAGGTTACATGGCTGTCGAGGTCATAGGCTCTATGTCTGTAGTTTTTATTTATTTATTTATTTTCAACAAACTTTACAGCATATTCTTATAAATTACTTAAAATTAAAATACATATAAGCCAATTTTAAGTTTGACATATTACTGTGTATTTTCACATATTTTCTCACTCAAGTCGCGCTAAGTTATGCTAAGATCACTTTGTGGTTCGTCTATCGGTTCGTTAGTCAAGGCCAATCTAGTTTCAAGGTGAAATTAACAGCGATTACTAAGGTATATGCCCACATATCGCTGTAAAAAAATTCAAGTTTCGAGTGAAAAACACTAAAAAGACGGCCCTATTTTTTTATTATTATCTCAAATTACCCTTCAAGGCGTATTTCCATACTAAAAGTTCCATGCACTCGCTGACTTGACACGAACTTTGGGTGACAATAACAAGTGTACTCGCTGTCTACTTTTACGTTACCCCATCAATTTGTCTCCTTACTGAGGTTTGCTGGAAGAGATCTCTTATAGAGATAAGCTCGCCTTTTGTATATTTTAATATTCTCCTGTTTTTTTTTTGTTTTGTTTGACGTGTATGCTTATATACAATAAAGTGTTAAAAATAAAAATGCTTCTCTTCTCTTTCTATATACTATTTCTTCCTTTACATGGTATAGCATATAATATAGTATATTGCTCTAATGACAATTTTGCCCCACTTCCCTATTATGTCATTTAAATTCCTTCCACATTTCCACAAAATGATACGTTTAAGCAATTTGCCACCGATCATTTGCCCAACTGTTGCTGTGTGCAAAAAATCGTCTAAATTAACATGATAAGCCTGCGGAATTCAGTTATTTTAGTAATGCCAAAAGACAGTGCTGAAATAGTGCCCTTTTCGCAAGACATCTAAATAACTTCGTAGTTTTTGAAGACCCATTTATGGTACTTGTTTAGGTATATTGGCGGCGCTATTTGTATTTATGCACAAGTTTTTGGGATATAAATTTATAATCATAAGTAAAATAGTCTCGCTCGAGGAATCCAACAACACGGGACGCCAGAATGCTAAACTTCAGTGGCATACGTTTTTTCCTTGTGGCACTATTTCATCCCAGTTTTTTGATATTATCAAAATAGCTCAGTTCCACTTTGTGTATACTAGCATCACGTACGTGAACCGATTTACGTACCTAACCGTATGTGAATGTTTACCGTGCGCCTATTCTAAAGCCTCCATATCGCTCTAAACGGGAGAGAGAAGTAAATAATGCTTCCACCTGATATGGCTGTGAACGGAATGGATCGTGTTTGGATTCCGTCGAGTGGAAATGTTGAATTTTGTATTTTGGTGAATATAGTTGTATTATACACAAGTTTCTGTGCGCGGCTTTGCCCGCATGGATTTGTAGAGGAAATAAATTATTCCAAGACCTACTTGGACTTTTCAACAGTCGTTGGCCAAAAAATTAAGTTATTCAGATGTTCCAAACAAAGAATGGCGTCTCATACTACTCGTTTACCCTAGCCAGTACCTTGACCATAAAATTTATTTATTTAACACTGTATTGTACAGACATCAAAATACACATTAAATAATTTTAATACAAATGTACAAAGGGCGAACTTATCTTTATAAAATATCTCTTCCAGCAAACGCCCGAAAGCGAAACAATTTTAAAAGGTAGGCATACATAATCTGTACACGAAAATAAATGATAATTAACATAACTAAATAATATCCCTAACTAAATACATAAATACATATATACATATTATAAACGGTATAAAATTTAGTATGAAATGGGTACGCTATTAATCATAGGATTAATATCGGTGTACTCGAAAACATGAACAACGAGATCACAAATGACGTATGTTGATAAAATTACAATACGCCCACGTCTGATAATGATGGGTATTTGCATAATTTCGATGATGAAGCAAAATAGAGTTATAATTCACGAGGCATTATTCGCTTATTTACATCTAATGTCAAGTTAAACGTGTGCACTTAAGTGAGCAAAACACGTAGCGACTGGTGACACCGCTTAGTTAAATTAGTGGTCGTTTAATCATGCGTCTTAACGCGTTCGCAGTTCACTGCCCCATATAAGGGACATCATAAACTAGCTCCACAAATCCCGGTGTTCTGTGGAAACCAAGAAAAAATCAATTTACTCGTTGATTTCTCAGCATTTAATACGTAAGAAGAAAGATAGGTACGTAATAACTGGGGTCTAATTTTTTAAAGACCTCGCGTGACAAAAGAGCTGGCAGCTACCTCGGACAGCGAATAGCCTTGCCATTCAACATGCTAATGCTGCCAGTCTTTGGGCATCCTCCCACATGGTTCGGACCTCGAGCACGTTTTCTACCTTTCATATAGGGAGAGTAGAGGGCGTTTTAATTAAGTTACTCTCCAATAGTTACTGGATAGAGGGGGTGCAAACGTGGCTCGAAATGGTTCGTGTAAATATAGCACACCGCGTACGAACGGCCATTTTTTTTTTGATAACTTTGCCTGCGCACTGCCTTGCGCTTCGATTATACAAAAGTTTATCTATAGAGAAATATATAATTATTTGCTTCGTAATTTCTTATTATTTGTGTAATAAGGGTAACTTTTTGCTAAGGTTATGCAATATTTTCATGGATGGTATATCGTGCACCGACTTATCAGATTGAAGACTGATTTTTTTTTGTTGTTATATACCTATTTGGAAGACCAACAGCCTTTACACAATATATTAAAAAATATGTCTAACAACAGTAGTCAATTACTGGTGATCACTGATAACAACATATTAGGATTAGTATCCAGTAGAGCACTATGGTGACTTACGAATTGTAGCATTTAATTGCATACCTATACAAAAAATCACATCGGTATTTGCCTAATATAGGATAACATTTGATTGCATCAACGCCTTGTGCGCGCAACCTTCACAGACAAGATCAGCTGGACTTAATAAGCCCGGAATATGATGCCAATCATTTAAGCTTGTCAGTGTCCTAATTTCACTGACCCGATTTCGCTCATACGTATCCCAGCGGGCATCTTTATTAATCCATGTGCGACACTTGAGTCTGACCAATAAAACACCTCCAAGATCACGTACATGACAGTCAGTCTAGACTCAATGAGTCCAGCCAATAATTTCAAAATCCTGTGACTCTTTATTTAGTTGGAGCTATATACTTAAAAATACTTTGTTACTTAGTAACTATAGTGTTATTTCAGCTGCTAGTCTTCCGAATAAATAAAAATAGTTTGTATCTGCATCCCTATTTAATACCGCACAACCTACCTATTTCAAATGTACTGTCCTTATACCCAAAGGTTGCCTGGAAGAGAAAGCTTTTAGTGATAAGGTCGCCAAATTGTACATTCTATTCTTACCACCTTTCTGAAACTGTATTTTCTCTTCTGTTGTGCAATAAAGTGTATTGTAAAATAAATAAAGAAGCACTTCAGTTTTCTTTATACGCAAAACTATGTACGTGGCTATCTTTCACAATCTTGTATTGAAACTTATTGAAATTGTAGGTACACAATGTTTCAGTTAAAGTAACTATTTGGATGAAATATGGTTGGTAGACGGATTAGGACCTGGATTCATATATAGGCATTTTTTTTTCTGAACATATATTGAGTTTTATTGTACGGTATTTATTTTTTAAATTTTTATTAAAATTTTCATTTGTTCTTTATTTATATTATTATAATTTGATTGTAATTGTTTTGTAAATGTATGATTTTATTTAATTTTACTTATAATTGACTTTATTTAAGTTAATTTGAGTAAACTTACATGTAAGGTCATGCACTGTGAATGTAGGTAGGTAAGTTGTAAATAAACGAATTGAATTGATGAAGTTTCCACACACATTTAAGTACTGGGTTTGGTTGGTGGTAGGGCATTTTAAATGTCCGCCTGGCTAGCTACCATCATCTTATCTAAATCTGCCGCCAAGCAGCAATGTTAATAGCATTGTTGTGTTCCGGTTGTCAGAGATAAGATAGCCAGTCCTCCAAATGTGTTGGGGTATGGCTGGCTGGCTATCAGTCCCTCAAATGTGTTGGAGGTTTCCGGGTCAGTACGCTTCCACCTTCGACCTCATCTTCACTTAATATCAGGTGTGATTGAGGTCAAGTACCAACCCGTTGTGCATAAAAAAAACGCATAATTTAGTAAGTACCTATTTAGTACCTATAAGTATAATGTATCATACTGACAGATTAAGTAGATTGGACGAATTTACCTGGTGTTCATCAGGCTCTTATGACAAGATTAACGATGTATTAAGGTTAGCTTCACAACGGCGTGCCGAACGATTTAGGCCCGCCCCGAAGGCTTAGCAGCTTTGGGAATATCATAGATAACAAGGTAAGTTAGATAAAGACTTTAATTTGCACCTTACAAAAAGACAATACAACACGGCATTGTTTAGGCATTTGAATTGAGAACAGCCAAAAACTTGTTTTGACTGTGAAAATGGTCGCTAAATCCATTCAGCCTTCATAATATCAAGTTCATTTTAATGTAAAACACGTGGAATACACAAGTGCAGTGTTTTACTAATTATACATTGTAAAAGTTGACTAGGTTGTTACGTGATGATCTTACATACACAGTGAATTAGATATGATAAGTAGTTTTAAGTGTAATATGCTGAACACATTACTTGTCTGAACGTCGCAGTTCGATAACAGATGTAAATTGGTGCATTCGACCACTGCACACCGCGGGCCCGAGACGCTAAGTTAGCAAATTCCTATTGATAACGCATCCTGCGCCCGGCTGCATAGCGCGCTGCGACATTCATTCTCTATTTTTAGCTCTTAGGAGCACTACTGTTATTATTTTGTGTACTTAATTCACAATAAATTAGGTTCACGTGGATTCTTAAGTCTTTTCTTTTGAGATTGCTTTTGAGATTAAGTCCTGTGATTTTAAGTATGTGTACGACATTTACACCTATAGAAATATTTTCATTCCCCGTACAGTGAAAATAAAAATAAACACCTACCTAAAAATTCTTTTGAAAGCTTTGTAACAGCAATTCTTTGTACTCCACAATAGAACTTTGTAACAGCGTATATACGAGAAGCATTGTAAACGATTCCGGACGAACGGTTTTTCAATAAAACACAAAACCCTATTTCAAAGTTAGCGTCGCAAAACTGGTATTTCACATGAAAATACAATACCTTTGGAAATTTCCTTGAGATAACATAAACGGGCGGGTCCGACCTATCACAGCTTCAATGGCAATCATTATTATACTTTGTAAACGTCCAACGAGCTATTGTCAAAGTAATAAAAGAAAATTTAAATGAAAATCCTCCAAAGCATCGAAGTTTCTTACTGGCCGAAATGTTCTCGTCGTTATTGTAACAGGTGTTCGGTAAGCGAGTGATTATGAGCGGATTTGGACTAGGGTTACCAGATGTTAAATTGAAAAGTTCTGACAAAAAGTCAGATTTTTACAAAAAAAAGTCCTGTCATTTAGACCGCGCGTGGGGTGACGTACATTACATTATATGTCACTCTTATATTTGAGAAGATTATCTCTGAAAGGTTATTTCTCTAGTACACATTTCAGTTAGAGAGCTGATTGCTTGTTTGTCATAAAAAATTACCGCAAACAGAACAATCCATTAAACACATAGCATCCGTAATTATTTTGAAGCACTACTCCCAGGCTGATGCTGTAGAGGATGAAGAAAATGAAGATGAGCCGGCGGAAAACTTGTAAATCGTTGTCAGTGACAACTATCATTTTTAAGGGTATCACATACACAAATAACTTTTATATAATATACGTTTATACGTAATATATATTTATACTGAATAAAATAGAATAGAAACAAAAATAACAGAAAAGTATACGTCCAACCTTTTCAACAGCAAATTATGAACGGACTAAACCAAAGCTACACAGAAGAGAGAGAGAACAGGCAAGTTCAAATTTTGAATTTAAAATAAGGTTAAGTCATTAACCGAAAAAGAAACTGAAAAAAGAGAACTAACGAGTCGCATGGCGTCTCGTTACATTTTTTGGGAGTACAAAATGCCTAACTTCATATAACTACTTAACTGTATCTGCGTTTTATTTCTGCTGTTGAATAAAATAAAATAAATAACAAGTTATCCGTAAAGGCGAAAAATCTGTTGGAAACAATTACAGTTCACGGTTATAATCAATTTGTTACAAAATTGTCGATACTTCACTTTGTAAGGTAACTTCGCTTCAGAACTTATTTACTAAACTTTTGTATGCCGATCAGTAATCAACCTGACAGGGACTAATTAGGAGTCGTATCAAGTTTGGACGTCAAATTAATTTTAATATTTTAATTAAACTCAAATTAGTCTTCGGGTATTTTCCGTAATTGAGTTGAGTGTCTTAACCGCCTACGTGGCTCAATGTAAACAACATTGGGCTTACGATTCAGATGTCGCGGGTTCGATCCCCAGCGGGGTACGTGTTTAAGTACTCGGTTTGGTTGGTGGTCGGGCATTTTAAATGTCCGCCTGGCTAGCTACCACCATCTTATCTAAATCTGCCGCCAAGCAGCAATGTTAACAGCATTAATGTGTTCCGGTTGTCAGAGATAAGATAGCCAGTCCTCCAAATGTGTTGGGTTTTCCGGGTCAGTACGCTTCCACCTTTGGTTTTATCTTCACTTAACATCAGGTGTGATTGAGGTCAAGTACCAACCCGTTGTGCATAAAAAAAAATTCATTCAAACACAACATTTATAGGTACTAGGGAAATGCTTTACGCGTACCGCTCGCCTGGGGGACGGCGAGACGGTTATGTGGGACTCCCCTCCCTAACGGGAGGGATACCCGCTAAAACCCCGTGGCGACCTTCTTCGGCAGTAGGGAGGACCTGGGAACGCATAGGCGGCTCCAGGTCCACCCCGCCCCGCCCCCCCTCACAAGGAGAGGCCCATTCCCGGAAGGCGTCTAGCGCACCTTCCGTAGGGGTATTCTGTAGACACCTAGAAAACGTGTGATGTGATGTGACGTTTACACAAAGGTGGAGGCGAGTTCAACAGGTAACTTCAATTTATCATAGGGACTGGCTATCCTATCTCAAACAACCGGAGTCAATTTTTATAATTGGCGGCAGACTTAGACACTTAAGTATGGACTTGGACATTTAAATATGCTGTCTCCAATCCCTTAGTTAGATATTTATTGCAACATTACAGTAAACTTCGGCGTAATCAGGAATGTGGAAATCCGTAGATGAACGAGAGTCTTTGACATAGCCCGGATTAGCAAGTGGAAGAGGCAGTGGGCAGGGCAGATAACACAAAGAACATGGCGGGTGGGGCATTAAAGTTCTTGAGTGGAGACCACACCCTAGCAAGTGCAAATTTTTTTTTATGCACGACGGGTTCGTACTTGACCTCAATCACACCTGATGTTAACTGAAGATGAGGTCGAAGGTGTAAGCGTACTCGCCCGGAAACCCCAACACATTTGGGAGACTGGCTATCTTATCACTGACAACCGGAACACAACAATGCTATTAACGTTGCTACTTGGCAGCAAATTTAGATAGATAAGATGGTGGTAGCTAGGAAATGAAGGTCATGGGAAGTCATTGAATGCAGGCCGCTTCCAACTACCTAGTCGCTCTGGAATTCTATAGGAAGGTCTATCTTCAACAGTGGTCGTACTAAACATCTCATGAATTATTTCTCTACAAACGTCCGGCTTCAATATGTTACTTAATTAATATAACAGTCAAATTACCTACGTCATTCCAGCGGGAACCGCTATAAAACTTGTCTAGCTAATAATGGTAGTCTAGTATAAAAGCATTAACTCACTACCTAGTCGTGCCATAAATTCTGTCCCTTATATAAACACCTCTATTGTAATGAAACAAAATGAAGTGAAATTTTAAAAGCATGTATTTTATACTTTAGACTATATAGATTATTACAAATGTTAAATCTATTTAAAATGACCTTTAGTTTTTACACATTTCTCCAAATATCTTAATCATATATCTTAATCATATATCTATATTGCCGCACGTACCACATCCAATGGTATCAAGGCGGTTGTCTTCACTAAATCTGCTTATAGCCACTCAATATTTCAATAAGGTTATGAGCAGGCCTTCTTCTTTAAAATATTCCATAAGCAATAGCTTATGGAATATTTTAAATTTAGCCAAAGTATTAAGATATAAGATAAGCTATTGCTTATCTTATATCTTAATACTTTGGCTTATTATCCACAGCAAACATAGTGTCTTACTTAGTGATAGTCGCTTTGGTATAGTAATTCTGGACACCGAACATGAAGCTTGCTACCAGCCATCATAGCAGACGGACTACCACTAAGCACATCAGCGAGCGTGAGTGACTTTGATTACCTGTTATCACCGACGCTTGGAAGAATCCGGTGAGGCGTTACTAAGAAGTTGGTCGTGGAATTTGAGCAGGAAGGATTGTAGACTACTCCAGCTGAATCTCATGGATTGCATGCGAGGGCCAAGCTGAAAGGCATGAGGGCATGCAAATGTTTACCCTTCATCGTGTAATCCATGTAATTATCTCAGGTGCTTTGATCATAATTTCAATTATGATTGTGTGTGGGTAAGTGGTCTGTAATTGCCACCTTAAAGATTTAAGGTAATCGGGCCCGTGTTCCATCAGTGGCAGGCCATTACCTCGTTCTGTCAAATCCTAGTATCATTCAGATATCATATTCGCCTTTAGTAGGTTGACATAATTGCGCAATTTCCCGAGCTACCCTATACCGCGAGAGGCTGACATCGTCCCAGTCGCTAGCATCGCCCTCGTTTCTCCGACATCCTACTAATATTATAAATGTGAAAGTTTGATTGTTTAGTTGTTTGTTTGTTGCTTAATCACGGCGAAACGGATGAACGGATGATATATAGGTAGATTATACCTTGGATTAAGACATAGGATATTTATTATCCCGATAAAGTGAGTAGTTCCCGCGAGATGAACAAATATCCGCGATAAAGTTATTCCACGCAGGCGAAGCCGCGGGCGAAAATTAAATACATCTTTATAAACCCTTCAAATAATGCTATTTCTAAATGATCAATCACTTTCAAAAAGACAAAGGTAAATGTGAAAGCCATGTAAATGTAAGACAGATGTGTGACATGGAAACGGCAGTGGCAAATCAATCAAACCGTCAATTTCTGCCAAGAACATTAGCTCACTACATGTACAGAAATAAAAGGGCTGTAGCCCGTTAATCCAAAGATATGGAATTCTTGTAATAAATAGCAGCTTACCAAACATTAATATATATGCATAAAAGGGGACTCCTGACCATGCAGCTCAGGAACATGCTGTTTTTTAATACGCTTTTATTAGTTTCACTTATAACTAGAAACAAATCTTGGAAGTAAATTTTAACCTACTTCTAATTGTCGTATCGAAATGAAACTTGATAAAATGATTTAGAAAAACTAAAAAAAAACTAGCGAATTTTTTAGTTTTTATAAACTACATATTTATATGTCAATATGGCTTGTATAATAATTATAAATTGAAAATTTAGAAAACCCTGAGTAAAGCCGTCACCAGATAACCCAAACCAACTGTGTTTGGGTTATCTGGTGCTAACAACAACAAAAAGCTAAATGCCTTCGAAACGGCTTAAACGATTTTCATCAAACATAGTAAGCTGGCCCTTCGTTTATTCGTTAATATAAAAAAACCTCACTCAAATCAGTCCATGTATTAATGACACACATACGCACAATGTCATCAAACCCATAACAGCCTTCGTTTTTCGTGGCGGTTAAAAAAACGATCACGGTTTTGATGTTTTCGTGATATAATTTTAATCCTTTAGTGTCGAAAATATACCGTAGATATTAATATGAAAAGATGGAATGGCACCTTGTGCAGGATTTCGTCTTACAGAAGACGTTGATATGAACCATTTGAAGTACAGTCACCTGCAACTAATATTATACCTTCATGTGTCCTAACGCGCTAGATCAATCGCATTAATTAGTTTTGCAGAGAAAATCAAGTCGATGCGTAGTGCGTCCTGCATGAGTAGTGTTGTCAAGATATGTTTCGATACCCATTGCTTGTTTTGCCTTGCATGACATTAGTAACGCTCGCATAAAGGTCTATAGATATGGCCCGCGAGGTCCCTCAATCTGGCCCGCAGAAGCTTACCAGCGACTATGCCCCATATCCGGCCTGTCTTAGTAAACAAATCGTGCAAACAGTAGTAATACCCAACGCTTTAATTACTTCAATACCAAAATAATGTAGATACTCACATAGGGAAATTAAAAAAAGAAAACAATTTCCGAATTTTGGGTCAAAACTAGTGGAAAATATCAGAAACGACTTCAAATGTTCATCCGTTAATTTGGTTCTGTAAATATTTTTTGTATAATTCATTTTAGGGGACGTTTTTTCACACAGGGTTTGGTCTTAGTCCGTCAGGCTTAGTGGAGGAGTCAGTGTGACCCTTACACTTAAAACTTAGGAGACTATTGAACTAGCGCTCTAGGTGTATACCGTTAGCTGTAGGCAACTATAAAAGGATGAGTTTTGTAAGTAGTTGAACAGTACATTAAAAATTAAAAACTCGTCGTCCAAAATAGCCAGAATCGATACGAACTGTCTCCACGTGTACACGGAGCCCAATATTAGCCAATGTAATGTAATATAGCCGTAGGACTAATGGACTGATGGTCAAATGTTTATCGTCCCATTAATGGATAAACAGCGCATAAATTATTATTATGGACAAAAACCAGGTCTCGATGTCATTTGCCATGGAAATTTATAAGGCTACATAAAGATCCCACGAATATGGTATTGTATGGTACATCTATAACCTTACGTCCCCATTTTAGGGCAAAGCCTACTCGCACTAGGTGACCTATTTTTTGGATGTTAGGAGTTTGGATGGATGACGTCCTCTAAACAGGTTAAGCCCCTGTCTGTTGTTTGCTTTGGTATCAATGCTCGCATCCCACACTGGTATGTTCCAGTATTCCAGACTAAGAGAGCCAGTGCAATTACGCGTCTTCATCGAAGTCTTAAATTGTCTCTTCGTTTTTCAATTCACATATACATGTTTTACGGTGCTCTCAGTCATGGAAACACGATGATTTAGTTTATCGACTCGACAGCACCATTAAACATTCGCTAATTACCATGCTCAACACGAATTTCGATGACAATGCATGCGGACCCAGCCCTCCCTACCCATCAGGTTATCCAGGCCTGGGTATCCGCAATATTTCCAGTGTTTAATTACCTGCTTCGCTTTTCCTCTGTTCACAGCACGCAAACATTGGTAAGTAAAATCATGGACGCATCTCCCAACATTTAGAAGATGGCATACTTGTTCGAGATCAGGAATGCATGGACGTTGACCTGTCCGAGCACTGAGTTTACGACCACACCTTCGTCACAGAAACTTTGGGACAAGCCGCTCGATAGTTTGGTGCGGGATAACCTAATTAATACGTCAACCGACCCAGCAGAGCGTGCTCGCCTCCTGGTTGTTGGCGAATAGGAGTCGGGTCTATGGTTTCAGGCATTTCATAGGCTTGTTAGCCTACATCGTTATTACGGCACGCTACTGGATCGCTCTACCTTTAGAGTTGCCACTGCCCTTCGCTTGAACACCCCTCATAACATGTGACCATGCATTGTCGCAACTTGGTCACCATGGGCTGTCGAGCTGCAGGAGCGCCGATTCGCCGGGCTTTTCCCACTATCTTGGTGTCTAATGGATTGGCGAGGGATGACGGTAAAAGGCCAGATAGTATGACGCTCGTGCCTTGGAAATTGGGGGGGTCTTTGGTATGGGACGCAACCTGCGTCGATACCCTTGCACTTGCGTGGCGATTTGGGCGAATCCTCCCATGGAATGCATTTGGATTTTTATAGGCTCTGACGTGAACGTGACATTTGATATTCTATCCAGATCATTACGAGGATAGACGGAAATTGCTTATTAGCTAATTTGTCACAAAGGTACCTACATACTATTCATAATCTATTTAAGGAATGCAAATTGTATTGTGATATAAATATTTAAACTAGTATTCTGTGACGTTCCTTGAGCAGCGAACTGCCCTCAAGATTATTTTTTTCATAATTCAAAAAATAATATAATAAAATCTAGTTAAAGTTTGACCCGCCCCAAATGATCCCCTACTTAACTCCGATATTGACCTCCCATGTTATTGTTTAAATTAGCAAACGTGACGCCGGTGAGTGGCTTACTCATCTCCCTTCATCATTCCATTAAAAATATATTCTACCTATAGACTATATTACAGCCAAATTGACCGTCCTTTTTACAAGCTTTTATTACCATTTATTTTGTGCGGGTTTCTTTCAGAGAAGAAATACTGTCCCATATTCAGATGGCTTTGTTGGCATGAGGTCCGGCTTGTATGCCTAACGGTAGGGTGTCTTTAGAAATTTTGGGATTTATTTGATCTAGACTTGCAAAAGAAACATACAAAAGGAAAGTTCTATTAATGTTCTTGTTTGTTGGTTACACACGAGCAAGTATAACATTGGTATTTTGCATATTTTTTTGGCTACATCCATCTGTAGTAATGGATTGTTGTGAATAATTCTGTCTTTTTCTGATAAATATTGACTCATTTAGGTGAGTTTTGAACAGTCCCGTTTTTATGTAATTGGTCCCGTTGTCCCCAATGGAATAGTCGGAACACAGAAAACACCGTTTCCGTAAAAAGATTGGAACACTAAGATAAGATATAATATGGAGATAAAGCAGTTCCCCAAATATTTGGTTTTCCGGGTCACTACGCTTCCACCTTCGGCCTCATCTTCACTTAACATCAGGTGTGATTGAGGTCAAGTACGAACCCGTCGTGCATAAAAAGAACACTCTTTTTTTCTTTGACGTCAAGCGCTAACCCGTTGTCTGTTTTCCCCGAATGCTTTCACTGAAGCTCATTTGGTGGAGGTATTTAAAAAGCCAATAACCTAAACTATACATAATTTTGTTACAATTAGAAAAGGAAGGACACAAAAGGAAATGTAATAAGTAACTGGCAGACATAATTTCATTTCACAACGTTACCTAATAATCAATGGATATCCCGTCACGTTAGGTTATCAGGGATTGGTAAATCCAATAGTATAAAAATCCCAAAATAACAATAATAATAAATATTGCGGGCACTTACACCAACTTATAGTCCCAAACTAGGCAAAGGCTGTATGGGTTTATTTAAGTAAAGTATCATAGAACAATAATAATAAATATTATTTAAAAAATATATCCACCATCTAGTTTCACACTAAGCAACTTGCTTGTAGGTATTATGGATACCAGATGGTTGATAAATTGCACAAATACATTTTTTTTTGTAAAATAAATACATGTATAAATGAAAAATATTCATAACTCGGGAACACATGCCTGTATTCATCATACAAACTTATGCCCCTAGAGGGATTCGAACCCGCGACCTTTTGGTATAGCAGTCAGGGCTTCTAACCACAACAGGGCTTCAAAGCCCATCGAATGTTTTCTAATTTTTTTTTTATAATTAAATTAAATCCTGGGATAGATTCATGCGATGTTTGATAGAAGTCGGTTAAAAGAAATTAACCACCACTACGCCAAACAGGTCGTTAAAATGTGTGCGCGATTGCATAGAAACGCCATACATTCCACCTTCGCGTACATATGGGGCTGGGTACGTTGGGTACTTCACGTATGGTAACTCTAACACGTACCCTCTCCACGTGGGCGGAGGCTATCTCAACAGGGCATGGTAATACAGCTGATTGTTGTTACTATTTATAACGGTTAACGGTAGCTCATATTAATAAACTACCAACAAATAAACATTACGATCCGGTTCAATTTAGTGAAACAATCTTATCGTTCATGACAGGTGCTAAATGGCAAGGCCCTGATACAATGGTGTTGCGTGAGGCATAACGTGGACCTACCGCTAACAACATGTACATAAGTATAGCGACACACCGGGCAGATTATACGCTGCTTACGTTATTGTAGATGGAACACCTTATAGCAAATGTAATATTCCAAATTCAAATTCCTCATGACCTCTAACTATGAAACGTCGAATCACAATGTAACGTTACCCTATACATCCCACAGTGGATTATGCAAAATTACTGATCTAGCTTTAATCGTTAATAATTGACGACCGGTTGCTGGTTTGAATCCCGTGAGGGGCAAATGTTTGTGTGATGAACAAGAACATTTGTTATGTAGTTTTTGTTAATTGTGTAATAAAGAGTATTTGATTGTTTTATTGATTTATCCGAGTCGTGGATACATACATAAATAAAGTCATGACTTATATCCCAAATGGGATATAAGTCGTGACTTTTTTCTTGTGACTTTTATCACTTTTTTTGACTTGTGAATTATCACAAGTTTGGGTGTTCCAAATATTAAAATATTAGTGCTTGAAACAACATCCACGTTTCACGTTCAAAATATAAAGGGGTGGAAAGTCCCTTAGTCGCCTTTTACGACACACTATTTATTTAATTAAACTTATACCTCGATACACTCGCGACACTGTCACATTCGCTATTCATTTTCGATTAGCGATGTTAAGCAATGTCTAGCGCGGTCAGTCCTTGGATGGGTGACAACTAGTGACATTTTAACACGAGCGTTTCCGTGCTTCGGAGAGTACGTTAAATAATCGGTCCCGGTGGTTTTCAATTAAAGACAGTGTTAAGCTAAGTCGGTGGCCGACAGGGGCGCCTTAAAATAATGACTGTCAGGTGGCCACTAGTTTGCCACAATCAATCCGCACTGGGCCCGTGCGGTGGATTATAGCGCATACCCTATCCCAATGAGAGGAGGCTGTGTCCGAACAGTGGGGACTTGTAAGGCTGTTGATGATGACGATACCTCGAATAAGGAAACAAGTAACCGCCTCCGTGGCTCAATGTAAACAACATTGGGTTTACGTTTCGGAGGTCGCGGGTTCGATCCCCAGCGGGGTACATGTTCAGTACTCGGTTTAGTCGGTGGTAGGGCATATTAAATGCCCGCCTGGCTAGCTACCACCATCTTATCTAAATCTGCCGCCAAACAGCAATGTTAATAGCATTGTTGAGTTTCGGTTGTCAGAGAAAAGATAGCCAGTCCCCCAAATAATATGGGGTTTCCGGGTCAGTACGCTACCACCTTCAGCCTCATCTTCACTTAACATCAGGTGTGATTGAGGTCAAGTGCTAACCCGTTGTGGATAAAAAAAAAGTAAATTGTTACATCTTTAATGGAAGTGCTGTAACTTGGTAAATGTTATCAATGATAAAATATAGATGGGCGGATAAGCGGCTGCCGATTTTTACATACATACATAAGTCATGTCGCGTGACCACATACCTACTTATCCAGTGCAATCAGTGCACGTGTTATGACGATTCGATTTTAATGTTTTAGTTTTGTGCTACAATGAATGAACAGTCAGGTTACTTAGCTGATAATTATAAGTTCTATCTATTTTTTTAAGAGTGTTTATTCCGTCCAGTGGCGGATAAATTGAGATTTCTTTTAAAATGCAGAATACAAAGAAATTGCTGTGACCTGCGCACTCGAGAAGCTTAAAAGCTAATTATAAAGAATACCTAAATAGCTGGGTTATTTTCCAGAATTTACAGTTATAAAAAAGTGGCCGATTATATCAATAATTTGAAATTATCGAGAATAACCGTAATTAAAGCTATTTATGTATTATTTATAATTAGGTTTTAGGTTTCTTTATAATTAACAGTCTTTACATAAATACTATTTATCGAAGCTTCATTAACATCGCTTCATACAGTTAACGTTAAATTAAGACATCAGATCATCATCACGTCGCGGTAATTAGGTTTACATGTCCATACTTTTTTAATTGCAATAGGAATAATACATGACATGAATTTATAAAAGCAATGTCCATACAATTCATTCGTCGTTTCTATGATTCAATCCCAAGTGGTTATGCGGGCTCTAGTGGCTTTTAACATATTATCTGTTACTACTTGGGTGTGAAGTCGGATTGATAGCGTATCAGGCTGTCAGTTAGCTAGGTCGATAGATAAACGTGGATATACTGGCATTGGCTCATTTGAGAGAAATATACTGTCGAGCACAGATATCGGATCACCATGAATTTCAATAACAATATGCCCGATTATAATTACATTGATTTTTGCCATCACATTGATTTGTATGATTCTGCGCAGCACTGCATATGATTTGATGAACTATCGCTGCGTCTTGTGGCCAAGAGGTTATATTTTTCTTTGTCTGGAAACAGATAATTAATTTCTACTGCAGAATGTAATCTAATCATCAGTCATTTAAAAAAAATAAGGATGAGATAGACGAGAGATAAGTCCGCTTTTGTACCTGTAGTAGCTTTTAGAAAATCTATTTATTTTGTTTTGTATAAAACGATTATACTATAGAAATAAACGACTATTCATTATATTATAGCGGTGAAATTGTATAATTCAAATAAAATAGACCTATAAAAGTAGAGATATACGAAGCGAAAGTGGATGGTAGTGTTGGTAGGGGAAGACCACGACGAACGTACCATGATCAAATCGGGAACATCTTAAAAAAGGCGAAGTCAAGAGTACCCTAAACCGACGAGCATGTATGAACAACCTTATGAGAATGAAGGAAGCAGAAGAGGTGTGTCAGGATCATAGCAAGTGGAAGTCTGTTGTCTCTGCCTACCCCTACGGGAAACAGGCGCGACATTATGTATGTATGTATAAAACTATACATTTGTAACGTATACGATACCTAAATAATATAAAATTACTATTTTGACTTAGATAATTTTGTGATTTCAATTTTAGATAAATGCAAAAAAAATCATACAACTAGAACCGAAAATTGTTGCGGTACTTTAGAAGGTCGATAATGTATTCCTTTTTTTTGCTCGCTACTGTGTTATTACATCGAAGATGAAGGTGAGATGTACAATTAATTAGGTAGGTACATTATAAGGGTTCACCTTCGTATCTTCCTTTGTCACTAGGATATAAATCAGGTAGGTAACGATGAGCCAGGGTAATCCAAATTCCGATGTCTAATTGTGGAGCTGAGATTGCGAGCGTGGGCTCACTACCCACGTGTGGACCTTACGTACACGCATATTAACAGCTTTAGATCCCCACTGTTGGGGTTTAACCTGGGTATAGCTTATGGGTCATATTCCACCACGCGGCTCTAGATAATTGGTGGATTTGTGTCAGATAGGTCACTGACAGTGTTATCAAGATGCAGCTGCCTTCCACTAAATACAATCAGGAATACTTCACTAGAGGTCGAGGACTGACCGCGCCGGAGTTGCTTAACTTCGCCAATCGAAAACGTATCAAAGTCAAACTCAAAAATGCTTTATTTTGTATGTACACAGAGTACACTTAAAATAGTCAAATTTAATTTATTTTAAGTTACAGCTTGTTCAAAATGCTATATTCCCTTGAGAAAACAAGCAAGAAACTCGAGGGGTTGCTCTTTTAAAAACAGGTTTTTATATTTCATTATTAATGCTATAGTAACTACAACTGCGCCACGAGTCCTTGCCTTATTGCGTAGGTTAGTAATGTTACATTAGTATCCAGTACTAAAAATGGTGGTTCCCCAGGAAATCCAAAAGTATAACATGTCACACATCAAGCGCCAGCAGAAGATTAAGTCCACTGTTGGACATATACCCTTTCATCTCAATTTTCTGCTTTATTGACTTCGTTAACTAATTTCGTATAGTTTCAACCGCTCAATATAAACAACATAAAGTTGCCGAATCGGATCAATCAAGAATCAATCAAGTTTAGGTCGAGGGTTCGATCACCACGTTCGAACATGTTTAGTACTCGGTTTGGTTGGTGCTAAAGCATTTTAAATGTCTGCCTGGCTAGCTAGCACCATCCTATTTAAATCTACCGCCAAGCAGCAATGTTAATAACATTGTTGTGTTCCGGTTGTCAGAGATAAGAAAGCCAGTCCCCAAATAAGATGGAGTTAATAGGTACATAATTAAATAAGTACGGGTCAGTACATTTCTACCTTCTACCTCATCTTCACTTAACATCAGGTGTGATTGAGGTCAAGTGCTAACCCGTTGTGCCAAAAAAAATCCTCTCCCATGGTTCGATTAGCATCACTATCTGTTAAACATGTGATACCTTATTCGCCTTTTAGAGACGGGTTGAACCCATACTACTCTGGGACCACGGCTAATGTATATGTGACAGGTAGATCGTCTAATAAGCCATTTCATGAAATGCCTAGGCGGATCGTGATGTTACTTTGAACGTGACAATGTTACTCAAATTCACGGTATTGTGCGAAGGACAAGCTGTACATAGGTACAGTCGGCAACCCAATTAAGGTATCAAGTCTTTATTTATACATATATTTAGCGGAAAATCTAAAGGGAAATTGTTATTCAAGTTTAATTAAAATCTATCTATCACAAGATGACATGTTAGGCGTAAAGGAAAATATAACAAAATCCAACCAAGACCCCTCCAAACAATTTCATAAAAATAACCATTTGAGTATATAAAAATCGAAAAACTATGTAGGATTTTTTACCATAAATGTATCCTATGGCACTTTATAGGTATCACGTCGAATCTAATGACACCATGAACTTCCAAATGGGTCAAGCCATATAGGCTACAGGATGCGCCAAAGGAACGGACATACTTACATATGATATGTAAGTAAAAAAAATATTAGCCTCCTTTCTTGAGCAGTCTTTCCTTCCTTCCAGCCTTCCTTTCTGCCGCCAAGCAGCAATGTTAACAGCATTGTTGTGTGCCCAAATGTGTTGGGGTTTCCGGGTCAGTACGCTTCCACCTTCTACCTCATCTTCACTTAACATCAGGTGTGATTGAGGTCAAGTACTAACCAACCAAGTGCATAAAAAAAAAGTCGGGTAATTAAGCCTACTACTTTAATCTTGTTGCGACTATACCTATTTAGCTGTTATTATGTGTTATCTATAAGCTGACACGATGCATTAGCTAAGAAAATATAACAATACAAAAGCTATTACGCCAAATATCAGTTTTCTATTTGCCACTCATATTCCGAAACACAAAAGACGTACGCTTCGACCCTTTGACAGCTTGTAGGTCATTGTTTGCCAAGGCATACACCAACCAGTCAATCAATACAATGTTTCTTAACTACATTGGCCGAATATGGTTTGTTCTTTTCTATATTTGCCAACAGTAAGGTTTAAATTGTATTTCTAAAATTTTTTCTTTTTTGATGATTTAACGTGCATTTCGTATATTGAATCGAAAGAAAACAGTTTATTCACTACAAGACATAACAACAGGTACATTACAATTTATTAGAAATCAAATTGTTAATATCTATAAAAAACTAACAAAATAGGCTATGATTTGCATAAATATTGGAGTCTACCGACGTAGTGAATGGTTAACGCCTCATCATAATGCTTCGCTCCAAGAGCGCAGCGCTGGTTTTCTGTCGCAACAGTGTAGGATGAGTTGGCTGACTTGTTATGATAAAATAATCTGATTCTTCAAATAGCTTTAAGATGAGTCAATATGGACTAAGAAATGGTTTATCCAATGAAACCGTAAAATGGGCCGTTGCTGGCCAGGCAATTTTATTAGAGCCACGAGAAGCGCAATGATTTTAAGCCGACACAAAATATTAGGTTGATGAAAAAAGCTATTTTTTTTAAAGATTTTATAAATTGATATTAAATGGATCATAATTATCGCTAAGTTAAATATTTTTTTATTACACGTCATTATACATTTTTTTAATGCTCATGTAAAAAAGCACACTCAAATCGGCCAACGCATTACTGAGATACATACAAAGACTGGATACAGACATAACGCTGTCAAATAACGCTCGTAAAATTTTCGTCGGGAATTAAAAACAAAGAGAAAATATAATTAAGTATACGAAAATAGAAATCAAATAAAGAGTTTATTCCGTCCAGCGGCGCCATCATTGGATAAATGAAGATTTCTTTGTAAATACCTACAGAATAAAAAAATCGCTTTGATCTGTAGGTACTCGAGAAGCCTGAACCTAATTATAAATAATACAATAGCCTTGATGGGGGCTATTTTTCAGAATTCCTGACTATAAAAGAAGGCCACTTCTTTTTATCAATAGTTTTAAATTCTCGCAAAATAACCGTAATTAAAACCATTTTGATATTATTTATAATTAGCTGTGGAAGTCTGTGGTCTCTGCCTACCCCTACGGGAAACAGGCGTGACATTATGTATACAGGGCGTCCCAAAGTTATGGGACATGAAGGGGAAGTACCTTAAATATCGTAGATAGTGAATTTTGCTCAAAGAAGACTTTATGTTATTTTTAAAAGTTAGTAATTCTGCATTCATAGATTTTCTAAAAATTATTTGCTTCGGCTGGGAATCGAACCGACTCAAATGTGAAAAAAAAAACACCCTACTTTTATGATGCCAATCGAAAGAATAGCTAAAAAATAATAACTCTGCCTAAGTAACATAGTATTTTAAAAGAAAGGAACAACGTGAAATTAATCATTTTAATCAAATAAAAAACATACATGAAACTGCCGTAGTCAATTAAGTAGGTATTTTTTTGTAAATTAATTAATTAAATGCTCAAAATGTGATCCCTCTTGTCTTACGCAAATCGCCAATCTTTTAATGAGCCCGCTGCCTGTTGATTTTTGTTGTTTCTGTTGAATACAAGTTTTATCATTTCATCTACACGTGCACTTATAATAAGGAAAACTATGTTAGTAGGTACCTATTTTATGAAGTGGGTACTTATTTACGAATAATCAATGCTATCTTTGGAATGATAATATCGCTACTTTTCGAACGTCGTCGGCAATAAATAACTTTCTTGAAATTTGACTCAATCATTTTATGTTGTTCCTTTCTTTTAAAATACTATGTTACTTAGGCAGAGTTATTATTTTTTAGCTATTCTTTCGATTGGCATCATAAAAGTAGGGTGTTTTTTTTTTCACATTTAAGTCGGTTCGATTCCCAGCCGAAGCAAGTAATTTTTAGAAAATCTATGAATGCAGAATTACTAACTTTTAAAAATAACATAAAGTCTTCTTTGAGCAAAATTCACTATCTACGATATTTAAGGTACTTCCCCTTCATGTCCCATAACTTTGGGACGCCCTGTATATGTAGCTGTGGCTTTCTGCCATGGGTCGGATTTACTTAACTTTAAAAGTAAACTGTTCTCGATGGCTCTGGCCGAATCTTCTGATTGTGAAGGTGAAGATCCCAGTGTGACACAACATCCCAGCTTTCAAACATTTCTGCCACTCGTATTACTGGCAATATTACTCGCGGTAGCCTTCTGCTACCGCTACGCTCACTGCATCTAGGCGCAGTCCGTGATGTATACAAAAGCAGGGGGCTTCACTCGATCTTCTTCCCCATGTGATATGTTAAATTTCATTGGCTACACTTTCATTTGCCCAAGGGGGGAATTGGGAAACCTCTTTTCTTACATATGCGAACTATTTCTTTCTTTAATTTGTCTGTAGTCCAAGGTAGCAATAGAGTTACGTAGGGCACCGTCTACCTTCAGTAGGCACCGTGTCGAGTACCATTATCGATCCTAGCTTATAGGAGTTACAGTGGGAGAAGTGTGGAGGCGGGGTTGCCATAGGTCGGCGACATGTGTAGACGTGTTGTTCTTTATTGGGTTAGTACATCAGAGGGCGGAGTGTGAGTTTCGTTTCGACTTAACTTTACTACCGCGTTCACGTTTACGTGACGATTTGTATGGAGAAATGTGCAGCGCCTCTAGCGGATAGTTTGCAAAACGATTTTTTTCGTAAAAGCGAACGCGATGGTAAAGTTAAAAACGAGACAAAACTCACACTTCGCACACAGTATGCATAATTGAAACAGCAATCAAATTTGAAATATTTTAAGAGACGTTAATTTTACCCTTCTCTCTGTACACCATTCATAGATAACATGCTTAGTTTATCTAATTATCTGTGGCAACAATTAGGTATAAATAATATGATCTACAGATCATACTTTACTATAATGTTTTATAATACACTGTTAGTTTTCCAAATAAAAAAATGATAATTGAAAATTAAGTCCTCTGAAATTTCACTTAACCTTTTGACCATAGTTTTGGTTTTATACTGGTTTTAACGATGGTATTTTGAGGTATAATTTTAGGTGAGTGTAATGTATAAACAATATACAATTTTTCCACATCATTCTAAAATACATAAAAACTTGAGGCGTTATTATAAGGTGGGTAATATTGTTAATTCTACTAAACGGCTTGTAAAAAGTAGTACAAATATACCTCTTCATAATGTGACGTCATTTCTCAATAGTCTACGTCTCCTTGCAGTGAAACCCAAAATTATGTAAGGATTCTTTAGTCAAGTTAATCAATAACTTAGTTATCTTGAGAGCGTAGCGAGAATACTAATTTCCGCCGCTCCCCCCCGCGCGTCCCACAAATGGGTCCCCAAACAAAACCGTCTGGAAAATATCGAGCTCGTCGAGATGACTGCTTTTGTTTGAGCTTGAGAGAAAAAAACCTTTCAGTTTTAAATACAAATTCGTGCATTTCCCTGAAACCACACAGTTTATTCCTAATGGGATATATCTTAATAAAAAATATGCATATGATTTTCATATTCAATATTCGTTATTTGCGAATTTCTATTGTTTCTATTGTTTTATATGCAATAATACTCATATGCCTGAATTAAAAGATATGTGACATACTCTTGTTTACCCGTACATTATATTCCATGATGATACGAGTGCCATACGTATTGTTATCCATTTTATTAATTGCAATAATATTTTTTAACATAATCGAGCCAAGTGGCTTCCGTACAAATTTAACCTAACGCCTTTGTCCTAAAAAGCGATTGGCTTTGCTCTCTCGCTCGCTCGCTCGTTTTGCTCGCTCGGCTCGTGCGTTGTCTTTCATGTTCTAACCTAACCTAAACCTTGATCGTTTAGTTTAAACCGATTTTATGATTTTTTTCTAGAAGCAATTTCAACAATGTTTTCAAGGTAGTCTGCAATGATATTACTAGTATGCAAAAAGTCAATAGCCGGGGCGGTGACCATTTCCTGCCATGGGTCGGCGACATGTCTACTTACTTATTGGGCTGGTAGATCAGTATGCATAAATTTAGTCAGCACATGTAAAGAAATTTTGGAAAAATCAAAGAAATAATCGGATTGCTTACCAGTACAAATTAAAATCTGAAATATTTTGAAGAGAGGCGTTTACCGTACAAAGACGACGATACAGAATAAGTACATTTGTAATCTAACCAGTAATATTATAATTGTGACAGTTTGGATGTTTGTTTGTTTGTTGCTCAATCACGGCGAAACGGATAAACGGATTTGGATGAAATTTGGTAAGTAGGTATAGAATACATCCGGTGTGCGAAGTGTGAGTTTTGTCTCGTTTTTAACTTTACCATTTAACTTTACGCAAAAAGTATCTATGAAAAAAAATCGTTTTGCAAACTATCCGCTAGAGGCGCTGCATATTTCTTCATACAAATCATCACGTAAACGTGAACGCGGTAATAGAGTTAAGTCGAAACAAAACTCAAACTACGCCCTCTGGATTAAAACATAGGATATTTTTTATCTCGATAAAGTGAGTAGTTCCCGTAAGATAAACAAATTAAACATATCCGCGATAAAGTTATTCAGGCGACGGCGCCGTGAGCGAGAAGCTAGTTTATATAAAAACAACAATGTAAGTTTAAAATCCCAAGAAACCCGACAGCATAGTTTAAATTTTATACTATAAAACGTGTCCTATGACACTCTGTGTCGGAAGATGAATCAAACAACAAATTGCATTTTTATATCGACCAATTCGTTTAGGCTATTAGAGATAACAGAAATCTACGTACATACTCTCGCAAAACATCACCTTCCTCCCTGGGATAAACGGGTAACAAGCGTTCTGTGGTAAAAATTAACGTTACTATGACGTATTGATAAACCTTTGGACTAATATAATAATCCTTAATGCGTCAACAGCACCATAGCTGACACTTATGGCAGCGTTATAGTCTATAGCATCATCGAGCAGTCAGCCTTGAGACATATCATATAACCATTATCACTCACCTTAACTGGAGACGACGACAGCCATAGCTGGAACAGGTCTGACGTCACTGAAGTACTTCTCGCTTCGTGGTGCGGCCGCGGCGATAAAGGGCCTGAAGACGTAATGCGATGTATCTTGTTCACTTCATCTGTCGTCGCACACTCCTTTAAATACCTTTCTAATACCTTTGGTTTACTTTCTAATAAGTGTTTCAGCTCCAACAAATCTTCCTCAGTACAATCATCGGGTGTAGATCTATCTATCACTTCTATATACTCGTCAGCGCATTTTGTTATTATTTCACTAGTCTTTAACACGTCGTATACGACCTTATTGCCTAAAGCAGGACTAGATCCATCTAAAAGTTTAATGTAGTCATCATTATCACATTCTCTGGCACTATCTAGCTCTGTCTCACAACCATTCTGTTCTGTGATCTCTAGGATCGTAATTGGTGGGTTTTCTTTTAGCATGTTGTTATTTTCAACTGTTTCTATATCATCGGGTAACTCGTAAACTAGTCTCATTAAATCATGGGAGCGTCTGAGGTTGTGTGCGTCTATTTGTTTGTCAGTTTTGTTGCTCTCGGGTGTTTCTTCGACGAAGTTAGTGACATCTGATTTTTTTGCGTCCACATCGATTGGTTCTTCGGATGTCATGGCAGTTTCAATGGGTTACGGTGGGGTTGGATGGTGATGATGATGGTGCGTCCGATGCAGTGTCCGGCATTTCTTGTTGAAGGTCACATTCAGTTAGGTACCTGAAACAAAATAAATTTATGTTATGTTAAGTAATACATTATCGAGAATGTGATATACACCCCATCAACAGCCCTTGTCCCTGGATTGGGGGATTTGTGTCAGATTAGTGGTCGCTTGATAGTCAGTGCTTTTAAGTCGCTTTTGTATCTTCAATATAATGCAACCGGGACCAATGGCTTAACTTAACCGAAGCACGGAAAAAGCTTATATTGAAATACGTCTTGCGTCTTGGGTGGGTACCTAAGACGCAAGACGTTGCTTAACTTCGTTAATCGAAAGCAAATAGAGCCACAAGTGTTTCAGTGTGACCAATATCTAGTAAAAAGAGGACCGAGAAAACGGAGGCTTGAAACGGAAATTCCAAATATTATGATAAATCAATATTCAAATTTTTAAAACTGACACAAATAATCAAAATTATGTCGGAATTAAGGTACATTTATTTGTATTATTTTTTAAATAACTTTTTTGACCACTGAGGCGCCCTCTGGGACTTGGCGCCTGGAGCGGACGCTCCGTTCGCCCTATGGTAAAACCAGCCTTGACTATGTAATATACAACAGTCCCCAACATCAACTTCGAAAACAACATTTGGAAACATTACTTTATCATCATAAATGGTTTATTGCGTAAGCGTTCTCAATCTAAGTATTTGTAGTTGGACATCAAAGGGCCATTTCGTCGCCTTCGACATAATTCCACGAAGACATCATTTTCGAGCTTATTACGGTTTGTCCCTCTAACGTCACACACGGTGTTTGGTTAAGGTCTATTACGCACTAGGATCTGACGATTGTCTCTGTCTGTTGTTTTAGGTTCTTAGTAAACTTGAAAAGGACCGTTTGCTTAGTAGCCTTCAATGCTGTAATGCTTAAATTCCTAACGATTCTTCGAAGAATTCCAAATTGGAAAAAAAAATACCAATAACTTCTTTATATTTATGAAAAATTTCACGACTCAATAAACGATTTTTAGAAAATGTAAATTCATTTTTTATTAAAATTGTTTCAGGAGATTATTAGTGTCGTCTCAATGTAAACAACATTGGGTTTGCGATTCGGAGGTCGCGGGTTCGATCCCCAGCGGGGCACATGTTTAAGTACTCGGTTTGGTTGGTGGTAGGGCATTTTAAATGTGCATGTGGCTAGCTACCACCATCTTATCTAAATCTGCCGCCAAGCAGCAATGTTAATAGCATTGTTGTGTCCCGGTTGTCAGAGATAAGATAGCCAGTCCCCAAAATATGTTGGGGTTTCCGGGTCAGTAGATACGCTTCCACCTTCGACCTCATCTTCACTATACATCAGGTGTGATTTAGGTCAAGTACCAACACGTTGTGCATAAAAAAAACCTATAATAAACCTAAAGGAAGCTATGCAATGTTTAGAAAACATTCTTATTCTATTGCTGACAGGTCTATCCTTCTACTTTAAGATTACAAGAAGTTACAACACAAAAATTAGGTATTTTGTTGACTATTATTCACCTGTGGCGTAATTTGTAAATAGATATTTAGATAGGTTTATACAACAAACACACTATCTAAGTATACAATACATCTGGGTGCTACTGAACGAGGAGAGTTTACAAACTAAACGAATATGTATGTACTAATCTCCATACTAAACGGGAAATGGAAAGTTTCGGAACATCAGGGACCGAACTCGAATATAGATGCCATCGAGGACTCAGTACCTCTCAACATTAATCGCAGGAAAGAAAGGGACGCTTCCACTCCTCGAAACATTTAGCCGGCAATAAAACGTCATCAACATAAACAATCTCGTTACAGCGAAAGCTTTACGGGAATATCTTTATAACTTTGTTTAATTTGCAGTCAAGCACTGAAATATTCCCAATAAAAAATAAATAAATAATCTTTATTGTTAAATCGGTATAATGTTATAACAGAAGCATTATTCAAAAAATTCTGGTCCAAATATACTATTTAATTTGAGAGAGACAGACATCTGAATTTGGAAAATAAACCTGTTTTTCAGATTGCAAGGCTCCTTTAGGTGTAGCAGGTAGTACCTATAATTTGAAGGGTAGCTTCATCTCGTAGCTAATGAGTGATTTATTCTTAGTTTACCAACAAAATGGTGTAGCTACAGGTATAATAAAGTTTTATCAGTAAATCATAAATAATTTTCAATTGTATTTTTTGGTTATTATTAAACTCAGTAATTGGTGTAAATAAATAACCAAATACGTCCATGATTTCCTGTAGAAACTCAATTTTATTGTGCTCGTCTGTAAGGGTTTATCTGTATCCGACTGTACACTGTGTATTTGAATTTATGTGTTAACTATGCCCACAGACCAACCTGTGACTATGCCAATGGGCGCTCTATGGTACAACAGAACCGGACCAACCCCCCGTTCCAACAAAAATTTGTCATCGCCAGCCCGTCTTCCCAGCCTGATGATTAGGGCAAGGCCTTCTAAGGAAGCGATGAAAATTGCTTAATGTGATAAGATAAGATAAATTGTTTATTTGCGAGAATACAGTAGTATCATAGATCGTATTTTTTAAAAAGCTCATTGAATTCAACCTGCAAACAGACATGCAAATAGACATGCAAATATTAGTCAGTGATTCTACATTATCAACACAAAACAATTACGGAAAACAGGGACAATCAATTGTAGATACAATAGAGCCGATGTATGAATAAATGAATATGAATGCCAAAAACATTATAAATTATTATATTATCTTATATTCCATATATATATTCCTTAAAGAAACAACAAATTTATAAAACACAATTTAAAATATCTATATCTTATAGAGAAAATACGCCGTCCAACACGCTTCTGTGAGGCATAGTACCTAGTACGCTAGGACTATTGCCCCGCTGAATGCATAAGCTCAGCTGCTGAGCAAAGTAGGCACCAGCTCTCACATCTCCAGAGGCGTGGACCAGTCTAACGGATAAATCCTTTACAAATTGTTTCGTGTCAGAAGACCACGGGCCCAATGTCTCCACTGCAAGCGCCGCAAAGTAGTGCTCGAAAAGCCACATAGTCAGGTTCGATTTGAAAACGCTTCCATGCAGCGTTTTAAATCCGTCCGGAAGATTATTGTATATGGAAAAATACAAATAATAAAAACATTTTTCTCATAAATATACTTACAGCTGGGAGGCTAGTATAATAAATTCATATGTTTCGGTTTAGTTTGCCACTGAATAACATTGCCGTGCTTCATAAAATATTTAGTGTGGGAATCAATCAGGCTTTTATATCCAGTAGTGGATTTTTATAAACCTTGGACAACTTCAAAATCAAAAGCCAAAATCATACACATTATGAGCCGGATAGTTGCTGGAATAAACTCTATGCACACATCAGTGTTTTCCGACCCTCAAGAAGAGTCAACATGAATAATTTGGTAGTCCATGTAATTATTCTAGGTGTAACATATAATTTATTATGTATGTAGGTTAGAATACCTATGTATAATATTACCTATTTATTAGTAGGCACCTACTTAAACATTCTTGTGATATGTGTTCTATTTGTAGGATAATATCGTTATGTTATTTGTAGTTACAACGTACATAACTATCAAATATCCACTTAATTTTAGATATTGCTTTTAAACCGCCTCCGTGGCTCAATGTAAACAACATTGGGCTTACGATTCGGAGGTCGCGGGTTCGATCCCCAGCGGGGTACATGTTTAAACACTCGGTTTGGTTGGTGGTAGGACATTTTAAATATCCGCCTGGCTAGCTACCACCATCTTATCTAAATCTGCCGCCAAGCAGCAATGTTAATGGTAATGTTGTGTTCCGCTTGTCAGAGATAAGATAGGCAGTCCTCCAAATGTGTTGAGGTTTCCGGGTCAGTACGCTTCCACCTTCGATCTCATCTTCACTTAACATCAGGTGTGATTGAGGTCAAGAACCAACCCGTTGTGCATAAAAGTAAAATATTATGTTTAATCATGTAATGGGGGACTTGATGACCTGAAAAATATGCTACTGCTTAGTTTAGGCATCAGTCACTATATTTTGTGAATTGTAGTGAGAAAATAAATGAATTTTGTATTTGTACTCTTAGTTCACCGTTCCGTTCACCGTTCACTGAGGTTGCCTGGAACTGATCTTTTTTAGAATTGAGCATTGTTTGTTTATATTAGGCAAAGAAAAATAACTGAAATCGCGCAAAAAATCAAACTGTTTATATCCTTGCCTATAGGTATGAAACGTTGATCTTTTACGTACCTATCTACCGAATAAAATGTATAAAACATTTTTTTTTCTGTTCTCTACTCTCTCTTTATCGGGATAAAAAATAACCTTTGTCTCAATCCAGTCAAAAAGAGCAGAGAGCTTGATTAGCGTACACGTGGCTGCAAAAGTATAACGTAACTGCCCGAGAGCGAAGCAGTAGGTGTGGTTGTCGGACCCGAGAAGGGGGAGAACCGTCACAGAGAAGGGACAGATAAGAACTGTAGGGGGATCTAGCAGTGCACGGGTGAGAGAGCCACAGAACAGAGCCCCGTGAACCCCCGCGATTCAGCCAGTATACCTAGACGGTGGTATGGCCATGGGTGGTGGTGGGACTGTCTCAATCCAGGGTATATTCTACCTTCATACCAAATTTAATCCAAATCCGTTCATCCGTTTCGCCGTGATTGATCAACAAACAAACATCCAAACTTTCGCATTTATAATATTAGTTAGATTGAAATAGAAAGAGAACTCATCGCCAACCTGTCAAATTCCACATATGGCGAACGAAGTGTCAATGAAGTTCATTGCCATTGAAGTAAAATTCAATAAACACGAGAGCGTTCTGGCAGTCTCTTGTATACTGTCGGAGTCGTGATCATCTCCATTGTATTGTACGCTGTTTTCCATTTCGCATTATACATTCTCTGACCACTTGCAAGGTTGGATGGAAGAGATCTCTCCTATGTAACTTGAGAGCAATAAAATAAAAAAATAATAAATGTCTTTGCACAAACACACAGCGCCATCTAGATCCACAGTAAGCATCTAGGCTTGTTTTATGGATACCAGATGGTTGATAAACTACACAAATACATTTTTTTTGTAAATAAATACATGTATAAATGAAAAACATCCATAACTCGGGAAGACATGGTTGTATTCATCATACAAACATACGCCCCTAGCGGGATTCGAACCCGCAACCATTTGGCATAGTAGCAGAGTTTCTAACCACTACACCAAACTAGTCGTCAATGTATCATTTATGTGTAAGTATTTGCAATAATAAATTAGTATCAATAAACGTGTGTCAAAACCCTTAGGCTGCCGTTTCACTGCCAAGCAAGATAGATATTATATTTTTGACACAATATGACAGGTTGTTTCGAGGAAACGTCGTTTCGTGGCGGGCTGACGGCCATTAATACCACGAGGGTGACGTTAACAAGGGTAGGTATAGATGGGTACAGGTAGTATTGCTATTAAATTCCAATTTTCTTAAGTGCACCCTTCTCGTAGCAGAGTCCCGAACATGTTTTCGAAAACCATTTAACTAACTAATAGATCCCATAGATTTTTTTTTCATTTTTATAATTCTCACCAAATGAACTGAATGCACGTTTGACTAACGCATCGTTTGAGTTTCCTCAAAGAATCTTCATCAAAGAAAATTACAAAAAAGGCAAGTTTATGAATTGTTTTTTTTTTTAATTTGCCTTTTTTGTAATTTTCTTTGATCAATGATCTCTGCCATTAAAAGCAACGTAGGACATTGTACACAATGCCAACAGTTTTAAGGTCTAATATTCCTTCGATGAACTGCAGGAAACTCAAACGATGCGTTGGTCAAACGTGCATTGGTCTTCAGTTCATTCGGTGAGAATTATAAAAGTGAAAAAAATCTATGGAATCTATTAGTTGGTAAAATGGTTTCGAAAACATGTTCGGAACTCCTCGTAGCATGCCATCGAGTAAATTTTCGATGACTTCCATTTCGCTACCTAATATGACCTATTTTTTTCCTTACGGTAAAAAGCTCATCCGGTATAAAAAAAAATCTATTTGCCAACTACTAACAAAATTTTCATAACTCGCAAAAGCCTTATTTAAAATTCATCAAACTTCTTCAAATTACGAGAATTAACTCGGCGTCTACCCTACTGAGGAAGAATCCCAACTAAGCTAAACTCAACTACGTAATGACCTACTTTTAGGTGTTCCAAACTAAAACATAGCGGCATACTTGTTTAGACTGTTTCCTACTAAACTCAATTAGAACTTTGAAAGTAATAGGACTACCTATTTAATATTAGCAATGTGTAGTTCCTTGTGAGTCATGTTACCCTAGTCAATCGAGGAGGACATGAATAGACTGTAGAAGTCCACTGCTGGGCTTGTACATATGGAGCGATGTGGAGAAAGCGTATGATTACGTAAAATCAAAATATATCTTTAAAATTAAAAAAATATTTGGGGCACTTACACCAATCATCTATAATAAAAGTAACGAATACAATTTATAATAAAAAGCACTAGTAAGTAATCTTCTTTTTTTTAACGGTTCACAAAAATGGACACAATTCAAAATATTTCAGTCTTACCCAACATTACGACATAATTAACTGAATGTATCCTACTGGATGTGAACACAGCATGCACACAGGTAAACAGTTTCAATACTTAAGAAATCTTCAAATGAGCTGTGCCCATCAGGATCCATGATGATATTTTAGTCAACACCTTATTTACACATTGTGGAAAAGCAATAAAGTATTGAGTGTCCTAGTATATCCTAGAATAGTCGGTCCTATTCTAAGGATTAGGACCAACTTGTCTGTTACCAGTTATGGGTGTGGCTAAGGCCGGGAACGATATGGCCAAGTATTTTAATTCATCAAGCCTTATGTTACCTCTGTTAGGACACAGCCTCTTTTAATCGGGAGAGAGTACGAACCATAGTTCTCTATTTATTTTATTATTTTTTCTTTATGCATAACGGTGTAGTATATTGATAACCTCGCCTTATTTCGGTGTTTAACCGTAGCGTGTGAACAAGCCTATTTATTACCAATGTAATAAATAGGCTTGTTCACTATTAAAGGGCCTTGTTCGTGCAACATCACTATAGAAAACGTGTCTTATTTACGGAACCCTCCGTCCTTCGACCAACCACCATCTTTAATACCACATGGCGACCAACAACATTATCACAACGGGTTAGCACTGCGGTTAAGTGAAGATGGGGTCGAAGGTGGCAGTGTACTGACCCGAAACTCAATCTTATTTGGGGCTATCTTATCTCTGACAACTATACATGTCCATTGCGGATTGGTGGCCACCACCTGGCTTTGGAAACAAAACGGAAACACTTGTATTAAAATGCCATTGCACTATTACTATAACTATGTATGTACCTACATACAAAGGTGCAGCGTACTGACCCGAAAACTCAATCTTATTTGGGGCTATCTGATCTCTGACAACTATGCATGTCCATTGCGGATTGGTGGTCACCAACTGGCATTGAAAACAGAACGTAAACACTTGTATTAAAATGCCACTATTACTATGTATGTACGTACATGTAGTAGTAGTAGAATGTACGTTAAATTGTCGGTCGCGGTTGTTTTCAATAACGGCGGCTTGAACACATTCATTGCTTAGAATGCGTTCAAGCCGCCATTATTGGAAACAACCGAGACCGACAATTTAACGTGCCCTCCAAAGCACGGAAACTCTCATGTGAAAATTCCGCTGTCACCCATTCAAGAAAGATTTGCACGTATACTCAGTACTCAAAAAAACCCAATGTTGTTTACATTGAGCCATGGAGGCGGTTGTGGCTTTCTTTATCGGCGGCGGATCTTTATTGTGATAACGATTATGGAGTATTAAAAGCTTGTTTTTAAATATATTTTTAATGTAAAACTTATTCTTTGTACTTTTATATATTTTTACCTTTGGCAATTCAGGTAATTTTTGTTTGCTTTCTCTTCGCTGGTTGATATAGTAAATTAAAATATTATTTTCACCACCCAAAGGACCGCCTGTCATCTAATTACAGTCTAAGTATCACAAAATATTTATGAAATTGTATCCATTTATATATATATTACTTTTATATTTTGAAGTCATACATGCGATCATATTATATCGGTGAATATAGACCGCAAAAGGGAACTCGCATTCAGTTAAATATTAAGATGATCATCGATCGCACATTGTCCTCCTAACACACACAACACTAAACTTTATCAAGCATCATAAACAGTAAACATAACATAAAAGCAAGTTATCGGTATATTTCAAAATCTTTCGTAGCTAGCTGGCGAAATATTCGCTATATTAAATTTTATATAATATCAATTTGACTTAGGTAATAATATTTATGACTTCTTTTCAACTGTACTTGACGTCCTGAGCCAATCGTCCCATTGCCATTTTTTTATGCACTACGGTTTGTTACTTGACCTCAATCACACCTGGAATTGCAATTGCAATGGAAATGGAAACATTTGGGGGAATCAAATCATGGCTTCAATGACTTCATGACAGGTCACGGTCATTACAATAAACATCTGTTCAATATAGGTGTCACAGACAGCCCCCTGCGCAGAGCGTGCATGGAGGCCGAAGAATCAGTCGCCCACGTGCTTTTGGAGTGCGAGGAGGTGGCCTCACATCGAGCCACCCATCTTGAAGGACCCCCGTAGCCTGTGGCAACATCCCAAAGTTGCTCGGCTTCCTTCAGGAGCTTGGGTAGCAGTATTAAGTATTCCCCCGTACACAAAATAGGCGCACTTAAACGTCAAGTTGCGGAAACCAGCCCGCCATACGAATAAGAATTGACGTCATGTAACCAAGAACCTCAGTGGATCTAAATATCTCTCAAAGATGACAAATGATGGAGTTGTGTGTGTGTTTTTGTGACAGTTTGGTCGAATTAGGAATTAAGAAAGAAGGATTAGATAGATAGATAAAGCATTTATTTAAGCCACTGCGTTCACGCACACACGCACATATAATTATAAAGAAATATACATATAAATAAAAGTAAAGAATAGAAAATACCTAAAGAGAGATTAGCAAGTTGAAGTGGCAGTGGGTAAGGCACATCGTTCGAAGAACTGATGGCCTATGGGGCCTTAAAGTTCTCGAGTGGAGACCACGCACCGGCAAGCGCTGCGTAGGACGTCCACTCACAAGGTGGACAGATGGCCCAATACAGGTTGCGGGAATCGCTGCATGCAGGCAGCTTCCAAGCGGTCACTCCAATAATATCATATAAGGTATATGTTCAGCAGTAACCGTCCTGTGGCGTACAAAGCAAATGTGGTTGGTAGTGCTGGTAGGGGAAGACCACGGCAAACGTACCATAACCACATCGGGGACGTCTTAAAGAAAGGCCAAGTCAAGAGTACCCTAAACCGACGAGCATGTATGAACAACTTTATGAGAGTGAAGGAAGCAGAAGAGGTGTGTCAGGATCGTAGCAAGTGGAAGTCTGTGGTCTCTGCCTACCCCTACGGGAAAGAGGCGTGACATTATGTATGTATGTATGTAATGTGGCTGATATGATGATAACCATTTTTTTCTAGAATCTATCATTAGCTTTGTTTAAATATTAACTGTCGTCATCAGACTAGTAGAAAAAATATATTTCTTTCTAATTTTTGGTCAATGGAATTATGGAATTATTGTTTGCGTTCGAAAGTGTGCGGGTCCGTGTGTAGTGCAATAGGTACACCGGTCAATAAAGCAATTGTGGTCGTTACACAACCAGGATCGTCACGAAAGTGGTCATCGTTCACTGATCCGTCACTTGTTAGTCATAACGGGTGGCCGACCACTTATGCAACTGTTCTCCTTTCAACCTGTCGCGCATGGGAATGTGGTGTTTTCTGCTTGTAAATGAAGTGCCAATGAACTAGTCTCAAATATAGCGAGACCAGTGTTTCCACTGAGGGCCTCAGTGGAAACACTTATTATTTTCTTTTATCTATACTATACATATTTCGAGACCCAAATTACAAAATTTTTAATCGATTACGGAGACTTAGTTTTACATGTACCTGCGACGTATCCAGATTGTACCATCTGGATGACTAGATAATATGTTACTAATTAGGTATAATACCTAGTTTATGGTCTTCACTAAATTCAATATGAAATCTTTATTACAGTGATTTGATCCTTATGATTCGTCTTTATCTACAGGTTTATTTTTTGTGTTTGGTTGTTGTTGTTGTTTGTTTCATCGATTCTTGTTCAGACAAGAGACTTGTAAAAAATCTGCGAAGTTCCTCATTTTCATAATATAAACAAAATGTTGTAGTCCGTCTAAAGTCCGTTTTTGTATAGAGCAAGTATCAAGATAATAAATTAATAGCCTTGTAGTACAATCCCAATAAGAAAGTAGTTGTTACAAAATATTGAAGTTTGGTCACAGAATTAATATAGTTTGGTTCAAATAACACTAAACAATCTAAAATGTTTATTAAAGCAATTCAATGATGGCACACATGAAGTTTTTTTTTTAATTATGTTTATATCATATTAGTCAATTTACAAATTAATATTCATGTCATAAAGACACCAAGTAGAGGTATAATTCAATGGCTATATAAAGAAAAATATGCGGCTGTCGGGTGCTCCATTATATTATGCATATAGGAGCTTCGCCTGTCCTTTTATTGACTTCATCGCCAACTGTCAGATTCAGCTAATAGTAGTTGAACGAAAGAGATGGCAATGGCTTTACAATTGAAATCCGACAATTAGCTCCCCGGATGGATGCGGAGTTGTGGAATCACCTCTTGTGCCCTCGAGTCGGTCATCTGATAAAGGGAAAATTTGTTATGCTTATATTATATTGATTTATGCCTGTTCAGCAGTAAAGTCGACTTGAATATTTGGCAGTTACAGATCAACAGGGCACTTGTATAAATAAATAAAAGGTATTTATTCACTACAAAGTTAATTTAACAAGTAATTAATTGATAATAAATTAGGTCAAACTGTGATGAGAAGGTAGGGACTCAGCAGATTTGCTGATTTTCAGTCCCCCTCAAGTAGAGTAGTTGCTGCCACCAAGGAATTAATTACTATTACTCTATGAATAAATTTAAACCTTAACTAAAAGTAAAAAAAAAAACAAAAATCAACTCAAAAACAACTGCAAATGATAAACCATAAAAGTTAGACACGAGAAGGTATCATATAGGTAGGTATTTCGTAAAATTTCAATACTTATGTGTGAATGTGCGAGTGAATTTAATTGTTCTCAAATTATTATTACTAATTTAAAAAAAATTAAATCATATCTACATATTAAGTTAGGTAGATACACTTTCTATAACAATGCTAATTTTATTTTTAAAATTTTAGTACTTTTTAAGTTATTTACTTTATGTTTATTTCTAACATAAGCATAACATTGTTAATATTGTTAATGAGAGCGGATACACCTGTCACTGGTATTTTCATACCTAAAAGGTGGCCCGACATTGTCTGACACTTTGTACTAAAGTTGAAATGAAAAAATTTTGTATTTGTATTTGTAGATGATGAGATGGCTATTGATTGAGCCGTTTCCAAGATATTTGGCTTTTACATAAATTCAAAGTTATCGAGAAGCAGAATCTAAGTGTTACTTACTACTAAATTCCTGATGACTTATAATGACGTTTAGAATGTTTATTTTCATTGAACAAAATATCGGATAATATCTTCGTGACTTCGAAGAAAACAGCAAACTCTGAGTTTTATGTTCTTCTCTGGGGATTACAGCGTTGTGAATAAGCGGTAAATTTAAAAGCGACCATTCTTCTAGGTGATCATTTGTAGATGCATATCTATAAATTATATTCATACCTTTATTCCACATGGAGTGGTCAGAGAGCCTTGCTTGAGGAGTACTTTGAATAACATCCACATTTCACCTTTCGAAATAAAAAGAAATGCACGCGTGACAGAGGGTAGCCCATCGCTTGAAACGTACTAAAACTAAACTACATCAAAGACATGGATTGGTTCTTTTTATAAGCCGGAAACCGAAATAAAGAACTTTTTAATTTCCATTTGTCATCCTGACTGTACCTTCGACATGACATAGTTCACGGGTCACACCAGCAAGTCATCTATCAAACTCAATATGATGGAAAATCGCTGCGGAAAACGTTCGGAAATTTGTCAACAACAAGCAATTTACTTGAGAGCCCTCCTACTTCGTGGAAACATGGAGCAAACAACTTCTTAAAGTATTTTTGTAGACACTAATTCTATATGGGTCATGTCAAGAATCAGTTATACAATTTTGGTAGTTAATTAATAAGGAGCTGGTGGGGAGACTTGTTGACGCCAACCGTAAGTCGAGAGCTGACTCTCCCCTCGAAATAACCATTGCATTACGTAACGTGCATTGTGTTGCTGTTGTGGTCTCCGCGACAGTAATTGTCCCATAAGAGAGATCAAGGACACAATGATCTATGGTGACTTTCACTTACCAGGTCGAGTAAGGAATGAAAAGTGCATAAAAGAACGAAAGCAAACCACGTATCGAGAAGTCCAGTGTAGGACATCCAGTCATCTCGGGGCGATGTAGTCATCGGACGCGGCCCGGGAGAGGATGACACCCCTCCCCATTGGTTTCGTAGCATCGGGCCCTGCCCCGCTTCATACCTACGGAGGGTGCGCTAGACGGTACGTGTAAAGCATTTCCCCGCAAAAAAAAAGGACTTCCACTCATAAGTTCGCCGGAAGTCGCTGGATGCAGGCCGCTTCCACTAGATTCCTCTGGAAATCTAGGGGAGAAGCCTACGTTCAGCAGTGGATATCCTATAGCTGACATGACAAAAGACAACACTCTCAGTGCTGTGGTTTCGGCACTAAAATAGAATAGAACCAACCCGTAGTAAAAGGCGACTAAGGGACTTTCCACCAAAAACAAAACATCTCTAGTTTTGTACGTTTCAACGGCGATTGGCTCACCCCCTGTCATGTGTGCATTTCTGTATATGTCATAAGGTGACCCGTAGATGTTGTTTCAGTAATAAACTCTTAATGTTTGGAACACCTCTGTCCACCCCATTTGGGATAAAGGTCGTGACATTATGTATTATGTGTAACGCTCTTAGACTGAACTAGAGGAATAATAAATTGAGTATTATTTCCTTCTTTCTCTTGGAATAATTGAAAAGTCAAAATTTTCTCCAGTTCTATTCAACAACTATGAGGTTAAACATTTTTAACAGCCTTTTTTTTTTTTTTCGAATGTAACGAACATTATCTTGTACCCTCGAACATGTTTGTGGAATAAATCATCATAATTGTTGGACACGCCGGCCGATGACACATTGACGTCATCAACCCTCCGAAATATCGGGGAATTCACTCCCGGTAATTGCAGTTGTAATTGTATTTGCTCCCGTTGCCCGCAATTCGTTGACGATTAAATATGGCAAATTGAGTAATCAAAGTTTCGGTGTTATTTAAGTCTCGTAAAATTGCCGTAGCAAAATTAAACTAAATGAATGAGACGCTATTTCTCAGAGATGAGGACTTAACTTCTAATAATATTATGGAGTTCTCCCTCCGCCTCTACCTTCGTGGCTCAATGTAAACAACATTGGGTTTACGATTCGGAGGTCGCGGGTTCGATCCCCAGCGGGGTACATGTTTAAGAACTCGGTTTGGTTGATGGTAGGGCATTTTAAATATCCGCCTGGCTAGCTACCACCATCTTATCTAAATCTGCCTCCAAGCAGCAATGTTAATAGCATTGTAGTGTTGCGGTTGTCAGAGATAAGATAGCCAGTCCCCCAAATGTGTTGGGGTTTCCGGGTCAGTACGCTTCGACCTCATCTTCACTTAACATCAGGTGTGATTGAGGTCAAGTACCAACCTGTTGTGCATAAAAAAAAAAGAGAAGAGTTTCTTGATGTGATGAGAGAGAGAGATACTGTCAACTTTCGACGAGAACTCTTAATAATAATTAAATTATTAAAAAAAAAACTGGTGAAGTGATTTCGTTAGCAATGAAGTTAGTAATAACAAATAAAAATAATTTTGTATTTTACTTATCTATTTTAGTACGGAGTAAATATTTTAGAATTTTAAAGAAAAATTAAGGGCACTGTTATTGGAAAGGTGATTGATGATTTTTAAAACAAAAATAAATCGATTAAGCTCATTTTATTTAAATGATTAATTTTTACATACTTGGTTTTTATGAATAATTTTGTTAATTGAGGTGTTTTTTGTTTTATTTGTTTGTTTTATTTAGACGACCGATTGGTGTAGTTGATAGTGACCCTGTCAGCGAAACCAACGGTTGCGGGTTCGAATCCCGCGACGGGTAAATGTTTGTGTGATGCATATGAACATTTATTCCTGAGTCATGGATATTTATATAAATATTTAAGTATGTTTATCCGTTATCTAGTATCCATAGTACAAGCTTGGCTTAGTTTGGAACTAGATGATTGAAGTGTCCGAAATATTTATTTATTATTTATTTATTTATAATACTTGACACATCTAATTATTTACATTATCCTAAACAAATTATTTTAATTGGTAATAATATAGACATATTTTAATAAAATTTTTAAATTGTAATTTTTATCTAATGTTCTTATACAAAGTTATTGTTTTTTTGTATAATTTGAATTGAAATTTAAGTGTTTAATAACTTAAAAACCACAAACCTGTATTTATTGATCTGGCTGCTGATTTGATGCTGATGTGAATTGGAAGTTGATATTAATACAAAAATTAAGTATTTAATATTTATGAAACCTCAATGGGTATTTATAGACATGCTCTTAATGCCCATCGATCAGTATTCTGGGTATTTTTGGACCTTACATGGAAATAGGATTATTGAAATAACTCAGAATTGGTAAGCAGATGCTACACATCCCTTTACTTGTCAAGTTGAAACGTGGTCTCACATAACAATAGATAATTGTAGTGGCGCGTCACGTGACACACGATATGTACACGTAATTACGTATTCAGTTTGGTATACCTGAGCGGAGATCACAGCGGTTGTAATTAGTTTCCTAGCACCAGTTAACTAATCGATATTTTCTGAAATATAACTGTATGTTGCTTTAGAGTTAGTTTGTGAACTTTCGTAGTAGTTACATAGCTAGATGACAGATATCATCCGGCTCGAAGGACCATGTAGCGGGCTTGTGTAGGTGTTGATTTGACCACGTAGAGAATGGCCGGGTTGTCGTAAAAAGGAAACACGCTCTTTCCATTTAAATTCAACTTTATTAATTCACACCAGAATGCCAACATGCTGCGAGCGTACGAGGTGTTGGCTTATACTAACGAGTACTATGTATTGGTAGGTCGGAATCTATCGGCAATTATGCTCGAGCAGAGGATAAGCGTGTTATTACATCAACGCAATCTAAGTCGCATCGATCTTACAATCAATATAGTAACTATATGAATTATGGTTAGCACTTGACCTCAATCACACTTGATGTTAAGTGAAATTAAGGTCCAAACATGCTCACCCGGCACTCTACACGGTATTGAGGGACTGGCTGCCTTATCTCTAACAGCTGGAACAACAACGCTAATAACAAAATTCAAAAAATACAAAAAAATTTAGAAAACTTGTTTATAATCTACCTGTTAGCTCGACTGGACCCTAGTTATACCTTTGAGCTGCATTATAGGTCCAATGCACCCTCATATTACACCTCGTTAGATGGCGCCCCTGTTCATGGGTTAGTCTGCAAATTCTGCAATACGTGATTCCCTCCCTAAGATAGGGTTGACAGGGGTAACTATAAAAGCACCGGCGAAATTGCGCCGACTGTATAAAATTATTATTATTATTATTAGGAGCCCATACTGTCCCACTGCTGGGCAAAGGCCTCCCTCCTCTCTCTCCACGGCTCTCTATTGCAGAGGATAAAATAAAATGGATAAAATATTCAAAGAAAAAAATTATTGGTTTAAATGACAATTTTGAGCCCTAAATTTACTTTAATAAGGTTACTGTCAATTGAAATATTATCTTTTAATGTGGAATAACTTTATCGCGGATTTTTTTTTTATTAAAGACTGGTTTCGCGTTTGGCTACAATCTCACCTGATGGAAAGTGACGATGTTGCCGAAGATGTATCACGCGCACCCAGTAAATGCCTATTTACTCTAGACTTGAAGATCCCAAGGTTGTAAGTGTCGGGAAAAACCGACGCGGGCAGTGAGTTGTTATTGAGATAAAAAATATCCTATGTCTTAATCCGGGGTAAGTATACCTATTCTACTTATATACCAAATTTCATCCATATCCATTCATCCGTTTCGCCGTGATTGAGCAACAAACAAACAAACACCCAAACTTTTGCATTTAAAATATTACATAAAACCGTTCGAAAATGACGATGATGCCGAACATGTAAGTAATCTTAAAGAACCCGCTCATAACAGTAGTAAATGACGCTACAGCTTGATGACAAACTTAGGTAAAATCTGGGCGAAGTCGGTAAAATCTCGAAATCTGGCAACCCCGCAATAGATTACATCACTGCATCTAATTTATATTTCAGTCATGCTTGCCTGACAGCACCCTCGGGGCAGTGCACTTAAGGGTCAAAGATTTGTGGTTTCATAAACAAATACACCGGCCAAGTGCTACTCCATAAGATTTTCGTGAACATTTTTATACATTTCAAGTTGTAATTTCTGTTCTTTTTCCAAATTAAATTGTTAGTGCAACATTTGCAAAAACAGTATTTTCAGTAATTTGTGGCTCAATGTAAACAGGTTCGATCCCCAGCAGCAGCATAAATAAATAAATATTTCGGACACTTACACCAATTATCTAGTCCCAAACTAAACAAAGCTTGTGCTATGGATACTAAATAACGGATAAACATACATAAATATTTATATAGACATCCATGACTCGGGAATATCGTATTCATCACCTAAATATTTACCCCTCGCGGGATTCGAACCCGCAACCGTTGGTTTCGTTGACAGGGTCACTATCCACTGCACCAACCGGTCGTCTCAACAATCATTGAATCCTTTATTGCACACATTTACAACCAGATTCCCTAAATAACCTATTTTCAGTAGTATAAAGAATATAAGTATAAATAGAGACAGTAGTGTTCTAGTTTGTCACTTGACCACCATAAATTATAATATATGATATAGGCAGACGAAGATACTCGCAGACATAAATAGCTATTGTCTATTGCGATCAAAGGATAACGCGAATTCAAGTGACCATTTCCGTGTTACGATATGATCCAACAACAACAAGGGTATTAGGCTTGTTTATGATTAGGTAACTATTATTATTGTAGCTAACTACTACTAGGTATTACATTTTGGTCTAGTAGCTATTATTTTGGGAACTATTTCAAACAATCTATTAATCGTTTATAGCTCTCATCCCATTGGGGGATTTCACATGCCTTAGAATTTTTATTTCTCAGGCATGCGGGTTTCCTTACGATATTTTCCTTTTTAAGAGCATTCGGATAAATGCATATAAGTAATTAAATTTAAAAACTCATTGGTGCATGGCCTGCCTGGGAATCGAACCCGGACCTCCCAAATTGGAAAACCGTGTCTTAACCGCTGAGCCACCGACGCTCTTATTTATAGCTTTATAATGTTACATTTTGCTTTTAAGAGAGTAACTGTAAGGTAATATCAATTATTGGCCCTTTTATTGCACTGAATAAAATTCAATACATAGATGTAATTTTCTATTAGGTAGTCAAAATTGTTAGTAATTCACTATTATTAAAATATGATTTTGTTATTAATATCTTATTATTTAACACAATAATACCATTTTATATTTTGTTTTATTAAATTTCTCGCACATAACATAACACACGATAGTTTAAGTTTTTGGATAATTTTAAGAGGCTGACAGCAGCCAATTGCGTTGAAAGATTATCATTTTTTGTAAAGCATATAGCTCGTATCATTATAAAAAAAGTTATAGGTAAAATTGATCATATTTCTGACATGATTCATGTTTTCAAAACATAATTACACAATCTTCTCTCGATAGAATTTATTTGCAAAGTAGCATCTAAAAATGCATGACATCTTATTTTTCTCAGATATGCATTCACTAACATAAATGATATTTTGTACAATATTGTGTCGTATATGTTACTAAAACAAATTCATGTTTTAGATTTTCAATAATGCGTCTATTTTAATTGAAATAATTAATTTTGTGATTTGCACTTACGCCCTATAATTCTAAGTAACGCTTTCTCTGTTACTCGTACTCAATGCGACAGTGATCGCTTAGGCGCGTTGCTGGATGGACCTGTGTTGTGCGCTGAGACGCTCTCCCAAATATTCGAACTTTTTTCATATTCATATTCAGGACTTTCTTTTTCTTGTTTTGTTTATTTAATTAGGGTAAAATTTTGTATGTGTGTAAATAATTTTATTTATTAGGTAGGTAATCACAGTTGTAAATAAATAAGTTGGTAAAGTTAATAATAGAAAATGGACTCGAAAAAAAAACAAAACCGAAGAAACGGCAATATAAAAGAAATCAGAAACACATGATGGAGGTTGTAAAGTAAGTATAATAAAATATTATATCTCTTTTTAATTAATTAAGTATGTACATGAAACACCAAATTTATAAAACGCAACCATAATTATGTTTTCACTATTTTGTAGTTGCGTCTACTGATACGGGATGTATAGGTACCTTTTTTCGTCACCGCTTATGTAAGACGTTTGGCTCAGTCGACTTGGGCTTGTCGCTTGAATTTCGTCGTGCTGGATCGATCCCAGTACTTTTCTTGTCTTTTTTATTTTATTTGCTTTTATTTATTGTATGTCTAAATAAATCCTGTAATCTTTTTTTACATGTCTAAGTGATATTTATCAAAAATTTCATTTTTGTGCATGGCTGTGTACTCATTATATATTCCTAGGTGCTGACGTACTACAATTCTTTGATTTTCAGTTCTAAAAATCATTTGGGCCCTGAAGAGTCATCAACCGGACTTGTTTTGCAAGAGTGAGTAAAATTATTATTTTTACCAGTATCTAGGATTTCTGAAATAGATAATAGGCAATATTGTTATTTTTGACCAAAAACAAACCTTGTCGAAAGAAATATGTAAAGGTCATCATAAAACAAAAGCATAACTTTGAGATTTTTATAAAATGATTGCCAATGGGACATATAATAAAAATTATATAAAAAAAAACAAATAAATTCCTTTCAACCGCTAAAATAATCTATTGAGAATTACCATAGACTTACGAAAATCACAGATTCGGCCATCATACTATATAAGGTCTAACAAAATTAACCCGACAAACGTTGCAGAGTGTATGTATAGGATGTACCTATTACGAAAAAAATAAAAAATAAAACATTAAAGTTAACAGATTTTATTCAAAAAGTTTTCCTGAAGTGTTTCAATAATATTATCTTTTAATGACAGGTAGGTACGACATTGAGGCACAAGGTGTTCAGAAAAAAAAAAGATGAAGAGGTATGTACTAACTAATGGCTTAGTAACCTGAATGGTCAACTAAATGTCAAACTAACGTCAAATGCGCTATATAATATATGAAATAAAAGACAAAAACTAATTCCTGACTACGGAAAATATGACTAAAAAGTATTTTGTTCGTGATGACCGCCTTATTGTCTTGTTTTTTGAGAAACACTTAGGCCAAAGACGAAATAATAATAATAATGGGCCGTAGTCGGTAAATATAATATTAACTAATAAAATAATAACGAAAGTTTTCTGTTTCAGACTTATCAGATTACAAGTGATCAGAATACGGAATAAGAAATCTGCATCTGTCGGCGGTTTGTAGCCAACTCGCATTTTTATAAAAAATTGCAAGAAATTTGAACGGACCTCTTGGCTGTAATCTGAATACTATCGATTTAATAAACGAAAAACAAGATGGGCTCATCTCTAAATTTACTTTCGTGTGTAGAATGTGCAATTTAAAGTTTCATATAGAAAATGATTATCCGGAGGATGATTACTTAGATGTCAATAGTTGTGCCATAGCAGGCATAATATCTATTGGTGGTGGTCATTCACATTTGAAAGAGTTTTCTACGGCAATAAATCTACCTCTTATTTCAAATAAAAAATACCAAACCCAACATGACGTTCTGTCCAGAAATTGGCAAAGGGTTGCTCAAGAAACTATGAAGAAAGCAGGGGAAAAAGAAAGAAATTTTGCGATAGCAGAAGGAAGCCTTAGGAAAAACGGTATACCGATAATTGATGTGATTGCTGATGGATGCTATTCCAAAAAGCTGATGATACACAATTTACGGCTGAATTAGCAGCAGCTTTCGACGTTAGCGTCAAAACAATATTGGTCAATTTGCGTCAAATTGGCAAGGTAAAAAAGCTTGACAAATGGGTGCCCCACGAACTCAATGATCATTATACCTAACTATTATTGTATAGCATATAAATTGTATTGTATTCTCATTATATATAATAGTGTATATTTATCTCTAAAGAACATTCTGCTCTGGTTTTTTATTTCATACTTTTCAGTTATTAATATTGCAGTAGTTTAATTAAATTATTTTTTCCGGGTTTTTTGAAGTCGTTTTTTTTAAATCCTTTTTTATTTAATTCTTTTTAGTGTCTGGTCAGACATTACAAAATAATAAAATATATTAATTTACCAATATGGGCAGGCTTACGAAAGGTGCTGCTCGTTTAAAGAACTGTCGGTCAAAAGAAACCGAAACTGAAAGGGTACTACGGCTTGAAAAAAATGCCTCACGGAACGCAATTTCGCGTTCCCAGGAGACGCCCGAAGCTCGCCGAGTACGTCTAGTAGCTATGAAAGATTACGTTAAATCACGTATTCGCCAGGAAACTCCAGAACAGAACGAGCATAGACTCGGTTTTATACACGATCGGCTTGCCGAGGAGTCCGCTGAGCAGCGTGAGCGCAGGCACGGCCTTATAATCACGTAAATCGGCCTAAAAATGTCGGACTAATCGATGTACATTCATAAAGATTACAGAACCTCCTCCTTTTTTGAAGTTGGTTAAAAAAAGTTATTAGTATTTATCCGTGGTTGCTAATCTCCATGATAATTTTTGTGCGATGGCGAACCTTCTCGCTCCTACAGGTTAGGTGGGCACTTGGGGTATACCAGCTCGACCTGATGATCTTCGATTTGTCATATTTATTGATGATAATCACACCGACGTAAATCGGCTTAAAAATCTCGGATTAATCGATGTACATACATAAATAATACAGAACCTCCTCCTTTTTTGAAGTCGGTTAAAAAAAGTTATTAGTATTATCCGTGGTTGCTAATCTCCATGATAATTTTTGTGCGATGGCGAACCTTCTCGCTCCTACAGGTTGTGTGGGCACTTGGGGTATACCAGCTCGACCTGATGATCTTCGATTTGTCATATTTATTGTTGATAATCACACCGACGTAAATCGGCTTAAAAATCTCGGACTAATCGATGTACATACATAAATAATACAGAACCTCCTCCTTTTTTGAAGTCGGTTAAGAAAAGTTATTAGTATTATCCGTGGTTGCTAATCTCCATGATAATTTTTGTGCGATGGCGACCTTCTCGCTCCTACAGGTTAAATGGGCACTTGGGGTATACCAGCTCGACCTGATGATCTTCGATTTGTCATATTTATTGATGATAATCACACCGACGTAAATCGGCTTAAAAATCTCGGATTAATCGATGTACATACATAAATAATACAGAACCTCCTCCTTTTTTGAAGTCGGTTAAAAAAAGTTATTAGTATTATCCGTGGTTGCTAATCTCCATGATAATTTTTGTGCGATGGCGAACCTTCTCGCTCCTACAGGTTAGGTGGGCACTTGGGGTATACCAGCTCGACCTGATGATCTTCGATTTGTCATATTTATTGTTGATAATCACACCGACGTAAATCGGCTTAAAAATCTCGGACTAATCGATGTACATACATAAATAATACAGAACCTCCTCCTTTTTTGAAGTCGGTTAAAAAAAGTTATTAGTATTATCCGTGGTTGCTAATCTCCATGATAATTTTTGTGCGATGGCGACCTTCTCGCTCCTACAGGTTAAATGGGCAGTTCGGGTGTACCAGCTCGACCTGATGATCTTCGATTTGTCATATTTATTGCTGATAATCACACCGATCTAGTCTACACTTTTTCCATACAAACCCAAACTGTATCTACTTAGTTTCCCTGTGTAAAAACTACGCAATCGTCTAAATATGTAATGCCATTCTGATATTTACCATGATTACACAAAAACTACTGGACCGATTGCGCTGAAATTACAATGGGACCAACTCGACGGTATCCCCTTTCATTTACAAAAAGAACCATGTGAATCAACCGCCAAGTCTCGGAGATATCGGTGTACATACTCCTTTTTTGAAGTCGTTTAAAAATAACACTTTTTATTTATTTATTTCGCCGTGTCTGAAACATTCTGGTCCCAAACTTATTTTTGAAAACATTCTATGAATACCTATACATTTATATTTCAATAAATCATCCTTGTTATATTATTAATTTGTGTTGTTTTTTATTTCGCGAACAGCGCCACCTGTTGCATTTAGGAGAGCTCTAACTCAAAGTTCAGTTCGCAAGAAGGTTTCCCGTAAGGTCGACTCGTCTGACGGTACGCATATTGACCGTGTCGCAGACGCAGCGCTGCTTTATCGAACATTAAGTGGGCGTATCCATTGCTCAAGGTCATTGGCTCTATTCAGCGCCTTAAGCCTGCGCCGAGGGAAATGTGCTAAAACAGCAGTTACTGTTAAGTTGATAAATTCAACAATACTTGATATACACATTTAAAAAAAATACTTTTACCATGACGAAGAATGTCTTAATATTTACTCCGTGGAAAAATGTTAAAATTATTTATACATTACTCTACAAAATTACGGAAAGTTAGACAAAAATGCAAAAAACGTATGGTGGCGTTAAGTATTTTTTTAGTTTATAACATTAGAAATCTACGCTTATTTTTAGTTCAACCGAAACAGGAGTGTTTATACTACAAATTTACCGTCTCCAATATAAAAAATTGTATTAGGCAATTAAGATATGAATTTATCAAAATGCGCTTCAAATCCGCCATACATTTTTACTATGGCGGCCGCGCGGCGATATAAAATAATGTCGCGCATCGCTGTGATTCAGTCGCCCACAAGTGTTCAGAGCGAGCGCACGTCACTTTGTTGAGCGCCACTATACACACCGATCGCGTCATTTCGTGTACCGGCGACGGCCGAAAACGGTGTAAGTATATTTTTCGGAGTTTTAAATAGACTGCTAACTTTTTCTTGCATACAAAAAATACCAAGAGACGTTACATTAGTTAAGTATATGTGATGTATGTACATATTACATTTAGGTTATTGTTCTGTACTTTCATTAAGACATTGGTCAGTTGCGTAGCAACTTTATTCTGGTTTTGTCTGTCATGTTATATTATCATATATTTTTTGTAAAGCTGTCCTTTCTAATAACCTCTCTTTTTTTTTTAATTTTAATTTTCTTTTAACCACCGGTTGTCCGGAAGAGGTCACCGAAGTTGTACAATGTAGTTTATCATAACTGTAGTACCTATATTACTGTTGTTTCATTTCTTGTGCCATAAAGAGTATGCTTTCACTTATTTAATCATTCATTATTTTTTCGAAATAAAATTTCGGATTGACAATATATTGGTCTAGTTGGGTGGAGTTCGACAAGATGAGCCAAGTTAAGAAAACTGCAATGGCGTCATTCATTACAGTAATAAACTATTATTTGTTTCAGTAAAATGGGAAACCGTAAAAAAAGATATTATAAATTAATAAGCAAGACGAGATTCAAGAAAAAAAATAAAACTACAACGCAAATTGATAATGAACAGGTCAGTTCTTGTAATTGTAGCAAATATAAGGTCCAATTTGTACGGTGAATGTAGGTATGTAACATAACAAACGACTTTCACTGTGGCGACATGGTTGAAAAAAAATAACAAAAAATTTATTTCCCATCCTAATTTCGATCAGCTGATTGCCGATTTGTTTGGGGATTGGGGAGTGAATTTTTTTTTCGACAAAGTCGCCATAGTGTAAGTTCTTTGTTATGTTACATAGATACATTCACCGTACACAAGGAACGCACTTAATTCAATTGGACATTTGATAAGAGTTTTCATAATTGACTGAATAACTTATTTTGGACAACTACTAGTAATGCTGTTTTTTTTAGGAATCTCCGCAAGAAACGTCTGATTTTGAATTAAATATAGATATTGAAAATGAAAAGCAAGAAGAAATTACAATAAACGGAAACAGACTTATAAATTTTACTTACATTTATCAACAACTACAAGAAATTTCAAGTCATAACTCAGCACTTGGTTGTATACATACATACAATCCTATACATCTGGAACTAGACATGTGCACTACGGTGTACCTCAAGGCCAGTGTATTAGGCCCACTCCTTTTTCTAATATATATAAATGACATTCCGAAATCTACAAATCATCCTATGGTGTTATTTGCCGATGATAGCACTGTGGTATATGAGGATGAAGAGGATATCAACAGCAGTCTTTCATCTATCATTGACTGGTTGGAATGTAATAACCTTAAGATTAACCTAGACAAAACGAAAATAATGAACTTTAAACAAAGAAACCATTTAAATATGACAACAAATGTACAATATAATAGTAAAAGGGTGGATGAAGCATCAGTAACTCAATTCTTGGGTATTAATATTGACAGTAACATGGAATGGACGACACAAATAAATGAAGTATGCAAAAAAGTAACAAAGTTCTCATATGCATTACATATCTTAAGCAAAACTGTTAACCGCGGAGCTGTACTTACGGCCTATCATGGCTACGTAGCTTCTACTCTGAGATATAGTATAATTTTCTGGGGGAATGCCACAGACAATGAACAAGTGTTTATAGCCCAGAAGCGATGTATAAGAGTTATTTGTAATTTGCGACGCACAGATTCTTGCAAACCCTTCTATAAGCAGCTGAATTTACTCACGGTTCCTTCTATTTATATTTACAAGACTGCAATTTTTGTTCGGTCTAATCCTGAGCATTTTGAACATGTTAAACGAGCACGGCGACGTGATCAGTTACGTTTAGTATCCTGTAAAACTACACTTTTTAGAAATAGCATCTTTGCAATGGCACCAATAATATACAATAAGATACCTAAATTCATTCGAGAATTTCATGATCTAAGTACATTCAAGAGTTCGTTGTTTAAATATTTAATAGAAAAACACATTATTCCATTAAAGATTTCTTGAATGACAAATCTGCTTGATTGTTTCTGAGCGGGAAAACAGCACCTAATTTAAATTTGCAGTTGTTAATTTGCATTGAGTTACTATTTGACTTGTTATATTATTATTGACTCTATGTGTTGAATAATGTATAAATGACTGAATATAATTCATGTTAAATATTCCATGACTATGTAATTTTAATCTAATTTCATTTCAATTTGACATTTTTATTTACCAATTTCAATCGTATTTTACAATTTTAACATTGTCCTTAATAATTGACATGGAATTATAATATTAATTTTCGAAACTAAGCTAATGGGTATCTACTGTAATATATTTGTTTTTTTTTTTGCAAAAAATCCTACCATCTTAGATAAGCCTATGTACCTACCTTAGATAAATAACTAACCATTTTTTTTGTATGCCAAAATGGATCACAGTCATCAAAATGGAGAGTAGATCACAGTGTTACTTATACCATAATATTTACTAACATCTTTTATACCTGTGTTTCACATTAATAAATTGAATTGAATTGAACTTTTGCGTTTTATAATCTGTAGATTTTGCAACATCACCAATAGTTTTACATTATTGATAAACTTTCCTAAAAGATCAATAAAAATTAAATTTAACAAGGATTTTGTTTTAATTTTTAGCACATTTGGTCAATATTAAAAAGGAGTAGACAAAGTAAAAATAATTGATACTAAATAGCCCTGAAAATTATTGCGAGAAGAAATCCAATACAACCCCCAATAAAGAAAATGTGAGTTACATATGTTTACGCTCGGACGGTGTTCGGTCTGCCATACGCACGTTCGCATCAAGCGAAATACCTAAACAGCGCGCGCGTCTTTCGCTCGGCGCAGCCTTAATAATGTTGATATTGCTATTTGGTAGTTGTATGTGTGGCCGTGGTCGGTCATCAGAGCCCAGAGACAACAGTCGCAGTGATACAGGGCTCTGATGACCGACCACGGCCACGTCGCCAGTAACCCACAGTTCGCTGCTCAGGTTTGCCTCTTTGAGGAATTGCAGTACTGTCCTAGCAGTGATAGATTTTGTCTCAGCCGGGTTTAGTAAGTTGCCAGCCAGGTGGATATTACGCTTGGGCATCAGCGGGTCACATTCATACAACAGATACACAGGTGTTTCCTCTGTAAGGAGGAAGAATTTGCACATCCCTATGCCCCGGAGCTTAGTGCTCAACGTGAGTTGAGCATATATTTGCTCAGACACCAGTGCATTTATTACTTTTATTATCAACTAAAATAAAGCTGTATGACTCTGATGATATATAGTAGATACACAAATGAAAAATAAAGGAATGTAATATTGGGTCTTTACCTATGAAATTGGAGTTTTTTTTCTTCGTTAATCATAATGTACCTATTCCTGCGATTTTCAAAGCTATATCCAAATTTGTTTTTTATTTGGAAAAGGGAATATTATTTCAAGGTAATAAAATCACATAATAAAAATAAATTTGCACAGAGCTCTTTTCATGTGCTTCCCATAATCATTTCTTAGATTCGCTGAAACAATCATAAAGCGGTTACTTTTAAAAATGAACGCTGCCTATACTTAACTTAATGTTATCGGATAATACACACAAAGTTTAGATAAATTTGGATTTGCCGTTCCCAAAAAAAATCAAAAATGTTTGTATGGAGAAAACAGTCTTAATGAAATTCTTCATACAAAACACCAATTTCATAGGTAAGAACCTAATATATACACAAAAAAAAAGTAAAGCGTATTAGAAGATATATTACGTATACATAAAGTACTACGCTCAGTGTACAAATACATACAGACATATATATAATATAATACAATCAATATATCTCAGTAAATGAGATTGTATAGCGATAAAATTCCACGTTTAGCCCCATTTTTGTATGAAATGTGTTATCTCCAGATATAATGACCAAACCGTATTGACCACAAATTAATTTACTTCGTTGACAACATGCTAACGGTTTTGTTTGTATATGAAATACTGAGAACGGCGTTTATTGTTTGTGAAACCTCATACTTTGATTGCAGATAATTGACTTTAGGGGATATCATAAAATTGTTTTGGACGATGAATGTTTGAGACCATAACGAGAAGAATTATATATCATTAATTTTATTGAATACCCGAAATTTTATGTCACCTTTTAGAACTACTTTTCATTACCTATTTTACCAGCTTATTTATTATATATTTATTAATTTTAGAAGTAAAATATTATTGGGCTTATGGGTTATGTTATGGGTTTGGACAGGCCAAATCTGCCGAATGCCAACAAAACTTTGCGCCAAAATGGACACAGAGTGGGTCCCACCCGAAGCAAAATGGCAGCGAGCCAGGCCTCGATGGCGAGAGGAGCTGGATATCTTTGAGAAAAACAGGTTTGAGATGACCATAAACCGGGACGAGTGGAAAGAGAAGAAGCCTACCGTGGGACATTAGAGATTGGCATTAAAAAAAATATATAAATATTATTATGTAGTACGTTTTTCGTGCGTGTATACAGAATAATCAAAGCGCTTATAAAACAAATACTAAAATGATACGTCTTTAACTGCTCTTTAGTTAGATGATTATCGGTAGTAAATAGTTACTTAGGAATTATAAGGTGAGGAGTTCATTTTATTTTATTCAGGACAACTAACAGCTACACAATACAATTATGTTTTATTATATGTAGACAATGGAGGTCATTGTGTAACCAACTCCGCTATCCACGACAATTTTATATATAACTGCAAAGACAGAAAAGCAATCCGAGTTATGAGGTGGTTAGTTGAATCTTTCGCTTAGTTGGTGGTTTTAAGATAATTCTATAATGATAGTTATATTAGGTATATTTCTTCCGATTTAGTTTGTGACCAATCACTAGCTTGTGTAGATACGGAATACATATACATACTTTTTACAGTTTATCCCAAATGTGGTGATCAGAGATATCCCAAACATACGCGTTTAAGTATTCCAAACATTAAAAGTTTAATGCTAGAAACAACATTCAAGGTTCATCTTTCGAAATATACAGAAATGCACAAGTGCAAGGGGCGATGTCTGTAGATGTTTTTTTGATGGAAAGTCTCTTAGTCGCTTTTTACGTCACCCACGAGAAGTGATGGGTACTCTCTACTCATTTTAAGTGCCGAAACTACTAAACATACTGTACAAAATTTGTAGTATACAGGGCGTCCCAAAGTTATGGGACATGAAGGGGAAGTACCTTAAATATCGTAGATAGTGAATTTTGCTCAAAGAAGACTTTATGTTATTTTTAAAAGTTAGTAATTCTGCATTCATAGATTTTCTAAAAATTATTTGCATCGGCTGGGAATCGAACCGACTCAAATGTGAAAAAAAAACACCCTACTTTTATGATGCCAATCGAAAGAATAGCTAAAAAATAATAACTCTGCCTAAGTAACATAGTATTTTAAAAGAAAGGAACAACGTGAAATTAATCATTTTAATCAAATAAAAAACATACATGAAACTGCCGTAGTCAATTAAGTAGGTATTTTTTTGTAAATTAATTAATTAAATGCTCAAAATGTGATCCCTCTTGTCTTACGCAAATCGCCAATCTTTTAATGAGCCCGCTGCCTGTTGATTTTCTAATCATTTTATGGTGAACACTCGATGTGATATGGCACAATTCTGTTTGCAACTCGCCTACGTTCTCGTATCGCTTTTTGTATAGCATATCTTTCACGTATCCCCAAAAGAAGAAATCTAATGGTGTGAGGTCCGGGGATCTGGCCGGCCATCTAATCGGTCCATTTGTACCAATCCATGTAGGAAAACATTCATTTAGAAAATCTGCTGCTCTCCGACTATTATGAGCCGGAGCTCCATCTTGTTGGAAAATTAAGTTTTCTTGCTCCGCCGCGGAATGGTTTCTTATCTTATCCCTTAAAATTTGAAGTATTCCTAAATACTTTTCTGTGTTCAAGGTTCCTTGGTAAAAATAGATTAAGAAAACCCGGTTTTTTAAAAGTCCGCACCAACAGTTGAGTGAAAAACGCACTTGGTTATTAGTTTCAGTCACTCGTAGGGGATTTTCTTTAGACCAAATACGATTATTGTTGCGGTTATACATACCGTTATTGCTAAAGTTAGATTCGTCTGTCCAAATAATATTATCCAAAAAATTTGGATCTTCGAGCAATCGTGCCTGGATATCAAGACAGAAATTTTTTCTCCTTTCTGTATCGCCCGGAAGTAATTTTTGAACCAATCGTCCTTCAACATAACTCTTAAAACCGTGTTTTTTTAATACACGGTGTATTTTACTTTTTGAAACTCCAATTTCATGTTCTCCTTCTCTCACCGATGCTTTCGGAAAAGCCGAAAAGTAAATTAAAATACCAAGTTCTTCGTCGTTGATCGTATGGTTTTCTTGCTGTGGTTCTCTTGGGCGTTTATCGAAACGTCCCAGAGTTTTCAAATTGTTCACAAGCCTTTTCAAAACTTTACGAGACGGTATTTGTCTATCAGGATATTTTACGCCATACCACCGCAAACTTCTAGAGATATCTTTATCGTTCAAAAAATATGCTTCCATTAGATCAAAACTTACTTGATATGCCATGTTCGCAATAAATTAACACAATAACACTTGTGTAAGTGAATTGAGACTAAACAGATCAATATCCGAAAAACAAACGCTCGCACATACTGTTCCATTTTCAAATTTAAGAACAACATTTAAAAATATCACTTCTTTTTAAAATATCTTAAAAAGTATGCATTCAAACAAACGCTGTCATAAACTGTTCCATTTTCAAATTATAAATTATTTATTTTTGTTTTTAATTTGCCTTCTGTCTAGCTTACAGAGGACGTATTGAAATACAAGTTTTATCATTTCATCTACACGTGCACTTATAATAAGGAAAACTATGTTAGTACCTATTTTATGAAGTGGGTACTTATTTATGAATAATCAATGCTATCTTTGGAATGATAATATCGCTACTTTTCGAACGTCGTCGGCAATAAATAACTTTCTTGAAATTTGACTCAATCATTTTATGTTGTTCCTTTCTTTTAAAATACTATGTTACTTAGGCAGAGTTATTATTTTTTAGCTATTCTTTCGATTGGCATCATAAAAGTAGGGTGTTTTTTTTTTCACATTTAAGTCGGTTCGATTCCCAGCCGAAGCAAGTAATTTTTAGAAAATCTATGAATGCAGAATTACTAACTTTTAAAAATAACATAAAGTCTTCTTTGAGCAAAATTCACTATCTACAATATTTAAGGTACTTCCCCTTCATGTCCCATAACTTTGGGACGCCCTGTATATAAAAGGAAATAATAAACCAAAAACCCAATAGCACATTTTGGTATTTCACTGGCGCCATGTTGGATTTTTCATCATAATATGTATGTATCCTATGACACTCCAGGGATAAAGAGGAATCTAACGACACCATGCACTTCGAAATCGGTCAAGCCATAGGCCACAGGAGGTTTTTTTTTATGCACAACGGGTTAGCACTGGACCTCAATCACACCTGATGTTAAGTGAAGATGAGGCCGAAGGTGGAAGAGTTCTGACCCGGAATTCCAAATATTTGGGGAACGGCTATCTTATCCCTGACAACCGGAACACAACAATGGTATTAACATTGCTGTTTGGCGGCAGATTTAGATAAGATGGTGGTAGCTAGCCAGGCGGACATTTAAAATGCCCTACCACCAACCAAACCGAGTATACTTAAACATGTACCCCGCTGGGGATCGAACCCGCGACCTCCGAATCAGAGCCACGGAAGCTCATGTCTATTCATATGTTCTCTCGTTATAAAATTTATTTCGTTAACTAATAACTTCCCTCAGTCACCCATCAGAACATCTATAAGGAATACCTACACAACATGCATCTACTTGGAGATACATATGCATCTTGGAGATACAGTCCTTTTGGCAACCTACCAATATTACATAATCGATACTTACAGTGGACACTCGATACTTCGACCAAGTGCCCATTTTCTCAATGACCGTAAATCCTAATTACAACAGAATTCTTGCCAAGTTATTATTAGCTAGTGTTTCCACTTCCAAGTTTAAAAGATCATACATAGTTTTTAATTAATATTTAACAAAATTATTAATTAAAGCTGCGAATAAAAATATTTTTGTAAATTAAAAGATGTACAAGCTTTGCTTAGTTTGGAGCTAGGTGATTGGTGAAAGTGTCCGAAATATTTATGTATAGTATAATATTAAATCAGATGTTTCATACATTTCAGTTGAGTCGGTATTGAGCTTTTGTATGAAGCAGCTGATTTCAGAGTTGGCCCCATAACGTTGTTCAGTTTGATGGTCTCAACAACCATACAAAATTTCGAATCTGATTAAACTACATCCTGTAGTAATTCAACGAATACGAGGTGTTTATTTGTAGCTGTCTTTCACTTTTTACCCGACATAAGGAGCTAGATCATTGGTGAAAGTGTCCGAAATATTTATTTATTATTATTTATATATATCATTTCTCAAGTTCCATAACTCCCGAGACTATGCGACACTGATGGAAAGTACCGTAAATATTGTAGACAGGATGTTTTGCTAAAAGGAGACTGTATTTTATTTTTAAAAGTTAGTTATTGTAAGATTTTCTAAAAATTATTTGTTTTGTCTGGGAATCGAACAGACTCAAATGTGAAAAAAAAAACTTAATTGACTTTGGCAGTTTCAAGTATGTATTTCATTTGGCTACCGCGAGTAAAAATGCCAGTAATAAGAATAAAAAAATATGATAGGAGCATCTATACTACATAGCTTTGCAGCTGACAGTTTTTCGAATATTCATATGATGGTTTTCAAGCATTTTTCGAGAGATTAATTTTACGTTATTCCTTTCTTTTAAGATAATATATCACTTCAGAAGAATATAATTTTTTGTCCATTCTTTCGATTGGCATCATAAAAATACGGGGTGTTGTTTTTTCACATTTGAGTCGGTCAGAAGAAACAAATAATTTTTCAAAAATTTTAGAATGCAGTATTACTAACTTTTAAAAATAAAATGAATTCTCCTTTGAGCAAATTATCCTATCTACAATATTTAAGGTACTTTCCCTCCATGTCGCATAGTCTAGGGACGCCCTGTATTATACTAACTACGAACCGAAGTTTCTAGGATGTCGCCTAGTAACATAATTTCATATTACTTTCAAAGAAGACGTTTAAATATTTTCCAGTGAGATGAATTTACTCTATTAATAATTTAAAGTGAAACGTTAATAGGATTGAGTCTACCGTGAATTTATTACTCCTCTGTATATCGTCAAAGGAACCTCGTTCAAACAGCCATGAGTGCTTTTTCAGGTAATCATTTTTCGAGTCAGAGCTCTGTCGTCTAGTTTGGAAAAGTTGGGAAAAATTTGTCTGTACAGTTTTCAGTTTAAATCAACCCAATGGCCATAGATTTAAGTGAGCAAATGCCAAGACCTTATTTTTGTAACTGTGAACAACGGGGAAGTTGTTCCATAATCCACCACGCGAGCACGTTAGTACTATATTAATTCTGTGACGCTGGCTCAGTGTGGATTGCTGGATTTGTGTTATACTAATGGCCACCGAAGAATCAGTGTCTTCAAGCCGCCCATGTGGGCCATCGTCTTGGCTTAACGACTGCCTTCCATTGAAAACAACCGAGACTGACTGTTCAACATACCCTCAGAGACACTGGTATTAAAATGTCACTAGTGGTCACCCATCCAACCGCGCCAGATATTGCTTAACTTTAATAATAGAAAATGAATAGCGAATGTGACTGCGCCACGAGTGCTTCTACTTTTACTATACAACAGTTCGATGATCGTCATTGGCCAAGAGCCATAAAATAGATGATTTCTTTATCAGGATTGACCAAAAGTGGTCTATGCTAGACGTTGGTTAACTTTGATAATCGAAACACAAACAATACAAATACACTTTAATGCACAACAGAAAAGAAAATTCAGTCACAGAAAGTGGTAAGAGTAGGAAGTACAATTTGGCGACCTTATCATTAAAATCTTTTTATTTATTTTTTTTCAAAAAATAATTACAAGTAACAGTCTAATTACTAAAAGTACTTAAAAATTCTAATGCTTGGACGCTGATCCTCAAACTAGGTCAAACCTGTATCTTGAGGATCAGTTCCTTCCTCATGCACATAGGTAGTAGTAGTACTAACTACTGTCAATCAAATCAATCTCTTCCAGGCAACCTTTGGGTATAACGACAATACATTTTAAACACATTACTTCGCAATTGCAAGTTATATGCACGTCTTGTAAAGCGGATACAATTTGAAATTAAATTTCCACTGCAAGAAGAGTGATTCCAGTGTATCTGCATTACTCGAAAATTTAATTAAAGACTTGTCTACGACAGAACGCCTGGAGTAGTTTAAATTGTGTGTAAATTTAGCTATTCTGTTGGCAGTTAGAGAAATGTTATTATTTTGATGCCTTTTGCATGAGTTGTTTATGCAAATGTGTACATCTATGGAATTTTCTATATCTTTTTTCTCATCATCATCATCTCAGACCGTAAACATCCCACTGCAGGGATATAGGCCTTCCCTCGTAACGATTTATTCGATGATGGTTTTGAAAAAAAGAATAAACGAACTATGCCTTATATTTTCACTTACCTTATACCTATGCCCTATTTTTTCCTTACCGTAAAAAACTAATTCGGTATTTCTCATGTTCTGGCGACGGATAAAAGTACACTTATGTACGGAATAATCAACCACGTTTATATAACTGCGACTGTCGCCAGCTAATAATATTTGTAACTAGCTTTTGCCCGCGACGCGAAAAATATTAGCCCATAGTTAATCCAAGTAATCTGTCTACCAACCAAATTTCATCCAAATCCGTCCAACGGTTTAGGCTTGAAGAGGTAACAAACATACATGCATACATACGACATACACACACAAACCTTCGCATTTATAATATTAGTTGGGATTTCAAACATCACCACTCTATAAACTATGTTTAGATAATATAAACTAGCCATTGCTTAATTTTTTATTATAGTTGGGATTATTTGGGATAATTGGGATAACTATACATTGAAAATTTAGAAAACCCCCTAGAAAACAAATGATTATGTCATCCCAAAAAGCATAATATGTTAAAAGCTATTCGAAACGGCTTACCCCGATTCCCATCAAACATGGACGAGAACCTGTCCCGAGTTTAATCTTAGAAAAAAAAGCGTCGGTAGCTCAGCGGTTAAGTCACGGTCCCCCAATTTGGGAGGTCCGGGTTCGATGTACCAATGTACCAATCATGGCATGCCTGGGAATTTTTAAATATAATTTAATAACTTATGTGCATTTATCCGACTGCTCTTAAACGGTAAAGGAAAACATGACATGCCTGAGAAATAAAAATTCAAGGGCATGTGAAGTCCCCAAGCCGCATTGGGCCAGCGTGGTGGACTATGGCCCATACTCCCTCATAATACGAGGGAAGGCCGTGGGATGTTCACGGGCTGATGATGACGATTCTCAACTATTAGTTATCGAGGATTCTAAGAGATGGCCCTTTTTTTCTACTAAGAAAAGCGCGAATAAGATTTGTTCGCGCGACCATATTTATAGCATATAAATCAATGCGCATAAGTACGATTTTTGTTATAATCATATGCAGTCGGGGTTTTTTGTTTCGTTAATAATTTACTTTTTCAAGTTGTGCTTTCTAAAGTGGAACGCTGAGCTGTAAATGTGATGTAGTTTGAAATGCAATCTGCGACTTGCATCGCTGGGACTAAAATCCGTGGAATTCAATTAGGGCTGTCTCCGTCTTGGCTGAATTACGGACATGGACACCATGCACTACTAGTATAAATTTACCAGTAAGACAAGGTTGTGCACTACTAATCTATCCATCTAATTGGTCTAGAATGACTATTCATCTCATCAAGGGCTCAACATGAGGACTCTGAGAATGTAAATTACAAGTCGATGTCACTGGTGACCCGAGAGCTGGCTGTTTACCTCGCCTCGCGGTTCCATTTTTTTACATTGGTGTTGATTCGGATTTACACCAAGTAAACTAAACTAAAACCAGTTTTAAAATAGTACTGTCTCTTTTTCCCTGGAACAGTACGATGCGACGGCGCGACTTCAAAACTGGTTTTAGTTTAGTTGGTACAGTACATCCGAATCGACACCATTGTATCCAGTTTATATTTAAATTCCATCTATTTATTAACTTATGACAAGTGATACATACATTGCAGCATGTATTTCACTTGTATGTGTGGAGAGCAACTAAATCACATAGGCGTTTCCATCTTTTCATGTAGCTTTATATACTATCGATTTTTTTTTTAATCAGGTGGTATACCTAAATTAATTTAAGTGCCTTTATTGCGTAGCGCCTAGATGATAACTTACTTACCGTATACTGTGTACACTGTGAGATAGGGATGGATGATGCAAATGACATTAGCTATCAGGCGAGAGCCAATTTAGATGTGACACGACTTTAAATGGTCAATTACGAAGGAACTTGCCGTCAGAAATGTGAATTTTCGCTTTTGGATTACAGAAATCTGTTCTGCTGTGGAAATGGCGACTAACCAAGAGTATAGGCATAAAATGTTGCCTCATTTAAGAAAAATAGTGATAAACATGATGTCGCCTCCGCAAAGTCAGTAATTCATTCAAAGGGTTATGTATAATTGTATACGCTTTTTCAATAACGTTCCTGTTGACACACAAAATCGTCCTTTCAATAAATTTTAAGATACTATAAAACAGATACTTATTAAGAAAGCATATTTTAAAATATCAGACTATGTAGATTGTAGTCATCCCTGGACATAACCAGCACATTCGCATGCCAGGCTATTTCACAATTAATAATGAAATATACATATACCTTTTTGCAATATGAAAACCTGTTTTTAAAAGACCAACTCCTCAAGGTGCTTGCTTGCTTTTCTCAGGAGAAAATCGCATTTCGAACAAACAGTAGCTTAAAAATGTAAAGTTTTAAGTGTAAAAGTACCTACAAAATTAAGTATTTTTGACTTTGACATAGTGTAAAGAAAAGAAATAGTGAGTAATCACCTATGAGGTCGCTCGCTGCCAACACGTGTCATCTGGACAATATTGTGATAATATCATAAGGCGCAAAAGCTAATGGTTGTCACATTTAAAAATCATGTTCTTGTGTTACAAGTTAGGGATTTACATCTGGTATCGACATGAAATACTCTCATATCTCATATCGTGAAAGAAGATAACTAAATTGAAAATATAGAAAACCATTCCATCAGGTGAGATTGTAGTCAAACGCGAAACCAGTTTTTAATAAAAAAAAAAAAAAACCCCCCGTCAATTTGATGGATCAAATTTTGGGAATGGAATTGCAAAACAACTGACATTGATGGTTCCGTTCCAGAGACCTTTTCTGCACTTTTTCCATACAAACTCAAACTGTATTTAGTCTCTAAGTAACTTAAATCATCTAAATAAATAATGCGATTCTGCTGTTTACCATAATTACAAATAATAATAAATAAATAAATAAATAAATAAATAAATAAATAAATAAATAAATAAATAAATATCCTTACACACACACAAAAAACTACTAAATTGTTGAAATTGCGATGGGACCAATTTAAGAATATGTAATTTAATAAAGGATCAACCGCCAAGTCTCGGAGTAACTGTGTATACGGGAGAATTGTCAACCTCGCTCCTTTGTGAAAGAGTAGGAAAGAAGTTCCACTACCCCTCCAAATGGGAATGTAACTATGTAATGCAAAGCAATCTATACAAACAGTGAAAATGACTCGAAACCCGTAAGTGAGCAAAGGTCGCTCTCACGATCTTTATAAAACCATGTTACGAGCAATAATTTCGGGTTATCGAGATAAAAAGGTCCATGAAAAGGTATAACTTTTTCTAATGGATTTACTCTAAATCGCGAAATAAACGATTGCATTTTTTCCACGGGATGAGTTTTATCACAGGCAAGTTGCTCATTAAATTCATGGATAGGTATCATAAAGTAACATACGAAGCTCAATTATATATTTTTTGCATGGTTTTATTTAATTTACCTCTCTAAATAGCGAAATAATGGGGTGAGAGTTTTATAACAGACTTGTTGCTCATTAATTTTCATGGAAAGGTATTATCATAATACATACGAAGCTAAATCATATATTGCAGTGTCTTGAGATTGAACTTCTTCAATTTCATTAAAATTCGATTATAAAACCAAATTTCTGAAATTAGGTCTATATAACGCGGGATCATTGAACACTGGACACGATGATTTTCTTATCGCAATGACTGGTTTTGACGCCGATATTGTTGCAATAAATGAATCTTGGATTCGTGAGGGTCAAGAGACGCGTGCGCCGAATGTGCCCGGTTATCGACTGCGTTGTACCCCGCGCCCATTGCATATGCGCCGGGGCCGAGGCGGCGGAGTTGCATTTTATGTTAAATGTGACGTTCGTGTGCGTGCTGCGAAGCACCCCCCCGCGGATATTGAGCAGATGTGGGTCTCTTTGCATGTTAATGGTTGTAAAATTGTTATTGGGACAGCGTATAGGCCTCGTTGGGTGAACATTGATTTATTTATAGACGCTATTGCATTGTCAATTGCCCACTTTTCCAGTTATGATCGCATAGTGCTGCTGGGTGATTTCAATGTAAACTTATTAGACACAGCTCACAGTCATTCCGTGAAGATTAATCAATTCTTGGAGTATCTGAATTTGAAACAAGTCGTCACGGAGCCGACTCATTTCAGTGCTGAAGCAGAGACCCTTATTGACCTTGTATGCACGAATGCGAATGTGCGTGATGTCACCGTATCTAATATTACTGGATCCAACGGTCATGCGATGATTATTTTGACACTGGCACTAAAAAAGGTTAAGCTCCCCCCCAAGTCTATTACTTATCGACCTATAAATAAGATAGACATGGAAAAGTTTGAAGGGGATTTGTTTTCGATTGATTGGGAAGCTGTTTCGGGGGTTGCTACGATGGATGCTATGGTCGATAAATTTAATTCATTGGTTCTGAGTCTTTTCGATAAGCATGCTCCAATTAGAACAATCAAAGTAAAAACTAAGCGTTCACTGCCTTGGGTGACAGACATGATAAGGCATATGATTGACTTGCGGAATGGTGCTCACAAGAGGTACCGTAGGACTAAATCTTCTGCACATAAAGAGTACTACAAGGAGCTCAAGAGGTTGGTGGTGACCAGTATTGCCAATGAGAAAAGAGCGTTTGTAAATCACTACATTAACTCACATGTAAAAAATGGTAGAGAATTTTGGAAGAACATGAAGAAAAGCATTCTTGTGGACCCCACGAAATATGACGGTCTGCCTGAGATCCTTAACAATCCTAATGATATTAATGACCATTTTCTGGATATCCCGGGACCATCGGGGGTTCCTTTGTCGCGACTTACGTATTTTGAGCACCATCGGTTTGGTGATACAACTTTTCGGTTGAATGTCGTTGATGAATCGTTTGTTGCAAAAATCATTATATCTCTGAAATCTAATGCAATAGGTAGTGACGGTATTGGTAGAGATATGATCCTTCTCACTCTTCCGCGTACCTTGTCCGTGATAACCGATATTATAAACAGGTCTATAGGCACGGGAACAGTCCCTTGTCAATGGAAAGTGGCCTTGGTTAATCCCTTACCTAAGGTTAATAACCCTTTGGAACTCAAGGATCTTCGTCCAATTAGTATTCTACCTTTCCTATCAAAATTGCTTGAGAAATCTGTTCACATGCAGCTAAGTAAATACGCAGAAAATAATAACATTCTTCCGGAATTTCAATCAGGTTTCCGGAAGGGTAGAGGCACTGTCACGACTCTGTTGGATGTTATGGACAACATACTTGCGGAGCAGGATGTTGGGCATGGCACTGTCCTAACGTTGCTTGATTTTTCGCGTGCCTTCGACAGTATAAATATTCCCTTACTCTTGTCGAAACTAGCTTACTATGGAGTGGAATGCGACGCAGTGAAATGGTTTGATAGTTATCTCAACGGTCGGTCTCAATCGGTAAGAATTATAACAACCAGGGGTGATTACAATTACTCTGACCCGCGCCTGGTTACCCGTGGTGTGCCTCAGGGCTCGATTCTTGGTCCTCTCCTTTTTATAATCTACAGTGCTGACCTCAATAAATTGATTACACATTGTAGATGCCATTGCTATGCGGATGATGTTCAGCTTTGTGTTTCTAAGTCCCCTGATAAAATATCTGCTGCATTGCGGGGTCTGAACATCGATTTGCGGGCCTTATCGGAATGGTCAAAAAATAATACTCTTGTGCTTAACCCTAGTAAATCAAAATTCATGATCTGCGGGTCGGATTTGCAAATCGAGAGGATCTTGGAGCGGAGCCCGCAGGTGGATATTGCTGGTCAGAGTCTGCAGTGTGTGGATGAAGCCAGAAACTTGGGAATTACTTTTGACAGTAAGCTGAGATTCCGCACTCATATTCTAGACCTGGTAAAAAATTGTTTTTACCGTTTAAAACTTTTATACAGATATCGCAATTTGTTTACTGAGCGAGTACGGATAACTTTATGTGAGTCTTTAATTTTATCCAAACTTAATTATGGCGATGTGGTATATGGTCCTCGTTTGCAGTCTGGAACAGAACGGTTGCTGCAACGTGTGCAAAATGCTTGCTGTCGTTTTTGTTTTGATATACCCCCACGAAGTCACATCTCACCGTATTTGAACAAGGCTTCTATGATGAACATGGACTCGCGTAGACAGCTCCATCTTGCTTGTCTCCTGTTTGATATCATCAAATACGAAAATCCCAAGTATCTCTTCGAAAAACTGCAACTCACATCGTTTAAACGCAATATAAGATCCATGCGCCTGCCATTGGAGCTGCATAAGCATAAAACTTTGGCTTTTACGGGCAGCTTCCGCTATCAATCGACTAAATGTTGGAACAACATTCCTCCCCCCATTAGAACATTGAAATCTAAATTTACATTCAAAAAATCATTTAAATCTTTCATACTCGACTTTCAAAAACTAGATGTTCCGAAAAAAGATCGAGCAGCGGTTGCTGTCGCTATAAGATCTAAAAGTTAAACTGTTTCACTTATTTACATCCTGCTCAACTTATTTAATTTATTTATTAATTTATTTTTATTTAATACAATACAATACAATACAATACAATACAATACAATACAATACAATACAATACAATACAATACAATACAATACAATACAATACAATACAAATACAAATAAGTACTCTTTATTGCGCAAAACATTTACAATAATTTAATCTAATTTAATTAATAATCATATTATTATTTTTATTGCTTTCCAGAATCTGTGTAAAACTTATTATTACTAATATAACATTAATATTAATTTGTACTGAGGGTTATTTAGAAATATTGTACCCGTCTCCCTCTTTAAGGGTAATAGCTGAAAATCAGTGTTTTGCTCTTGAGCAATCCGACACTGAGCTATGGCCCATTTGTGCCACTGCAGCACACATATACTTTTATATCCCTATATTTTGCGTGTACCTTTATATGTTCTGTTTTTTTATTTCAACTTTACTGTAGTCTAAATTATGTGTAATAATTATTTATAAATAATATTTAATGTATGTGTGTGGCTGGAGTAACAAATAAACGTTTATCTATCTATCTATCTATCTATCTATATTTTTAACAAGATTTGAACCATTTCCTGTTTATCTAAAGAACTGAAATTTTGCAAACGCGTTCAGCTCTGATGACAATTATATGATAAACAAGAACTGACACGAGGGGTACTCTTTGATGGTTAATATAACGGATACGAAATTTTGCATACAGGGTTAATTTTAATAGGTCTCCCAAAAATGATCGCCTCAACGATTAATAGCACAGACCAGGAGGATGTGGTTTGGTGTATCAGGGAATCCGAGTCTTCTCAGTTCGTCAATCAATCAATCAATCAATCAAGTACACTTTTCTTCGTCTTCTTTTGGTTGTTTTTATAAAAGCGTGGGTTATTTTTATTGTCCATGACAAACGTTCCCATGTACCACCCATAAATGGCACTGCAAGTGAAATAAAGCGCCATTGAATTTAAAAATTCGCCGCAAAGTCGGGGAAAGAAATCTAATTCGTTGGGAAAGAAGGATCATGTTATAATAGTTTTGCATTTCACATATATTTTAACATTTTCGTCACAATATATATATATATATGAAAATCTTGTATATGTGAAGAGAAATATACAGGGCGTCCCAAAGTTATGGGACATGAAGGGGAAGTACCTTAAATATCGTAGATAGTGAATTTTGCTCAAAGAAGACTTTATGTTATTTTTAAAAGTTAGTAATTCTGCATTCATAGATTTTCTAAAAATTACTTGCTTCGGCTGGGAATCGAACCGACTTAAATGTGAAAAAAAAAACACCCTACTTTTATGATGCCAATCGAAAGAATAGCTAAAAAATAATAACTCTGCCTAAGTAACATAGTATTTTAAAAGAAAGGAACAACATAAAATGATTGAGTCAAATTTCAAGAAAGTTATTTATTGCCGACGACGTTCGAAAAGTAGCGATATTATCATTCCAAAGATAGCATTGATTATTCGTAAATAAGTACCCACTTCATAAAATAGGTACTAACATAGTTTTCCTTATTATAAGTGCACGTGTAGATGAAATGATAAAACTTGTATTTCAATACGTCCTCTGTAAGCTAGACAGAAGGCAAATTAAAAACAAAAATAAATAATTTATAATTTGAAAATGGAACAGTTTATGACAGCGTTTGTTTGAATGCATACTTTTTAAGATATTTTAAAAAGAAGTGATATTTTTAAATGTTGTTCTTAAATTTGAAAATGGAACAGTATGTGCGAGCGTTTGTTTTTCGGATATTGATCTGTTTAGTCTCAATTCACTTACACAAGTGTTATTGTGTTAATTTATTGCGAACATGGCATATCAAGTAAGTTTTGATCTAATGGAAGCATATTTTTTGAACGATAAAGATATCTCTAGAAGTTTGCGGTGGTATGGCGTAAAATATCCTGATAGACAAATACCGTCTCGTAAAGTTTTGAAAAGGCTTGTGAACAATTTGAAAACTCTGGGACGTTTCGATAAACGCCCAAGAGAACCACAGCAAGAAAACCATACGATCAACGACGAAGAACTTGGTATTTTAATTTACTTTTCGGCTTTTCCGAAAGCATCGGTGAGAGAAGGAGAACATGAAATTGGAGTTTCAAAAAGTAAAATACACCGTGTATTAAAAAAACACGGTTTTAAGAGTTATGTTGAAGGACGATTGGTTCAAAAATTACTTCCGGGCGATACAGAAAGGAGAAAAAATTTCTGTCTTGATATCCAGGCACGATTGCTCGAAGATCCAAATTTTTTGGATAATATTATTTGGACAGACGAATCTAACTTTAGCAATAACGGTATGTATAACCGCAACAATAATCGTATTTGGTCTAAAGAAAATCCCCTACGAGTGACTGAAACTAATAACCAAGTGCGTTTTTCACTCAACTGTTGGTGCGGACTTTTAAAAAACCGGGTTTTCTTAATCCATTTTTACCAAGGAACCTTGAACACAGAAAAGTATTTAGGAATACTTCAAATTTTAAGGGATAAGATAAGAAACCATTCCGCGGCGGAGCAAGAAAACTTAATTTTCCAACAAGATGGAGCTCCGGCTCATAATAGTCGGAGAGCAGCAGATTTTCTAAATGAATGTTTTCCTACATGGATTGGTACAAATGGACCGATTAGATGGCCGGCCAGATCCCCGGACCTCACACCATTAGATTTCTTCTTTTGGGGATACGTGAAAGATATGCTATACAAAAAGCGATACGAGAACGTAGGCGAGTTGCAAACAGAATTGTGCCATATCACATCGAGTGTTCACCATAAAATGATTAGAAAATCAACAGGCAGCGGGCTCATTAAAAGATTGGCGATTTGCGTAAGACAAGAGGGATCACATTTTGAGCATTTAATTAATTAATTTACAAAAAAATACCTACTTAATTGACTACGGCAGTTTCATGTATGTTTTTTATTTGATTAAAATGATTAATTTCACGTTGTTCCTTTCTTTTAAAATACTATGTTACTTAGGCAGAGTTATTATTTTTTAGCTATTCTTTCGATTGGCATCATAAAAGTAGGGTGTTTTTTTTTTCACATTTGAGTCGGTTCGATTCCCAGCCGAAGCAAATAATTTTTAGAAAATCTATGAATGCAGAATTACTAACTTTTAAAAATAACATAAAGTCTTCTTTGAGCAAAATTCACTATCTACGATATTTAAGGTACTTCCCCTTCATGTCCCATAACTTTGGGACGCCCTGTATATTCATTCGTGAAACATTGTGACCGACATAATGTCAACACAAGGAACAAAAATCAATTAGCTGTACCTTTTAGTAGACTTAGTAAAGTTCGTAAGTGATTCAGAGTTCAATGTGTGGGTTCTACAACAAGGTTCCCATGGATATACAGAATCTTCCGCTTAATAAATTTAAACATATTATAAAACAAAAATTATGTAAAAAAGAATATTACAAAATTTTAGACTACATTAATAATAGTAAACCATGGGATTAAACGGCTCCTCGACACGATATATAAAAAATGTTGTAACCTTTCTAGATTGTAAATGACTGATTGAAAAGAGACAAACCCTCTGAGTTTCTCGCTAGCTCTTCTCAGTAGTAGTCGCGTTCCGAGCTAGTGGTAGTTTAAAAAACAAGTGACGTTCATAAGTTCATATTGTATTGCCTACATGAATAAATAATTTTCATTTCATTTCATTTCATATGTGATATAGCACCTCTATACTAATCATATACTGTGTATTATGTCAAAACACACAACGACGTTAATCTTCCGTGGGACGACGAATAAATAACTAAATGTGATGTTTATAGGCGCAGGCGTAAGAAAACTTACCCCATCATTATTATTAATTACATAACTCATTGCGCCATACCCTCGTATATAATTAACGTCTCTTCCATCATATGAAGTCATAAACATCTTATTTAGCAGTATTTATAGCTTATATGTCGCGGTAAGCGCTTCGGTCGGGATGGTTATTAAAGATTATAGTTGATACTAAATTGACACTTCGTCAGGAGTGCTTTCCTTACTCCTACTCCATAATAAATGGAATATAGGCACATTAATAACCTTACTAAGATTTATCAGAGTCAAGACGCGTATTGCGTGTTTTTATGCACAATGAGTTATATCATGACAACAATCAGGGACAAGACTGATGGCATCTACGTGGTACACCATAGTGTTGAGATTGCAGGACACCAGCCCCGAGGACGAGCCACGATTAAAGATTACTTATATTTGATACTAAATTGGCAGTTCATCAAGAGTACTACCCTTATTCTCACTCCATAATCCAGCATATGAATAAATTTATACACAACTATGTTTTCGGTGGCTCAGCGGTTAAGACGCGGTCTCCCAATTTGGGAGGTCCGGGTTCGATTCCCAGGCAGGCCATGTACCAATGAGTTTTAAACTTAATTTAATTACTTGTGTGTATTTGTCCGACTTCTCTTAAATATCGTGAGGAAACCTGCATGACTGAAAAATAAACATTCTAAGGCACGTGAAGCCCCCAACCAGCATTGGGCCAACGTGGTGGACTATGGCTCATACTCCCTCATTATACGAGAGAAAGCCTATATCCCTGCAGTAGGATGTTTACGGACTGAGATGATGATGTTTTTATGCACAATTAGTGATAACATAACCGCAATCTAATCTGCATCTGCAAAATGTCATTATAAATGTTCTCGTTCTCGGCAAACCTATCGGCTATGCTGCTCGTAGCCCATGTGAGTAACGATGATGGAGCGATGATGACAATAATAACCTGCATACTCAATGTGAACAAGATTCCCATTAGGTTGGTTTGTTGCTAAGCAGCATTGTTGAGTTACGGCTGCGGCGTTCCCCAACCCCCAGATAAATTGGCGATATTCCGTTGTTGTAAAAAAATTGTAACTTAGATATTAAGGGACAATGAAATTAACTGTGCAATGAGCAGCAGACAGTGACTTTTTGAGATCTAATCTACTACGGAACCCACGACTTGAAAAGAGAAGGCCTACTAGAAATGTAGTCTATTTCGAATCACTATGGCAATTACTTATTAAAACTTATTGTGTTGACGTTTACGAACTGTATATACAAGTGATGAGCAGCAAATAGTGGCGAAAAGATAAAGTACCGACAATCATAATTTCCAAGTTATAAAGAATTTCTCGTCATACCTTAGTTTGAACCAAAAACAGATCTAACGAAAGTTGTCCAAAGATCAAAATTTATTGATCAATGAGATGTTTCAAGCTGTGTTTGTTTTTAATTTTTAATAAATATATTTTTAAGCTGGATAAGTTCCCCAACCACTTTTTTTTATATATGAGAGGGCGGCAAACGAGCATGCGCGTCACCTGATCCGACCAATCCGACCGGAAAGCAATCACCGCCGCCCATGGACACCCGCAACACCAAAAGGGTCACAAATGCGTTGCCGGCCTTCAGAGGCCTGGACAGAGGAAGCCCGGGACAGAGAGGTGTGGAGAGAGAAGGAGGTCTTTGCGCAGCAGTGGGACAGTGTGGGCTCTTAATAATATAATGATGTTTTTAAGCACTGATTTATGCATTTTCACATAATTTTATTAATTTTTATTTCACACGTCAGTGTTGGTGAAGCGTCATACGGCAGGCTCCACAGAAAATCAGCGTTGTACTTATTTATACAAACTGCAACTCATGCTGAGTGGAGATCTGACACCACTTTACGATAGCGATTGTAATAGCTCTAATCGATCTTGGCATTGAGACCGAGTCTCAATCGTAATATTATTTTTCACTTTGTTGTTGCAATGTTATAAAATAATATTGCAATTTTTTTTCCGCTTTTGTATATTTTTCATGTGTTGTTCAGTGAGTCAAATGAAAGCATTCTATTCTATGATTCTACGTTTTTAATTATTTTGTGCAATAAATATTACTAGTAGTGTATTCTAATAATGTTTTCGTAATACTTTAGTTCTAACAAAGAATGGTTGGAAGCTTATTAGATTTAACTAAATTTAAATAAATTCCACGTTTGAACAACTTTGACGATGAATACAGTTCGAACCAAGCCCATACCTACAGATCAAAAATAAAACTACTCACCCAAGGAGACTGTCTAATCTCATATAGAGATAAATAAACAAAAGCATTACATTGTTTAGTCCAAACTTTTTATCTACAGGACAATTATTAATTTCGTTGTTGGTTTTCCTTTTAAACTGCGTCAAGCTATAGAAGCCACTATTGATTATGGGAAGTACACAGTAATGAATCATATTCAATTAATTGTGCCCTGGAGAGGCATGGGACGTGACTGGATTCACTCAGTAATTTTATGTTCGAGGAAAAGTTTACTGCTGGTATCACTCGTGCTTACATACAGGCTGACATTTATGACGCAGTTATGGTGTACACGATATCGAAAACGGTTAGCGAAGTTAAGCAACTTTGGCGTCAGCCATTAGATGGGTGATCACTAATGGCATTTTTACTCCCGACAACAAAGGACGCGTGTATTTGAAAGGCGTTGTGTGTGTCCAGTCTTTGTTCTTAGGCTGTTTTGGAGAAAATCGCTTAAGTCGTTAAGATATTTAGCTTTTAACATATCTAGTTGGTAGGTAGGTATCTCATTTTTTCGGTTTTGTTGCAAATTATCAAATTTTATTTAGGAATAGAATTGCCGCGGAAATTGACCTCTTTAGAACCTCAAATTCACCTATTCACAGCGGACCGCATGGTGGATCGATAATCTCTTCCAGTGAGAGGAAGCCATGCAATGAGAATGCAGGAAGCTATATTGATATGAATGTTCGCGATGTAATGGCTATGATAGAGTAGTACAGCTTGTTCGCCAAAAAGAGATTTTTTTACATAATTGTATGGAACCCATAGTATGAGGTACCTACACATTGGTCGCATTGAATATTTTAAAAAACGATTTCTCAGATATCTCCAATTCAAACGCAAAAAAAATGGATCACGGGTACGCAACAGATGCACAAGGTATCGTTACTTACCTTTAGATAAAAGTAAAGAGATAGCTGATATTTTATATCTTTAATATTGTGAACGATGTTATAAATTGTCCATCCTTGTTGGAAAATAATATTCGTATACCTACTAGACTATTCATTCGATACATTCCCTTGACATGCCTGCGAGCAAGCACTAACTATCGTCGAAATTCATTTCCCATTCGAGTTTATTTAACAAACTATATAAGGAATACAGAACTTTGGACCTATTTAACACAAAACCCTCAGCGATAAAACAAATATTCTGAACAAACTTTTTTGGCCCCAGCTTGAGCACAGCACTCTCCTACAGATCGCATCTCATCCCGTAAAGTTTATTTCTTTTTAGCAGATAAGTCTAATCAGAATGTATTTGTTGAAACATTTTATATACCCACACCCTTTTATTTGTGCTGTTGATGTTCCGAATAAAATAATATAAAAATAAAATAGATAATATTATTTGGTCTATCAGGTAACTAAAACAATAATCCCATCAAAAACAATACTTGTCAAAAAAACCAAGTCTCGCAACTCAGTTGTTCTGCGGTAAAAAGTTGTGAGATCCATGTAATACCAAGTCGGTTGTTAATTTATTCAGTCTCTACTTAAGCGACTTTCTGTCTTAATACGTCCAGTCTCTAAGACCACGATCGTGGTCCATAACAATTGAAAATCATTTGTGTCTGGAATCTCCGTACTCGAAGCATTAAGTTATTACGTAATAATTAACAGCATCTTATAGTGACGCAGATCAATATTAAAATTCTTTAATGTTTTATATAAATATATCGAGACTTGGCCATCGCACTAAATAATTGAATTTACATGTGTTTTCAGGCGATTGAATTTACACGTCTTTTCAGGCGATGGCCAAGTCTCAATATATTTATATAAAACATTAAAGAATTTTAATATTGATCTGCGTCACTATAAGATGCTGTTAATTATTACGTAATAACTTAATGCTTCGAGTACGGAGATTCCAGACACAAATGATTTTCAATTGTTATGGACCACGATCGTGGTCTTAGAGACTGGACGTATTAAGGCAGAAAGTCGCTTAAGTAGAGACTGAATAAATTAACAACCGACTTGGTATTACATGGATCTCACAACTTTTTACCGCAGAACAACTGAGTTGCGAGACTTGGTTTTTTTGACAAGTATTGTTTTTGATGGGATCTCATTTCTTTTTGTATTTTGTAGATACTTAGGTACTTAAAGTATCAATATTTAATTTATTTAAATTATTTATCCGAACAACGTCCAAATTGTAAGCAAATAATATCAGTAAACCAATGAGAGTAGCCTTTAGTCGTCAAACTAATATAGCAATCGAAATTATCAATGAAAATCGCAAACTTATAGGTAAGAATTCTGGGCACATCCGAACAGCATTGGGTCGCTCGCGCGTATGAGCGCGGCTGCTGCTCGCTCGGCGACATTCACCTTTCTGCGCGCCCCGCCACTGTCCCCGCCCCGCGCCCTCGCGCTAGCACCGCGCAGCGCGTAGTAACGGCCCGCGCTCACTCGCTAGCATCGCAGCGCGTGGTATATAATTATACAACCTTACGCACTCGTAATAAGTACGAATACGCACGTAGGTACGTTTTTTGCATTAATAAACAATTTAATACACGTGTTTTCATCACCGGAATACCCATTTTTTGTTCGATTTGGCAGGGGCACTACCATGCGCCTATATTTATATGGGACTAGCTTAAACCCGCGGCTTCGCACGCAATAATAATAATTGCCGTAAAATAAAATATTGAAAAATTTAATTAACTGAAGACTTGGCTGTATGGGCTTAATTTTCTTTGCTGTCTTTTCTAGATTTTTTAGTTTTTCCTTGATTCATACACCAAACACTACTTATATTCCAAATTTGAAGCTTCTAGGTCTGCTAGAAGTGCCTTAGAATTTTGATGATCGGTGAGTCAGTGACTGACAAAATTAAGAAATTTGACCCCTTATAATTCTTAAAAATACTGGTTCAAATTGAATGAAATTTTAAAAAATATACGTGTCTTTACAATGCCTGCATAGTTACTGAAAATTTCAGTCTTCTATTTTTATCCACAACGAAGTTACAGGGGGTCGAAAATGGTCTGAATTGCTTCGAGAAAAGGATGGTACGGCCGTGACGCTTTTTTGCTCGACTTGGTGGGGGCACGGCCGTGCCCCCAGATTTCATTAAATATTGTAATTGGAAGAAAAATAGGCTGATGTGGTTTCAAGTGCCCCGAACCAAGGTCCATATTTTCTAGTCATCAACGTGCTCGGGATATTACGTGTAAAACTCACTCTGTATAGCATGTTTAAATGGCTAAAGAAAAATAATTTACTTTCCTAATGTAAAACGGTAAAATTTCAAAGTGCTTTCTCGAACGGTTTTAATTATGGTACTTATACATTGATATTTTAAGAATTCAATCTCACTAAATAATTTTTGCATTCCATGTCATCCTGATCCCACCTCCACCATCCTCCCACTGTAACTCCTATAAGCTAAGATCTAGAAGCTAGCTGAAGGTAGACGGTGCCCTACGTGGCTCTATTGCTACTTTGGGCCCTAGACTAATTAAAGAAAGAAATAGGGTATGTAAGTAGGAAAAAGTGGTTTCCCACTTCCCCCCTCGATAAATGGGAGTGTAGCCATCCGTCCTCATTTGGGTTTGTGGTTTTTTTTATTTGGTTTCCTTAAACTCAAAAGGGCACCCAAAAGGGCACTCAAAGGGCACCATGTGTCTTTGAACAAAGTGTGGCATAACATTAAGGAAACCTAATAAAAAAAACCACAAACCGAAATAAGAAGGTAATCACGATATACATATATAAATTTGTATATTTGTTGTAAAATAAATTCGGGAAGAAATAAGTCGTATGTTCTTTTATATACCGTGTGGTTTCCGACATTTCAAGAATAAATTATGCTCATTTAAAAGAAGTAGGACAGAAAAGGAAATAACGCTGCCAACGACTTACACCAGGGGGTGTAATGAAAAGCTTAAGCAGAAGTTTGCTTGATATTTTTCAGAATCCTTTGGTTGCCGACCAACTCATTTGTTCGAGTGCTTTCGGTCTTGCTTGATACTTGAATCACTTTACTCGTAATAAAATTCTCTGCAGGTTCTTTTACTGCTATGTACAGGATTTGTAGTTGGGATAGTCTGTCAAAATGTCAACTAAAGGTACAGAATAGACATGCTAATAAGTAGTACGTAAGCTGTTATTAATGAGCAAGTGCTGCCTAGTGACTTGTGTATCGAAACCATTGCTAGTATCGAGCATGCTTATATGAGCATGCTTACAAATCAATCGACGTTCGATTTTTGGGTATACTACCTGAGGCTGGGGTAGGAGCTGGCGAACTTTAAGCACTTCTGAACAGGCTGTCTTATGAGCATGTCGTCGTCTGTTTTATTCATCCAATTACGGACCCAAATCTTGATTTTTCTTCTTTTTTTATTCCTTGATGACAGAACAGATTGCATTGCAAGCAACAGTATGATTTTAGTCCCGTTAAGTCCATGGTTCTTCGCGTACGAATTCGGAAGTGTACAGATTGTTTACATAAAACTAGCATGCTTTTTGCTAGCAAATGTATCGCGGTTCCATGTTCACTTTAAGCATAGTCATAAGAATGTCTTGTAGCGTGCTATTAAAGATCATATCTATCTGTACCTTAAGACCGGTTGCATATGTCTTGTAAGTTGTAAGATTGCCTAATATCTTTAGAAAATTTCTTTTTTTCTTATATGAATATTAGCATAGTAAATCTGTGTGCAAGTGCGAGTTTTGCTTCGATCTTTACTTTATATTTCGAGACTAATAAAAGGTTTTTTTAATACCTACCATCTTGGACTTCTTTTCAAAGGAGACCTGTAAATTCCGAACGCCCGGTAGCTTCAAAACTGACTATTTTGAAGTAGAATTTTACCTATAAAAAAGAGAATTACCTATTTATTTAATGACTGATTGAAAGCGAAAGACAAGATTCTTATCAACTCCACACAAATGTATATTTAATCCAAAAAATGTCTAGATTATAATCAAGACTTATAAGACGTTAGTGCAGCCGCTCTTACTCTTGCCAAAATGTCTCACAAATATTAGTTTTTCTTATATACCACATTTAATATTTTTCTCGCAAAAGTAACGAGTCACAGTTTGTGGTTAGGAATAGGAACAATTACTCACTCCAGGCGAGCTCGTAAAACATCTCCTACACATTCATTTCTGTACCCAGTGGACTAATTCAGGTTTAATTCGTTTGACTGTGGACCCGGTTGACATTTGGAGGCCATATTTTATTTTTAGAGTGGCATGAACATATGGTTAATGGTATATACAATTGGTTTCTGACTATCTGGATGACAAGCAAGCATGGACATAGACCGCTCGGCGATATTGTCTAATTATACAATATAATATACTCAAATTTATTTAATAGAGCAACTCTTGAGTTTCTTACTCGTTCTTCAATAATGCCAATAACTTTAATAATAAAGATAAAAAATGTGACGTTTTCAAGTTATAATTTTTATCCTACGAAATAAATATTTTTTTGATTTGATTTGATGGTTTTTTATATAATATGATAAACTTTTTGATAAATTAATAATAATCTAGCCGCCAAGCCGCAAAACCTAGGTAAAGATGACTAGACATTAAAATGTTTGTATTTACCACAGACGTATAATTTAAAGTAGCAAAGCATACCAATCATTAATATGTGTGCTCTCCAGTCGAGAACTTTAATGCCCCATCGGCCATCAGTTCTTCGAGCTAAGTGCCCTGCCCACGGCCACTTCAACTGGCTAATGGGCCATGTCAGTGGCTTTCGTTTGCCTACGGATTTTTTCATTCCTGATTCGATAACGTAGCGAAACCCCGAACAAAAAATTAGAATTGGTTCGGTTAAGATTAAGATTAAAAGGTAGACAGTGGTGCATTCGGATGTACACCAACTAAGCTAAACTAAAACCAATTTTAAAGTAGTACTGTCTCTTTCTCCCTGGAACAGTACGATGCGACGGCACCACTCCAAAACTGGTTTTAGTTTAGATTAATTTAGTTGGTGTACATCCGAATCGACACTATTATCATCCAGATGGATGATACTGTCTACCTTTTTTTTTCACGCTCTCGCAGAAGAGGACCGCTTTCCACGACCTCTCGTCGCCGACCATAGCCCTGACTACGGCCGGCTAGGAGAGATCGTCCCCTATCGCTGCGACGAGGTCGCGGCGTTTGTGGACTGGAACTCGTTGATAGTCACGTGACCTTTTCAGCTTAACCGGACGGTGGGGAGAGAGCGCTTTGCCCAATCTCTTGCATGCAGTTTGTTTGTTTGTAAACGCTTTATTGTACTTCATATGAATAAATATACATCGATAAATTAAATGTAACTTAAAATGAAGTACAAAGGCGGACTGATCCTTATTATTAGTCATGGTTCGCGAAGCGTTCCCCAACTGCATGCAACAGGACGGTACTTTCTACTATTCAAATTTTTTTATTTATACATAAGTTATGTTATTATGTCAGAGTGTTTGTCTCGGACAACACATGTATGGAATGGACGTCGGGATTGACATTTGCAAAATGGAAAAGAATCGGTGAGATGTATTTCTGTGGCCCCAAGCAAAGTGCGGCCCTGGTTCTTAATATCATGTTTGAGTGTGGTGTATGGGTGAGGCCTTACGTTTTTACGGCGGCACAGCTACAACATTATTCTTTGTTGACAATCCGCAACCGCCCTGCAACTTAGATGTTCAGGGCTGTCGCAATAACCTTGATCTCCTACCATAGTTTATCAACAACCTTACATGTCTCTATTGTTGGGGCACAAACTCACTGGGAGAGGATATATGCTATAAAATGACCCACCACGCGACCCCAGTGTGAATTGGTGGATTTGTGTTATACTAGTCTGACAGTGGCCGGTATGAGTAAGCGCTGTTTCAAATGATTTATGTAGGTATATATATATATAGATAAAATGTACTCGTATTATATTGTGTAGGTACAATAGTAATAAGACAAATATATAATAACAACAGAATTGTTGTAGATTGATGTCCAAACTAGACTATAAACTTAGTCACAAAGTCAGTAATTCATTCAAAGGGCTATGTATACGATTTTTCAATAATGTTCCTGTTGATATACAAAATCTTCCTTTCAATAAATTTAAAGATACTATAAAACAGAAACTTATTAAGAAAGCATATTATAAAATATCAGATTATTTAGATGATAAACATTCATGGGCATAACCAGCCCGTTCGCAAAACCAGGCTATTTCACAATTAATAATGAAATATTATAATGTAAAATAATAATTAATAATTTTGTAATATAAAAACCTTTTTTTTAAAGAGCAACCTCTCGAGTTTCTTGCTTGTTCTTCTCAGGGGGAAATTGTCTTTTGAACAAGCAGCAGCTTTAAAAATGTAAAATCTAACTATTTTAAGTATACCCTGTGTACCTACAAAATTTTTGATTTGTGACGATATCGTTACAAAAAAGAATGTTTACTTTACGCCCCCGTTGCAAATATTATTATGTAAAGAGATAATTATTTAATTCACTTGAAAAAGCGATTAGGTGTTTTGAAAAATTAGATTTTCCCGGATTTTCGTGCCTGAAAATAACGACATATTCTATAAATCTTTTTGTAAAACAATGTACTATCTCATTCATATAAATAGCTTTCCATTCATCCATCACTAACCCACAAAACACTAGATCCTTTGCCTTTGTCTGTTTTTTCTTTCACGCTACATATCCAATTTAAAATAAGTCAACGTGAATACCATTTTTATTTAAAACGAGTACAATCCTTTGCTAGTGCCATTCCCAAAGTAGGTCAGGCTAGCACGTCGATCCCACTCAGAAGGCAACAGATAAGATTTTCGATTATTTTTTTTACTGACTGGTGATTTCCAGTATGGTAACCATTTTCTAGCAGCTTTATCTAACTAATATTATAAATGCGAAAGTTTGGACTTGTTTCTTTGTTTGTTGCTCAATCATATCCTGGATTAACGGATTTGGAGAACATAGGTTTTCATTTATGATAAGATGATTTACAAAAAAAAATGTATTTATGTAGTGTATCAACCAACTGGTATCCACAACACAAGCCTATAGTTGCTTAGTGTGGAACTAGATGGCGCTGTGTGTATGTCTAATGATATTATTTATTTATTATATCACATTTTTTTTCTTGGTTCGTTCTTGTGTTACCAGTGATGACGTATGCCACTTAAACGAGAACTGTCTCTATGGGCCCCATAAGAAAGCTCAAGGTCACGCATCGAGCTATGTAGAGGGCAACGCTTCGAATCAGGAATGCAGAAATCCGAGGCAAACGAAAGTCATTGATATAACCCAGCGGATTGTAAATTGAAATTGCAGTGTTACACAGCTCGAAGTACTGAAAAGTTCTCGAGTCGAGACCACGCAGCGTAAGACGTCCAATCTCGAGGTGGCCGGACGACCTGATGAAGTCAAAGTCAAAGTAAAAATTCTTTATTTTGTAGGTACACAGAGTACACTTAAAATAGTCAATTTAAAATTTTTTAAGCTACCGCTTGTTCAAAATGCAATTTTCCCCTGAGAAGAACAAGCAAGAGACTCGAAGGGTTGCTCTTTTAAAATCAGGCTTTGATTTTACATAAAGGTTTTTATTTTACAAAAAGGTTTTTATATATTTCATTATTAATTGTGAAATAGCCTGGTATGCGAGAACACTCATAAAGTGAGTAGATCCCATGTGATTAACAAATTAAACATATACACGATAAAGTTATTCCACACAGGCGAAGATATATTATTAAATTCCTTTTTGTATCCAACAGATCAAAGCGAGAACAGATTGGTTGAGTATTTTAAATATAGATACTATTTTATACTGGATATATCTTTTGAATAGCTTCGGATATTTGATTGGCAAATAAGGTCAACTAATTGTGATGAATGTGGTGTGGCAGAAGAGAATCCTATCATTATAGTTTGAGACTAGATATATATATACTTGGACATGTACAGACAGCGTCATCTAGTTCCACACTAAGCAACTAGGCTTTTATTATGGATACCATATGGTTGTTAAACTACACAAATACATTTTTTTTGTAAATAAATACATAAATAATTGAAAAACATCCATAACTCGGGAACACATGTCTGTATTCATCATACAAACATATGCCCCTAGCGGGATTCGAACCCGTGACCTTTTGGTATAGCAGTCAGAATTTTTAACCACTACACCAAACAGGTCGTCAGTATTCTCAAATTGAAAAATCCTCTGTAATAATAATTAAAAGAAAAACAAGTCTATCTTACTAATTGATAACCCACTCGATCGTTTTGTTTCACTTTTAAATTTCAAATATTTCGGACCTTTATTTCAATAAAAACAAATATATTTCTTAATTGTTTAAACTGTGATGGACAGAGATATACAAGTTGTATTGTGATATGAGGCAGTTGTGTGGCATCAGGTGATATAAGGGCGGGCTCTTTTTTCGCTCAAGATTAAGCCTAGCAATTCAGCGGGGCAATGCAGCCAGTGTGTTGGGGACAATGCCCACAGGTGGGAGAGCTAGACGCTATACATTTTTTGTAATTATGTAAATATTATGTTATTTTTATATTTTCTTTTTTTCTAAGTTCGATGTAAATATTTTTTATTGTTGTTGCTATAGTTAGTTGTATTGTACAATTAAAGATATTTATGCAATTGCTGAAATAAACAGGTGTGACTGACAGGCAATGAAGCGAGACCAGACCCCGTAGCACAACAATCATTACTTAGGTCTCTGACTTTTTTCTTTTCGTTAACTCCCGCCTCGTGAACATTAGCTGACTATCTATAAGTGCTTCTAGCGATTGTGTTTTATACTATATATTAAGTATTTATATGTATATTCATAAAATGAACTCTATTAATATGATATTATTATTATATTTATGCATACTTAATTAATTAACTACATAATCTATAATTATTGCTTTAGTTGGTAGTATCGTGCACTCTACCTGTTTTTCTACCTACAAATGTCTCATGGTTGTGGATGTTGTGGTTGTCTGGAAGAGATCGCTTTTAGTGATATGACCGCCTAATTGTGTTCTATTGTTATCATCAAAAATTACTGTAAATTATTTTGCGCAATAAAGAGTATTTGTATTGTATTGTATTATATTGTATCGTTTGTTGCGTGCTACGTAGAAGTGAGAGTGGGATAGTTGTATATATCGTCCAAGCGAATGAGCAGGACAAATATATATATACATAAACGTTTATCGCGCCTGTCATATTACCAGTGCAGGCTTTCTTCTCCCTTTCTCAGATCGCTCATTGATAAACGAGCTAAATAAATAAAATAAATAAATAATTTATAACAATAAACAGCTGCATCGTCATTTTATACAGTTCCATACATACATTATACAGATCATAGAGAAAAAGAAATCTATTGGATACATCCTTTACGTAGGCAAGGTTGGACGCTGAGCTCTAAACTAGGTAGTAATTACTTGTATCTTAGAGGTCAGTAGGTTCACCCAAAATATAGTGATCTTTCTTTAACGATTTGCGTTAGCTTATATATATATGCGTTAGTTAGTTAGTTACATATATATCATCCATCTAATAGCTAAGAAAGATATGTAGATAGCGTCTTATGTAGGTATAATTGTGTGTTGTGGCAACCCTAATCCCGGCGGTAGACTGACTCCAGTCTTGACCCAAAAAGCGGTCACATCTGAGACCAAAACTACTCGGCCGACGTAAATAGTCTTTTGATGTGCACCTCGCTGCATACGTTGTTATCATTTTCATATTTAGTGAAATGCATTTCCTTTAGATTTCGTGTATTATCATAACAGTAAAGTTTCTTGGAATAATTATAAATTTGAATTAAACGGATTAAGCGATTTTGCATCAAACAACTAAGAACCTTTTCCTTCGTTTAATCTAACTAGTCTTCTAGTATACTATGCGAAAGTTAGGATGTTTGTTTGTTGCTTAATCACGGCGTAAAGGCTGAACGGATTTGGATGGAATTTGGTATATAGGTAGAATATACCCTGGATTAAGACATAGGATACTTTTAATCACGATAAAGTACGATAATATACCACGATATACCAGGATACCAGATGTGGATAAAAATATCAATACTGCGTACATAAACGAGACCATGCAACCGTGAGGATAAGAGGCGAGTCAGTTCTTCAAAGAGCAGGTGTCGAGTCTGGTCGAAGTGTCGGGTGACTTATGGTTACAGCCAGCCCTCTGTGGCTGTAACCGTAAGTCTGGCCATACAACGTGGCAACACCGCTAGCCTGTCTCAAAGCAGTACTCTTTCGCACTCAAATCGGACAACGCAATATTGAGTACGTTCCGATAAGCAAAAAGCATAGAACCAACACTTCTCTTCCCGTGGGTGCCGTAAAAACGAGTAAGGGAATTTAGATCAAAAACAAGAATGTTTGGATCTTTCACCACCCCATTTGGGAGGTCGTGATTTTAAGTATAGCTACATCTATAGTCATATCATCAACAGCCGTACACGTACCCACTGTTGGGCCCTTATCAATGGTATGGGCCATAATCTGCCAGTCGGATCCAATGCAGATTGGTGGATTTGTGTTAGTACATTTTATATACAATGCATATTTCTGTAATAATTTTGTGTACAATTAAGATATTAAGACTATTTAACATGCCGCCCGAAGCACGGAAACACTCGCATTAAAAACCACTAGTGGTCACCCATCCAAGGACTGACTGCTCCAGACATGCTTAACTTCGCTAATCGAAAACGAACAGTGAAAACGATTAAGCCACAGATACTCGTACCTATGATATTGACGTCCCCTTTTTCTATGTCATCTAATCAAGTCTTCGATAAGTTTGGTTATCAAATAATTCACCTTCTCCAAACTGACGTCTCAAACTCAATATCCAACCGATCTTTCGCAAACACGGCCTGAGCAGTCAGCCGAAATGGTGGTAATGGCTTTTTACGCGAACACCTATTGTGGAAGCGATCGATAGGTTATTATGAGCCTTTTGGACGTCCGCGGGGCCATCATATCGTATGATTCGAGAATCGCGACGGATGGAAGCCATTTATTGGTTTTTAGATTGTTGGTTGGATAAATGGAATTGGTATTTCATGAAATCTAATAAGTAACAGTCTGTGTGGTCTTGGCACGAAAAAAGAATAGAATCAACCGATCTCTTCCCGTGGGTGTCGTAAAAGGTGACTAAGGCACTTTCCATCAAAAATCATCTCAAACTCCTATAGATTTGCACTTTTCAAAGGCGATGGGCGCACTCCCGTATATTTCGTCAAGGGAACCGTGGATGTTTTTCTAACATTAAACTCAATGTTTGGAACACCCAAACACGAGTAATTGGGATATTTCCACCACCCCATTTGGGATAAAGGTCTAATTGTAGAATTATTTAACTAATTATTAATTGACTTCCAAATGGGCGGATTATCTGCCTCCGTGGCTCAGTGTAAACAACATAAGGTTTATAAAACGAAGGTTGCGGGTTCGATTCCCAGTTTAATATTCGGTTTGGTTAGTGGTAGGTTAGTTTTTAGCGTGCCTCTGATGAACCGGGGCACCCTACAAGAGTCGGAAGGTCCACCAAAGGGCATCGGGACGATGGCAGTAGTATTTGTAAGGGATCCTGCACCATCCCATATAGACGCAGAGGGTGCATTGCTGGGTTTTTAGTAGGTATACGGAGCAGTTGTTCAGGGAGTCCCGCATAATCCCCACAGCTTTCCCCATTACTACATACATTTTCCCAGCGTAAAAAAGGCTATGTATATTCGAAGCTCATGTCTGTGTGTCTACATATCTATCTGCATTATCTGTATTAGTCATATACTTTATTTAAAAAAAAAGGACAACAATGATCCTGTGGGTTTCTTGCGCCGCTTCTTTTCCCACAGATGATTTCCCTTTCCGAAATTCGAGGAGTTGCTCTTTTTTAAAACAGTTTTTTTTATAATACAAAAAGGCACAATATAATATTTCATTATTAATTGAGAATTAGCTTGGCATGCGAACGAGCTCGTTGTGGTCAGGGATGATTATCATCTAAATAGTGTGATATTTCATAATATGCTTTTTGAATATGTCTCTGTTATACAGGATCTTTCAATTTAATGAAACGAAGATTTTGTATATCAACAGGAACCTTATTGAAAGAGCGGATGGAGGTACGTGTATTATGAACAAGATTGAAAATTCATAACATAAATTGAAAACATGCAAACTTTAAACTTCAAGCATTTATTTCAACGTAAGGTACATGATATCATTGTGGCTCAGCGGTTAAGACGCGATCTCCCAATTTAGGATGACCGGATTCGATTTCCCCAACTCGCATTTTGCCAGCGTGGTGAATATGACCCATACTCCCTCAAATACGAGGGAAGGCCTATATTCCTGCAGTGGGATGTTTACGGGCTGATGATGACGTTTCTCAGCTATTAGTTCTCGAGGATTCTAAGAGATGGCGCTGTTTTATCTACTAAGAAAAGCGCGAATGAGATTTGTTCGCGCGACCATATCTATAGCATATAAAGCAATGCGCCATAAGTACGATTTTTTTTGGTATACCTAATCATATGCAGTCGGGGTTTTTTGTTTTGTTAATAATTTACTTTTTCACCGGTGCTAAAAGCTTTTAAGTTGTGCTTTCTAAAGGGAACGCTGAGCTGTAAATGTGATTTAGTTTGCAATGCAATCTGCGACTTGCATCTCTGGGACTGAAATCCATGGAATTCAACTGATGTTGATGATTCCGTTCCGTGGCGGATTGGTGGCTTTGTGTCAGACTAATTGCCAACTGAAAGTCGTCTTGAGCCACCCCTGAAGATCACCGATTTGACTTAATGACTGCCGTAAATTGAAAACTAACTATTGACGACTAACGTAGGGACCCTATCGAAGCACGGTATCACTCGTATTAAAATGCCACTCGTGGTCACCCATTCAAGTACTGACCGCGCCAGACCGTAAACGAATTGCGAATGCGACTATACCGAGTATTTAAGAGGATTTATTCCGGCTAGTTGGACCCTCATTGCGTAGTAGAAAAATTAATTGGGAAATACTAGCGTAGTGGATAGTGGATTGCGAAACCAACGGTTGGGGGTTCGAATCCCGCGAAGGATAAATATTTTTGTGATGAATTCGAATTGATTCCCGGGTCACGGATGTTTATATAATAATAAATAAATAATAAATGTCTTTGCACAAACATACAGCGCCATCTAGGTCCACAGTAAGCATCTAGGCTTGTGTTATGGATACCAGATGGTTGACACAAGCACATTTTTTTTGTAAATAAATACATGTATAATTGAAAAACATCCATAACTCGGGAACACATGTCTGTATTCATGATAAAAACATATGCCCCTAACGGAATTCGAACCCGCGACCATTTGGTATAGTAGCAGGTTTCTAACCACTACACCAAACAGGTCGTCTATAAATATTTATGTATGTTTATCCCATATCTAGTATCCATAGTATAATCTTCGCTTAGTTTGGGACTAAATGATTGGTGTAAGTGTCCACAATATTTATTTAATAAAAACTCTATACAAAATGACGTAAATCAACTGCAAAAGTTTAAAATGCATACCTATTCTACTTACAGAACCGTCGGCCGAATTAATAGTTAATTTCTGTAATGGGGTCAGTGAATATCAATACTGTGCCAGATTTTACATTCCGCTTCATCTGAAAACCTAGGTGATTTGAATAGTTCACCATTTTGTAAATTTAGGTTTTTAATAATTTTGACCGTGACTAGACTCTGTATACGCCAAGTATACGAAGAAACTGAAAAAATAAGACAAATAAGACATGGCTGTATGGACTTAGATCCCTATGCCTTCTCCGACAGGAGAGAATAAAACGAAAAAAAATTAAAGAAAGAGTAATGGTTGGGTCTTGTACTTCTTCGAAGTTTTTTTAGTCCCTGGAACATTTTGAGGTTAAATATTATTTATATGCCAATTTACAATCTACTCTCGGTAACAAGATGCTATCGACACAGCGTAAATTATATACCGTGCACCTGAAAGGCTTCGATCTTCGGACTAAATCGGCTAGTACGAAGCCGTTGAATATCAACATTCTTTCCTATGGAAACGCTCTATTTTATTATTGGTAGAGTTTGATCCAATATTGAGATATACCTATATATAAATATTCAACCCTGGGAGGTGGTTACATATTTGCGACATTTGGTGTGGAGACATTAACGAGATCGAATGTTATATTTAAGAATTTATCAACTCGCCTTATTGAGGTTCCGGTGATCGTAGCTCTATGTGGAGCTTATCTTGGCCAACGCATCAGTATTGCCATTCAACGAGGTAATGCTGCTAGCATTCTGGGTTCCCTCCCACATGAGAGCGTTCTTCAGCACGTTTTCTAACTTTGCTTGGATTTTGGGCTGATAAGCTGTTTTGGAGTCCTTAGTTTGATTGGTTTTTCTAGTTTTCTGCATTCTGAATTTTGGTGTAATATAAGTAGTTTAGTTTGTTTCATTAGTAAATAATTTAATTTCAAGCATCCTATATTGAAAATTAACTTAAAACAGACATGAACCAACCTATATTGAGATCGACTAACATTATAAATTACTAGCTTTCCGCCCGCGCCTTCGCCTGCGTTGTATAACTTTATCGCGGATATGTTTTATTTGATTATCCCACAGGAACTTATCTACTCATCTTATGGGGATCAAACATTTTTAATACAGGGTTTGTTCTACCTCTACACCAAATTTCATTCAAATCTGTTAATTCCTTTCCCTTTGATTTTTTGGGAACGGCAAATCCAAATTTAGTTAAACTTTGTGTGTATTATCGGATAACATTAAGTTAAGTATATGCAGCGTTAATTTTTAAAAGTAACCGCTTTATAAAAGTTTCAGCGAATCTAAGAAATGATTATGGGAATCACATGTAAAGAGCTCTGTTAAAAAAATTTTTATTATGCGATTTAGCCCAGAAATTATAAAATATTTCATGTAAAACCTTGAAATAATATTCCATTTTTAAAATAAAAAAACAAATTTGGATATAGCTTTGAAAATCGCAGGAATTGGTACATATGATTAACGAAGAAAAAAAACTCCAATTTCATAGGTACCATGTGTCCAATACAGGAAGAGCGGGGACTCCTATCACAAGTAAATTCTATTACTTTAAAGGAGCTCCTCAGCTGAAATTTTATGTATTAGGCTTAAGCTGATGAAATAAATATTTTGTATAGGTAAAGACCCACTATTAGTTACATCGGCCTCCTAAGAAGGCTCAAGGCCACCCAAAGGGCAATGGAGAGAGCTATGCTCAGAGTCTCCCTGCGGGATCGAATCAGAAAAGAGGAGATCTGCAGGAGAACCAAGGTGACCGATATAGTCTTAAGAAATGTCAAACTTAAGTATGGCACTGGGTGGGGCACATTGCTCGTAGGACCGACGGCCGTTGGAGCGGAAAGGTTCTCGAGTGGCGACCAGGCCCCCATAAGGTGGACCGACAATTTGGTATAAAGATCGCGCGAAACCGCTGGATACAGGCAGCGCAGGACCGATCGTTGTGGAGATCTTTGGGAGAGACATTTTTCCAGCAGTGAACGTTTTTCGGTTGATATGATGATGAATAGAAGTTAGATCGCTGACTTTTCGGTGAAAGAAACCTGCTTGAGAAATTTGATTAAAGTAGAACTTATAGTACGGTGTACTATATTAAATCTGTACCTATAGTCGAAACCCGTTGTGTATAAAGCCAACTATTTCAAAGGTATGTTTGCAGGTACTATTACGCCCGACTTGCTGTCAACGGTGATTGAGTGGGATCAATATAAAATTGCGTCATTCATTATTAATGTCGCAATTTTTCATTAGTTGACTTATCATTATCACCATTTACGTAGTCCCTGCGTCTAGTGCGTGAGTCACTTTTGAACTATCGAGCGTCCAGGCGTCATTCGAAAATTGTGAAATTGTTTTTATTCATTAAGAATTTATACGTCGAGATAAAGTAGGGTGTAACTTGAAAGCCTACATCTGTCTGGGACACTCTTACATCAAAATCGTTGAACAGATGTGAAAATGGTTTTTTTTGAATGCCGATTCAGTTGTTTCGAGAGAGAGAGTTTATCCCGCGCGAAATGAATAAACCGATTATAATGAAACTTTATACGCATAAAGCATGTACATGGATCTAAAAAGTTAGTATAGTTTATTTTAGAAAAAGAGTTGTGAGGTTTTTGGAGGGCTAATTTAATTTGATAGCTTCAGAATTGAATAATGTACGGACTGTATATAGAATTGAAACAGGTGATGATGGACGCACGTCAATTCAGCACTACATCCAGAAAGTAGATCATGCTTCACTCACCTTGTGTCCTAGCCAGCCAGAATATGAAGACTTTATGTTGGTACACGTGTCACGTCACACACTAATTCTTCCCATGTAAATTCCACCGTCGTTCAATTCACTTCAGTTCGTTAATATAGCACAGGGTAGCTAGAACATCTAACCAGAAGACGAAGCCTGACCAGGTGAAACCGTCAGCAGCTATGGGAGATTTACGTTCGCAATGTCAGATGGGTGCTGGCCGACTGGCCGACTACTATCCATGACCGACGGTAGTCGCAAAATTAGTGAAACTTCATGTGAAGCCACCCACCAGCACGGTAAAGAAAGTAAAATAGTGAGGATTCCACAAGAGCATTGATTAAATTCCGGTTGTCAGAGATAAGATATCCAGTCTCCCAAATGTGTTGGGGTTTCCGGGTCAGTACGCTTCCATCTTCGACCTCATCTTTATCATCGGGTGTGATTGAGGGCAAGTACGAACCCGTCGAGCATAAAAAAAAATGGTAACAGAAAAATGCTATATATTCCTTTAAATTAGATATTTTGAAAATGTTTACTACTAACTGCTTATAATGCCGTTGGTGAACAAACGAATTATACTCCGACGATTACCATTGTCGCGGTTCTGCGAACGCTCAGCTGCCGTAGGTCGATGTAGGAATTGGGCGCCGTAGAGAGGATGAGGTTCAGGGTCGTAGGTTTCAGGCCCCTACCAGGACTGCAGCCACTGATGAACGGTAAAGAAGGTGAAGGACAGGAATAAGGTATAGGCACTTGTAAAACTGAATACTGTTATAATAATTTAAAGAAATAAAGGAAGAATGGAAATAATAGTCTAGCTCGCAAGCTGCGTCAAGACTGACTAGTTTTTGAAAATAATTTAGAATTCAGAATTTTGAATAATGTTCCAAAAAAGAAAACGCCAAAGAGATTACCGAAAAGAAGACGGAATTTAGAAGAGGTTGTACACCTCGTTACACCATGAAAGACTATAATCGTAAATGTTTACGTAGGTAGATACATGCCAACTATATATCAGGCGGTGATAGTAATCGATGTTATCAGGTGGCATCTAAGTGCTCTGTGGGTGGTAACGAGCTCTAAATGAGAGTCCACTGTCCTTAGAATGTATAGCAATCTAATTCCAGTAATACATTGTGCTCTCCCGTAGTGGGTGTAATCATATTTATCTATAATAATATATTAATGATAAAGTAACTCTGTCTGTTTTTTAACAACATATATAATACATTATTTACTTGATCTCAATCACACCTAATGTTAAGTGAAGATCCCGGAAACCCCATCTTATTTGGGGAATTGGCTATCTTATCTCTGACAACCGGAACACAACAATGCTAATAACATTGCTGTATGGCGGCAGGTTTAGATAAGATGGTGGTAGCTAGCCAGGCCGACATTTAAAATGCCCTACCACCAACCAAACCGAGTACTAGATATATACCACGCTGGGGATCGAACTTGCGACCTCCGAATTGTAAACCCAATGTTATTTACACGGAGGCGGTTTAAATTTATATTTACATAGATACAGTCTCGAGCTTTAACCCAAATGGGGTGGTCGGAGAAAACCCAGATATAAGCGCTTGGGTGTTCCAGACATTAAAAGTGTTTCAAACAACAACCACGGTTCACGATTCAAGTGAGCCCAACGCCGTTACATCGTGCAAGTCTATAAAATGATTTTTGGTGGAAAGTCCCATAGTCGCCTTTTCGACAGCCACGGAAAGAGATTACCGTTTTATTCTTTTTTACGTGCCGATACCACACGAATTTCATGACCAAACCGATATTATCGATTTGGCAGAGAGGTAGCTTATGAGACCAGGATACAGACACGTAAAATAAGTTTAGATACTAATGTGTTATACTATGTACCAAACTGTATAATATTGGGTCTTTACCTATGAAATTGGAGTTTTTTTTCTCCGTTAATCATATGTACCAATTCCTGCGATTTTCAAAGCTATATCCAAATTTGTTTTTTATTTGGAAAATGGAATATTATTTCAAGGTTTCACATGAAATATTTTCTAATTTCTAAATCACATAATAAAAAAAATTTGAACAGAGCTCTTGTTGTGCTTCCCATAATCATTTCTTAGATTCGCCGAAACTTTTATAAAGCGGTTACTTTTAAAAATTAACGCTGCATATACTTAACTTAATGTTATCCGATAATACACACAAAGTTTAGCTAAATTTGGATTTGCCGTTCCCTAAAAAAATTCAAAAATGTTTGTATTGAGAAAACAGTCTTAATGAAATCCTTCATACAAAACGCCAATTTCTTAGGTAAGGACCTAATATATACCTAACTTCAACTATAACACTAATCCAAGAGTAAGTTACCCGCTCTCGCTTAAAATCACAAACACGGCCGCAAATGCTAAAACGGATGGCACACCCTGAAACAAAATACCCGAAACTAATAATTTTCAGTAATAAATTTTCTATATTACGTACACCCCTTGCCTCTAGAGGCTTCATCTGATATATATCCGATTCATATTTAGGGTTACAGTAATATCTTTCGCTGATACGGATTTACTTTAAGGGGATACCCCACGAAATGACTCAAGTGAATAGTTATATATCTCCTAAACAAAGTCTTAACACGAAAAGCAAGAATGTGAAGATGTAGTATATTAAATGTACATTTAAATTCCGATAATTTAAATCTACTACATCTTCACATTCTTGCTTTCGTGTTTTAAAGTATTATACAAACAGTTTTGTGCTAGCATTATCAAAGCCTTATGACACAGGCTAGTGGTAAGAGCATGTATCCTCTGGGTTTGGGATACCCCTTACCCAAGTATATAACGCATACGCCTTGCGGCCATGGATCGCAGTCACATAGAAGGTGAGACTTCAGAGTTTACGATAGTACAACAGCCTTTTCGCAAAGTTTAAGAGGTGATAATGCCCTTTTTATTATAATAACAGCCTATAAGAGTCCACTATTGGACCTAAGCCATTTGCACAAACTTACATGGGAGAATTTGCCCTAACCGCCGCGCTCGGTAAGCAAGGGGATCGCAGATCTTTAAAATAAGGAATGGAACTAATACTAAGGCTACCCATGGGAAGAGACATATTGGGTCCACTATTTTTAACCGACTACGACGACGCTAAAGTGGGTAATATTTTCAACGCGCCTATGTATGTATTGATTAGAAGAACTGTGCACGAGGAACCATAGTCGAATTCGATCAAAAAAATTTCGATTACCCAAAGTAAACCGTTCTGAAACCGCCTTAGTATGGATGTCCAACAATTTTCTGCTGATATTATTTTCAACAGTAAACAGGTATTACATTCACCATGTAGATCTGTGGGCGATGGGGGTGTATTAGTGACGTCACACTTGCCGCCTCGCGTCGTTCATACGTCGCTTTCAATGTGATGTCTCTTTACACCTCTATAGAATACAACGCAATTTCGTATTGCGCCGCCAGTATTATTGGTGTTTATTTATTCACTAAATTTTGTATGGTTGTTCAGACCATCAAACTGCACAACTTTTACTATGGGACCAACTCTGAAATCGAGAAAAAATACAACTGTTTCATACAAAAGTTCAATACCCTATTATATACCTACTATAACTGAAATGTATAAAACAACAAATTTTTTTCTCGATTTCAGAGTTGGTCCCATAGTGCAATTGTTTTTTTTTTTTTTTTGGTTTATTTATCCATAGAACATTATTTGAACAATCTTCACTATAAGACGCCTACGAAAACCTGTAAAGGTTTGTGTGTAGTGCCAATGAGGTCACTGACCTGCCGCGTTATTAATTATTACAAAAGGTATGTAACGTAACTTAAATATCTAGATACATAAGGTTCGGTTTGATGGTCCGAAAAATAATTTAAAATTTAGATAGTGAATAAAAAATCACCAAATATAAATAAATCTATGATCGCGCCGCATCGCGTACGGTGTGGCGAAGCCCTTAACTACGCAAATCGATCAGATAGTAATCAGCTTAATTGCACGAATATATTGCGTGAAACTAGATGTCTTCATTGTTTTATATGGAACAATTTGTTAGATGCAATAGCAATGTGACGACCGATCCTTAAAGGTAGGTATATAACTAAATTAGTCTATAAACATTGCTCTAAATCCCTATGTCTTTTGTCAATTGTGCTCCTTCCGAGGGTTTATTCTTACAAAGATAAGCTCGCCTTTTGCGTATACTAATCTCTGTCTAGTTTGTTAATATACTGGATCAGTTTTTTTAACGTAAGGAAAAAAACAGTGCATATTAGGTAAATGAAATGAAAGGTTTTTGCCATAGTTAATTTTTTTTTCCAATTTATATTCGAAAAAACGTTAATTGTGGTCGCGTTTGTAGCCTGCCTATTCCACATCATTAAATTAAACAAATAAAGAAAACTCGGAGAAAGTTTGAGTTCCAAATAAATTTTCGCATGACAGGAACCCTATAAATTCCGCCAGTTGCAAATCAATATCCGGCCGGCGCGAGCGTTTTAAAAAAAATTAAACTACCTATAACAATACCTTCTATTTCACTCACCTAATATGCCCTGTTTTTTTCCTTACGGTAAAAAACTCATCCATATTACTGTAATAATAATATAAACATATTAATGTATCATCATCTCTGCCCATTAACATCCCACTGCAGGGATATATGCCGTCCCTCATACAATGAGGTAGTATGGGTCATAGTCCACCACGCTAGCCGAATGCGGGTTGGAGACTTCACATGCCTTAGAATTTTTACTTCACAGGCATGCACAATTTGCTCACGATGTTTTCCTTCACCGTTTTTTCTTTATAAACAACGGGTTAGCACTTGACCACAAACACACCTGATGTTAAGTGAAGACGAGGGCGAAGGTGGTAGCGTACTAACCCGGAAACCCCTTTTTATTTGGGGAACTGGCTATCTTAACCGTTTAAGAGCAGTCGGATAAATGCACATAAGTAATTAAATCAAATTTTAAAACTCATTGTTACATGGTACATAAATAATTTGTTACTTAATGAGAAAAAACTAAATGTATAAAATTTGTACTGCCTAATGTCAGGGAGGAGGTGATATGATAAAAATGTCACTCTAGACCTTGTTGATTCCACTGTATTTTTGGGGATTACTTTGGACGCCAAATAACAATGGGGTACTCATATCCATAAATTGGCGAAGAAGCTCAGCTCTGCAGCGTATGCAGTCAAAAAAATTAGACAAATATCGGACGTAAATACTCTTAGATTAGTATATTTTAGTTATTTCCATAGCCTGATGTTTTACGGTATCTTGCTGTGGGGAAATGCCGCGGATATAAATACAATCTTTGTTTTACAAAAACGAGCCGTTCGTGCAATTTATCAATTGAGACCTGCAGTGTCACTTAGAGATAGATTTAAAGAATATATTATTCTAACATTTTCGTCACAGTACATTTTTAAAAATCTAATATATGTCAAAAAATTTATAGTATCATTTAGGAAAAATAGTGATAAACATGATGTCAATACAAGAAATAAAGATAAACTTGCAGGTCACATAAGTCGCCTCCGCTAAGTCAGTAATTCATTCAAAGGGTTATGTATACGCTTTTTAGATAAGGTTCCTGTGGATATGTAAAATCTTTTTTTCAATAAATTTAAAGATACTATAAAACAGAAACTTATTAAGAAAGCATATTATAAAATATCAGATTATTTAGACAATAAACATTCATGGACGTAACCAGCCCGTTCGCATAACCAGCCTATTTCACAATTAATAAAGAAATATTATTGGGCCTTCTTTTCGAAATCTATTTTAAAAGTCTTTTTGTTCCTGTTGAACACTTAATCGGCCTGTCTACAGCATACCGTAATGCACGAGGCTTAACACCAAAAAAATATAAGCGCACGTGTGTCACGTTGAAAAACAAGTAACGCAATAAACCTGAGTGATATAACAAGTAACGAGAGTAGTGTGAATGAATTTGTAGGTCACCCACGAGACCTTGGCTTTTGAGATAAGACGGTGTGGTAATCAGGATAAATGGCAACATAAAAACAAAATACATTATAAAAGACACGTAGAACACGAGGCTTATTTATGTTGTTTTTGAAATTTGACGAGTGGCCAGTGAGATGAAAAGAATACATTACCCACTGAACTTGTATGAAATTGACAAGTAAGGTAAGTAAGGTAAGTTCTTTATGTAAAGAAATCCCTACACACTTAGACAATAAGGATGTTGGTCTTCACATCCAGACGAATTGTAATTTAGTGCAGTAAGTTAAATGGAAACATTTTTAACATTCATTAACCTATGCGCAGGTGGGTGTGTGTATACGTGTGTTTGTTTACTTAGCTAATTACTCCAATTATGAGAGCAGTAAGGTCTCAGTCACTAGTGATGTAATGTAAACATTAAGATTTAGATACCAAGTGACTCACATACGTCATTACTACTTGTACGACACTTGTTACATGAAGGACATTTGTGTCTTAATTGTATTGATTCAATTATACTAAATTCACCTATTTGTATCGAACACAAGATTTCAGCACGGAAAAAGCATTAGTACTAACGAATTTAGTGCAATGTGTAATGTGTGAACTGAATTAACTATGTAATATAAACAGTAGGTATTGTAAAGGACAATAACATGAATCATCAATTCGTTGATAAACTAGTCGTATGATTTAATATTTTGTATTAATATAATTTGATATCCGTCGAATTTGAGGCAAGAAGGAAGTTAGGGGGTAATGGAGATGAGGTTGGAACACTACAAATATTTGAAAGACTTTTCTCAGTTGTTCATGGAGATCGGCAACGGTCATAATGGCACATGTGTGGGGCTCGTTTTTTGGTGTATTTCGTTGACATGATCATAGTTTTTCTTCAGAGGATACGTATACGTAGTAGTGCTAGTAGTAGTAGTAGTATTAGGCTATTTCGAAGATATTTTAGTATTAGACGCGCGAGTCCCGAGTACAGGACCTCTACGATGCCACAGACAATGATGTACGCGTGGCGACATTCTGGTCCTCAAGAATTTTATGTTCTTGCCATCGGCGGGCTAAGAAGAAGACTATATAAACATAGTTGATTTGGTGTATCTGGGTGATATAATCACCTGTTTTCTCGTGGGTTTTCTACGTTTTAAATTTACAGAACAACTTTAATTACTTACTTTCTTAGCTCAAGTTAATTGCACTGTATAGATATTTTAAATTAATATCTACATAAGTAAATATGGAAAACAATAAATTATTGTGATTATTAATTTACTAATATGCGTGCATTTTTCCGCAAGCGGTTCTGGCGGTTTTATCGGCGCTGTGGTATGAGCCTCTGTCTGTATTGCATTATGCTGAGTCAGAGTCCTTTTCAGTGCAGTGTGTCAGGTACAGCCCTTTGCTAAGTAAATCTTAGTGTACTAACAGTGAATTTAATGTTTTAATTTAATCTGTGTGATGTTGTTTGTGTTCATCTATTTTGGTTGTATGTACTGTACAGTGAATAAATGTTTTATCTATTACGAAATATGTCAGGCCCTTCTTGATGTAACGATTGGCCGACAACAATATCAGCTGCTTACGGTGACTATCTAACATCCATTGTCCACAAACACCTAATACTCGTAAAGGAACTACTTAAATGTTTATCGCTATGCTAAATTTTACTGCAAACTTCAAATTTTCCATTATATCGCCTCATATATTTTCCATAACGTTTACCAAAGACATCTGATTAGCATAATAAAATCATTGACAGTGTCAATTCTCATATGCGTTTATCGGATAGGTTCTTTTTCCGTATGCTTATGCGGTGATAAGCGTTATCGTGATCGACTTTTCCGCTTGATTGCATTAGCCTCTTCATATATTATCTATATCAACATAATAGGTATCATTTTTTTTCTCAGTTAAGTATTCACATGGGCAATGAGCGGTGTCACTGATAGATTTCGATATGGGATACGTTTTGCATAGGAAACCACAGACTAAAATGAAAGTGTTATGTTTAGGTACTCGGTTTGGTTGGTGGTAGGGCATTTTAAATGTCCGTCTGGCTAGCTACCACCATCTTATCTAAATCTGCCGCCAAGCAGCAATGTTAACAGCATTGTTATGTTCCGGTTGTCAGAGATAAGATAGCCCCCAAATGTGTTGGGATTTCCGGGTCAGTACGCTTCCACCTTTGACCTCATCTTCCCTTAACATCAGGTGTGATTGAGGCCAAGTACGAATCCGTCGTGCATAAAAAAAAAGTGGCAGATCAAAGATTGGTATATGTTTTAACAAAATATGTTTCACCGGTATCTTAGTAGCTTAAGGAGTAATATTTTATTTACTAATCATGTTTGTTATTACTTTACTTTACTCCGTGGTCCTTTTTCCCACTTTTTTGTTATAATTGGTGTAGTCACTACATAACTCGGCATTTCATGCAGTAACAGTTCGTGAATGAATGGGCGTGTGGCTGAATTCATATTCACGACTTATTGGCGTCACTTGGCACAATGAGTTAGTGCCAATTTGATTGTTTCAACCACCCGGTTCAAATGCGTATGTGTATCTATGTGGACATACATAAAAGCCGACGCTACGACAACTATACAGTTTGAGGTACATACACTTTTTAAGTATACGATCACGATATACCTATAAGATTAATTTACATACAAAAATAAACTATATTTATCTGGGATTTGATTACGAATTTCTTTAAGTAATAGGTCTTTACCTATGAAATTGCCGTTCCGCAGTACTGGCCATTTCAAATCAAAATAATTTTTGTTTGGCTAAGAATTCTAATTTCAAATTAATTTTATTTTAAAAACATGGAATTCTTTTTCCAAAAGTAGTCATTTGTTTATTGATTAGTGTTACATTTTCATCGCATTTCAATCTTTTTCGTAACGTAAAAGTAACGTCGTGGCAGCAACGCGGCACAAGCGGCACGCAACAACAACGACGTTTACGGAGCTAACACTACAAACCAACGCACCACCTGTTATTGGTTTGCTCGCTTCCGTTCTGGGAATTTCGACCTGAAAAATGAACCTCGCGGTCGTCCGAAGACTTTGGTCGACAATGACGAATTAAAGGCGATTGTGCAAGCTGATGATACACAACCTACAGGCTACTACTTTTTCCAGAATTTGGATAACTTCTTGGCAGGAAAAAAAATCAATACCCGAGAGGTAGGTAGTACAAAATGCCTTTGAAGAATTTGTTGCCTCCCGTCCAGCTGATTTCTTTAAGAAGGGCATCCATAAACTACCACTGCGTTGGTAAAGATGCATTGATTGCATGGGTGATTACTTCGATTAATACAAATAAAGAATACATGAAAGAAATCGTTTAAATTTTTTCATACAAAACGGCAATTTCATAGGTAAAGACCTAATATTATATAAAATAGTCTAATACCTCGATGTTAATTATACTTAAAATTTGCATGTACCACCTCCAATTGCATAGTTGTCCTAAGCGTCGCCGTTTGCGTATGTATACATACCTAAATAGATTCATATAAAAATTAATTAATTCGTATTCATTTGTAACCTAATCATAGATTTCATAAAAATATAACCGTTTGCGTAAACTCATACCAAACCTAGACTTCGATAAATGGAACAGGTTGCTTAAACTCACAATAGTATATGTATAGGCAGCAGTTGCACCATCACTTATGTCCTGGCAAAAAAAATCAACAGATATGACTCTTGTCATATCTGTTGATTTTTTTTGCCAGGACATAAGTGATGGTGCAACTGCTAATTTAATACTCTTGTATTAAATCAATCTTCAAAACCTAAAGATAGATATAGATAGATAGATAGAAACATTTATTCACTGCACAGTACATACAACCAAAATAGAAGAACAACAACAATAAACCCTATGTAATCAACAAATAAAATAAATAAATAAATGAAAGCTTAATATACTGACGCACACCATACAAGATTTTCCCAGCGATGGGCTGTACCCACTGTGCACTGAAAGGGTTCTGACTCAGCATACGCTGCAGCAAAGATAGTGGTCCATACCACAGCGCTGATTATTCTGCCAGTACCACTACAGCCAGTACCACTACAGCCAGTACCACTAAAGCATTTTAGATCATTTGTTGAATGTCAATTTAAATCTATTGGAATCCTGTCAGGTACCTAGGTAGTAGATATCCCAAGCTACTAGAGCTTAGGAGAGGAAAATCATCTTGAGAAAGGAATGGTGCAAGTAGCCTACACACTATACACTGATCCACAGACTAACTAATATATCCTGACGTTGCTGACCGAGCGTTAATAATTTTGTAGTAACCTTTTTTGTTAATGTTGTTTTGACATTATCTTTAAATAATTTCTGAGTTAAATTAATGATTTTCTCAGGTTATCATTTTTTTTGTGTCTATATATGTATTAAGTACTAACTAGTTAAGATGTGCTCACTCTTATTTTACTGCTTATTTTTTTTAGTTAGAGGATAGGGGATTAATAACTTGATTATACTATGCATAACATTCTGTTAATTGATGATTATATCCTCGTAAGTCGATAATGTATATTTTGGAGAGATTTTGATGAACAATAAAGATATACTAGCCTCAGAATTCATAGAAGTTTTGTGAGAACAAAACAAAATACTTAATAAACGAGAAAACCAATGCAATAACACAACGGCAAATTGATTACCTCACTGATCACCAAAGTACTCATCGTAAATCGACGATAAAAGGAGTGAGCAATCAGTTAATTGATGGGACGTTTTATGATTGATAACCAAGATGGGTTGAAAAGGAATCCACAAAGGATGAAAAAGCAATTCTATATCGCATAAGTTGCTTAAACCGAGATATCTATATTTATGAGAGTTATTGTACATCACCTTCAGCTAAAAGTAGTTCTTTGTTCCCTAGCGCCCTAGCTCTATTGCATTTATTATGTAGTGCAAAGCAAAACAAGTTTTGAGTGTAACCGTTTCATGTTCCTACAATAGTTTCGATATAGTTCTTAAAGTAACCTCTAAACGAATTCAAAACTTGACAGTATCCATGATCTTAGGGATTTTGTTGAAAGCCTGAATCACAATTTCAATCAAAACCGATATTTTGATATTAGAGACTCAAATTCTCTCTAAAACTCTTATTAAGTATCAACCGAAATCCGTGGTATAGCGATCGCGATTGTATGTCGAGAATGCAGGCCCTGGGCTTGTTTTGCCTTGCATGTCATAATTTATTTTCTCTTTCTCTACTGTTTTCTTTCTCACTGTATTTTCTCTTCTGTTGTGCAATAAAGTGTATTTGTATTAATTAATAGAGTTAGTGTGGTAGGGAACATGAGGTATACTTTTAGCAGCAAGATATTGTAATGGAGCAAGTGCGGTAAGGAAGATGAGAGATACTTTTAGCTGCAGGATAACATAGGAGTTACTGCGGTAGGTAAGATGAAGCATACTTTTAGCAGCAGGATAATGTAGGAGTTAGTGCGGTAGGGAGATGAGATATACTTTTAGCTACAGGATAATGTAATAAAGCTAGTGTGGTAGGTAAGATGAAGCATACTTTTAGCAGCAGGATAATGTAGGAGTTAGTGCGGTAGGGAAGATGAGATATACTTTTAGCTCCACGATACTGTAATAGAGCTAGCGCGGTAAGTAAGATGAGGCATACTTTTAACTGCAGGTAATTCTACCATTACCATTAAGTTTTTTTAAGCCCGAATTAATAAAGCGATCTCAAGAAAGAGATCGTAATTCATGACATTTGAGATACTGATATCATATAAAATAGTATCGCTAGTGTCAACTCAAGTTTGATCTCAATCATGAGATCTTTTTATTACTACGGGTGTCATTATCCATATCTCACATGAATTGCCTTATCATCACAGTGTCCTGACTATGTTCAGTATGTGCGTATATATGGATGTATCACTAGGATTAAGTTTGCAAATTTTTTTATTTATGTACCTATTATAAATTAATTTGAAATCTGTTGACTTTTATATTCATGTTCATAAATCGGCCCTGTTTTAACCAGCGATCTGTAATACAATTGATATTGTTACGTTCATAACTATCTCAATTTTCAGCTCTTTACCCATCACGACTTGAATATTTCTATGTTGTTAAAATTTTCTACATTTATTCCACAGTTTAACTAGGGTGCCATTATAAATTATTAATAAATTTGCTCTCCGTTATCATGTTATTTACATTTAAAATATCAATTAGTACTTTATTATTCATCATCGTCATCATCATATTAGACCACTGTTGAACATAGGTCTTCCCCATAGATTTCGAAAGCGATTGGTTGGAGAAGCGACATGCATTCAGTGACTTTCCGCGACCTTTGATAGGAAATGCCGCGGATATAAATACAATCTTTGTTGTACAAAAACGAGCCGTTCGCGCAATTTATCAAATTGAGACCTGTAGTGTATAACATTCTAACCTTTTCGTCACAGTACATTTTTGAAAATGTAATGTATGTCAAATAAAATATAGCATCATTTAGGAAAAATAGTGATAAACATGACGTCAATACAAGAAATAAAGATAAATTTGCAGGTCATATAAGTCGTCTCCGCAAAGTCAGTAATTCATTCAAAAGGTTATGTACCTATACGCTTTTTCAATAAGGTTCCAGTTGATATACAAAATCTTCCTCTCAATAAATTTAAAGATTCTATAAAACAGAAACTTATTAACAAAGCATATTATAAAATATCAGATTATTTAGATGATGATCATCCCTGGACATAATCAGATCGTTCGCATGCCAGGCTATTTCACAATTAATAATGAAATATAAAAACCTTTATGTAAAATCAAAGCCTGATTTTAAAAGAGCAACTCTTCGAGTTTCTCGCTTGTTCTTCTCAGGAGAAAATTGAATTTTGAACAAGCAGTAGCTTAAAAAATGTAAAATTGACTATTTTAAGTGTACTCTGTGTACCTACAAAATAAAGCATTTTTCACTTTGACTTCATCAGGTCGTCCGGCCACCTCGAGATTGGACGTCTTACGCTGCGTCGTCTCGACTCGACAACTTTTCAGTACTTCGAGCTGTGTAACACTGCAATTTCAATTTATAATCCGCTGGGTTATATCAATGACTTTCGTTTGCCTCGGATTTCTGCATTCCTGATTCGATGACGTAGAGCGTTGCCCTCTACATAGCTCGTTGCATGGCCATGAGCTTTCTTATGGGACCCATAGTGTGAGTTCTCGTTTAAGTGGCATAAGTCATCACTGGTAACACAAGAACGAACCAAGAAAAAAAATCTGATATAATAAATAAATAATATCGTTAGACATACACACAGCGCCATCTAGTTCCACACTAAGCAACTATTGGCTTGTGTTGTGGATACCAGATGGTTGATATACTACATAAATACTTATTATAAATGAAAACATCCATAACTCAGGTACACATGTCCGTATTCATCACACAAACATATGCACCTAGCGGGATTCGTACCCGCAACCTTTTGGTATAGTGGCCAGAGTTGCTAACCACTACATCAAACAGGTCGTCAGTTATCGTATATCGTAGTTAACTATGAAACTAGACTACTAGAAAAGAAGTTCTTGCTCAATAATTAATTACGAAAGAGCGATAAATAATAAATAATTCCTCTTTCATAGCCAATTATGAAATCAAAATTACGAAAACGGACCAAAGGCACTTAGGTGTTTTAGATGAGAAGATGTTGCGCAGTTTCGCTAACGCGGCCCATCCAGTTATTTTTTTTTTATCCACAACGGGTTCGCACTTGACCTCAATCACACCTGATGTTAATTGAAGATAAGGCCGAAGGTGGTAACGTACTGACCCGGAAACCCTATCTTATTTGGGGGACTGGCTATCTTATCTCTGACAACCGGAACACAACAATGCTATTAACATTGCTGTTTGGCGGCAGATTTAGATAAGATGGTGGTAGCTAGCCTTTTAACATTTAATATGCCCTACCACCAACCAAACCGAGTACTAAATATGTACCCCGCTGGGGATCGAACCCGCGACCTCCGAAACGTAAACCCAATGTTGTTTACATTTAGCCACGGAGGCGGTATTATTGCCTGTTTATAATTGAATGTCACTTGTTAAAATAGTATCTCCTTGTTCAATAAATGGCAAGCCCGTTTAACATAGCAGTACTTATTTGGTAATCAATCGATCATTATGCGTAGGTATATCGCAGAGCAAATTGCAGAACCCGATGGTGTGATATTCTCGCAACCTACAATGTCATTTCGGATCAAGTTCATAGATTATGTATGTCCACATTTCTACAGCCATTCTGACAATTGGTTGCGATGGGAGTATATTTGAAAATTAAGGTATAATAATAGTCCAGCAAGGATATACTTTTAACTGCCTACAATTTTAAAGGTCGTGATTTTTTGCACTTTTATAGAGTAGCTGTCAGTGATAGAATAAAAATGTTTTCTAACGGATCGGTAGCTTCCTTTATCTTAGCTAGCTTAGCGTGACATTTGATATTTGAATTCATAATCGGTATTTTTAAAATTTTCAATGTCTACCACTCTTTACTTTTTATAGGTGAATGTACTAACAAACATGGACCTTATTGTCTGAAGAATAAATGATTTATTATTCAATACTCAATACTTTATTCCTTCTCCACAATAAGATAAGATAAGATAAATTTTATTTCAGTATAAAAGTTAACCTAAATACATGACTTATTCTATAGTAACATAGCCCAAATAATACTACATTATGTTACCTAAACTAAGTAAATGTTTACTTGTGTCTTAGGCAACACGATTGCTAAAACAAAAATAATGAGACCTTACTTACTAATAATGAGATATTACTTACAATTAAATTAAATAAACAATAAAACATTTCCTATTTACTCTTAAATAACCTTACTTTACATTTACCTATCTACTCACTTACTCGGAATGCGTGATTATCTTACAATGTGTAAATAAGGTGTTAACTAAAATATAGATAGATCATCATGGACCCTTTTTGGCCTTTATGCCCTTTTTCGCACAAATTTGTTTATCCCGCGGGAACTACTTACTTTATCGGGATAAAAAATATCCTATGTTTAATCCAGTGTCTGTTCTACCTATATATCAAATTTCACCCAAATCCGTTCATCCGTTTCGACATGATGGAGCAACAAACAAACAAAGAAACATCCTAACTTTCGTATTTATAATATTAGTAAGATTTTAAGAGTACATGAGCTACTTATGTAATTTATGTAAGAAACTGTTTGTCTCTCAAATAAATAAATAAAAATAAAATATCGTTGAAAAGTAATTATATTTAGGTATGTGGCATGCTTTAAGTTATACATCGTGTGATTGTAGGTTAGGTACATAAGTTGACACCGCGAATCAAGTCCCGCATGCCCCTTGACCCTATTTAAACATTAACAAATATTGCCGTGTTTACAAGGTCTAATCTCTAACAAAATCCGACCACGAGTATACTTTGGTGATAACTACATATTTTCTTTACTCGGTGTACATAGACTGTTAAAATAATCATAACCTTTCCTTGGCTTTGTCTAAGCAGGGGCAAGCGATATTTGCGGAGATATCTGTCGAAGTCGCAGCTCATGTAATTATGGTTAATAAAATAAAAAAAAATCTAACAAGTTGACAAGGTACACTCGACAGCACGATGACGGTAACATCACCACTGTTACCTGCAGTCAAACTGCTTTGAAAATTATTATCGTTTATGACGTCATTGCACTTACCATCCTTGTCATATCGTAACACAATGACAAGGACGGATACTACATTACTATAGTTATAGCCTTAGGCGGAAGAGCCCCTGGCCGCGCAACGCTATCGGAAATGTGAACGCCGCGAGACCTGCATATACGGCCGTCGTCGTACGGCCGCTTTACAAGTTTCGCGATGTCGCGAGTTATGTCGGGTGAAGTCGTGCAACGTCACCCGATATCTTCAGCATGGCTGGCATGAGCACACACATAGTTTATTCCGTATTATATCACGCACATCTGTCAAAATGCTGCTGTACGACTGTTATGTCGCACTTGACACTGGCAAAATTCATAAGAGTTGCCACTAAACAAACGGAAACTGTTATGTCGCTAGTTTTGACAGATGATCGCAATAATGTGTGACAAACTATATCGCAAGTTGTCATGCTACCATAGCAGGACACATGTCGCTTGATAAAAGTCTAGTGGCGACGCTGTTTTAGACGGGTAAAACTATTTTGACATCACATAAGTATTCATATAATGACATATGCAGAGGTTATTAACCTTTTATAATGATTGGATTTTAAAGAATCCTAACCTACATAATGTACCAAAGACGATAATCAAATAACAAATAACCAAACAGTGTCAATTGCTGCCACTCTAAACTAACATATCCGCAACGTAATAAATTCATTGATCTTATCAGTCACACACTCTCGTGTATTAGTTGCTACCAACTATTGTCGCACAGCAAACACTTGTTACGATAACAATTCAATGGAAAAACAAAAGCGTATTAGGTATTCAGGCTAAACAATGGGACAATATTCAAAGTAATGTGGAGATACAACACTGTCATACCAGCGGCGTCGTAAGCTAACACCACAGATATCCGAATTCAAATATTTAGAGGCCAAGATGTTGATAAATGCTGTTATATTTCTAATTGTAATACTTTATGCGCGCATATTAATATCTACCTACTCATAAATCTACTCATCTTAACACACTACCTATAATTTAATAAAAAAATATATATTAAGTTAATTTGAATTCTTGTAATTGTGGAGATACGACACTGTCATACCAGCAGCGTCGTAAGCTAACACCACAGATATCCGAATTAATATTTAGAGGCTTTGATAAATGCTGTTATATTTCTAATTGTAATACTTTATGTACGAGTACGACATTGGAACCTTCAAGAAACGAGCCTACACCTTCCTCAAAGGCCGGCAACGCATCTGTATCCCTTTTGCTGTTGCGGGTGTCCATGGGCGGCGGTGATTGCTTTCCATCAGGTGACCCGCATGCTAGTTTGCCGCCCTCTCATATAAAAAAAAAAGTGCGCATATTAATATCTACCTACACATAAATCTACTCATCGTAACACACTAGCTATAATTAAATAAAAAAATATTATATTAAGTTAATTTGAATTCTTGTAATTCCCGTTAATTGAGAATCTCTTGATTACGAACAACTTTCCCCATGGAATCATAGTCGAATTCGATCAAAAAATTTGCGATCACCCCACACAAATTTAACCATTTTGAAAACACCTTTAGTACGGAAGCACCTTTAGAATTCGACTATGGTTCCTAATGTTTTTTTGATATTGTTTTAATATGCAACAGATTCTCAAGCGTCAGCTTGTGGCCATCTCAATCTCGAGAGCGGTTTGCTGGATACGGGCCTTAGTCACCTCTGTTTTGGTTTCTTGTATGTTGTTGTGGTTTTTTTTTCTATGTGTGGAAGTTCGTAGTCAGGAGCCAGTAAACCAGAATTACACGAATTAATTTCACTCTGGTCATATATTATAGACGATTATATCATGGCTCAATGTTGGAAACTTCTGGCATCTATTTCTAATACAATTGCTTGATACAAGTTTGTGCTGTGTGGTTTAAAAAGTAAAAAGGTCTGTAATGTAGTATTTTTTTTCTTTATTTTTTATGCACAACGGGTTGGTACTTGACCTCAATCACACCTGATGTTAAGTGAAGATGAGGTCGTAGGTGGAAGCATACTGACCCGGAAACCCCAACACATTTGGGGGACTATCTTACCTCTGACAACTAGAACACAACAATGCTATTGACATTGCTGCTTGGCGGCAGATTTAGATAAGATGGTGGTAGCTAACCAGGCGGACATTTAAAATGCCCTACCACCAACCAAACCGAGTACTTAAACATGTAACCCGCTGTACATGTAAAAAGGTTTACCCTCGGTAACGTGTGCATATCTATATATTTCATGGGGTGAACCCTGGATGATGTTTCAAGCATTGGACTGTTAATGTTTGGATTGTCTCTGAACACTCTGATAAAGCCGTGACGTCACGTATGTAATACGAGTTTGTAATTTAAGTATTGTAGTAGTGGTATTGTTCACTTCGTTGGAATCTTTCTTACTAACTCAACGTAGTGGAACTTAACTCTATTTGTCGACAACGTCAAACTTACAGGCGACTTGAAACCAAAGTTATCGTCTTTCATTAACCTGGAGTGTTCGATGTATAGTTTGACCTGATGCTATCGTATAAACAAACTTCAACAAGGAAGGCGTTCTCAATGCAATTGTGTTTTAATTATAAGAATAATTTATTTTTAACCACAGGTAAATACAGTAGTTTACAACCGGTAAAACTTCGTAATATTCATTAGAATTTCTAAAAGTAACGTTCCCAGCTGATGCCCATGCTAAACATAAAAATACTTGTGTTATAAGCATCAGCTGCTAACTCCTCAATGGACTCCTAAATTTACATTAATAGAACAAAATCTAAGAAAACCTGTATTTGTTATCGCCTGTGTGTGAGGGAGATATTATATTTGTATATTATATATTTGTATGTATTCCGCTCATTGTTTTACCCGCCATGGAAAAAGATGCAAATCTTTTTTAAAACTATTGATATATAGTCAGCACACAATTGAGAAGTAAAAGAAAAATTCTTTATTGTACACAACTTAAAACTAAACGTAATTGTTTGCGGGTTTTTCTTTTCAGCGGGCGTTTTTGAGAAAAAATAATTAAATGACCTATGCCAATACCTTCTATTTCACTTACCTAATATGCCCTATTACCTCACGGTAAAAAACTTATCCAATATAACTATGTTGCCGACTGTACTAGGAGCACTATCTACTTCCTATGAGGTGAGTAGTCGACCTGTTTGAAGAATGCCTTAATGCGTCTAATCAACCTAGTTTGACCTTGTAATAGAAATAGTTGTTTGATTAGTTTAAGCCCTGACTATGATCCTAAATCCTTTGCATCATTAACTACATCGCTATCTAGTCAAATAAATGCCTGCGTAGATCATCAGGTACCTCATCATATCAGTATCAGTGCACCATGTATTAATACGACCTTAAAGTGTTTATGTAGGCATCTACCTATGAATATGCAATGACAAAACCTTAGCATTGATTTTATGTGACTGTTAAATTTAAGAGCGATCTACACGATTGCATATTTATGGTTGTATTTAGCTTAGTAATGCGTTATTTTGCCTAAATGCATTATAAAAGGGTTCCTCTCAGCAGCCATTTGACAAACCATTCCAAAAACATTAATAGCTAACGTTTCCATAGTAAAAATAAAACTCTAGTTGCGAGTTATAGCTATTGTTGGTTTAAACTATTGCCTTACTGGTTCAACATCTTGATGTTTCGGAATATCTAAGTAGATAAACGTAATAAATATACATCGGATCTAAGTAAATGTGTACGAAATATTCATCTCAATTCCCTAATGAAAATTACATGAATTTTATTGTATTAAGCAAATTAAGTTGTGTTTTGGAACTGGATGCTTGTAACCGCCTTCGTGGCTCAATGTAAACAACATAGGGCTTACGACTCGGAGGTCGCGGGTTCGATCCCCAGCTGAGTACATTGGTGGTAGGGCATTTTAACTCCCGCCTGGCTAGCTACCACCTAGCTGCTATCTAAGTCTGCCGCTAAACAGCAATGTTAGTAGCATTGTTGTGTTCCGGTTGACAGAGATAAGATAGCTAGTTCCCCAAATAAGATGGGGTTTTCGGGTCAGTACGCTTCCACCCTCGGCCTCATCTTCACTTAACATCAGGTGCGAGGTTAAGTGATAAGCCGTTGTGTATAAAAAAAAAATTCACAAGCGTATGAAAACAATATAATTATATATGTGACACAATGCATGCAATGGAGAGAGTAAGACTGAATGAGAACAGTGAAATATCCAATCAAACGTAGTATATGAGTCATTCGTTTTTGATTGGGCTACGAGAATTTCTGGTTCATATTCGCATTTTTGAAAAGTCACATTATAAGTATTATCGATCCTTAGATTCTAGACCATTGGGTCTATTAATTCGAATCCGAATAAGCGTACGTTTGACATTAGTTCATCATTACAAAAAATACAAAATAGTTTAATGTGCACCGATAGTCTTACATTCATTTGCAATTATTATGTGTATTATAATAAAAGGTATCAAGAAAAAACATGGTGACACGTCCAGTGTTCAAACTAGGTCAAATTATGTTACCCTGTATTTTAGACCCTGGTGTATCCCTGCCCTAATGTTAAAGATGATCAAAGTATGATTGGTAATCATTGGTTCGTCTATTGAGTTGGTTCCGTTTTAGTTATAAAACTTTCCGCTTCTTGACGACAGTCATAGTTCTTGTACAAAGTATTTTGCGTGTAATGAATAATATTTGACTTTTCGATGAAATTGGCAACACACACAGATTTCAAAAAATCGTACCCATTAGCAGCAGTATTGCTCGAAACCAAATCGTTTCAGGAACATAATGATGTGCGCCATTTTACAGTTATGTCTAGACAACACATTATTAAACACTAAAATACCACACCCCTATCAATGTTTATGCCATTTCCATCAACAACACAATTGCCTGAGAGACATAAACATTTTCTGTATGAATGGTTCCCATAAATAACCTAATACCCATGTTTATCTGGCAAGTATGCGATCTCCTTTATCTTATTTTATCTCGCATACTTTATCTGTGTAGCGTGGTCTTGAAAGTCGACATTGTCGATATGTAGACTTGCCCATTGGGCCTTTGTGTTTAAATTGTGACATGGTTCTAGATTAACTGTAAATATCTATGATACTTATTTATTGAACTAGGCGTATTCTCGGTTCGTTAGTTGACACCGATGTACCTACTACCTACTAGAACTTGTATGCTCGTACTTTTTTAAAACAGTCATAATCTTGTTAATACTGAATAATACATTATGTATTATTCAGTATTAACAAGATTAATAAAGTAACTTGCTAAGTGCAAATGTATTTTCTAACTGTACCCTAATGATTGTACAATCACCTTTACAATTCTTCTAGTTTAAAAAATATAAAAATTACATATCTTATAGGATTATCAATTTTATATTTTTCTATTACGAAATTTAAAGAATCTTTGTCGATCTTTTATTTAATTTTCCTTTTAATAACATACAAAAGACTATTTTTGTAACATAGTCTAAATTTTTAATTTTAAGCGATATTTACCATTTCTTTTTTCTATCATACAAAATACTATTTAAGTTCCAAGTTTAAGGAATATTAATATTTGAACTCTTTCACGGGCACTGAACTCCTATAGACTTAATAACAATAAAACTTGTATTGTGTCTGGTTCACTGTCCATGAAAGTGTTAACTCCTGACAGTGACTCAATGAATTCTAAAATTTATCATCTATAAGTAGATCTCAGAAGTAGAGCTCTCTGTCCGTAATATGTGTATCTCAGGAATCGTTAAAAATTCGAAGTACAGTATTCGTAATTCTCTGAAATAAATGTTTTTTTTATGTACAACGGGTTAGGACTTGATCTCAATCACACCTAATGTTAAGTGAAGATGAGGCCGAAGGTAGTAGCGTACTGACCAGGAAAACCCATCTTATTTGGGGGACTGGCTATCTCATCTCTGACAACCGGAACACAAGAATGCTATTAACATTGCTGTTTGGCGGCAGATTTAGTCAATTTAGTCAGATGTCAATAGTCTAGCCCGCCTTATTCTAAATGGTTTCCATTCCAATTTCGAAAGTTTCACATTTAGAATGCGTTTGTGTTCCCAGAAATGCATTCTTAATTTGAAACTTTTCGATACCGAATCGAATCTCGAATGCCAAAAGTGGGTCGAATTTGTTTGTGTAACGTTCGTGGCATGAACGCGGGCAGTTTTACGAGAACTTGACTTAGATCTTGTAGACGATTGTTCCACCGCCTATAAAAGTGAATGTCACACAACGCATCATGTAGAAGTCCCGCTGTGGAGATCAATTATTGTGGAAACGTCCGTGCGGTTTCTATATATTGTTTAAACTAAAATACTGAAAACTGTGACGAAACTTTATTCATATTTTTAAAACTAACAACGAATATCATTCATACGTAGAAGGACCATGTCAATTTAGTAACAAGAATAAGCGGGAGAACGATTTTTTAATCAAGTTTTTGACGATATTCGAATTCCGGGGAACTATTTTTGAGAGAATAATTCTTATTTGGGTTTAATAATAGCCTTAATCCTTAAATTAAATAAATAAATATCTTTGCACATACACACAGCGCCATCAAGTTCCACACTAAGCAACTAAGCTTGTATTATGGATACCAGATGGTTGATAAACTACACAAATACATTTTATTTAATTTTTTGTAAATAATCAATCAATCAAATACGCTTTATTGTTTAAATAAGGAAGGTACATTTAAATATCTTATAGAAACTACAACTTAGGCGGCCTTATCGCTTACAGCGATCTCTTCCAGGCAAACCAATCATCACGGAATTCAATACGAGTAAATAAATACATAAATAAATGAAAAACATCCATAACTCGTGAACACGTGTCTGTATACATCATACAAACATATGCCCCTAGCGGGATTCGAATCCGCGACCTTTTGGTATAGCAGTCAGAATTTTTAACTACTACACCAAACAGGTCGTCAGTTGTCATTGTTCTTTTCTAAAGTAAAAGAATTTAATGAATATGGTAGGTACACGATAAGGATGTAAACGTCTAATCGATAGAGATACCATAATTTACTTCTATAGGGCGCTTACGTAGTACCAAATTCAGCGATTGAATGCAGGCAAGCTAAACGGCGAATTTTTAGCGATCGGACGCAAACATTTTTACGTGTACGACTGCTCATCATCAAAGAGCACTGTTGATAGCATTGTTGTGTTCTGGCTGTCAGTGATAAAATAGCCAACCCCCCAAATATGATAGGGTGTCCGGGTCAGTATATACGCTTCCACCTTAACCTCATTTTCACTTAACATCAGGTGTGATTGAGGTAAATTGCTAATCCGTTGTGCATAACAATATGACTTATAGATTTATCACACTCGTGTGCGAAATAGGCAAATGTGTCGGAAAACTCGAAGATCGATCCATCGACATAGGGATGTCCTAAGCAGATAAGATTTGCATTGTTGATGTAGGAAGACTTGGGACCCGATTCTCGCTAATTCGAGTTTTCAATGTCGATAGACATCTATAGGTTTGTCACTTTTACATTTTCTTATAAGTGTGAGAGTGACAGAAGTACTAATGTCTATCGACTTCGAAATCTCGAACGTATGAGAATCGGGGCCTTGTTGCAGTCCAATATTGTCCATTAAAGGTCTATAATGAGCTCACGATAAATCTTTCAATTGGCTTTACCGATACTATCACAAAGAGATGTCACAAAGAGATGAGACATGGACAACCGGCTAGCGCTTGACCTAAAACACCTGATGTGTTATTTGAGAGACTGGCTATCTTATTTCAAACAGCAAAATACGACAATGGCGGTAAGTCTGGCGAATATTTGGAATCCCAACCGAGGAATCGAACCTTCGTTTTGTACACTAGTCCTTTACTTTGAGTCATGGAAGCTATAGATAGGTCTATACCCTGCAGGAATGCTGCAGGAATACGCATATATTTTATAAATGTACCGAGTCCGCACCACAATATGATACACTCGTATCAACATTGATCCAGACAACCTGTTCCAATTTGCACTGTCACTATATATTGGGGTAAACTAAACAAGATTTATCGTGTTAGCCAACAAACCCTATAGAAATGAAATCCGCTATGGATCGTGTAAGGAAATCAAATGGATCGCGATTCCACTCAATATTGGAGCTGAATGTTTTCCTATTTGTACAAGTCGAATAATAAGTGAAAGGTAATTTGTTCAAATAGGTTGGTGTTGTCTATAACTTGTATAAAAGTGGCAGAATGCTTTACAAAAGATTTTGGCGGCTTCTTGTGGGAACCCGAAAGCTCCGTTACGCACTTTAATTTACACTTCCTTTCACTTGTACACCATCACTAACGTTTGCTGCACAATATTCTGCCATTATTAAGCTTCAAAAGTTAGAATGCACAAATTATAAAGAAAAATGCAACTTCACTCGCCGAGATCCCGCCAAAAGGCCCAAGCTTCTTTCTTACTTTATGCTCCTAATTCTTTCAAATTATGGAGTGTTTGAGATGGAGCAAGCAACAATATGCTCATCGGTATAAGGTAACAGCATATACATTCAGTAGACGTTGTGAGATGTACCTACCTACCGATCTGTCTAGTATGTAAGGGCAAGTATGCTGGACTTGAGCATTATGCTCTTCAATTATAAGAACTCTTGTCCAAAGATGTCCTACCGAAATTAAAATATATCCTCCGACTTTCACATATGGTGGGTTGTCTACCTGTACTGACCGACTCGCTCTTCGACTTTTTCAACTCTTAGTCGGTGGACTAAGACGTACGTCGACGTACATCCCCTACAGGATCAGGTGTCTCGATTATCCAATTTAGCTTAACGATTCGTGTACCGGATATTTTCTACCTTTGTCCGTTTGCTTTTCAATAATCTTACTATATTTATGTTACGATTCTGTTTTGTTACCTATAATTTTCACTTTAAATTCACAGAAATGAAACTAAAAACTGAAAGTAATCGTAAAAGTCGTGCAATGAGGACCAAAGCAGCATAAAAAAGCCTTTTTATACTACAGCCAGAAAAGTGTAGTTTATATAGTGCTAGGTATCATAATTCACATTCTCTTCCGAGTAATCTCAAGTCAAGAAAATAGAAGTAGGTCTGGCCATATTTAAGTGAAGCACTAATTAGGCACTTCACATGGTGAATCGTAACACAACTAACAAATTCTCATGCAAATCAGTTGTGTTTTTCCATAGAAAATCTAACCACATGCTGTCCTATATAGGTATTACAATATTACTGCTGTCGTTATGTAAACAATACAAAGTTGAATTTACAAATAGGTATACTAATAATTTTCCTTAATTATTAGTTGGACATTCTAATTCATTAAATTTTAACTATCCTATTGTTTCTGTAGGTACCTTACTCATATACGTACCTAATTTGTTTATCACATTTTGTCAGTTTGGTGGTTGCTCGTTCAGAAACCTTATTCCATTTAATTATCGTTTATTTCGCATAAAACACATTATTTTTGATAAGGGTTTAAAGCCTCCCCAAGACAAGTACAATATACCGGCCCATCTGCCAGGAATGCGTTCTTGCGATATCTGTCAGTAGATTTTGTACGGAAACGCAATAATGCTGATGTGTGTGAGAATGTCTGTGATCTCGTACAAAAAGTGCTACAGACAGATATCACATGGAGCGCACCTCTCCGAAGCTTAAGTGAAGTCTGCTAAAGTGTATAATTTCAAATTATATTCGATGTAGTTACGTGGAACCTAAATACGCGTTCTCACTATGTTCTGTAGTATTTGTAATGGCCCGTTTCTGAAGCAATACTCTTTTAATGAATTTGTGTGAAGCCTGCCATAAAAAAGATCGATTCTAAAGCTCGACTCGAGGGCAAAGCTGGAAAGTAGGTACTCATTGTCAAAAAATAGGGCTCATATATTACAGGAGGCGGTCTAGTGTTCTGCGTTCCATGTCGCCACCGAGGCAATATTTCACGGAGAACGCGTGACCACCTCCTATGGACCTGAGCTTCTAAATACTTTAAAAAGTTTGACATTAATATGAATTATGTTTATATAATTTATGATGATTTTGAATCGTTTAGTCCATCCCCAGTAGTCCTTGCCAGGCCTTCAAGAGACGAACGTGATCAACGAGTGTTATCAACTTAGATATTATGATAGAGTAACGAAAATGGAGCAGAAAAGTGTCCTATGCTTAATAAACAAGTACAAGTTCCTCGCAAAGTTTCAAGTATAAACCAACGAAATATGTCGTTTCTTGGAGGAAGGAAGTTTCAAGAGACAAGAAGTTGAAGTTTTGTCTTTATTTTAAATTATTAAAAACACTCCGGGAGAAATTACGAAATATAAATACGAAATGAGTAATACCTATATAAGTAGCTATACCACGAAATAATATGAAGCCTTTCCTTTTGACCTCGCTAAAGGGTACGACCACTCATTCGGTAAAAAGGTAAACAAGATTACAATGACGTACAGAAAAAGCCTGTGCTGTATGTATCCGGCTAAGAATAGGCCTATCTCTGTCCATTGGTGTCATTGAAGAACCAAGAAGAAGGGATCTCAATAGATCGTTGATTACTACGTATAGACCATTGGTTAGTAAAGTCATTGTGGTGATTGTGATATTGGGAAAAGAGACAATTATTCATGACGTGCGTTCACTCGACTATATAAGGACAAAATTGCATCAGACATAGAACATACACTGAGCAAGTAATCACTACGTTTTACCTACCAGTATGCTTAGAATAATAAAATTTAAATAGGTCAGATACAATGGAATTGGCATTTTATATATTTTAACAAGTACTCGTATATTAAATTTAAAGCAATGTATTTAGTGCTTAATTGTTTACTGGATTTTACTTAGCTTGCATTATGGGATTGTCGGTTGACAATAAGGCTCTATATGAACCTAGATGCGTACACCTCTAGCACAATATCATTATCTTTATTAGGTATATTAGTGGCAATATTAATAAAAATACAATTTACGCACAGATTATAAAATTACCTCACGTTTGACTAGACTAACTAACTAAATGTAAGTAAACAAACGGGAGAGAAACGTTTCTTGAAAGAAATCTCACAAAAAGCCGCTAATCTACAATAAAAGCTAGAAACAAAAATGATTTGCAGCAACCCTTTCAAAAGCAAAGCAAAAAAAAAACACTTATAACCACAACAAATAGGTACTTACTCTTTCTGAAAATTACTATACAACCCTCCCTGTTACACGCTGCGGTATTGACCGGCCCGGTGCAGGTGCCACTGTGACGTCACAGGTTGCCAAACAAAACACTGTCGGGGAATTAGTTTTCACACACGGTTTTAATTTATGGATTGGTTTTCCAACACGCGGATGGGACGAGCTCACCGGCGGAACGAGCGACATGCAGCCGCCATCGCGGTTTGAGGCAGACTGAACACTGAAGGCTTGAGGTGAGCGCTGGCTGGGGCAATCGTGCCCCCACCCACCGCGCCCGCCCGCCCAGGCACGCGGCTGTGCGCCTGCTATAGATTATATTTATTGTAGAGGCGGCAAAGACAAGGAATATCATGCCTATTTTTTTGTTGGAAATATAACACTATCTTGTTCAACATACCTAAACCCTAACAATTTGTAGTTAACTTTTGTTTAATTTGAAAAATTAACGAATTATAGTTTGATGATAGATGGTGGCCGCATTGATGCATGCCCATTTTCCGGAAGTGACAACACCGCTTGACATGCGGTCTTTAAGAGACCGTGAAATTATATACTTTTCACACGGTATTACGGGCGAAAAAGATTTCAATAAAATATAATCGTATATAATTATCCTTCTTTTCATTATCCTTTACTTTTATTTTATATTCCAAAAACATTCCGATTAAATAAAAATTAACACTGAAAACTATTATGTATGTATAACTTCTCTTATTAAATATGGTTAAAGATTTTTGCAATAATTAAAAAAAAATCGTAATTCTGTCGAACTTGGCGTAGTTATTTCAATTTAGTCTTAGACAAAGTAATCTTTTTAATCAACTTCCAAAAAGAAGAGTTTATTATATCAGTTCGTTTATATTTTAATGTATGACCCGCTATGTCTCTGCCATTTGAGAACCGATTTCAATTAATTTTTTTTTAAAACAAAAAAATTTTAATTTGAAAGGGTATACCACCACAATGGGTCCATATACATATACATTTGGTGTAGATCTGTTGATGCACTCTTATAGTGAAGGTGAATATTTAGTTGTTATTTTTTGATTGACTGGATTCGCGTTTGACCACAATCTCACTTGAGGGAAAGTGACGATGTGGTCGAAGATGAAGCATGCGATCCCAGTAAATGCCTATTCACGCTGCTTATGAAGATCCCAAGGTTGTAGGTCCGAAAATGGAAGGGCGACGGTGCAATAAGATTATGTAACTCCAACGCACACTCTCCGAAATGCACACACACAAACAAAAAGTTAAAATAAAAATAAGATCTGTATTATTTCAACAAAATTGCAACGATTTTGCCTAGATACAAGCAAGCAAACAACGTGATAATGTATAGTAAAATTACTAAACAAGATACGTGAGGTTGATTGATCATTAGTTTCACATGAAATAGAAGAACATAACAATATCTAATACAAAACAAATATAAGCATTCTACCTTGTGATTTGGACTGTGAAGATTAGAATGAAATATATTACAAAAAAAATAATATTCCATGATATTTAGTTTACATATTAATTAACAAAGTCAACTGTATCTATCTACTTATCAGGCAGAACAGACCTTGTGGTATTGAATAAGTATTATTTACATTAACTCAAATGTACAAACAATGCTCTTTTGACACCAGCTTTATCTATCACTGTATACAATGACTAAAGATAACAGAGGTAAACAGAAGCATGTGCGAGATAATACGAAATACAACATCAGCGGGTATTATGAATTTTGTATAATTACTACATGTACATTTCATAACTTTTTCGACTATTACTCATTAACTTGTAAAGCCTGCTTAGCTATAATAGTTTTCCTCTTAAGTTCGTTATATACAAGGTTATTAATTGTATACCTGAAACCTGAAATTAGTTCGGTCAGAAGTATGTATGGAATCGATTCGGGCTATAAAAATACAGCGTTATTTTTTCCTTAATTATTAATCTAATTATGGAATGATTCAAGCGGAAACATAACATCCAATCCATTATTTTTATTTTATATTTTTTTCTAGCCATTTTGATAACAAAATATATGATCTAATTGGGGTGTATCGGCTTTTTGGTATACAAAATATAGGTAACCTTGTATATTATTTTACTAGCTTTCGTAGCGTTGAATAACTTTATCGCGGAAATTTGTTTATCACGCGGGAACTACTCACTTTATGGGGATAAAAAATAAATATCCCATGTCTTAATCCAGGGTATATTTTACCTATACCAAATTTCATCGAAATCTATTCAGCCGTTGGGTCGTGATTGAGCAACAAACAAAGAAACAAACAAACATCCAAACTTTCGCATTTATAATATTAGTTTGATGCCGTGAATATCCAAAACCAACTAACAAAAATTAGATATTTAAAGCTTAATATTAATTAAACAGATCCCAGAATCGATAAACTGTCCAAGATAACTCCTAATATTTTTGAACGACCTGTCCAAGGACATCCCACACGACGGGGTACAAAAAAAATCATCCCTAATTTACTTGTAGGAGAACCAAAAAAAAAGATTTTATTTTACTACTTTGTCGGTGTGATAATATGTATACCCATGACAAATTAGAGCTTTCTAGTACTAAGAGCCTCTAAGCTAAGCCGCGGACTGACAGACCGGCGGACATAGCGAGACTATAAGGGCTCCTTGTTGACTACGAGACCCTAAAAAGTAGTCTGCAAAATATTAATTAATTTAAGTAAAGTTAGATATTGATTTACTAAGTTTCCTATTTCAATGCTCAGGTTGCCTGGAAGAGATCTCTTAAAGAGATAAGTCCACCTTTGTACGTGACCTATTGTTTGTACTCTGTTATTGTAATATTTTGGTGCAATAAAGAATAAATATTGTAGTAACTACGAATTTTATTTAACTCATTTTTACTATTGATGTATTGGTATAAAAATTTATTTAAAAATTATGATACTAGAGACCGTGTCCGAAAAAGGTATAAGAATAAAGTTATACAGTAAAAGGCCAAGAGTTTCAAAATCGGGCAAGCCTGACAATGCTTTTATGATTTTTACACTGCTAGTGAAGTTAGGTAACCAAGCACGACGAGTTGTTTAAATCAAAGATTTGCTATACTCTTTAAATAGTTAATAGCCCAGTATTTAGTAAGGTAAGCCGGGCTTTTGGGCTTATATGAAGGTACCGCCACTGTCCTTGACTTTAAGTTTTGCAAAGGTCAGGCATTAGTTTCATCTGACTTTCACGCACATCATACAGCTACTTTTTTAAATAAAAATTGGAAAACTTTCCTAACCCTATTTATGCCTACGAGTTCAATTATCGCTTCTAGAAAATAAACACCTTACTCTATCGAGCCTAGTGTCCCACTGTTTTTGATCAGCCTGAACGAATGTTTCATTCATGAAACAAATTAGCTTTAGGCACTTATTCTTAAGATATAGGCGATCTTTAAATTAACTGGAATGGAATTGCTCTAAATTAGCTTGGTATAAAGTTGTGTAAGCTGTCACGCAGGAGTCAGATATAAATAAACATAGGAAAAGACCTCACGACGTAACGTTTAAGAAAGTGTAGGATGAACTTGGGTTCTATTAGTATTATTAATTATTATAATTAAGTTGGAATACGCGCAACGTCTTCTCGTCCAACCTCAGTGCTTGAAGACGAAAATCCATAATAAATAAATATCCTTAGACATACACACAGCGCCGTCTAGTTCCACAGTAAGCGACTATAAGCTTGTGTTGTGGATACCAGATGGTAGATATACTATATAAATATTTTTTTTTTTGTAAATAAATACTTATATTATAAATGAAAACATCCATAACTTGGGTGCACATGTCTGTATTCATCACACAAACATATGCCCCTAGCGGGATTCGAACCCGCAACCTTTTGGTATAGTGGTCAGAGTTGCTAACCACTACACCAAACAGGTCGTCAAATGTGTGTTAACAGTGATGACTTATGGTACTGAAACGTGGTCTCTGACTATGGGCTTCATAGAGGGCGATGCTCGGACTACGTTGATCGAATCAGATGAAGAAATCCGTAGGCGAACGAAGGTCACTGACATAACCCAGCGGATTAGCAAGTTGAAGTGGCAGTGGCCAGAGTACATAGCTCGAAGAACTGATGGTCGATGGTTGAAGTTCTCGAGTGGAGACCAGGCACCGATGCAGCGTAGGACGTCCACTCACAAGGTGCATGCATTAATTAATGACAACCTGTTTGGTGTAGTGGTTAGAAACTGTGACTGTTATACCAAAAGGTCGCGGGTTCGAATCCCGCTAGGGCATATGTTTGTTTGATGAATACAAACATGTGTTCCCGAGTTATAGACGTTTTTCAGTTATATACGTATTTATTTACAAAAAAAATGTATTTGTGTACTATAACAACCATCTGGTATCCATAATACAAGCCTAGTTGCTTAGTGTGGAACTAGATGGCGCTGTGTGTATGAGCAAATTTATATTATTTATTTATTTATTAATACGAGATTTAATAGCTTCGGAGGGCACGTTAAATAGTCGGTCCCAGCTGTTTTCAATTGAAGGCAGTCATTAAACCAAGTCGGTGGCCGACAGGGGTAGCTTACACGGTAAAAAAGGATTTCTTGAAATAAAGCAAATATCTTTCATTCAAGATAATGAAGTATTGTATATAACCAAACACTTCAATGCTCTTGGATTAAGATTTACAGATTTTAATTTAATTGAAGACAATTTGACTTAAATAAAAATAATAGCGATTCTTACTCTAAAGTCACAGCTTTCAATTAAATGAAGAAACTAGCTTGTCTTAAATTAAAGTATTTGTAATACTACACTCAAGTTAAGTAGTCTTAGATTAAAAATAAATGAATTTTATTTTTTATGAAAACACTGACTGTCAGTAGGCCAGTAGTCTGACAATAATCCAACTAACCTGGACTCGCGTGGTGGATTATAGCCCATAACCTCTTCCAGTGAGCGGTGGCTGTGTCCCAATATTGGGGATGTGTGAGGTTGTTGATGATGATGATAAACGGTATGTGCCCTACCATACAGGGGCTATACAACATAACAATAAAGAACTTCAAACTTCAAGTGTTTATTTCAACGTAAGATAGGTACATGATATCATTTGTTGAATATCAATTTAAATCTATTGGAAATAAAAATGGGGCTTAAGCATTTTTCGGTCAGTCAGTATGTCCAAGCTACCACCGCTTCGAAAAGGGAAATCATCTGTGGGAAAAGAAGCGGCGCAAGTAAGAGAGCTCGATCACAGTATCGTTTTAATATTATACTAACCCCAGAGGTATTTGTGTCGATTCGGATGTACACCAACTAAGCTAAACTAAACTAAAACCAGTTTTAAAGTAGTACTGTCTCTTTCCCCCTGGAACAGTACGATGCGACGGCACCACTCTAAAACTGGTTTTAGTTTAGTTAAATTTAGTTGGTGTACATCCGAATCGATACCAATACCTATTTTAAATGCAAGTCTGTTATTTGCTTTTGTTTATCACGTTATTATCATACACCGTATTCCAAATGATTCGACAGTCGACATTCGATTCGGTATTGGAAAGTTTCAAATTTCGAATGCGTTCCTGTTTCGGGAAATACATTCTTAATTTGAAACTTTCATTTCGAACACGGGGGCAGAATGATTTTAGATTTCTGCACAAGGGTTAGAATACGGTCAATGAAGGATATACATACTTATAAATATACATAATGCTCACGCCTATTTTCCGTTAGGCAGAGATTTATTGTTTTTCACATTTTGCTTCTTCCACTCTCATCAAATGCTTCATACATGGTCGTCAGATGTGGTCCTGGATCTTATGTGAATAAGTAAGTCACTTGATAGGAAGATAAGAATGGTAGACTATACTACCTTTATCCCTGGAAAATAAAATAAAAACATGAATCGCATATTTTGAAGTTTGAAATAGCTAACCGAGTGAGCACTGTTATTATTGATAAAACAAAGATTTTTCTAGCAGGATTGACCTTCATTTACATGGCCTAGCCTGTAGAATTGCTATTCTTATAATAAAACACAAAGGAACGTTAACATGCTATAAGCAGGTAAATGACAACCTTGTTAGAATAAAGTAGTTAGGTACAAATTGATTTATCGAAGATGCCAACTAAGTAATGACCATGATAAACTTATTGGTATCCTCTCATGGAAACCGATGCAACTGACTCAATGATAAGAAAGGCTTATTATAGGCTGTTAATGTGAAATCTGTATGCACTTAGGTAGGTAAGTACTTTAAAATTGAATATCTCGTACTTTGAAAAGAATGGGTACTGTGCTCTTTGATAGTGCCTCAGTAAATCATAGTATGAAACTAACATAAGCTTTTTGGCGGGATTTCGGCGAGTGAAGTTACATTTTTATTTATGATTCTTATAATTTGTGCATTCTAACTTTTGAAGTTTAATAATTTGTGCAGCAAACGTTAGTGTTGGTGTACAGGTGAAAGGAAGTGTAAATTAAAGTGCGTAACGGAGGTTTCGGGTTCCCACAAGAAGCCGCCAAAATCTTTTGTAAAGCGCTCTGCCACTTTACTGAAGAATGACTTGACCGTGACTAGACTCTGTATACGCCAAGTATACGACGAATTACTTGTTTTGACTGAGACTGACTTATAAACTGAAGAAATAAGAGAAATAAAATGTTTCACTTGAAACTGGCAGTAATGTCCCTCGACAGTAAGGTTGACTGGTTGCCATCCTCAAAAATAAGAAGAAGAGCAAACTAACATAAAATACATTAGCAGATGTAGGGCACACAAGAGGGAATCTTAAACGTCACTTTTCACGTTCGTATTCTACCTATGGGCAGTTACTTCAAAATACCTAATACCTAATTTCACACAATCGTTTTTTCCTACTTGCAATTCCACACCATCCTCCTTTTTTTCCTCGTGGGGAAATGCGTTACACATACCGCTTCGCCTGGCGGTCGGCGAGACGGTTATATAAGATAAGATAAGATAAGATGTTTATTTACCAAAAAGGACCATACATATGGGACTCTTCTCCACTAACGGGAGGTAGGTGTATCCACAAAAACTTCGCGGCGACCTTCCTCGGCGCTTGAGAGATCCTGGGTTCCAGGTAGCCCCCCTCTGTGGGGGGCCTTATCCCGGAGGCACTGTCGCGCCTCACACTTTTTCCTACTCGCAATTCTGCTCCTTCTTAACTTTGCACAACCTCATTTGCTACTTACGTTTTGTGGCTGATATTGATAAGGAGTTTTTCTATAAAGCTTAACGATAACAATACGAGTACTACATATTGAGAGTCTTTTCGCAATGCCCAGGAGGTCCAGTTTGCTTGTGATGTTAGACTAGGCTAAAACCTGGAATGTCATGAAAAGTGACATGGGACAGGGAGCAAAACAGCGTTGTCCAGTGATGGACAAATATGTCATTGACTTTAGTTGGTCTTGTCCTTCTCTGCCGGGAACTACACGGTCACTAATATCAAGGAATTTCAATAAAAGTCGACAAACAAAATTTTCTATTCATTTTTCCTTCCATTGCACTCTCTTATATGAGCCGAAGATATATGTCTAGAGATTTAAGTAAATGGTCCGAATTATTTGGTTCAGAAACAAAATGCCCTTCTTGGGTGCTTGCCAAGTGAGAAGTTATACGTGTCCCTCGGTTTTGCTTGAATAATTTTTTTTTTGTGATTCAATAGAAAAGCGGACCGTAGTTATATAGGTAGTTTTTAGTAAGATCTTAGTATTACAGTTGTTTTACCATAAAGTTATTTTTTTAGGGCGGTCTTAGGTAATAAAATCATTTAATTTTGGTCTCTGTATATATTTAATGCAAAGGCAAAATGAGTGTGAAACTAGACCAAAATTTGGTAGGTAATTAAAAAAAAAACAAAAACAAAACCTTAAAATTTTTTTTTAATTATTTTTGCGACAACAGCGATATTTTTGCTATTTATTATTTTATTCTTACTGCGACTATTTAGTAGGAATCGGTATTTTTTTAACATCCACAAATAGCACTTACTATTTTATTAAAACAAAATCAAATTTTTACACTTACTTAATAAAGAATAAAAATTATTTAGCGGTACGAAATTTTTCTGATTTTTTTTGTTCTTATATTTGATTCTATCTGAATTCGGACTTTATCTAAGGACAGCTGATACCATTGGCGTTGCTCTCAAATTGGTTTCTTTTTCATATAGCAAATCAACAAATAGGAATACGGAATACGGAAGGGTCCGTCAAGTTCAGAGATAGGTTTTTGTCTCTAGTTGCAATACAGCGGACTTACAAACAAACAGATTACCATGTACATTAATTGTAAGATGAGTAGGTATAGATTTATGGCCTGAGTGCGGCATCCAAACTTCATTTTACTTGAGCGTTCAGTCAGCGACTACCACGTCGTTTTAACAATTTAGCAGATAGTGATTCAACAACAAAAATAATCATAAATCGTGAATAGTTTTCTACACTGAAGCTTTAAAAACCTCCAAATCTTTCTGAAATTATACATTTTAATATCTATCGATTGTTAGTGTGAATATGCCAAGTAATAACCTCAACTGCGCCCTCATTAGTACAAACGCAGTTAGTAACCTAGGGTTGCCAAATCTTATTTTATCCAATGAGGCCACCACTGGACGGAACAAGCGCTCTTAATTTTGTATTATGCAGGCCTGCCTCGTCTGGGAGTATGTCCATTTTGAAAGTCTTAGCTAGTTTAATAGAACAACACGGAGGCAATTTCAGATCCCAAATATTATTGATAAATAACCGCCAGCCGCCATAACACGCAAATCGAACACACATTCACGGGTTTAGAATGGAAATAAAAAACGTTTTACGTATTTCAATTCAATTTAGCGTAGAACATTCCGTTTCACATAAACCGGCACGTAAAACAAAATGCGACAATCGTAAAGACCTGGCAATTAATCTCAACCACTCCCGGGGGTGGTTTCTCTTTCTCTCTGAACATTGATTCCGAACTACGACCATAAAGGGAAGTGACCCCGCTCCCCGCACTCCAAAGGAGTGCATCATCAGACCTTCAACGCATGTTGTATTATCACCACCTCCGTGGCCCAATGTAAACAACATTGGGTTTACGATTCGGTGGTCGCGGGTCTTTCGGCGTCATCTTCACTTAACATCAGGTGTGATTGAGGCCAAGTGCCAACCCGTTGTGCATAAAAAAAGGGATTCCATCCGTATGTATAGTTAACATACCGAACATTCGCACTAAGCGTTCGACTCTTCATTCATAATGCAAACAGCCAAGGCATGGAACTCTCTTCGGGCGTCAGTCTTTCCTGAATCCTACAATCTTGGGATCTTCAAAAGCAGAGTGAATAGGCATTTACTGAGATCGCGTGCTTCATCTTCGGCCACATCGTCACTTCTCATCAGATGAGATTGTGGTGAAACGCGAATCCAGCTGGCCGGCGTCGATGTGCCCTAATCTTAAGATTTTGGGGTTTCCAAGTCAAGGGTGAACAGACATCTATGTAGTGCTATTGTAGAGAGGCACGTCTCGTACTAACAGGTAAGGTTGTAGTCAAAGCTGTAAGTTCAGTAGCAAGCCAAAATACTTTCGAAGTTTCGAAACTCTTTCTATTTTTTTTTATGATTAACTTGATACGCGTTTGACCACAATCTGACATGATACGATGTGACCGAAGATGAAGCACGCAATCTACACCCTGCTCTTGAAGATTTCAAGGTTGTAAGATTCAGGAAAGGATGACGCCGGAAGGGAGTTCCATGCCTTGGCCGTTCGTATTATGAATGAAGACTCGAACTGCTTAATGCGAATATTTGGTATGTTAACTACAAGCGGGTGGAATCCCTCCCCACGCCTAGTAGTCCGAAGATCAAAATGGCGATGGTGGAATAAGATTATGTATCTATTAAGATAAGCGGGGTACATGTCTAAATACTCGGTTTGGTTGGTGGTAGGGCATTTTAAATGTCCTCCTGGCTAGCTACCACCATCTTATCTAAATCTGCCGCCAAGCAGCAATGTTTACAGCATTGTTGTGTTTCGGTTGTCAGAGATAAGATAGCCAGTCCCGCAAATATATTGGGGGTTCCGGGTCAGTATGCTTCCACCTTCACTTCACATCAGGTGTGATTGAGGTCAAGTACAAACGCGTCGTGAATGAAAAAAAAACCATTTTTTTATTGAATTACTTATCCCAGCAATATACTTATGCCTAACACCGGTTCGAAAAATATAAATAAATTCATCTTTTTGCTGTGAAAAAGGGATAGCAATAATATTAATTCCAAATTCAGACTTTAGAAGCTCTATACGGACATTACTCTTAGTCGGTCATGCTTGCCTGGTACCGGTTTAAACTACTTCCAAAAAATAGAGTCTATCTGCGATGGTTTCATGGTTGCACGATGATTATTATATACAGTAAAAGAGTACTTTATGATATCATCAATCTTACACATAATCATTAAAATATTTACCTAGAAGGATATCATTAGGATAACTCTGTGCCCTTAATCTACATTTAATGACGCTATCGCCATTTGCAAGTTTTCTACTTCAAACTTCAAGCATGAACCGACCATTGAACAGAGAGAAATCTAGGTTATTTTATGTCTAGCAAATAGATAAAGATATTACTCATAATATCGCAGTTTTTATGAAATTAAATGAAATGAAATCACTTTATTTGCATTGATTTTCGGTGGAGTGGTTGGTAAATATATTACAAAAATCCCGCAAAAACCTGCTTATACGAGGCGTGCAAATATTGAAGGCTTATTTTACAATTTCCACTATTTTACGTACCTAAGCATAGTGATTCCTATATAGTATCAAATTTGTATGAAAATTTCATTCATTGAATAGAAACATTTGTCTAATAGCCAGCCATGTAGTTGTATTTCATAAAGGATTGACTGTGCTATCGTCAACCATGGCAGATTATCATTTTGGACCTATAAAAGTGCTTGAATGGTATTCATCCGACACGAAGTGAAAATGATACCGAAGGTAGAACATCAGCTCATCTAGGATCCCGCATTTGTTAAGGGAATGGTTATCTTACTTCAAACAGACTACCATCACGTTACAACAGTTGCTTAGCAAGCTTGGAACAATGTATGATTATGCTAGGGATATACGTGACATTCCTTCGTATCACAAAGCACATGATAATAATAATACCTACTATTCAATCTGTTTAAGAAATGAATGAACATTTGGTCTTAAAAATAAAAACTTATTCTTTCCAGAGTAAGACCAAATGTTTGTTAGAGAAATTTTATCCTGAATAATAATACTATCGATTAGTATAATAAAATAGGGAGTGTTTCTTTTTTTAATTTTAGTTGGTTCGAGTCCCGGGCGAGGCAAGGAGTTTTACCTTTTGAATTAATAAATAATATTGCTTTATTAATACGGCCCTTAGTGCAAACATTTGCTGGTATTTCATTATTGTATGATTCTGCGTGGTGTGGTTGACAATCCCTCTGTTGTTGACCGCATGCGTTTATTTGTCCCGCGGCAATATATGCGCGCGGGTTGCAGACGTCACAGGCTCCTTGCTACACCTGATGGACTGCGAGCTAAACACACCGGAAACTCGCCCTCCGATAGAGCTATTGATATAATTAATAACTTTACGAAAGAGATCCAAAATGTTGACATATTTGCGGATGATCTGACGGTCATCGTGAAATATTTGTATTCGTTCTTGCGCCAATATTATGAATATTGTTAATCTTTGTGTGTTTCTTGTCGAATAACTTATAAATTGCAAATAAATCTAGCGCAAACTCAGTTAGTGCAAATCCACTTAGTGTGACCTCACCTAGTACAAACTCACCCAGTGCAATCACACCTAGTGGACAGTGATTATTACTGTCCATGACATCTGTAACGCTACTCTTCCAAAACAGATTGGTCCGCAAGTACAGGGGTAACAGATGCAAATATTGTCATCATAATAATTAAATTGTTACTAATAAGTAATAACGTTTAACCCAAATACGTCCACCCACATGTGTAAGATCGAACGGGTTACGTGACGCCATTGAGCTGAGGTGGAGAGCTTTGGCCATAAATTCAAAGTTTGGAAGTTTAGGGGAACGGGTTATCTGCAGGAGAGGGAGGTATACCCTAAACTTGCGTAAGAAGTCACAGAAAGACCGGACCAAGCTGAATTATTCATGAATTAGTTTTTGTTCGACATAATAATAACAGTAATTGAGTTGATCACTGACCTTTTTGTCCAGTTTTATAGGTAATATCGCCTCCATGGCTCAATGTAAACAACGATGGGTTTACGATTCGGAGTTCGCGGTTTCGATTCCCAGCGGGATACATGTTAATTCTCGGTTTGGTTGGCTAGCTACCACCGTCTTAGTATTGTTGTGTTCCGATTGTTAGAGATAAAATAGCCAGTCCCCCAAATAAGATGGGGTTTCCGGGTCAATACGCTTCCACCTTCGGCCTCATCTTCACTTAACAATTACCACGTGCGATTGAGGTCAAGTAGTAACACGATATGTATAAAAAATGTATTATTTCTTACATTTTAACCCTTATAGGAATTCTTAAGTTCTAGACCAAAAATCTGTATCGAGCAGTGGAAAAGAATATGAAATCCATCCAAGAGATGGTATGCCTAAAGACTTAACTTTGATTTCAACATCGAGCTAATGGCGTAAGCTTGATTGATGACAGTTTATAGGGCTGAATATCTTCGTAATGGATAACTTTCGATCAAATAAAGTTTTCAGATTTCCTTTTGGGGGAAACTCAACGAGATTCGAATCAGGCGCTGTCATTATAGTACGTTTTAAATCCCGATCCAAATAGAGCGATGTTATAATTTTGAAGCTTATGTATGTGAGTGCAGTAAGCGAACGATTTTAACTTCCGGGTGTAGTACAAGACCACCGAAAATATATATAGTTTTGCACGTTTTAACGGTGATGGGCTTACCCCCTGTCACGTGTTCATTTCTGTATACATAAGGTGAACCGTATAAAAAATAAATAAGTATATCCTTAGAGGTACACACAGCGCCATCTAGTTCCACAGTAAGCAACTATAAGCTTGTGTTGTGGATACCAGATGGTTGATATACTAAGTACATAACACATTTTTTTTGTAAATAAATACTTATTATAAATGAAAACATCCATAACTCGGGTACACATGTCCGAATTCATCACACAAACATGCCCCTAGCGGGATTCGAATCCGCAACCTTTTGGAATAGTGGTCAGAGTTGCTAACCACTACACCAAACAGGTCATTAAATATTTTGTTCAATCATTAAACTTTTAATGTTTGGAATACCTACTACACTACACTATTGTATGGGATATGTCAGACCACACCATTTGGGATAAAGGTCGTGATGTTACTAATATATATACACTCGTATAATCTTAAAGTTCCTAATTTTTTGCATGCATAGAGTATACCTATACGTGTCAGTGACAGAACAAAAGCGTTTTCTAACGAATCGGTAGATAACTTGATTTATGTATAAAGTAGATATTTAGTTACATATATATATTTAGAAATCACCGCTGTGATCTTCATCACGTCTAATTGAAATATACTTAGAACTCCTGTATTTATTTTCTAAAATATCGACACCAAATATCACTCCTAAATAATAAATAAATATTCTTGGACATACACAACGCCATTTAGTTCCAGAATAAGCAACTAGGCTTATATTATAGGGGTTGTCTATGATTTTACGTGCCGAAATCTCACGGCACAAGTTATAACACAACTTTGAAATATTTAACCGACACAAAATGATAAAATCCATTACTTTGATTATTTTGCTCAAGCAATTTACCACTATATAGACTACACAGCGCCATCTAGGTCCATACTAAGCAACTAGGCTTTTATTATGGATACCAGATGATTGATTAACTACACAAATACATTTTTTTTGTAAATAAATACATATATAAATAAAAAACCTCCATAACTCAATGCGAACATAATGCCCCTAGCGGGATTTGAACCCGCTACCTTTTGGTATAGCAGGATCAAGAAGAATCGAACGATGCCTTGCACTTCAAAATCGGTCAAGCCGTTTAGGTTACAGGAGGTAACAGATGTACATACATATATAATACATACATACACTCGAAAAACATTACTCTCCTTCCTGTGGTAGTCGGGTAAAAGGAAAAAAACAATTACCCCTCAATAGGAAATCATTAGCAAGGGTAAAAATGATTACGGCTCGTTCCCAACTGGCCACAGTACGGGTACACTTCCGGGCAACCTCGTTAGCAGGCCAGTGAGATAGTCACTTAGTAACTGATTATGGAAGGTCCGGAAGCTAGAACGTGAGTATATACCCCATACTACAGTACTCGTACACCTTTCGTTGAAAACTGCAATGAAAAGTAAACTGTAATGAACTAAAACTTAAAATATGTTTTGCAACTAAATAATTTTATACGTCATACTTAGTTGCGTAGTTGCCTGTACACATAAGCTGAGCAGATACGATGGTATTAAATTTATTTATGAAAAGTTCTAGCTGCGTACTTATACTATTTGTGTAACGTGTACCTTAATTTGATCTTATCAGCCAGTTCCTTTGACAAAACCACCTACTGGCTACACTAATACAGATGGCCATTTTGCTAAAGCGCCATGGATACAGGTTAACATTCGGGTAAAAAATGCGGTGAAGTTAAAGTCAAAGTAAAAAATGCTTTATTTTGTAAGTACACAGGGTATATTTAAAATGGTCAGATTTTACATTATTTCAAAAGGTAATTTTCCTCTGAGAAGAACAAGCAAGAAACTCGTGGTGTTGCTCTTTGCGAATGCGAACGAGCTATGGTTACGTCCATGGTTGATTGTCATTCAAATAATCTGATATTTTATAGAAAAAATGCTAGAGCGCCATTATTTAATAAACAAGCAAACAGAATATTCACTGACGTCCCTAGTGTACTGTAAGTTGTGGTTTTGGCAAGTAAAAAGAATAGAATCAACCCGTCTCTTCCCGTGGGATTTCTTGATCCTATGGGATTTTCCACCCAAAAACATCTATAGACTTGCACGTCTCAACGACGATGGGCTCACCCCCTGTCCCTTGTGCATTTCTGTATATTTGGAAAGGTGAACCGTGGATGTTATTTCAAGCTTTTGGGATATCTCTGACCACCCCTGTATTAGTAATTGAAACACCAGTTTGGAAGACGCGCCAGGTTTATTAGTTTTTAAGTTCTTCATATAAAGTAATGATGTGAGCGCTACAGTGTGCGGAGCAAAGGATATTACACGTATACACTGTCTCACTGCTCGTTTCATTGCGTCTGTACCAAAGCACATTGACAGATCATCATCATCATCTTTAAAGCGTTGTTGCTCAACCAATATGTGTACTTGCTTGTTGAACTGACGTTCGGATACAAGCACCGATATACTACAACCCCATTTGGGATAAAAGTCGTGTCTCCATGTTTATGTTTTGGTGACCTCCGTCTGTCTGGCAGGTGGCCACTTTAGTGACATAAATCTATAATCTGCACTGGGCCCGTGTGGTGGATTATGACCCATTCCCTCTCCCAGAGAGAGGAGGCTGTGCCCCAACAATTGATTACTACTTAGGGTATATAAGGAAAACATAGAAATGAAATACAACATTTTGTTGAATACCTTTGTCAAAATATTAACATACATTACAAGCCAGTAATTTTCGTAATAAACAACACGAAACCCGTATGTAAATCGAAGGGACAAGGGCGTCTGAAAGTCCAATTAGCTCGGTCCTGCCATTGTTTATTTGGTCCCATTTTGTAATGATTAATTCAGGTTAGTTGAGACCAGTACCTATTTGCCGGTACAGAGAGGGAACTGATGTGTGCCTTACTATTACTCTCCTTGACCTTCATGAGAACACATGTATGTCGTAGATAGCGATAAATTAGCGATAGTATTCGAAATTTGGACGGTCAGATGACTGTCATAATACGCGGTTTGCAATGGGAAGTAAACCTGGTGGCGCCGGTATTGCCGGGAATGGCGCGGTGACGACGTTAACAGTAATAGTAGGTATGCACATCGTAATTGATACTGACTTGACTACCAGCCGTCAAAGGAATCGGACTACCACTTAACACATCAACGACCGTGAGTGGTTCTGATTACCTAATCACCGACGCTTGGAAGAATCCGGTGAGTCGTTCCTTAATAATAAGTTGATCATGGAATTTGAGCAAGGAGGAATTGTAGACTAATCCGACTGGATTTCATAGACTGCATGATAGGGCCAAGTTGTATGGCATGAGGGGCGTGCAAATGTTTACTGTTCACCAGTAAACATATCAGATTTCATGATCATAATTTAATGTTGTTGTCTGTGCTCGAGTAAATGGTCTGTAATTGCTTCCCTAAAGATTTAATGTAATCGGGTTCGTATTCCATCAGAGGCAGACCATTACCTCGTTCTGTAAAATTCCTGGTGTGATTCTGATATCCTGTTCGCCTTTAAAAGCCTGGCTGATGCAATTGCCTGAGCCACCCTTTACCACTAGACTGGCACCGTATCAGTCGCCAGCAACGCCCACCCCCATATCCGACATATATATTTTTTATGCACAAAGGGTTAGCAGAATCCATCACTACTGATGTTAAATGAAGATGAGGCCGACGGTGGAAGCATACTGACTCCATCTTATTTAGAGGACTAGCTATCTCATCTCTGACAACCGGAAAACAATAACCGCGCACCGCCGTTAAAACGTGCACGTCGAATGTTTTGGCGAAAAGTCCCTTAGTAGGCTTTTACGAACCTTAGTTTCTGACACATTAAAAGAATTGGAACAAATCCTATTATTATAGGTAATTATTATTGAGACAATGCTGGACTAATTAGCCTAATCTACAGCGTGAATATTGTCAGTGATGTAGAGGTCTGATTATAGATACATTTCGAACAGCCGTCCGGCGAAAATACCTCGATCAATCGGGAACGTCATAAAGGTCAAATAAGAATCACGCAAATTGTCAAGATTAATGAGAGTGGACGATACGAAAGATGGATGGTTGAGATGAGATGAGTCAGGATCGTAACAGGCACAAATATTACAGCACTTTTGACTTTGGGTCAATCTCTATTATTTCATTCACCATTTTAAAATCCGTATTGGATAAATCAATATAGAATAAAATATCTTTTTTTTTTATATGAGAGGGCGGCAAACGAGCATGCGGGTCACCAGATGGAAAGCAATCACCGCCGCCCATGGACACCCGCAACACCAAAAGGGTCGCAGATGCGTTGCCGGCCTTTGAGGAAGGTGTAGGCTCGTTTCTTGAAGGTTCCAATGTCGTACTCGTTAGGGAATACCGCTGCCGGAAGTCCGTTACACAGGGAGGTCATACGTGGTAAGAAGTTTCTTGAGAAACGTACAGTGGTAGACTTCCACTCATCGAATATATCGAATAAAATCGTTCTAACCTGCACCTGAAAAGCCTAAAAGCTAATTATAAATTATTACCTAAATATCTGCTTTAAATAACCCCATCAATGCTATTTAGGTATTATTTATAATTAGGTTTTAGGATTATCCAGTGCAGATCAGAGTTTTTTTTTTTGATTCTGTATTTAAAAAGAAATCTTAATTTATCCAATAAACTCTCTTAATTATATAATTATTATAAATATATCTTAAACTTTTAATGCTTATGCACTAAACACTAATGTTTGGGATATCCCTTACTACCCCTATATGGTATGGTATGAACATATACAACTTCCCATTCAGGGACACACTATTTAGTCTACTACCATGGTGACTTACATTAATCACCTATACAAAAAACAAAATAGGTTATGTTAGATTTCATATGTATTTCGTTTAATTACAGACTTGAGCCCCAGGAGCTGGCGCCAGTGGATTCGGAACCTACATTCAATAGAGTTTCAAATTAGCTGTCAATAGCAAAGTAATAAATTAAATAGATTTGTAAGAAAATCTTCTGAGCTTTCTTCAAGGTTAGTAGTTCTATTTTTAAACAAATTACAAACAGTAAGTGGATAATTAGTAAATATTTCCCATCATTTACCTGTATTGAAGAAAATATAATATGATCTTCTTGGAATATTCAATGGAGATTCGTATCTCGTATCCATCTCCTTCCCACTCAATTACAGAGTGAAATTTGATTCGTGCAATTCCTGTTAAATGGTGACTCCACTCCTGATTACGAACAACTTTCCACTAGGAATCATAGCTGAATTCAACCGAATGGACTTCCTAATAAAGGTGGTTTCGGAACAGTTTACTTTATATGGATAATCGAAAATTTTTTGGTCGAATTCGACTATGGTTCCTCGGGGAAAGTTGGTCGTAATCAAGAGTGGCGTCACCAGTTAAGGGAATTACACGAATTCAATTCACCCTGTATAGGGTTGATCCTTATCATTTTTAACCACCGATATAAAAGGTATTCTTAGGGGGAATTTGTCTTTGTGTGGTTATTGATAAGTGCTGTCTATTTGTGGCATCGTAGCTCGCATGAGCCGTTGATTTAAATTTTCAATGCAGTTAAAATTTTCACGGGCTAAGGAAAGCAACCATTATCATAATTCTTATACCATATCCACCCATTGCTGGGTAAAGGCCTCTTCTTTTACGCCGCTCTCCGTTACTGTGCTGCATCTAGTCAGATAGCGTCAGCTGTTCGTTGGACCAATGGATCAACGGCGGTCTGCCCACTGTCGTTGTTGCTCCTATTGGCCACCACTCTGTAGTTTTTTTTTTTCATATTAAATTAAGTTTTCGCGCAAATGAACCATCGCGCAATTAAACTTTCGAGCAATGGTACTTTCGCAATATCGTCTTCGCGCTGTTGTCATTCGAGCTATCGTCTTTCGCTATTGCGTAGTACACCCACTGTTAAATCTTATGTTGTTTACCTTGAGCCACGGTGGCGGTAGGTGTTACTACAAGGAAGCTGTTACCATAGAAACGGGACCATAGAAAACAAAATATACTTACCTACCTACAATTTCATGGTGGATATTATCGCTTTGTTTGATCTTTATTTTTTTCGTTCGTGCACTACAAATTGCTTTTAATAGTGCTAAATAAAGTATTACGTATTTTGATATTTATTCACATTATTTTTCAAACCTGTTTGCATATGACTTGGCCGCTACGCAGTATCATATCTACATATAAAATGGACATTGCTTTGCGAGAACATTGTCGGAATTGAATCCCGGTGTTCTACCCATGAATATGACCAACTTTAAATATATGGTAATACAATGCTTGAAATCGCGAAAAAAACTTACATTTGAACTTTTGATTGGAACAGGTGATCTTTTTTCGCGACTTCACAGTTGAAGCCATAATGAGAGTTTGTCATATAATGGAGAGAACACCTTGTAACAATTGGTCTAATGTTTCGTTAACACTCTGTAACACACCGAAACAGCTTTTGGTACTTTATCAGGCTCTGTCCTTAGATTACGTAAGTTCATCGGTATCGTTATAGATTACGTTGACCAATCTCATTGCCGTCAAATTGACGAGCGAACGATGAGTAAACCAATCACATGTCAGAACGTAACCGGTAACGATAACGATGAAATTATGTAATAGAACCCCAGGTCCGCTCGTGCGTGGAATACTGCTGTCACCTTTGAGATGGTTCAGCCAAGTACCAACTAACTGCACTCGATTCTGTAGAACGACGTGTCAAAAGACTCATTGGCGACCATTCGATCACTGCTAAATTGCAGAGCCTCGAACACGTCGTAAGATCGCCTGTCTCTCAGTCTTTTACAGGATGCGCTTCGGTCTTATTCCACTATCGCCATTTCATCTTCGGTAGTGGGAGGGATTCCACCCGGATGTATTCCTAACATTCGCATTAAGCGGTTCGACTCTTCATTCATAATGTAAACAGCTAAGTCATGGAACTCCCTTCCGGCGTCTCTCTTTCCTAATTCCTACAACCTTGGGGTCTTCAAGAGCAGAGTGATGAATAGGCATCTACTGAGATCGCGTGCTTCATCTTCGACTACATCGTCACTTTCCATCACGTGAGATTGTCGTCAAACGCATATCCAGTTAACAAATTGCTCGCAACTGTGACGTAATACATCATTATTTTTCACTACAAAATTATTTTCACTTTCAGAGCGATATTTGATTGCAATCTACACCATAATATTTATGGTAATATATTAATATCCTACATGCCTACACAAAAATAATGATGAATAGGTATATAAGTAGGTTATTTTCTCCTTCAGGTTATATTTGGATGCGATCTACACCATATTTACGGTACTATATTAATATCCTTTTTACCTACACAAAATTAAGGACGAATATAAGTAGGTAGGTATCTACGAACTTTCTGTAGTACTATTCTCATATGTTTATATTAAATTCTAATGTTTATATTAAATTCTACCAAGAAACTGCACTCGGCGTTCAAGGATTTTGATGAAACGAGAATGAGTCTGCCAGTTTAGCGAATGAAAACTCATTTTCTTGGAGAAAATTGAACCGAGCTAAACTTGGGTTAAACTTATTTATTACGTACCTATATTTACTCTGCCAGAGAAAGGTAAACACAATATAATCCTCATGTTACAATTCAAGAGTGTGTGTGACCTTTCTTCTATGTAACCTATTGTGTCTTAGGGCTTCTCATTCGGGAAACACCGAGAATTTGACTAATATTTAGGCCAGTTTTCATCTATTGCATTTTTTTTTGTTAAAAAATACATAGTAATCTAGAAGATATGGTATGGTTGACTGGAAGAAATCCCTCTTTGGGATAAGTCCGCCGTTGTCCTCAATTTATGTATCAATGCAAAATTAATGTATTGACTTTTTGTGTAATAAAGCGTTTACAAACAAACAAACAAACCAAGATATAAGGAGTGATGTAGTCTTTTCTAAATTCTATTATAATTGACTTGAAATACAGAATTGAAGAAAAACATCTAAGTTACCCGTATTTTTTCCAGTTGTAACCATATTACTTTTGGAATTAAAAGGAAACACTATAAACCTTTATAAACTTCACTACAAAACAATATTGAATGACGTGGTTTTATTACTTTTTGAAAATGCATTTTATTCAATTTTTGAAAAGTAGATATTCATCTTTTCGTATCTAATTTACGCTGAAGGTATTCGCACGGAACGAGCCTTAATGGGTTTAGGGTTTAAACTTTGACTGTTACTACATATAGCAGTTGCGTTTTAGACGTATGTGAATCTTTTTGCAGGTACAGGTTACGTAACGTCGGTATACAAGGGGCAGCAGGAGCTACCAGCTCCTGTGATTAAAGGAATAAATTGTGTCGGGATAGACGTCTACAAGATTTATTTTAGTCCCATCTACCTATAAATTATGGGATGCAATTGCAGCAGCAACTTTTTAGCTTATTCTTTTAGTATCGTAAAATGTAGTAGTTGAAAGTTAAAAGATAAATGTGGCAAATTGAAAAGAATTAGTAATTTCTGGATTGATCTAGATCTTATTAAATCAAGCTGTAGATATAGAATCATCACTACTACTTATGAACGCTATCGACACTGCCATAATTTGCTTCTTAAAAAGGTTTAAAAGGCATAATGAAACTCGACTCTCGATCCGCAGATCTGCTTCAACCCTGTGCTTATTATTATTACAGTATGCAGATGACATATAGACAACAGAGCCTCGAATACTGTCGCAAGGTTCTATGCCTGTCAGTGTTTTATTAATTACAGGCAGGTGAGTGTGAGTTGAAATTTGATGAAATTTTATATTGGGCCTTCGCCTTTCCATCATCGAACTACCAGCCGTGGGGAGGGTTTCCACACCCATTTGGTAGTATTGGAAAGGAATAAACAATTATTGGTAAACAATGGAAGCGTTTCAAACTCTATGGCTCTTCTGGCAACAGAGAAAATTAAATATGTATTCTTCTTTTCGAACTAAACTCGATTTAATAAATCTATGAATTTTCTTCACTTTTCGTTAACACTTTCCAGAACGTCATTGTGCTCAATTAGAAATGTACCTGGCTATAATTTTCAAAGTAGGTTCTCAAATTCATTTGATCCACAACGGCAGGGATGGATGCCTGGTGAAAAACATCGTCGATAATTACTGGAGCCCAATAAACAAAAGATAAATCAATATAGAACGTAAAAATGTACTTTTACCAATTCAACGTTTCGGGTTACAAAGAATACGTCGGATACTGTGTATGAGCTAACAAAATTTTTAATTAATAATATCGACAAGAAAAATCGATCATACGTATATTTTTCGATCTCACTAAGACTTTTGACAATCTCTGTTCCAGTCTTAATTATTAAACTTCTACAAATTAGGGTCAAGTTTTGCTCTTCGGTGATCACCGTAATCGTCAACGTGTAAAAATGGGTGCACATAAGAGTGAGGGTCTACTTATTACCTAAGGAGTACCTCAGGGAGCATTCTTGGACGTATACCCTCTTTCTTGTTTCTCTGTATCATCTGCTGTCTTAGGAAATCATATGGTGTGTTCATCATCATCACGGACATCATATTTGGGTATTCAAATAAATAACAGATTTTCCTTTAGCCATTATTGGAACTCTTATCCAGATCAGTCCGTAAGCTTATTTAAGCTTAAGTTTATTTAAGTTAAGCTTAATTAGTTATGTCGTCTTGAAAATGAAAATACCAGATTTTGATTTTTGGACTTAACGATAATTTGAGATACCTCAAATGTTGTTGTAATTACTTCTACACTTTCTGATACCTATGCATTATAATCATGTATCCATGACATTCTGACAAGAGAATTGATTAATGTTCTTAGAAAAAAAATGAAAATAACCCCGCCCTGCGACTTACCCTTATATTCCGTTTCAATGAAAGATAACGTCTCAGAAAAGGAAACTATAAATAATTATAACGAACGTTATGGAGTCTATTTGTGAATTCATAATAAAGTATCAGCTGAGGTGCTCTCTACACGAGTGCAGTCCTCGATCGATGTAATACAGCATTACCTAGGGTTGCCAACTGTATTCCAAAATAGCATATTGTTCGTTAGGTCATGTCGGTGTACCTACTCTATAATTCTTAACACTAGCTTATAAACTTCATCAGCATTAACTCTAAGGACCCCATTAATAAAGCAAACGCAAGAGTATTTTAAGTACCGACATAAGTTTACCTTAACCGTCCGTCAATCTTGAGATCGTTTTATTAATACGGATCCGGTGAACGAAAAATACTTTGCGCTTGAACATAGAAAGAGATGCCGCTATACAAGTTATATAAAGCAGTTACTTTTTAACTGTCCTCAAGCGGAGATCTCTGCTTGAGTAACATTCTGTAACACGGATATAAGTATGCATGTAAATTTGTATGTTACTTCCTGTAACCCACACGGTTTGGCCGATTTTGAAGTGCAAGGTGTCATTAGTAAAATGTATGGCGTGATCCCCAGAGTGTCATAGGGTTCCTTTTTCTTTCTTTGTTTTTTTTTTCTAACATGGCGCCAACATAATACGAAATGTACTGGCGGGTTTTTTATATTTAAATTTTGTTACAATCCGTTACACAGCCCTGACAGTACCGTCGGCGTCATACGTAACTATATTCATATAGGGCTGTTTACCTCCTACCTATTCAAATTGCGAGAAGCCATCCGCAGCTCCGTACAATAACCATGAAGCTAAAAAAAGATTTCATTTTACGTGACGGATGTAGTCGTTTAATAATCTATTGTAATGATATCTTAATGTCATTTATCCGATCGATGGAGTGTGCGTATGTGTGTGTCCAATCTCTCTTCGGATGTATCTCAGTAATGCGTGGTCCGATTTCAGTGAGGTGTTTTTCTAATATTAAGGATTAAACGAGCTGACTGGTTATTAAGTCATATGTGACGAACGTCGTTTAAGCTGTTTCGAAAATTTTTAGGTTCTAACATAGTTTTTGGTGTATTTGGATGATATCATAGTCGGGAGAAATCTACTTTTTTTATGGAAAAGATAGCTGTTAACATAGTTGGTTTGGTTTATCGGGATGATATAAAGAAATCTTTAAATAAAAAATAAATGTAATCATTCGTTTCTCGGGTGTTTACTATTATGGGAGAGCTAAATTAAAGTTGACAGGATTAAAATCTTATGTCGTCCTATTTGTGAACTCGTATCGTATTGAATCGTCACCAATACCAGTTATACAATACAAATACACTTTATTGACCAAAAGGAAAATTTAGTTTACAAACATTGCAATAAAAAATCTTTAAAAAAATATATAATAATAACTCGTCTACGATTATTCCGTCTACGACTCCGGCTTCAATCACTTGAGTAATTTCGTCTTGTTTTTGATTTTTAACCGTAGTCGCGCTATTTTTTAAAGACTTTTACGCGTACCTGAACTAAGTAGGCGCGATGAACCATTAAGATGTCGCGCGAGATATTTGTCCTGCTCATTCGCTTGGACGAAATATACAACTATCCCACTCTCACTCCTATGTCGCGCGCGACAAACGATGTCATGCTACGGGGCTATTTTGAATTAGTCTTGTCGACATCTATGACAAAATGGCTGCTAGCGTGCGCCATATTGGATTTCTCACAATGTCATATTATGATATTCCCTGAACTAGTACGAATTTAACCACACCTCGTTTGGACGTACATACCTACAAAGGCGTTGAATACATTACCATCCTTTTGGCTTTACCGTAGTCAGGTAAAAAGAATAGGTACAACTATACCAACTATATACTACTACAGGTAAGTTCGAAGAGTTGCATATCATTTAAACTAGAATATTTTGTTAATTTTAGTTACATTTACAACCTAGTACGCATTGTATTTTACGAAATTCTTAAAACTTTCCACAGAGTGAATCTTCTTCGTAAATGTCAACCCTTGAGACTAACATCCACGTCATTTGACGCTCGCCCCTATATGGTTGACGTCCTATCGACAACCTAGGAGTTATTTTTGATTCAATAGATGTTTTTCTGTCAGAGCCCACCCGCGAATTTGTCTCTTAGAATTAATGTGTGTTTCCATTAACGTCACTATGGGAGTCCGTGGCTGAAATTGGCTATTTTGAGGAAAACCCACGCATTAGTTTAATATAATAACTGGGGGTAGGTATAATAAGGAAAAAGATAGAGTTCTAGATGCGGGATGATAATGTTTGGGAATGCCTTGAATTTAGTTTCAACTCAGTAATTAGGTAGGTATTTATTTAAGATTGTCAACATCACCTTACACAGTTACAACAAGACAGCCCGTGATAATAGATGCCGTCATGGGCTATACCCAGTACTAGTGTTGGGCCCAGCCTATCGGCAATTTAATAACGGATGAGGTAAGATGGTGTAACTCCAGGGGGCAAGATTTATTTGTTGTCTCTTTATTGTGGTTCTATAGAGACATAAGACAGCTTAAGATTACGCAATGAGTTATAAAGAGCACGACATTTCATTAGGAGAGTAAATCAAGAATAAAGAAATCCGTAGAAGAACAAACATCATCGACATATTCCAGTGGATTAGTAAGTGGAAGTGGCAATGGGAAGAGCTCATAAGTCCGAAGAACTGACGATGATTGTGTCATTACATTAAAGAGCTCTAAGAAGTGACGACTGCTGTTGTGTTATTAAAGGGCTCATAAGCTCTAAGAAGTGACGACTGCTTTTGTGTCATTAAAGGGCTCATAAGCTCTAAGAAGTGACGACTGCTGTTGTGTCATTAAAGGGCTCATAAGCTCTAAGAAGTGACGACTGCTGTTGTGTCATTAAAGGGCTCATAAGCTCTAAGAAGTGACGAATGCTGTTGTGTCATTAAAGAGCTCATAAGTTCGAAGAACTGTCGACGGCTGTTGTGTCATTAAAGACTCATACTCACACTCATTAGACGCCAAAGGGGCTGGTGGGTGGCGGGGCACACGGCGCAACCAATCACAGCAAGTCGCGGCGCCGGGGCAAGCGCCGGTGTGTTGTGGTAAAGTACTTAGAGCGCGCGGCCATAAATGTCCAACTCACAAAATTTACATTTCTAAATTACATTTTTTGAACATTCTATACATCCTATACATACACTCTGCAACGTTTGTCGTGTTTTTTTGTTAGGTCTTATATAGGTACCTTATATCTAACAAAAAAACAAAAGCTTCACAATTTTCGTGCACCACTGAATGTTCACCACTTCCCCGTAGACAGCTGCTGGCCACCTTTGTTCATAGTAAACGGGAACCTCTGAGATACAGAGTAGAACATACCTACAGTCTGTCTGTACCTTAAATTATTTATAGATATCGCAAAGCTAAGAAGAATAATTTTTTTATTATAGGTAAGAATTGTAGCATACATTTTCGGTAACTTGTCTGAGCCGAGAATCGACCAAAAATCAATAGAGTCAATATTAAGGTTGGTATTATATCCCGGAAGGTAGACTACGAAATCTAAGTAAGTAGTAGCCCATTGGAAATGGCTTTGATGAATGTAAAAGAAAAAAGTGTTAACTTTGGAGATACGGAATCTCCTCGATATGAACGTTTTCGAGGCAATCCTCTTCAGTTTTCATATCTTTTACAAATTTCGAAAATACCAAATTCGCAACTAGCTTGTGGTTTTAGTGTTTTCAAAATGGTGGGGGTCTTTCGGGCCAATTAACTGGATGACCCACATGTAAGACTTTTCTTTCATGTTTCTCGAAAATTTCGCTATCTTGTATAGGTACCTTTTCACCCCCTATTTACTCCTCACTCTCAATATTCATGACTTTTTTTATTGACAAAATCAATATCTCCTATTTCCTAGAACTTGTCGAGCTCCGAAACATTTTCAATGTTAAAATAAATGCAATATTTCTTATCTTTAAAAACGAAATAAGGTCTCCTTGGAGTAAAATTTGTTATCCTCAATATTTAAGTGGGTGTACTTTCCTTCCCCCGACCGCCTTTTACCACCCAGTATAAGATAGAACCCACAAATCTAAGAAGCAATATTCAAAAAATATAATACAAAAAAAACCTCATTTATAGAGTAAATTGCTTGCTTTATTGCCATCCATGCAATATTCTCTAAATAAATATTACCCTGGCCAGTTTAGTTTGATCCCTTGATATGATCAGGCCAGCCGGCGAGGTGCACGGCTTTAGTGGAGAGAGAGGGGGGAAGAGGCTCTTGAAACATTGTAAGTTATGTCAGGTTTGAAAGAAGAATCGAGGGAAAAGCTGTAGCGATTATAGTGTTAGACGATGGGTCCTGCCTGACAGAGTGTATAGAATAGGACTAACCCATCTTTTCCACGGCTGTCGTAAAAGGCATTAAAGAATCATGCTTCTTCTTTTTCTTTATTGCAAAAAATATAGTGACCTAAAGTAGTTTGGTCCAGAAGTAGCAACGTAAAAGAATCATCTGCATAGACCAATGATAGGCAGCAACTCAGCTTCATTGGTCAACAGCTATCAAATAAACTGCAATCACAAACGCGCCTGTCCGATTGCGGTTAGGGCATAATCAAAAGGAGTGACTGATATCTGGCAGAGGACTCCTAAAGGTGGTTTATGGTGATGATGAAACAACACTTCCAGTTGATTCATCATAATCAATGAAAAAAACTTCAAACCAGAGTTAATTATTGAGCACAGCGCAGGTGCACATATTATATTATATTGGCTGTAGACTTCCAGGTTTTAGTTGGTAATGCGACTGATGTCATATTGAGATATCCCCCTTCAGGCGTTAAGGACTAATCCCGCAATAATGGAAATCCTACAGAAGTCAGTATTTCGCAAATTTTTGGCATACAATTACTTCTAAAGTTAAAGATCTAATCTCTTATGCCATAAACCACATTTTAACGGAACAGCGACCCGGTCCCTACAAAGTAATAACCTCGTGTAATTAGATATCGTAAAAGGTTACGATTACGACACTCCAAGAGTTAAACGCTCGCAAGACGGGAACGGAAGATGGACAATTAATTTCGGCTCACCTGCTCTCGATTGAGATGTAAGTATTCACAGGCGGATTTAGCCATCAAGTCAGAGGGTCACATGTTTGTTTACAGTCGGCTCCACAATTAATCATACAGTGTGCGAAGTATGTGGTTGTACGATGACACTTTAAAAATCCTTAGACACACACAGCGCCATCTAGTTCCACAGTAAGCAACTATAGGCTTGTGTTGTGGATACCAGATGGTTGATATACTATATAAATACATTTTTTTGTAAATAAATACTTATTATAAATGAAAACATCCATAACTCGGGTAGACATGTCCGTATTCATCACACAAACATATGCCCCTAGCGGGATTCGAACCCGCAACCTTTTAATATAGTGGTCAGTTTCTAACCACTACACCAAACAGGTTGTTAAAACTTTATCCAGCACGACATGCGTTTACGTGAAGTCCCTATGAAAAAAATTGTTTTGTAAATTATCCGCTAGAGGCGCTGCACATTTCTTCATACAAATCGTCATGTAAACTTGAACTTGGTTGGTGGTAGGACATTTTAAATGTCCGCCTGGCTAGCTACCACCATCTTATCTAAATCTGCCGCCAAGCAGCAATGTTAATGGCATTGTTGTGTTCCGGTTGTCAGAGATAAGATAGCCAGTCCTCCAAATGTGTTGGGGTTTCCGGGTCAGTACGCTTCCACCTTCGACCTCATCTTCACTTAACATCAGGTGTGATTGAGGTCAAGTACCAGCCCGCTGTGCATAAAAAAAAAAAAAAGAACTCAGTAGTAAAGTTAAGTCGACACAAAACTCACACTTCGTCAAAGAGTAATATAATACAGAGGAGACACATCGCCCTCAGTGCTGTTTTGACGGCGTTGTGTGTGTGAGTGTGTCCAGTCTTTGTCCGGATGTATCTGAGTAATGCGTGGTCCGATTTGAGTGCGGTTTTTTTTATATTAAAGACTAAACGAGGGGACAGCCTCTTAGCTATGTTTGATGAAAATCAGTACAGCCGTTTCAATGATATTTAGCTTTGAACACAGTTTTTTAGTGTATTTCAATGAAATCTTGTCTTTCGAGTAGTCTTTCGGGGATTTCCTAATTTTTTTTTTTTTTATTAATATCATTAAACCCGGAGATACGTTCTATAGCCATGCTTGATGGAAGTTGGTTAGGCCGTTGCGAAGACATTTAGCTTTTAACACAGTTGGTTTGGTTTATTTGCCTGCCTTCGTGCCCTCCACACAGGCAGAAAGATAGTGCCTACCCTAAAAATTGTAAGCTTGCCACTAAATGCATTGTCAAAACAGCTGATTTATATTGATGTGAACAGAAATATTGTAAACAGTTCCGAAGATTGCTATAACAGCAAGTTCATCATCATCATCAGACCATAAACATCCTACTGCAGGGATATAGACCTTCCCTCGTATATGAGGGAGTATGGGCCATAGTAGTCCACCACGCTGCCCAATGCGGGTATAGGGCACTTCACATGCCTTTGATTTTTTATTTCTCAGGCATGCAGGTTTTCTCACGATGTTTTTCTTCACCGTTTAAGAGCAGTCGGATAAATGCACATAAGGAATTAAATTTAAAACTCATTGGTACATGGACTGCCTGGGAATCGAACCCCGACCTCCCACATTGGGAGACCGCGTCTTAACCGTTGAGCCGCCGACGCTCCTTTAGCAAGTTATTATTTTGTAATTGTATTTTTTCTCAATTAATAGCATATTAAATGTCCGCCTGGCTAGCTACCACCATCTTATCTAAATCTGCCACCAAACAGAAATGTTAATAGCATTGTTGTGTTCCGGTTGTCAGAGATAAGATAGCCAGTCCCCCAAATAAGATGGGGTTTCCGGGTCAGTACGCTACCACCTTCGGCCTCTACTTCACTGAACATCAGGTGTGATTGAGGTCAAGTGCTAACACGTCGTGCATAAAAAAAAATTATCATTCTGCCTAACCTGTGATAAAACGCTGTGCACACTACTGTCTGGATGATAGGTGTCATTAGTTTCCTCGGAATTTTCTACATTTTCCACTTCTAATTATCCACTCCGACGAAGTCGCGGACGGAAAGCTATTTATAAATAGGTACACAATTTAGCTGTAATTCGGTCTGGGTTTAGGGCGTTATGTCGGTGCCACACAGCTCCGCAAACTTTCTGTTTATGTACCCGCGAGCTTGTTTGTTTAATATTCCGCTTGACAAAGTTTGTTTGTTGAATTAACTAACGTTTATTTGTTTTATTAATTACTTATATTGCTTTGTCGGATCATAGAAAACTACAAAACGAGTAAGCACCGACCATTAAAATGTGAGTATTTGGATACCTCCGTGGCTCAATGTGAACAACATAGGGTTTACGAATCGGAGGTCGCGGGTTCAATCCCCATGTTTAGTACCTATTCACAGATTCTGTGTACCTATCCCAGGTTTGGTTGGTGGTAGAAAATGTCCGCTTACTGGATAACTACCACATCATGTGCTAACCCGTTGTGCATAAAAAAGATGATTTTTGAGCTAATCAAATTCCCAGTATACTTGCCATAGTGCTGGGTTCTCGCACGATCGACATTTACTGTCGATAGACATCCATAGGTTTGTCACTTTCGCACGCCCTTATTAGTACGAAAGAGATAGTTATACCAATGTCTATCGACAGTGAAATCTCGAACGCACGAGAATCGGGGTCCAGGGCCCCGATTCTCGCGCGTTCGACATATCACTGCCGATAGACATTGGTATGTCTATCTCTTTCACACTTACATGCATGTGCAAAAGCGACAGATCTATGGATGTCTATCGACAGAGAAATGTCGAATGCGCGAGAATAGGGGTCCTGTTCGAATGATGTCGGTGGACTCTATTTATTGATTGATATCGTTTTCGTTGTCAAGGAATTCCGATTATTCAGTCGAAATGAGTAGGTACAGAGATCTTTATTGATAGTTTCCACTGCTCTTAAAAATATTTCGTATAATAGGAAATTTAACCTGCTTTTATAGTTCTTGCCTAATATAATGTATGGCGAGTTAATTTATTTATTTATTTACAATTATAAGTTTACAGTTTTACACTAAAACACTTATATAAGTTATTCGGCAAGAGACACATAAAGATTAACGATATTCATAATATTGGCACAAAAACGGATACGAATATTTCACGATGACCGTCAGATCGTCCGCAAATATGTCAACAATTTGGATCTCTTTCGTAAAGTTATTAATTATATGAATAGCTTAATTTAAGCTTAAATATAATATTAATGAAACATAGGGAAGTGCGTAAACGTACCCATATCGCCAAATTACAGCTACGTCGTCGCTCGTATCACTCCTAATATATCTTTAACTCTTGTTATGTCTTTGCACAAACACATAGCGCCATCTAGGTCCACAGTAAGCATCTAGGCTTGTGTTATGGATACTAGATGATTGATAAACTACACAAATACATACATACAATTTTTTTTTGTAAATAAATACATGTATAAATGAAAAACAACCATAACTCGGGAACATATGTCTGTATTCATCATACAAACACATGCCCCTAGCGGGATTCGAACCCGTGACCATTTGGTATACTTATTAGCAGTTTCTAACCACTACACCAAACAGGTCGTTATATAACGTTCCCTATCGTCGGCAACACCAATAAGCCTTACATAGATGTACGGGCTATGTTATAGTGCATGTAAGCATGCGAACACAGCAGTGCTTACCCGTGGGCACCGGGGGTTCCACGAGCAAATATTTTTGCCTTTGGAACCCCATGGAGAACAAAAGGGTGCCATGTACAAATGTTTTGGCCCGTGGTACCGGCTAATCGTCTGATAAATAAATGCAAACACTATATCTATGTTTAATGCATTAAGTAGGTACAGTAATGCAGTAACAAGGGAGCAAAATACTTAATAGATATTTTTACGGCGAGCGCGCTATTTTGAATCAAAAGCGGAACGAAGGAATCTAGAGTGGATCTAGTGTGGCGAGGGATTCAATCGCCCGGAGTAAAAAATTATTTTGCACTCTACTTTTCATCTCAGTCTATGAGAAAAGAAACAAGAAGCGCTTATTATGTAAATATATTAAGTATGTAGCACGCACACGCGTGCCCGCGCCCGCGCAACCCTTCCCCGCCAATCGGCCATCTTAAGTCACAACTTGCGATCCTAGTGGAAGGGGAACATCGTCTGTGGCCTGAGGCTTTACCATTCATACGTTTTGCGATGAATACGTCTGTAACAAAGCCTACTCGTCAAACCCCCGCCTACCTTACGTTTGCGCGAGAATTACGTTCTCCCTTATCAGCTCAGAGCGACCTTCGAACTGTTGTGGAGGCGGAAAATTATGTTCCACAGATAACTCCATATCTCCTGAAGCTAGCGACTACCCTGAGTTCTGCGAAGGAAAATATTGAGCGCGAACAAGACAAACGCAAGGTACTTAGAGATAAGACTCGAAAGGTAGGTGAGGTATATCTTCCCGGTGATTTAGTCTTGCTACGTGGCCATGTTTTGAGCAATGCTCGAAAGGGCATCAGCTCTAAGTTCGCTCCGAAGAGGGATGGACCATACCGCATTACTAAGAAGGTGAGTCCCACTACCTATCTTTTGTCTCATTGTACACCGCCAAATGATGTAGTTGGAAAATATCATATATCCGATCTGTATCGCTATCACGCCCGAGAGGGTGATCAGCCTGAACCAGTCGTTCCTAAACGATCGCGAGGCCGTCCTCGCAAGGTTTGTTAATATTTTCTTGTTTGACCAGTTATGGGGGCATTCTTCTGGTCAAAAGGGGGAGTATGTAGCACGCACACGCGTGCCCGCGCCCGCGCAACCCTTCCCCGCCAATCGGCCACACGTAGCCACACCGCCCGTCGTCAGGCAGTGTGGCTCCGACCGGGATACGAAGCATTCGCGTCACTTGCGCCCAAACACGCCCTACGCTGCTCGGCCAAGTACCTATTATTCATAGTTTTATTCAGTCAGTGAATCAATAAACTGTTATTTAAGTAATCAATCTGTCACAAGATACCGTGGTGTTGATTAAAGACTGTTTCGTATTCCAAGTGTACGTTATTTCTAAACCTGCACTACACTGGCGCACCAACTCGCGGCGACGAATTCACGAGTGAATATTAGTACCTAAAGTGGATACAGTGAACTTACGTGTATTGTGTGTATACCTAAATACCGAACTATCAGTATTGTGTACTCGTACGTATCGTCCTGACTGTTAGCAATATAACGTGAAGTACTTATATGTATGTATGTATACCTACTGGACTGCCCGTATTGTATACCGTACCGTACCGTGAGGACTGTTACCTACCTAAAGTGTCTCATTCATTTCATGGTTATTTGCATTTCAAAGCAGTATGTCTCGTCGTAAATCTAAACAACATAATAGTGACCAAGACGTTGACGCTGACCACATGGATAAGATGGCCATGTCAGAGAGGCAGCTATCGTCGTTTTTAGAGGCTTTCGCCAAGACTCAGGCCGAATCAAACCGGCAACTGGTTGAGTCTATCCTGGCATCACAGTCATCTTTACACATAGCTGAGCATCCCGTCATCGCGTCTCCAGCCCCGTCGTCGTCACTCACAGGAGCCATGCCATTGGGAAACTTTTCCAAATGTACCGCGCGTTTTAACGGAGCAACGCGTGATTCAGAGGTCCTAGAAGCATTTATAGACTCGGTACAAATATACAAAGAATGTGCCAACATAAGCGATGAACACGCACTAAAGGGTTTACCGATGTTACTCGAAGGAGAGGCAGGAGTATGGTTTCGAGGGGTGAAGTTAACCATCACTTCATGGTCGGAAGCGATCGCACGGCTGCGATCTATGTTCGGTGTACCCCGCCCCCCGCACCAAATATTTCGTGATGTGTTCTCCGCCGAACAAGGGAACGAAAGGGCCGACGTATTCGTAGGCCGCTTACGAGCGTCGCTCGCTAAATTGCCTTACGAGTTAAGCGAGAGAATGAAACTCGACATCGTCTACGGTCTCCTACATAGGCGTATACGAAAACGTATACATAGAGAGTCAGTCGACAGCTTAGATAAGCTAATCGAGAGAGCGAGAGATGTAGAAGAATCGTTGGTGGAGGTCAAGCCGCGTGCCCTGTACCAGGGCGCCGTCGACGGTGGATCGCGCGTCGCGCAGGGGAGCGCGGGCGCCGCGGCCCCCGCGCCGCGTACCGCCACGCGCGGGCCGAACGATGCGGGCGCGCTCGCTCCGTCGTCGTCGCTTCGCGCCATGGCCGGCGCCCCGCCACCCCCGCCGTCTGCGCCGCCGCCGCCGCGGGTCGTCCCACATTCGGGACCTGTTGCTACTCGATCGTCTTCGGTGGTAAGCTCGACGACCGGCAGACAAGGTAAAACATTTTGTGTATATTGTCGTAAAGGTGGTCACGACCGTTCAGAGTGCTCTAAATTGAAAAGTAAATCAGTGCCCTTATCAGTGTCGTGTTACGGTTGTGGTAAACAAGGAGTGATTCGTGCTAATTGCGATAACTGTACTAATAAGGACTCTTTCTTTTCATGTGATTTTCCTAATAATAATGATTCGGAATGTAACATTTCTATGCATAACGGTTATGATGATGATGTTATTGATTGTAACTCTGTGTCAAAGATTAATAATGTGTCTCCAGGAGACAATTTGTCAAAGACTATCTTACCTTCGGGAGACACGTCATTCATCAAGAATTTGTCTCTGGGAGGCAATTCGTCAAAGAATAGCGACTTACAGAGTAACCATATTTTATCAAAGACTAACGACGTGCCTCACGAAGTTAAGGTACCTCAAAATATTAATGAATCGCTGACGGAAAAATTCTATGCTTCATCTACGACTCCGGTACCCGACGATTGTGTCAGTGGTCGTCCAATTTTGAATATAGAGATTTTAGGACGCCGCGGCACTGGGTTGGTCGACACCGCTGCTCGACGCAGCGTAGCGGGTTCAAGTCTTTACGCGTTACTTCAGAAACTGCACCATCCGTTACGTAGCAGTCTCATGTCAGTTAAACTGGCTGATGGCGTGGTGCGTGACTTGAATGTTAAGCTCGCGGATTTAGATGTCAATCTTGAGGGTTCTATAATACCTATCACCTTCGTGATTTTTCCAAACGCGATTAATAACGAAACTCTATTAGGGATAGATTTCTTACGCAAAGCTCGGTTAGTTCTTAATCTTACTGCAAACACCTGGTTCAGTGCTGATCGTCCTCAGGTCATACACACCTTAAAGTGTGAAACATCTCGTCACTTCGTAGGGTGTGCTTCCGCGGAGGTTTTGAGATCAGATGAGGCCACGAAGTTTTCTCCGTTGGAGAAGGCCTGTCTTGCCGAGGTACTACAACGGAATGAGGATATCTTCCGGGAAGGGGGAGAGCCTACACCTTTTGCCGAACATCGGATTGAAACGGGTGAGCACCCGCCGATCGCTGTACCACCATACCGACTCACGCCCGCCAAGAAAGCAGTCATGGAGGCTGAGTTGGAGAAGATGCTTAGAGACGGGATTATCGAGGAGTGCGAGTCTGCATGGGCAGCTCCAGCTCTATTAGTGCCGAAGAAGGACGGTACATATAGGTTTTGCGTCGATTACCGTAAATTAAATGCTGTCACGCAGAGTGATTCCTATCCGTTACCTGTAATCGACGATCTGCTGCAGTACACAGGTAAGAGTTGCTTTATGAGTACCATTGACCTTCGCTCAGGCTACTGGCAGGTCATGGTAAGGGAAGAAGACCAGGATAAGACATCTTTCGTGTCGCCTTTCGGAGTTCACCGTTTTAAACGGATGCCGTTTGGACTGCGAAATGCGCCGGCTACTTTCCAACGGCTCATCGATAGATTTCGTTCAGGAGCCTCATTGAAAGATGTAACCCTTCTTTGCTATATCGACGACCTGATCGTTATTTCAGATTCTTTCGAGAAGCACCTCGCAGACCTCCATGCCGTATTTGATAGGCTGCGACACTACCGACTTCGCGCTAACCGTGCTAAGTGTGTGTTTGCACGGGAGAGCGTCAAGTATCTTGGACATGTTATTACGCCCGAGGGCGTTACTCCGGATCCCGAGAAGATCAGCGCTATTAGCAACATGAGGGAACCAACATCTGTAAAGCAGTTAAAGACCTTTCTACAGACCTGTTCCTGGTTTAGAAAGTTTGTTCCAGGGTTTTCTCAAGTCGCTCAGCCTCTAACTAACCTCACTAGAAAGGACCAGCCGTGGACCTGGGGAGAGTCACAAGTTGTAGCCTTTAAAGAGCTTAAAAGGTTACTCACTTCGCCGCCGATACTCACCCAGCCCGACTATAGCCTACCTTTTGTTCTTCGAACTGATGCCAGCAACCATGCTCTGGGTGCTGTTCTACTCCAGGGGGAGTCTCCTCGTGAAGAACGGCCAATAGAATACGCTAGTCGATTACTTACTTCCGCCGAACGTAACTATTCGACAACCGAACGGGAGGCTCTCGCTGTAGTGTGGTCCGTGGAAAAGTTCCGCGGATATATTGATGGACATCAAGTGCGTGTAGCTAGTGATCACCAGCCTCTAAAGTGGTTGCTTACCTTGAAGTCACCTAGTGGACGACTGGTGCGATGGGCGATGAAGCTTCAGTCTTTTGACCTGCAAGTGGAGTACACTCCGGGTAAGGCTAACGTGATAGCAGATACTCTCAGCCGTCCACCACATGAAGAAGAATCCGATGATGCTTGTGGAATCTGCACTGTTATTGTAGACACACCGCACTGGGAGGCAACGAAGCTTCGTGAGTCACAGCTAAATGATCCAGAGGTATCCAAGATAATTTTAGATCTAGAAGGTAAGGAAGAAGTAGCATTGAATAGATGGACCGAGAGGGGATATCACACATGCAAGGGTGTCCTGTACCGTTATACTGACACTGATACTGAAGAGCCACAGTTGGTCGTGCCTCTAGACCTACGGAAGCAGGTGATGGTCGAGTGTCACGATTCTGCGACTTCAGGTCACGGTGGTGTGGACAGGACATTGCATCGTATCTCGCAACGTTTTTACTTTCCAGGTATGCGCCGTTATGTTAGTGAGTACCTTGGGACTTGTCTCGAATGTCAGCGGTATAAGCCGCTCAACGAGAAGCCTTCAGGACTCATTCAGACACCTGTTCCGGCGCAACGTTTTGAAGTAGTAGCCATTGACTTGTTCGGACCTCTACCCAAAGGTCCTAACGCAGAGAGATGGGTACTTATTGTTGAAGACACAGCTAGTAAGTGGATAGAATTATTTGCATTGGTCGATGCAACCGCCGAAAATTGTGCCAAAATTCTTATTGACGAAGTCTTCCTTAGGTTTGGTGTGCCCAGACGTCTCATTTCTGACAATGGCGTTCAATTTGTTGCAGATGTTATGCAACATGCCATGTTTGTCTTAGGTGTGAAGCAGAACCTGGTACCCCTCTACCACCCTGAGGCTAATCCGGTGGAGAGAAAGAATCGTGATCTTAAGTCACAACTTGCGATCCTAGTGGAAGGGGAACATCGTCTGTGGCCTGAGGCTTTACCATTCATACGTTTTGCGATGAATACGTCTGTAACAAAGCCTACTCGTCAAACCCCCGCCTACCTTACGTTTGCGCGAGAATTACGTTCTCCCTTATCAGCTCAGAGCGACCTTCGAACTGTTGTGGAGGCGGAAAATTATGTTCCACAGATAACTCCATATCTCCTGAAGCTAGCGACTACCCTGAGTTCTGCGAAGGAAAATATTGAGCGCGAACAAGACAAACGCAAGGTACTTAGAGATAAGACTCGAAAGGTAGGTGAGGTATATCTTCCCGGTGATTTAGTCTTGCTACGTGGCCATGTTTTGAGCAATGCTCGAAAGGGCATCAGCTCTAAGTTCGCTCCGAAGAGGGATGGACCATACCGCATTACTAAGAAGGTGAGTCCCACTACCTATCTTTTGTCTCATTGTACACCGCCAAATGATGTAGTTGGAAAATATCATATATCCGATCTGTATCGCTATCACGCCCGAGAGGGTGATCAGCCTGAACCAGTCGTTCCTAAACGATCGCGAGGCCGTCCTCGCAAGGTTTGTTAATATTTTCTTGTTTGACCAGTTATGGGGGCATTCTTCTGGTCAAAAGGGGGAGTATGTAGCACGCACACGCGTGCCCGCGCCCGCGCAACCCTTCCCCGCCAATCGGCCACACGTAGCCACACCGCCCGTCGTCAGGCAGTGTGGCTCCGACCGGGATACGAAGCATTCGCGTCACTTGCGCCCAAACACGCCCTACGCTGCTCGGCCAAGTACCTATTATTCATAGTTTTATTCAGTCAGTGAATCAATAAACTGTTATTTAAGTAATCAATCTGTCACAAGATACCGTGGTGTTGATTAAAGACTGTTTCGTATTCCAAGTGTACGTTATTTCTAAACCTGCACTACAAGTAGTTATTGTTTTTACAAACTATGTAATATTAAAATGTGAACAAGTTCAGTGCTTAGTTCGCGCGCTTTTTTCAGCTGGGAGCCGACAGCCCTAACTTTTTTAACCGACTTCAAAAAGGAGGAGGTTCTGTATTCGGGGCGTTTTTTTTTATGTATGTACACCGATATCTTCGAGATTTGGCGGTTGATTCACATGGTTCTTTTTGTAAATGAAAGGGGATACCGTCGAGTTGGTCCCATTGTAATTTCAGCGCAATCGGTTCAGTAGTTTTTGTGTAATCAATCATGGTAAACATAAGAATGGCATTACATATTTAGACGATTGTGTAGTTTTTACACAGGGAAACTAAGTAGATACAGTTTGGGTTTGTATGGAAAAAGTGTAGAGAACACCCGAACTGCCCATTTAACCGACTTCAAAAAAGGAGGAGGTTCTGTATTCTTTATGTATGTACATCGATTAGTACGAAATTTTTGGCCGATTTACGTCGGTGTGATTATCAACAATAAATATGACAAATCGAAGATCATCAGGTCGAGCTGGTACACCCCAAGTGCCGACCGAACCTGTCTCGGTGGACTCGTTGGAGAGCCGGAGCCTGTGCTCACTCTGCTCGGCGGAGTCGTTGGAAAGTCTGTTGTGAATTAGCCTGAGCCTGCGCTCACGTTGCTCGGCTGACTCGTTCGAAAGTTGGAAGAGTCTATGCTCGTTCTGTTCGGAAGTTTCCTGACGAATACGTGATGTAACGTAATCTTTCATAGCTACTAGGCGAGCTTCGGGCGTCTCCTGGGAACGCGACATTGCGCAGCATATAAATTGTATTGTATTCTCATTATATATAATAGTGTATATCTATAAAGAACACTCTGCTCCGATTTATTATTTTATACTTTTCAGTTATTATTATTGCAGTAGTTTAATTAAATTATTTTTTTCGGGTTTTTTGAAGTAGTTTTTTTTAAAATCCTTTTTTATTCATACAATATTTTAGTTAGATCTCTTTTGTAGAATCGTGCCAAAAGAAAGATCCATGTTCCAAATTCAAAATTCTTTTATTCTCTGTTCTAAAATCTCTTGGAAAAAAGACCTACTTGGGCGTACATATTAATAAAAATAATAATCTCTTTATTGACATACTAAATTGTTACAAGCTCCTATGAAGACTCTGACACCTATTGAGGCACCAATCATCGTTTTTCGAATAGATGAGATGAAAAATAAGTTTTGTCACAGAAAATAAGTCAAATGGCGATTGCCCTGCCCTCCTTGCCCTTTCTATTATGATATATCTTTGAATTATAAATATGGATCTTGAAAGTGGAAATTTCTTTTAATGAACGTAAAAGAGGAACAGTTCTATTGGATGCTAGTTACGCATACTGCTACACTTAAACTACATAGCGGGCATTTTTTTTAAATTTTTTTATGCACAATGGGTTGGTACTTGACCTCAATCACACCTGATGTTAAGTGAAGATGAGGTCGAAGGTGGAAGCGTACTGACCCGGAAACCCCACACATATGGGGGACTGGCTATCTTATCTCTGACAACCGGAACACAGCAATGCTATTAACATTGCTGCTTGGCGGCAGGTTTAGATAAGATGGTGGTAACTAGCCAGGCGGACATTTAAAATGCCCTACCACCAACCAAACAGAGTACTTAAAACATGTACCCCGCTGGGGATCGAACCCGCGACCTCCGAATCGCAAACCCAATGTTGTTTACATTGAGCCACGGAGGCGGTTATGGCATGCGATAACTACATTGAGTTTACATTAATCTGTAACAAAAAGTTGCTAAAGACTCTGACTTTCACTTCTTCGGATTCATTTTTAAAACAGGTTAAAAAGACAATTCGAATATTATATTTCAAATATTTAATTAAAATCATAATAAATTTTACAATATACCTAATAACCTAAATAACCTAACGCTAACCATTAGTATAAATACATTAATATGTTTAAAATTTAGGAAATATTACAATCTAATATCAGTTTTAAAACAATCTGTGCATTTTTTTTCATTTTACATCACGAACTTACACTGAAGATTGATATATTTAAGATATTTTAATAATTATCTATGTATACACTTTTTTACAGTTATAATTCTAATTTGATATAATATAGGTATAATAAATACTTGTTTTTTAAATTAAGTTTATCAAAATTTTCCGTCGTGGATGAACGGTGCAAAAAATTGTAACTTTGCCTCGAATCATACCATTGTCTCCGTCAACATTTTATTAAAACTATATTAACATTATAAAAACTTCATTGACCTTCAATGGCAGGATTCGACTATCATAAAACTTTTGATCACCGGCAAATATACCGGCAGGCTTATCACGTAATTTGCAAAAGCAGTGCGGTAGCAGTAAATTGCATAATAATCGCTCTCAAACATCTAATTCATATTAAGTCTTACCTATGAAATTGGCGTTTTGTATGAAGAATTTGATTAAGACTGTTTTATCCATACAAACATTTTTGTTTTTTTTTTTGGGAACGGCAAATCCAAATTTAGCTAAACTTTGTGTGTATAATCGGATAACATTAAGTTAAGTATAGGCAGCGTTAATTTTTAAAAGTACCAGCTTTATAAAAGTTTCAGCGAATCTAAGAAATGATTATGGGAAGCACATGAAAAGAGCTCGGTTCAATTTTTTTTAATATGTGAATTAGCCCAGAAATAAAAAAATATTTCACGTGAAACCTTGAAATAATATTCCATTTTCCAAATAAAAAACAAATTTGGATATAGCTTTGAAAATCGCAGGAATTGGTACATATGATTAACGAAGAAAAAAACTCCAATTTCATAGGTAAAGACCCAATATTAAGACCATACGGATTCACTTTGGTTGAAAGGAGCAGAGGTCAAATGTAAGGCAATTGCACATTGACATTGAATGGTTCACTTTTAAGTTTACATGATTCAATTTGGTTGCTTCATCCAAATTGAATGACCGAAATGAACCGTGTAATATGGCCTTTAGTAACAGCTGTCCAGCCTCTGCCGAGCAAATGAACTAAAAAGTTATGGCGCTGCTTTGTGTGTTTGAAATAAGGCGGACAGAGCAACAATCTTAGAAATTGTTTGTCTGTGTACATTTTTATGTTATGTACAATTTGTTCCATAACTAATCATATACATGCCTCTTTTATATGACTAATGCTGGCCATTTAAGGTGTACCATCCGCAGTTCCCTAAAATATTAGTGAAGGCACAAGGGTTATTTTAGAGAATTACGGTTGCTTAGGCATTACCATACCCTTAAACATGTAAAACAGCCCTGTATGAATAATTGTGACACCGACTGTACAATAAACAATTTTCCTTCTTCTAACTATAGAGGTTGAGCGTTTACCGTCACAAATCCGTACACTTTTTTTAACAATCTGCCAGAGATCTGATAAATCTGCTAGTTTTACATGAGAAGCCTGCAGGTGTCTGAAATCAACGCGTTATGACATGAAGAGAAAGTGCCATAAATATTAATTTTTAGCAAAAAAACTCGCTATTATTCAAATCAAATCAAATACGCTTTATTGTTTAAATAAGGAAAGTACATATTATAGTAACTTTTTTTAAATCCCACACAATTCAACTTCAGATGAAATTGAAAGACAAACGGGTGATTCTGATGAAGCAAATTCTGTGAAGAAAGAAATCGTAGCTATTTTAGTTTTAAATTATGCCTTAGTTTACATAAGTATTAGAACGCCAGTGTTAGATTCAGTGCTTCCTTTTTGTTCCTATCGTTGTGGCATAACACACGGTTCAATAACCGGCTCAAGTAAGTCACTTTTTAAAATTCCATAAAATATATTCAACAAAAAACTGAGCTGGAACCTACATCAGCTTGCATTATTATGTTTTAGTATTATTATCTCAAAATTTTCATGTACATGCCCATTGTAAGCTGAATAAATGTTTTCTTTCTTTCTTCTTTCATTAATACAGTTTAATCTTTTACTATTGTCAATATTTAAATTCACTTTCCCTTCTTGCCCCATTTGATTTGATATATATATGTCCAGATACCTAACATTGATTTTGTTTTGTGCCGTCTCGCATTTACTTGTTCGTACCTCAAAGCCCGCCCTCAATCAGCTTTGACGGTAACCATTATCATTGTCTCTATTTAATGGCAAGTTAATTTCTTGAAGAATGACTGTGTTTTGTGCCGTCTCACATCTACTTGTTCGTACCTCAAAGCCCGCCGTCAATGCGCTTTGACGTTAATTTACTTGAAGGATGACTGGGTGACCCCTTTCGCAAATAGTAGTATATTATGTGCTAGATTTGCGGCCGTGGCTTTCCCCCAAATGGAATTAGTTTATCGCGGACTTTTTAGGATGTAAAGTAGCCCATGACTTCCTCCGATGGTCGTATAGGCAGTGTAGGCAGTAGGCAGGCACTCAGTGCAGTGTGCGAGATGCGAGTTTTGCTTCGTTTTTAACTTTACCATCGCGTTCGCGTTTACTTACCAATGAAAAAAATTGTTTTGCAAACGACCCGCTAGAGGCGCTGTATATTTCTTCATACAAATCGTCACGTAAACGTGAACGCTGTAGTAAAGTTAAATTGCAACAAAACTCACACTCCGCCCTCTTGGCCACTTCAGAGCTTCACTTGGGCAACAGGAATCTGGACATGTATAACTCAAATCAAGAAAAACCAATGGCTTTGTTTTTCTATTACAAACCTTTGCAGACCACAAAAGTCGTGCTAACATTACACGGGGATAGTCAAACAAAATTACAAGTTTAAATCCAACTGTGTCCAAAACTTGGTCACGGTTAATTCTAATATCTATTTTAATACAAAAAAAATACAATATGCCAAATATACAAATGCTACAATAAAATGAACAATAGACTTATAGTCACCATTCGCGTATCAATAGAAAAACCGATTATATCGCACTCGACCTTGGATTTGGGGTGATTAGGTTTTTACAACAGGAATTTACGATGCGCGAGTACTAAAAGGAACAAAGTTCGGTGCAATACTTTAAAATAAAGCAGACAGACAGATATCACTCACTCTTGCATTAATATTCTTAGTAAGTACTGATATATGTATTATATATGGTGATATCTGGTTCACGGAATTTTGTAGATTAAGTCTTCTCCCCACGCCAATATCATATTAGTAGATCTGTGCCAATACGTTGTTTGTTTGAAAATGTTTTACTGTACAACAGAAAACAAATGCAAAACAAATTTACTTGAATCATGTAGTGTCGGTAAATTCGGGTAAATTAAAATAGAATTTGGGAAATACAACATCACTCCTCATATCTTATTACTATGTATTTTTCAGTCAAAAATTTACTATAAATATCGAAAAACTGGCTACAATTATACACAGATTCTCGGTATTTCACGGAGGACAAGCCTTAAACGTATATAGTTTCGTTTAACAAACATCGCACATTCCTTCTACCAATTTTGCGTTGAAGTTTCACTTTGCTTGTGTTATCCATCGCAAGACATCGCTAGGTGATTCGACACTAATGTAGTTCAAATTAGTAGCACTAGATGGCGCATCTACATGACATCTATCTGATACCCAGCTCAAAGATCTTTCGCGAAATCATTCACAAGTGGTATTACATATTTAAATCAAAACATCGAATAAGGACTATAAACGAAGGACATTTAATAAAGAGTATGATTCTGATAACAATTTTTTGTTGAAATTCAAAACAACGCCATCTATTGACACGAATTTGAATTATGCGTCAAACCTCTAAAAGAACATTGCATCTATCGCACAGATATAACTTCAAACACGCGGAAATGGGATTCAAAATTGCATCAACAAACTTTTCAATCCCTGCCTCGCATATCCTTGCCCATCCAGGTCATTCACACCGGAGGAGGCGGGTTTTGCCATGCAATTATTTCCTTTCCATCCCATCTTAGGGTTCTGTTATATAATTTCATCGATTCCGTTCTGTTGTATGATTGGTCACTCATCGCTAACTGGACAATTTAACGGATTCTCATTGATCAACGTTATCGATAATTATACCAATGAAGTTAGAAGCATGTCGGTGTGAATGCACCTGTCATTGTAAAATACCCTCATTCCGTAGCCATAAATACATACAGCCTTACTATAAATTCCTTATCATAGACTCCACCATTCCTTCATACACTCACTCAAAGAAATTATATTAGATAGTAAAGTAAATACTAAACTAATAAATTCAAATAAATGCTCACCTTTACATAGGTTATTAAATTACAGTACTGATTATAGAAATAAAAATTATAATTGCATTTTCGGCCTCTTCATTTGATGCTTGAGACCAAATGTTTGTATCTCCAATTGGGGTAAAATATACATGCAATAGTAAACAAATAGATATCGACAAACGGTAGGTACAGTCTGCATCAAATTGATGTTATATCTAAGTGATCATAATCATGAGCAAAAATTTGTCTACTACTACTAAATCGAGTACTTAAACATGTACCCCGCTGGGGATCGAACCCGCGACCTCCGAATCGTAAACCCAACGTTGTTTACATTGAGCCACCGAGGCGGCGGTACTAATATAAATAAATATTTCGGACACTTACACCAATCATCTAGTCCCAAACTAAGCAAAGCTTGTCTTAAAGAAACTGGATAACGGATACACATACATAAATGTTTATATAAACATCCATGATTCGGGAATAAATGTTTGTATACATCATATAAATATTTACCCCTCGCGGGATTCGAACACGCAACCGTTGGTTTCGCTGACAGGGACAGGGGTGTGTATATCACTTAGTTTGCAATACGGAGTTAGGAGGTATTGCCCAAATATAACAAATTGTAAAGTTAATTCCCAAGGTATACCTTGGGACTGCTGCAGCCGAACAAAGATAGTTTGTTATAGCCACTAGTTTAAGCATCATTTTTGATAACATTAATATGATCACACCTTAGATGTTAATATCACTTTGAAGCTTCAGTAATATATATACAGTTATACATGGGAACTCAAATTTTTGTCCTAATTAATGCACGTCACTACAATTTATAAAAGTATACAATGTGTCCCGGAGAGAAGTGACCAGCGGGCGTAGTTTGAAAATTTATACAAAATTATCGATAAATCATTTAAATTTAGAGACCTAACTGCTTTTGTTTTTTTAAAATTGTTAATCCTTTTTTTTAATAGACATGTCTGACCTTCTGCACTATTTTAGTCATAATTTCTTTGTTTTTACGTCTTTCCCAATTCTTTTTTTTTTAATTCAGTGCTGTTATTATTATTCATCAAATTAAGTTATGAAAATTATCCCAAAACAAATAAATAATTTATTAAAAAAGAAATAAACTTAAAATTCGACCAACAAAACTGTATTTCTTTAAGTTTAAAAATAAAAAAACGAAAAATGTCCCTATAACATCATGTTTTTTTTTAATTATTATGATACTACATGATATTCTCTAAAATATCCTCGAACAATGTTTTATGTTATTTCAAATAAATGTGAACGTACGAGACATTGTAATTGACCTTTTATGCTCCAGTAACTAGATAGAGATAAGTTTAAAAAAATGAAAGTAATGTTTTAAGCAGTTTATTTGCACATTTAAGTGTTTTGTTACTACAATGAATCATTTTGATTTTAACATGATAGTTTAATAATAAATAAAAGATACTTAATTTGTTAAAATGGTTGTTTATTAAGAAAAATCAGGTAATTAATTAATTATGTTTTCAAAATGACCGCCGTCAGCGGTTATGCAGGCCAGGCCAATGAAAATTATCCAAGATGGATTGGCAGAGGCGGTCCAGTAGCATGGCCCCCGAGGTCACCAGACCTTACGCCTCTTGATTATTATTTCTGGGGCTACATGAAGCAAAAAGTTTATGCTGTGCCAATAATTTCAAGAGACCAGCTGAAACAGAGAATCGATGCTGCTGCCGCAGAAATAGCGCAGAATCATGCAGAAATAAGGCGAACTACACTAAGGATGTCATTTAGGGCCCTGGCCTGCATAACCGCTGACGGCGGTCATTTTGAAAACATAATTAATTAATTACCTGATTTTTCTTAATAAACAACCATTTTAACAAATTAAGTATCTTTTATTTATTATTAAACTATCATGTTAAAATCAAAATGATTCATTGTAATAACAAAACACTTAAATGTGCAAATAAACTGCTTAAAACATTACTTTCATTTTTTTAAACTTATCTCTATCTAGTTACTGGAGCATAAAAGGTCAATTTCAATGTCTCGTACGTTCACATTTATTTGAAATAACTAAAAACATTGTTCGTGGATATTTTAGAGAATATCATGTAGTATCATAATAATTAAAAAAAAACATGATGTTATAGGGACATTTTTCGTTTTTTTATTTTTAAACTTAAAGAAATACAGTTTTGTTGGTCGAATTTTAAGTTTATTTCTTTTTTAATAAATTATTTATTTGTTTTGGGATAATTTTCATAACTTAATTTGATGAATAATAATAACAGCACTGAATTAAAAAAAAAGAATTGGGAAAGACGTAAAAACAAAGAAATTATGACTAAAATAGTGCAGAAGGTCAGAGATGTCTATTAAAAAAAAAGAATTAACAATTTTTAAAAAACAAAAGCAGTTAGGTTTCTAAATTTAAATGATTTATCGATAATTTTGTATAAATTTTCAAACTACGCCCGCTGGTCACTTCTCTCCGGGACACATTGTATAAGGTCTAACAAAATTAACTTGACATACTTTGGCATTGCACGTACATGACAATAAAGTAATATATTCATTAAAAAAACTAGCCTTAAAAATTTTGTTTCCGAGTAAAAAAATAAAATGTAAGTGCAAATGAAAATACACATCAACAGACTTACTTCATTTCGATTGTACCTTGTTTTATCAATGAGAAAAAACAGGCAACGTTCCATTGATATGGAAGATGCCAAAGGGGGTGGCGGGTGGCGGGGCACAGGGCGCAACCAATCACAGCGCGTCGCGGCGGCGCCGGGGCAAGCGCCGGCGGCGAGCGGCGGGTGGTCGCCTTTCAGCGTGTTCAAAGATGCCGAGGCACGTGTTTGTGTATTGTGGCAAAGTACTTAGAGCGCGCGGTGGTGATATTGCCAAAGTTTGTCGGGTTAAATTTGTTAGAACTTATATATCCATCCAATGCTTAATATAAGTTATTTAACACATTCCTGTCGACTTTTGGATGACATGATTAATTACAGCTAGCATTAAAATAACAGCGTATAGTGGGGTGGTCACGTAATCTACTAAGGCATTATACAGATTGGTATTTTTATTCCACATTTACTTCCAGTATTATTCCGTTACATTTGTTCATAGGTATAATAACAACGTTGGCAAGCGTAATGTGTACAAGTATATTCTATGCAGTCGAGATCTCATTTAATGTGTTATATATACGACTCTGGTGGTTAACGTGTGATTCTAAAGGCACAGACCATATACTAAGGACCTGTCGACTGCGACTGAGCAGTGTGTATTCAATTGTGCAACGACGTAAAGAAAGGCGTTCTCCCAGTCGGTTGCCGTCGCTTACAGAGGTCACAAGCTCTTCAGTGCACATTCTGCTAGATATTTATTTTTTCATAAAAACTTGTCATTAGTCCGTTGAAGTATTTCATTTCGACATGCAAAAGTTACTCGTAGAAGCACTGTAATGCGACTCATTCAGTCTCATTTCACACGTAAGTAATTTTATTTTTCAATAAGTACTAAGATTACAATCGATGCGACGTACATAAGGAGCACATTTTGCTAGTCTATGCTAGATGGTGCATTAGGCCCCTCCCAATCACCCCGCACAGCGACACGTAATTGTAGAGGAAAAATGTATTGCGCCAAGTCCTCTTAGTATATGGTCCGTGGATAGGTACATATTTTATCCGATTGCAGCGAAGCGGGCACGTAATACAAACATCTGCATATCTGCGTACTTATATAATATTCTATTGATACTAAATAACGGATAAACCTACATAAATATTTATATAAACATCCATGGCTCGGGAGTATGTTCGTATTTTTCTCTAGCGGAATTTGAATACGCAGCAATTGGTTTCGCAGTAAATTTTCCTTGTAGATAACTGTTAAAAAAAAAACAGTTCTACTACTCTACCATGAACAAGGGACTTAATCAAGGAAATGTTAATTGTTAATGTAATTTAGTCACTGGCGTGGTTACTGCATTTCTGTATATTTGGAAAGGTGAATCGTGGATGTTGTTTATGTTTGGGATATCTCTGACTAATTTGGTTTAACGTTTCGAAGATAACTTTTAACTTTCATTTATATGGATGATATAAACATAGCTTCTCGAGGGGTTTACAAAAGGTTGATTAATTTCAGTTTCACCAAACTTCCTAATTTGCTGCATTAATTCTTATCATTATCAAAATGATATAAAATAATGGATGCCTGGGGAAAGAAGACATATTATCGTGATCTTCTTCTTTTTTTCAAGTCAATATGGCAAAAATTATAATGACTTAAAGTAGTTTCGTCCAAAAAGTAGCAACGGCTCTTTGGTTTGCCTCAAAAAGGTCCTCCTATGTGCAAGAAACTGGAGGCAGGGCACGACAACAAGTGCGCCATAGATTGCGTGATGCCGCAGTCGCACTTGTCATCATTATGTCAAGCCCTACATTTTCTTGAAATTTCTGCACCTGCCAGCGCCCGAACGAAGTCTATTCAGGGACTTCTATGTTGGTTTCCTGGTGGCAGTTTATCCGCAGTGGGTGTTATTATGGAACCCTTTTGACCACAGCTCTATCTTGGCCTTAAATGGGTCTGTGTCGCGTGGCATGATGCATGGGATAAAGCTGTGTCGGGTTTGGAGGCGTGAGACCGGTGGTTCGAAGACATTAACAATTTCACCCATATAGACACCTAAAAAAAAGGTAGGGGATGTGTCAACACATTAGGATAATTGTAGTAGAACAAATATCTACATACGTCGAATCAGTGATTGGCTAGTCCTGTCACCTTGTTGCCTGTGATTGGCTGTGTCGAAGACACGTAAGTAGGGCCAACTCCTTGACTGATATTCGGTTGTCCCCTCGATCATTCAATCCCCGGTGGTACGTACCACTCTACTCGACCCGAATTATAGGCTATTAAATCTAAGTTAAGTGCAATCTCTTTAGAAGCCAACATAAGAAAAGAACTCTTGAATTTGAACCAGATATTTTTTCTGTGACCCAGTATTTTGATCCTTTTCCGCACGCGCACCCCGGGCTTAAGTGGGCTTGATGTCGTAAATGTCAATAAGACGGTACCGGTTAATTAGGTACATTATCATATCAATTAACATATCAAACATTAGACGTCTATGGGCGGGTTATGTCTTGTAGAAAATATTCGCAGTCGGATTACTTGACGTACATACAAATATTTACGCGTTTATATATACGCGTAATTAATTACGTATAACTAGAATGGTTGTAATATTCTATAATAGTAAAATAACTAAATTATATAATAATTGTGTAATGCAAGTTACAAAAAAAAATACTGTTGCGTATTTTTATCAATTTTAAATTGTAAAATAAATTGACAAGGTATAAAAGTAAGATTGTAACAATCACAAAGAAACTGCTAAAAGGACACCTATCAGGGCTAGGTGAAAGGCAAGCATTTACTCCGAAAAGTAACAAGGAACTGTAGCGATTTCGCGCCATCCAAAAGAAAGCATTATTATTATGCGAATATTAAAGTGTTATACAAAAGGAGTGACTTAGAAGGAAGATGCTTGAATCCTATATGACCCTGGTACTTTAATAACATTGAGGATGTCAAACTATTAGCAGAGATTACAGGAAGGGACCCCGGATGACGTCGACGTGTAAATATCGGGAAGGAACTAGGACTTCCCAGTCCCCCATGATACTGAAATCCTGTAAGTTGCCAATTTTCAAATGCATTCTCCCTTTTTCTAAACCTGCACCATAACACACATGATTTACAAATTTTTAATAAAACCTTAGTTTTGAGGCACTAGAAAAGTTTATAATAAATATGAGCAATTTATAACCATGCATGACTTGGTAGAGGCCTATGCCCACCAGTGGACTAATGTGGGCTGATGATTGCGGTGACCTATTTTTTGTAACAAATTTCAATTCATGCATTCATTTTATGTTTTGAGATGCTCGCTACAACTTGTCAACTCTTACTACAATCTCAATCTCTTACCACATCCTCATGTATTTTAATCTCACAATTACAACAAGAAAATCGTCTCCAATAATTTGGAAGAACATTTTGGCAAAGGGAATTCTTGCATGCTACGTCTCTACACTCGAAAATCAGTCAATTACAAATAGGTTTTTTGTTTGAGTCATTTTATTTAACTAATGGGACTAATGCGTTACCTAATCACTTGCAATTATTTATTAAACACATAGCAATGTGTTTGCGATTACATCTTAAATTCAAAAATGTCATTTATAATTAAATAATAGAGTCTGTTCAATGGAGTTTCGAAGTTGGCAAAATTCAACATTTCTGTTCCTTCCGAGGATGCTTACAATGAGAGGTTTTCGGGGTCACAGTTCCACGATTACCATAGATGGCGTTGCACTGAAGACAAGTGTTAATCAAAAGAAGATACTCATCAGTAATCTGCGGTTTTTCATCAATAAACAGTTGAAATTTATTGATTATTGTCCTTGCTTTTGACATATGACTTTGAACAAGCGCCACCTGTCGAGGCAATTGTTACTATTATTTTTTAAATGTCATCCGGAAAAGCCCTCACGGGATTTAGCCTTTAAAGCAATGATGAATATTTGACAATAGTTCACATTCAATTTGCTATCCTTGTCAGGACGGCATGAGGAATATAGGGTCGTAATAATAAAACGATCTCAAAATCGACGTGAACCTAAGTTAATACTTGAGATACTACGTATTTAAACAGTATCAAAAATAATTGTATTTCAATCTTAAGATTGCTTTATTAATAGACTGATTACATATGATAATATTTGCAATATAAGGTACGAGGGTGCATCGGTCCGGTGGCGCCCTCACTTGACAAATTATGATTTCTTTTCAAATATCATCTCCAAAGTACTCATAGAGTGCACTCCAAAAGCCAAATGCTTACTATAAATAATACTTAAAAAGCTTATTAAAATGATTGACATCGCTTTAATTTATAGTGTTGAAATCTCGAAAATAGCCAGTATCAAGATATTTAGATATTGTTTTATTTATGATTAGGTTTTAGGCCTTTCGTGTGCACCCAATGAGTTTAGGAGCAGCCATTTTGGATTTAGGTAATAGTTGAAAAGAAAGCTTTATATCGTTTTGGTTCATATGGTCAACTGTGCCAAAACATACAATTTAACTTTTAAAATGGTTATTTCCTTAAAACGACTACCTACAATCTAAATTGTTTACCTATATTGATAAAAATTTATAACCCACTTCCCAGATCTTTGTGTCAAGCCTCAGAATGAGTAAAGTGAGTGCTATGATCAACCACTGGACTCAATGCACCATCTTAATTAAATCTATCATTACACAGACTCCATTATAACAGACGAGAAGACATGTATTTAATTACAATTGCCTCATTCACTTCACTTTGTGCACATTCAACCACTTCATTCTTAACTCTTTATATTGAGGGCATTACCTTTCAAGGAAGCATGTTACTGTATTTACACAATTATGTCTAATTAATAATGCCCATTTGGTTACATAACCTTCCAGATACTTAAAACAAAGTGGCAGTGAGTTTTAAACAAGAAGCCACTTGCCTTCAGCAGTTTTGCTGTAGAATCTGGACGATTATATAGCCAAAGTAATGCCCGTAATCACTTAACTGATCTCAGAAATAAATTAATACTCATTTATTTCTGTGTAACTGTTGCAAAATCTAACCCTATCGCAGACGACCGCTTATAATAGGTCTTGCAAAAATAAAACAGGGCGTTTAAACAAGTAACGCAAACGTCCCACAAAAATCGGAGCAAGTATACCGACTCTCACCGACCCGGTTCGATTTTTGTCGCCACCAACGTAAACGAATGACATTTGTAGACGGACATTATCACATGGAAATAATTCATCGAGTCTGCACAAAATCGGTAGCCGATTTAAAATGGTCGTCTGCGACACCTCTAAAACAGTAGAGAGCCGATATAGTCATTCAATATTTTGACATAGGTAACGCACAGCATCCATAAAAAAAATAGTGCAACGAATACACACCGTGAGTTGAAAACCCTATCAACACTTTATCAAAACCCTCACGCGTACTAAAACGAACCCTAAAAATAATTAAAAAAGTTTCTTACTTCTCAATTGTCCTGGTCTGTAACTGTCGAGTTAAAACCAGTATCGTAATTGTTACATGAAGAACTCCCTGTTTTCGTATGGTGGTCAGGTGTGCCGCATCTGCGTCGCTGTGGAGTTGCCCGTCGGACTCTGGCAGTTGGGTAGGTCTATTATTGTTATCTCTATGACACGGAGCCCTCTAAGTATTGGGTCTGTGATGTGTATGCCGCGAGGGTTGTACACCCTTTCGTTTTGTGTCGCGATGAACTTTGACACTTTCCGAAGATGCTGTGGATGGAAAATGTTTTTTGAATCATTAGAAATTCTAAACATAATTGGACCGACCGACTTCAGCATAGTTCCATTCTCTATCTTCGGTTTACGTCATTAGATCTTAACCAAATTTATATAAAAAACTAATCAACAAAATCAGTGAACATACAAAAAAATATATACAGAAGAACGTTGAACTTCCTTTTTTGAAATCAGTTAATAAAACTGACGTCCTTGGATGAGTGATCACAAGTGGCTTTTTCATAAGAGTATTTCTGTGTTTTGGAATCTTGGCAGCTTGAAATGCCTTATACTGGGATTGTGTAGTGAATTAATGGTCCATAGCCTCTCCTAATCAGTAGGCCGGACCAAAACAGTCATAAACTAAGCAATGGTTATGTGACGGACAAAGTCGGTCTCAGTTCTTATAGGCGATATATGTAGTACATGGATAACTCACATGTTTAGAAATAATTTTTCCTGCCTCATTTTTCCTGTTTTCCTGGTGTGAGATTTACACCCATTATATAGTCCCAAACTAGGCTAAACCCGTGAATACTAGATATCAGACAAATATATAAAAATTTATATTAAGGCAATCTCCTGAGATAGACCAAAAATGGACTGATGTTGATAAAATTTGATACGTAAATTCTTTAGGTTACTCACGAGGCACACTAAGAAGGGATTTTTTCAATTTCCACTCCTAAGTATACCCCTAACAGAATTCTACTACTACAGTACTCCTAACAAAACATTTCTCTGGAACCAAGTATACTCTAGAAAAATAAAAATTAGTATGTTGACTCTAGTATGCAAATAAATAAACACAATGTGTCAGCATTGTTTGTAATTCTTTTTAAACACCAAGAAACCTTTAAATGATGGCGATAGTTCTTTAGTTTGAATTTGCTGTAATTTGTATACGCCCAATCTACTGTTTTCTAACTAACCCTATGGTTGATGGAAGAAATCCCTCTATGGGATAAGTCTGCCGTTGTACTCAATTTCTGTATCAATGCAAAATTAATGTATTCTTATTATCTTCTTATTCTTATTGCCTTTTTGTGCAATAAAGCGTTTACAAACAAACAAACAGTTATATAAATAAAATTATGGTTAAACGGGGCTATGCTAAGAAGTAAATATTTCGAGATCATGCGGGCGAAGTCACGGACAGTAAGCTAGTATTTATATAAACATCCACAACTCGGGATTAAATGTTTGTATTCATCACACAAAGCCTTAGCAGAAGTCGAACCCGCAATTGTTAGTCAGTCAATTCGACAGCGTTATTAATGTCAAGTTTATTATCAATACTTACCATAAAATTTATTTGATTAGATAATTGAATCTCATCGTTTCATATAATTAGCACACAGATTTGGAACCACTATCAGATTGTCTCTTGATATTATTCACAATACTGTGAATCACCTTAGCTATTTGTTTCCGATTAGAGAAGTTAAGCGACGTCGGATGCGGTCAGTCCTTCCATGGGTGGGTGGGTATTTTCATGCAAGAATTTCTGTGCTTCGGACGGCATGCTTAACAATCGGTTCCAGTTGTTTTTAATTGAAGGGATTCTTTAAGTCAATCCAGTCGAAAACACTGATTGTCAGTTGACCTAACCACCAGCCAGTACAGGCTGTGCTCCAGCAATGGGGATGAAAGAGTATTCCAGTTAACACTTCCTTTCAATCACACCTGATGTTAAGTGAAGCTGAAAGTGGAAGTGCGCTCACACGGAACCCCCAAGTTATTTGGGGGACTGGCTATCTTATCTCAAATAACCGGAATACAATAATGCTGTCAACATTTGCCTGTGGGTAAACTGAGATAAGATATTGGTAGCTAGCCAGGTGAACATTTATACACACCCTACCACTAACCAAACTGAGTACTAAACATGTACTTTCGATAATCGAACCCGCTATCTCAGTTTGTTTACAGGAGCCACAGAGGTGGTTTGAAAACTTCGATAACACATAATCATACCTTTTCATAATGTGTCTCTGTACAGATATAAATGAAGTATGCAGTCAGACAGGCGAGGCACCCTTCACAGTATGTACTACAGTCTGCCGTCTCTGCCATCTCGAAGTGCTCGTTCAATCTTTCCATTGTGTATTCAAATGTTTGTCTGTCTATCTGTAATTAATATAAACATAAATTAATAAAATATAAAAAAAAAATTACTTGATTATATTGGAACATCTTTAGTAGACAATTTACACAGATCACAACACGAACGAACACAAACTCACTGTTTCAAAAAGAGAATGTGCAGGCAACACGAATCTGGAGAAACACATAGGCTACTTTGCATACTAAAAGTCTTTTTTGAAATATTTCGTAGAATACTCATATACAACAGGTATCTATGATCTGCTCATATACAACGTAAGAAAGAATCTGCATTTGTTTAGGAAAAATTGTGAAATACACAATGTTAATACAAGATATAAAAATAAACTTGCTGTCCATAGCAGTCGCTTACACAAAGTCACTAAGTAATTCAAGGGACAATGTATACGCTTTTACAATAAGGTTCCGGTAGACATTCAAAGTTTGTCTTTAAATAAATTTAAAACAACCATTAAATGGAAACTATGTGCCAAAGGCTATTGTAAAATTTCTGACTATCTGGATGATAAGAATGCGTGGACATGAACCGCTCGGCATTATCCAGTATATTTTATTCTTATTTTTCTTTGTCGAATCATAAATTTTACAATTAGGTATTTCAAATTGTATTTGTATTGACTTATTTAAAAAGAGCAACCCCGGAGTTTCTTGCTCGTTCTTCTCTGGGGAGACTGGCTAGTGAATGAGCGATAACTGTATGTCATGACGATTTCAAATGTTATTCTTATAACTTAAGAAATAAAAACATTTTTGATTTGATTTTTTGATTTGATATGTCAAAGTAAAAGTGAAAAGGACAAATAAATTAAAATATTGGTTGATAGCTTTGTTGTCTATTTCAATGTCTGGAGGCACTGACGTAATAATATGTCACCATTCAGTAAGAGTAAGAACCACTAAAGATTAAATACATAAGATAATCTTTGTAGATAGCTGGTTGGTTCAAATTATTATCTTAGTCGAGAATGTTGAATTTCGAAACAGGCCATAGATTTTACAGGTTTTAAAGTCAATCTATGGTAACTTACACTTACTGAAGTAATGAATAAAATATGATATTTATAATTATACTAGGTTTCCACTTATAACTTCGATGGATTCTCGGTTTATCTTTCAGTGAAGTTTATAATCGCCACATCGCCAGTGTGGAGCTCATTTACATCAATGAAGTGGGTTAAAGAAAAATATTCTTCATTTAACACCAACAGTAGTTATAGTAGGCATAAACATGGAACATTAAAAATATGGTACATATAATGGCTAATCACTGGAAATGATTTCTGCCAGGCAACCACTGGTTAAAAGGATAATACTAATTGTAGGGTAAATAATGCTTAAATGAATCAAAAAAGTTAAAAGAAAAACAGGAAACAGACTTTAAATATATATGTAAATCTATTTGCACACCAAATTTCATCCAAATCTAACAGACATAATATTAGTGGATTTCAGAATAAACTTATCTAGGACATATTAGATCTTCGTACCACATTTCATTCAAATATATAATGTTATTAAGGAACAATTTAGAAGATGTGTTGTTACAGAGTTTCTTGTTGCTTCTTCTCCCTAACCCTAGCAACTTGTCAAGTGATGTAGTTTAAAAATATAACAAGTTGATTTTCAATAAGTGATATCTTTGTATCCAACATTGAATAAAATATTTTTGACTTCGACAAACTTTAATAAAACCAAACATTGATATTAATAATATTAGTCGGATTACAGATAAACAATTAATGCATCCCAAATAAAATATTATTAGGAATTAGAAATCTGACATTGTCACATTTAGTTTTGTGATCGCTGTCTAATTTTGAAGCGAAGCTACTACATTACTACTTAAAACCGTCATGGGCTTTATCATGGAAGTCTTGATGCACCCACCTCTATCTAAAACATATTGGTAAATTCTGAATCCGTTGTAGGTTCTTTTGGTATGCATGTATTCATTCACACTAACCCAACTCTCCCAATATAAAAAAGTGTGAGTCTACAAATTTATCGATACTGACCACTGCCCCCTTAGCAACACTTCAACTCACAACTTTTCTGTCTTATTTATACCTCAGTATCCCCTTAACGATACTCTACATACATACATAACGTCACGACCTGTATCCCAAATGGGTTGGTCACAGATATCCCAAACAATACAGAAATGCATGTGATAGGGAGTGATCCCATCAGCATTTAAATAAACAAAACTATAGATGTTTTTTGGTGGAAAGTTCCATAGTCGTCTTTTACGACATCCACGGGAAGGATCGGGTTGGATCTATTTATTTGAGTGCCGAAACCACACAGCACCTCTCTGTAACCCTGCTATCTATTTTAATAAAACTGAGTACTTTTTCTCATCCAGTGGCAGTATTTTGTTCAAAATATAAAACTTTGGCCTGTATAAAGGGATTTAATCATAAAATATCCGATCAAAGTCCTAATCTCAATTAACTGGCGCTATCTAAATACTCAAATGACATTAGATAAACAGAACTTTCACTCACTCTGTCTTCTAATTCTGGTGGGAATCTCGTCTGGAATTTTACAGCAGTACCCTCTGAATAATCCCTCTGTATGAAAATCTTCTGCCCCTGTTGCGTGGGTGTCTGCTGGCTGCCGGGAGTGTTCGGACCAGAGGGAATACGATTATTTGCCATTGTATTCATTGTATGGACAGTCTATTCATAAACACTGAAATGTAAGTCATTTAACGCCACTGATAAGTGACCTTATGGTGTTACACACATTTTTATTGCCTAGAAATGCAACAATTGATAAGTATTTCCTTGAATTTACAAGACTTTCGTGAATAACTTGCCCCTCAAAAATTCAGTCCAACGATGACGTCCCCTGTAGACTAGTGTTGCCAGATGTCGTCTCGAATTTCCACCTAAAACCTCCTCGAAATCCCACCAAAATTGAGATCTTCAGGAATATACCGGACAAACGTTAGAGGTGTATTTTACAGAAAAAGTTGTTTCGTGCAAAAACAATGTATTTTTATGCATCTTTGTCTGCATCAGTGCCTAAAGTTTATTGAATTTTTAAATGCCCGCAAAGGCCATAGGTTTAATTAACCTTAAAATCTGTCTCAAACTTTAATAAATCCCTACGTTTGAAGGGAATTCCGCCAATATGGCATCACTGATATGAGCGTGTGAATGTGACTGACAACTAATCTGTGTTACCTGGCGTAATATACAAAAAACTGGCAAATCTCTATGATAGAAGAGTAATGAAAAGCAAAGATTTCGCATTCCACTACAATGATCGAAATATTGGAAAGAAATGTGTTTATTGGATCTCAAAGTGTAATTTTTCTTCTAAGTATTTAACTCAGCTAGGTACCGAACGAGAGAGAATTGCGAGTAATATCAATATAATTTTTCACCATCATGGCGGTTAATTAAGTTATTGAACCAATTATTATAGAATATGCAAATTTCGATTTCGTATTCTATACACGTTATAACTATATTAAGCTTTTTCGATTTGTGATGCCCTTTCTGCGTCGTCTTAATATTAGAATGTAGGTACATTTTTAAAGGCTCATCAAAGAGGATCTGAGTACCCTCGAAACCTATAGTCACATACTAATGACTTTTCCAACAATACCGGTCCTGCCACCGAAAAAAATCACCTTCTAGAAACATTTATAATTTTGCTACTCAGACGGCAGCACAGAATAATTAATAGTACTAATGGAATACAGGAACCCAAAAAAAAAATATCGCCGCCTAGATAGCAATTAAGAGCAATCTAACAAAGATTGACAAGATTTGAAACACGAGAAGCTTTGTCCAGTCGCTATCTACGTCACCAGCCCTGTTTAAACTGGAAGTATTATGATGCAATTTCTAACAATATGTTCTAAATTCTTCTTCTTAGCGAGTCGATGGCAAAAAACATAAATTGAAACATTGTAAAAATAATATCCTTGTTTGTAAACGCTAGATTTATTCAATTAAGGAAAATAGCGAGTGCTGGTAAAGATTGCCTCTATGGACAAATAGGGGTACTATTCCCGTCCATTACAATAAAAGTGGCGTCCTATACAAGGACGCGTGGGAGTGGGTCTCAACCGAAGCTTACGCGCGCTGAGTGGCTCGCCAGTCGGTGAAACTATTACTTCACATAGGTGACCAGTTTTGTAGGCCACTAATGGACGGAATCTGTTCATCAATATTAGATCTAGCATTTTGTAAAGCGGCGCTTACTAATATTTTGCCCCATGACGGCATTTTTTTTAATTAAGGGAAAACAACTGAAATGAATAAAAATATGAGTATTGCATACATACTTTATATAGTTAAAATTTTCAGATATGTCACACAGTGCCACGCTAAGCTTAGAGGCGGGCTACATAGATAATTGTTAATACATACTTACTGCGCCAGAAGAGTGGTTTATTTAATGATTGTTTATAGGTACAACTGCAGTAAATGACATAGATACTAACATAATTATGAACCTTCCTCTTGAATCACTCTGTTTATTGTTGAATACCGCATTAATCAGTTATGCATTTTCTTCCTTGCTATTTTTTTTATGCACGACGGGTTCGTACTTGACCTCAATCACACCTGATGTTAAGTGAAGATGAGGTCGAAGGTGGAAGCCTACTGACCCGGAAAGCCCAACACATTTGGGGATTAGAGGTGAGGAAACTCCTAAACAATTCCAAAATGGACATTCATGTTAATCGGGTTCTTTCGGGTTAAATTGCCAAGCTCGCGATATCGAGTGTTCCGTCTCTACCGGTCTCAAAGACCTACTAAACATACTCCTAGTGTGTACTCTCGATGGGATAACAATACTATATCGCGTGCTCCACCGCCATTACTCATGGCTGATCACGCGATATCACGTTGTTGTCTCTTGCATTTTTTTGACCACGGTAAAATTGAAGCCACAGAGAAATATTAATAAAAATAATAAAATTAAAAAAAAATCTTTATTTAATATCATTACCATTCATATTTTATTCTCAGTAAAAATAAAATGGCGTACTGTTTCATTTTTGGACACCCGGTATTTAAATAATTATAATAATATAATTAGTACCCTGAACTACCTAAACTTATAGCCCGAGTCAAGTTTGCAACTTTGATGTTGACTTCCACGAAATGGAACACAGGTATGTACCTATGTATATTTATTTAGTTATTATTATTACTAACAGGATTTATCATCATCTTATCAACCACAGGACTGAGAGGCTAACAGTATGATGATACAGAGAATGACGTACCTACTACCTGTTACTAATCCGATGCGACAAAAACATAGTTTCGCACATAGTGCATGCGCCACTTTAATGCGCAAATATTTCTACCGCTAAACATTTGACATTTTTTTTATATATAAGAGGGCGGCAAACGAGCATGCGGGTCACCTGATGGAAAGCAATCACCGCCGCCCATGGACACCCGCAACACCAAAATGGTCACAGATGCGTTGCCGGCCCTTGAGGAAGGTGTAGGCTCGTTTCTTGAAGGTTCCAATGTCGTACTCGTTCGGGAATACCGCTGCAGGAAGTCCGTTCCACAGAGTGGTCGTACGTGGTAGGAAGTTTCTTGAGAAACGTACAGTGGTAGACTTCCACTCATCCAGGTGATGTGGATGGAATTTTAATTTTCGGTGAGAAGTGTAATGGTTAAATTGAGCAGCGGTTAACAATAATTAATTTAAACGACATTTTCATAACAAGATATGGCTAACTGGCTAAAAAGGTGCTTCTACACATATTGATTCAATTTTAAAATGGTTACTTTTACAAAAGTATAAATTAATACATCAGCCAGTAGCCGTCTTCGACATGTCATATTCAATCTTTTCCTACGTCCGTCTTTCTATCGCTACTTCACATCCTGCAGCAGGTTTTAGCATAACGTCTATTTTGAACTCCAGTTTTGTGTGATCCGCTGAGAAACGATACTGACGCAACAAGTGAACCAAGTTAGTCTTCATCACCATCAACGCGTATGCTTTACCTGAAATAACAAAACAAATGTTACCGAAGGATTTGACAATTCATTGAAGCACATAAGAAATGAAAGACCGAATGAGGATTTATCGAATGAAGGAGCTGGCAGTGGACAGGGCACATAGCTCGAACCCCTGATGGTCGGTGGGGCATTAAAGTTCTCAAGTGGAGATCACGCACTAGCAAGCGCAGTGTAGGACGTCCAGGGGGAGGCCTTATGTTCAGCACTGGAGGTCCTGTGGCTGGTATGATGATGATGATGTACTATTCCGCCCACTATGCAGCAGTCAATGAATACCCTCACCATAGGCGCGCATAGGAATTCTTGCTGGTTGTTCGACTTATTATGGTGGTAGTTTTGTAGGAGAGCGGACGTTGCAGTATTGTCTGTGCATGGTGGGGGGCATCTATTGCCTACTGTATTGTGGTCGGCATATTTATACTTCGTACCTATACAGGGTGTCCCTGGAAGTATGGATCAAATCGAACAGGGGCATGGGGAAGGTCATTCCCAAACTTTTTAACCCTATGAATGTCGGTGCCATTTTTGACGGTTCAAAAGTTATGATCAATTTTTTACATTTTCATATTATCGAATAGTGCTTATACAAAAAAAAAATTTAAAAGAAAACTAGCAAAACTATCAGCTTAATTTTTTAATTAAAAATAATTAATTAATTCTTTTTTCTTATTTTATTTATTTTTTTTTTTTTTTTTTCAGCTTAAGTTTGGGAATGACCTTCCCCATGCCCCTGTTCGATTTGATCCATACTTCCAGGGACACCCTGTATAGTATAGGTTATTACGTATACCGTATACTAGCTTAGTTATTGATTTCCGCTAAATACCGCATAGTTCCATTAGTCAGATAATAATAACACCTTACCAATGCATACTCGTCTACCAAAGCTAAAAGCAGCAAATGCGTTAGGGTTGGCGGGTAGCGTCGCAGGGTTCAGCCACCGGTCCGGCTTGAACTGTTCAACGTCCGGTCCCCACAGCTTAGGGTCATGCTGTAACCCATACACTAGCATGAAGCAATTGCTACCAGCTGGCAGCGTGTAGTTTTCTGAAACAGGAATAAGTTTCAAGTTATTAAGACTACATGTTGGAAAATACTTCATATAGGAAAAGAATAAAAGCAGGTTTAGTAAATAGCTGTGTGGCTAATCCTTTCGTAGGAAACGTGAGCACAGCAGCATTCACCAGTTTTGAACAGCATCGTCATTGACGCGGAGCTCCCAAAAAATTGGCGATGGTCAAACCAACAGCTCAGCGTGGCGATTAGAGCAAATTACATGGAATGCGATGCAAATGGCATGGGAGATGCATTCCTGATGTATAGATGTGTAGTAAGTTTCTTGATTACTATTCACAAAAGACTGATTCTCCTATGGTGCGAATTTTATCGCATTTAAAGGAGGATTGATGAAGCACTCCTGGCGCAGTCGCATTCGATTTGATTAGCAAAGTTAAGCAACGACGTCTGGCACGGTTAGACCTCACCAAAATGTAATTAGTGGCATTTTCATAAGAGTGTTTCGTTAAGCCAAATCAGAGGCGGCTTGGAAACTGTTACTGCCAGGTGACTAATAAAAGAAAATGTCCGCCATACATAACGATCCATACCTGTCTACGACATAACTGTGAGATAACTAATTAGTTGTTGGCAGTAATATTATATAGTTAGTGGTGGCGGATTTGCTGAGATAGGAATCTTGAACTTACTGAGTTTGATATCTTCTTTGATAGATCTCGGTTGTACAGGACATGTGGGGTACAGTCGTAGAGATTCTTTTATAACAGCCTCTAAATAAACCAGTTTCGTCAGATCTTCCTTTTCGACGTTTCTCTCTGAATCGCCGAAGACTTCTTGCAGTCTGATAAAAAAGAAAGATATTGTGAGATATTTATATTGAATTTTTATAGAATGTGATAGAAGACAATCCTTTGAAGTTACTTTCATTTTCAGAGGGGCAAGTCCGTAATGAAATAAAATGAAAATCATTTATTCATGTAGGCAATACAGTATGCACTTAAAAACGTCATTTGTTTTTTAAACTACCACTAGCTCGGAACGCGACCACTAGGTACTGAGAAGAGCTAGCGAGAAACTCGGAGGGTTTGTCTCTTTTCAATCAATTATTTACAATCAAGAAAGGTTACAACAATTTTTATATATCGTGTAGAGGAGCCGTTTAATCTAATGGATTACTTTCATTAATGTAGTCTAAAATTTTGGAATATCCCATTTTACATAATTTTTGTTTTATAATAAGTTTAAATTTATTAAGTGGAAGATTCCGTATATCCATGGTATATCCATCCAATATTCCGTAAGAATATAAGAATACTATTTGGATCTCTTTTCGACACACTTAGGTACATAAGGGACGGAGTTACGAACTAACCCTCCGTAGTTTTTATCGGTACTCACTCCTTGTAAACTCGTTCTTGTATATCCGGATGCGAGCCAAGCAACACCAACGTACTCCTGAGTGACGTGGCAGTAGTGTCCGACGCAGCGATTATCATACCGTCGACCTCTCCACGAATTTCCGCATCCGTGAACGAGTCTTCGGATGGCAATTCCAGCAATAGATCTAGGAATGCTTTGAATTTTTTGCCTTGAATAAAGAGGAATATTTTTAAGTCCAAAGTTTATTTTAGTTCTACTGTCTGCAACACGGAGGTATCAAATTATTCATAGTAGTAGACCCCTCTTCCACATTAATACCTATACCTACTAGAAGTGGGGAAGGTTTCCACTGGTATGTAGTTGATATACCTAACATAATTATCGAATGAACATTCTCAGTAAGCTGTTCGACTCTTCATTGATAATGCGAGAAACCCAGGTCTGGCATTCGCTTTCGCGTCAGTTTTTCCTGAATCTACTGAGATGTGCTTCATCTTCGACCATAGGTACGTTACTTTCCATCACGTGAGATTGTGATCAAACGCGTATCCCGTTAATCATAAAAAAGACTTTACTGTAAGTGAGATGGTTTATTCCACTATATTCATCTGGGTGATATCACCTAGGTGAAATAATTCCGAGGTGATATGAGGACACCAAAAATTCCACTTTGTTCACCCAGGTGATATCACCCAGGTGAATATAGTGGAATAAACCAGTGAGATCTACAGTGAGTAACAGTTAGTCCATACGAAGGCATAGACATCTTTCCATGAATTTATTAGTATAGGTACTGGAGGATTGTCCACTCAACCGTGCGCGGTTACACCTGTAACCAAAAAAAGACCAGTCTACTGTCCGTGGTTACAACAGTAACCAATGCGCGCTACCTTGATGCGGTTCGAAACAATTCCTCCTATTATCTGTAGTTAAAACTGTTTGGGGAAAAAAATTCAGTGTGACCACTAATAAATTATCTTATAATGCATAATGTTCATAGAGGGCAGTATTCGGTTGTTCTCATAGACAAAAAAAAATTTCAATGTTAGTTCGTTCAGTCAGTTATCTGTAGGGAACAGTGTTCCAACATATATGTCGTAAGTAATTATAATGTTTTTACATATTTCTGGGCTTATTATATATCAAAATGATCGTGAGGATTAGTACTATACGATTATGCATAATTATTACAGTTTGTAGCGAATTTTGAGTATGATTTCAATGTCAATTTTCATGCATTTTTTACCGATATCTTATGTTATACGCAGTTTTAGTACACCGGAATAATATTTTCAGTATTCGTTTATTATCGTTTTAATCTGTAATCCTTCACCTAGACTTATGTATTTCTTTTTGTCGCTATAGCTGTTGTAGTTTACCATATATGAAGGTTTTTATTAATAACTGCACCGTGTGCGCAGCACAAAAGTGTGACCGCGCGGAGCGGACAGTAGACCGGAATTTGCCGCGCGGGCCGGACGGTTAAGTGGATATGTGCATATTGTACCAGATTAAAGATTAAGAATTTCTTCTGATACTTGCTAAATATAAAGATATTAGTCAAAATCTAAATCTTTCGAGAAGCGACTGCATAGTAACCTAGATCATACAATATTGAGCAACAAGGGTCAATAGTGTGGGAGGTCCAAAGAAATCTATCATTAAGTAAACCCTTCCTTGGAAAGCGATGCAAATACTACTATATGTACTAACCTAACAGTGACTTCGATAGACTGATTATAACGTAAAATGTATAAAGTAAAAAAAAAAAATGACATACCTGATACATTTCTTGATGCTTTTCTTTCATTGAATGCAGACTTTTTCTTCTGTATAACCTGAAATATTATTAATTATTATGATACGTATCTCTATCGTATCTATAATAGCGATAAGACCGCCTGGTTGTACAATTTTTTTAAGCTATATTTAAGAAGTGTAGGTATTATAGAATTTTGTGCAATAAAGTGTACTTGATTGATTGATTGATTGTATGGTGAAGGTTTTACAAGTAACTTATGAAAAGTTTTCGAAATCTTTATCGCGTGGGAGTTGGCCAACAGAACCTGGCAGCATATGGTTATTGTTAGGGAAAAATGATATGAAAATAAAAGCCTATGATTAACCTGCCCAATTTATTTGGGGCGTTCTTGGTGGTAGCGTTAGGGTCGAAGTCCTCAGGGAGTTATTGAAAAGATGATCACGTCCTGAGCTTGACCGCTCGGCGCGATGGTTGTCGACCTAATAATTTGTCACGGGCTAAGGTAGGGAAACAGGGTAAGAAATATATGGATGGCAGATCTACATTGAAGTCAGTTGCTATGGTTACATCAGTTATAATGTTACCAAATGTACAAAAACGCTAAACAATTCAACTTTCGCAGCGGACTGGCTATCAACGGTTCGCAATTTATTGGCACTCAGTGAAGTGCGAGAAATGAAACAATGGTGTCGATTCGGATGTACGCCAACTAAACTAAAACCAGTTTTGGAATGGTGCCGTCGCATCATACTTTTCCAGGGAGAAAGAGACAGTACTACTTTAAAACTGGTTTTAGTTTAGTTGGTGTACATCCGAATAGACACCACTAGCGTTTGTCGTTATAGTAACGCTTAACACTTTCTATATCCAGGTCCTTATGTATAATGTAACATATATTGCATCCCTCACCCTGTCTGAGGTGGTGTGGAGGATTTGTATCGTTTCATCTTCCTGTTTCTTTAGGCTTGTCCAGTTGTAAAGCATCTGACTATGCATCCAGAAAGCCTGAAACCTTTGAACGTAGATATTGAGGATTTTTCGTACCGCATCTGTATGCTGCCGAATTTTGAAGCTGCTGTCATCCAGCTCGTTAATGCCCATAGCTGTTTCTGGAATATTCATTATAAATATGTATAATAGAATGACTATCGTGACGACCGGTTGGTGTAGTGGATAGTGATCCTGTCAGCGAAACCAACGGTTGCGGGTTCGAATCCCGCGACGGGTAAATGTTTGTGTGATGAATACGAACATTTATTCCGGAGTCATGGATGTTTATATAAATATTTATGTATGTTTATCCGTTATCAAGTATCCATAGTACAAGCTTTGCTTAGTTTGGAACTAGATGATTGGTGTAAGTGTCCGAAATATTTATTTATTTTATTTATTTATCGTCAACCTTCATCAAGGGAGGCGTCTTTCATCATGCTAACTATTAATATAATGTTCCAGTGTAAAGGATAAGAATCTTCACTTCACTTCACTTTTTTATTTAATCGCAACTACTACTTTGTAGTAATTCTGCCAAAAACTGGTGTTTGAAGAGGCAAGTGTTGAGCTAAGAGCCGGTATTTCCAGTCACGTTGCGTATCGAGAACAAACGAAACAACACAAAGACGATCACAATTTTGTTAATAGGCCATAATTTTATATTGTTAATTGAAATAAACTTAGATAAGGTGGGAATAATATATGCATGTGTAAGGAGGGATTTAAATGTTATAGGGCGAGGGAATTCGGTGGGGGAAAGGACATCATACAAAGAGAATCTGTTTTTAGGGCAATTAAAAAATATATGATCTGTGGTACCATCATCTAATCCGCATTCACAGATGGAATTGTCCCTGACCCTGAGTTTGTGGAGATGAACCGGTGTGCAGGAGTGGTCTAGTCGTAGACGGCAGATGGTCATAAGAATCTTATTTTCGGGAATAACTTACCTGTCTAATGTCATACATAACGGATCGTGATGTCAAGCTAATTGTCGCTCGGGGTCAATCAACGACGTCATCATAACCAACGAATTTCATTGCGCGAAGATTTTTAAATTCCATACATACATAAGTACATATGTTAGTGCATTAAGTACATAATATGCTCAGGTCTATTACCGTTGGAGCAGGCTGATTATAGATTTCCATTTGCAACGATCCTGACATACTACTTGTGCTTTTCCACTCTTATGAAATGCTTCATACACGCTCTTCGGTGAGTGATTGATCGTGATCTTTTATGAGATTGACCTATTGTGATTTTGGTGCTCCAAGACGATTGATACTCTGACCAGACTAATTAGGCACAACTGTTATAAATTTAGATGACTTCGACTGCTTAATTCCTATACTCCTTTTACCTACCCACGTATTAAAGTAGAAAAGTAGGTACCTACGTAGTAAATTATTATCCCTATTACTTACGAAATGTAGTCTCGAGCGACCGTAGTTCCAAATACTCAGCATGATCGAACAGTCCTTTCCCAACATGCTTAGCCATATCATCCACAAGGTGCCTGGCCTGTTCATTGAAAACGCCAACGAATTCATCCAACACGTTCTGAACAAACGCGTGGTTCAATATCCTTCTGTGTGGTTTCCATACTGGCACTGTGAAATTAAATAGCATATTTTGTCAGGATCAAAGTAGGAAAGAAAGATGTGCGAAGGTTTTACTTAGAGTAAAATGAATTAGCCTGGAGAGCTCCTTACAAGGACAACTTATTGATGTTTTACTTTGTTATTTAGTGCGATTCATGTCATAAAAATACCTATACAAATTGTGACAATATCAACTAGCCAACCTCTTTCAGTTACCGAGAAGATATTATAGCCCTCTGAAAGACAGACACGTTATAGTATAGGACTCTGTTTGGATATACGGATTTGAATGGACGATATGTACCTACACCGTGGCTACAATGTAGTACAAGTGTAGTACACTATTATTATTTAGATCACAGACTTCTAAAATGTAGCTAATAAATATGCTAATGCAAGAGGCGAGGCGTAGGTACCCCATGCCGCTTATGCCAACTACGAGATGTAACCATTTCGACACATTGCCTCTCATTCGTCAAATTGCATTCGCTTGGCTAATATTTTTGTATGGAAACAGGCCACGCTGTTAAAGCCTAGGATCGGTCTGCTATAATTTATATGTCTGTCATTTAGATATCCATTGTCCATTTTTCTTTGTATTTTTTAATTTATTTGTATAAGAAACAAACGGTCTTAGTTTTGAGTACAATAATTTGTTATTTATGAACTAATTTTCAGTAAATTAATAGTGAAATTAAGTTTCACTAATTAATTACTAACATAGCTAAGCAATTCCAAACAAAATAACCTATAGACTCTATAGGTCTAGTTAGATGCCTAGAGCCTCTATAGTATAGAGGCTCTAGGCATTGTGGGGACAAAATAAAAATGTGATATTGAGTACCGACTTCTATGACCCGACATTCGAATCCCATAAAATGTAAGGTTATTTTAAATCATTTCTAATGTTGGTCATTACAGTATTTGTAATTGTAATTTATTTTCAAAATAACAGAACAGTGTTAATCATACGTAATTTATAAGTTTTGTTTATTTTGTCATCCTCTCAATACATCAGGTTACTTTATCTGCTACACAATAGTAAAATAACTATTTAGATAGGTACCTATATACTAAATTGTGAAGATGGCTCCTATAATACAGGATATATTTAAACCATTCAAACCATTATTTCCACACACCGAAAAAAAAACCACAACAACATACAAGAAATTAAAACAGAAGTGACTAAGACCCGTATCCCACAAACCGTTCTCGAGACTGAGATGGCCACAAGCTGACGCTTGAGAATCTGTTGCATATTAAAACAGTATCAAAAAAAAATAAGAAAACTACAACTACCTACTTACCATAAGCACGTAACAACGAGTCACCAATCCAAGGTTTCGCAAAGTCGTAGGCCCATATTTTATCTAAACAATTATTCGACACTGTGTAGCAGTCATCTGGATCTGTTATTACTGGAAATTTACAAATAGAAATATAAACATTATTATAAATATATAGAAGTAATGAGGTTTAATAAGTTAATAGTATATTAATGCAGAGATCGGAGTTTATAGTTTGAGTGAAGCGATCGATTACACTAACGTGATTCTTGCTACGACTATGGAGAAGAAACGACAAGAAACTCCGTAACAACACATCTTTATATATATACAGGGCGTCCCAAAGTTATGGGACATGAAGGGGAAGTACCTTAAATATTGTAGATAGTGAATTTTGCTCAAAGAAGACTTTATGTTATTTTTAAAAGTTAGTAATTCTGCATTCATAGATTTTCTAAAAATTACTTGCTTCGGCTGGGAATCGAACCGACTTAAATGTGAAAAAAAAAACACCCTACTTTTATGATGCCAATCGAAAGAATAGCTAAAAAATAATAACTCTGCCTAAGTAACATAGTATTTTAAAAGAAAGGAACAACATAAAATGATTGAGTCAAATTTCAAGAAAGTTATTTATTGCCGACGACGTTCGAAAAGTAGCGATATTATCATTCCAAAGATAGCATTGATTATTCGTAAATAAGTACCCACTTCATAAAATAGGTACTAACATAGTTTTCCTTATTATAAGTGCACGTGTAGATGAAATGATAAAACTTGTATTTCAATACGTCCTCTGTAAGCTAGACAGAAGGCAAATTAAAAACAAAAATAAATAATTTATAATTTGAAAATGGAACAGTTTATGACAGCGTTTGTTTGAATGCATACTTTTTAAGATATTTTAAAAAGAAGTGATATTTTTAAATGTTGTTCTTAAATTTGAAAATCCTCACACCATTAGATTTCTTCTTTTGGGGATACGTGAAAGATATGCTATACAAAAAGCGATACGAGAACGTAGGCGAGTTGCAAACAGAATTGTGCCATATCACATCGAGTGTTCACCATAAAATGATTAGAAAATCAACAGGCAGCGGGCTCATTAAAAGATTGGCGATTTGCGTAAGACAAGAGGGATCACATTTTGAGCATTTAATTAATTAATTTACAAAAAAATACCTACTTAATTGACTACGGCAGTTTCATGTATGTTTTTTATTTGATTAAAATGATTAATTTCACGTTGTTCCTTTCTTTTAAAATACTATGTTACTTAGGCAGAGTTATTATTTTTTAGCTATTCTTTCGATTGGCATCATAAAAGTAGGGTGTTTTTTTTTTCACATTTGAGTCGGTTCGATTCCCAGCCGAAGCAAATAATTTTTAGAAAATCTATGAATGCAGAATTACTAACTTTTAAAAATAACATAAAGTCTTCTTTGAGCAAAATTCACTATCTACGATATTTAAGGTACTTCCCCTTCATGTCCCATAACTTTGGGACGCCCTGTATATTAAGTATTTATTTATTTATATATATTTATATTATTAAGTAAGTCTATTAATATGATATTATTTTTATATTTATGCATACTTATCTATAATTATTTCTTTAGTTGGTAGAATCGTGCACCCTACCTGTTTTTCTACCTACAAATATCCCATGATTGTGGGTTGTCTAGAAGAGATCGCTTTTAGTGATAAGACCGCCTAATTGTGTTCTATTGTTATAATCAAAAATCATTGTAAATTATTTTGCGCAATAAAGAGTATTTGTATTGTATTGTGTTGTATTGCATTGCATTGCATTGCATTGCATTGCATTGCATTGCATTGCATTGCATTGCATTGCATTGCATTGCATTGCATTGCATTGCATTGCATTGCATTGCATTGCATTGCATTGCATTGCATTGCATTGCATTGCATTGCATTGCATTGCATTGCATTGCATTGCATTGCATTGCATTGCATTGCATTGCATTGCATTGCATTGCATTGCATTGCATTGCATTGCATTGCATTGCATTGCATTGCATTGCATTGCATTGCATTGCATTGCATTGCATTGCATTGCATTGCATTGCATTGCATTGCATTGCATTGCATTGCATTGCATTGCATTGCATTGCATTGCATTGCATTGCATTGCATTGCATTGCATTGCATTGCATTGCATTGCATTGCATTGCATTGCATTGCATTGCATTGCATTGCATTGCATTGCATTGCATTGCATTGCATTGCATTGCATTGCATTGCATTGCATTGCATTGCATTGCATTGCATTGCATTGCATTGCATTGCATTGCATTGCATTGCATTGCATTGCATTGCATTGCATTGCATTGCATTGCATTGCATTGCATTGCATTGCATTGCATTGCATTGCATTGCATTGCATTGCATTGCATTGCATTGCATTGCATTGCATTGCATTGCATTGCATTGTATTGTATTGTATTGTATTGTATTGTATTGTATTGTATTGTATTGTATTGTATTGTATCTTTTAAATAGATTTCCATATTTACAATTACAATTTATATTACATATTACAAAACAAGAACAATGAATATAAGAGTAGTTATTAGTTAACTGGACTTGGAATACAACTAGGTAATTCAATAATCATCTGTCGTGTAATTTCTTTTACACAGAGTTAAACTCTCATTGATTCTTAGGCCCGTATTACCTAATAAACTAATCTCAATACAAGTCTTGAGGCTGTATCAACCGAGATGCGTCTTAAGTAGTTGACGCTATCTCAAGCTCCGTGCAAATTTATAAACCAATCTTGAGGTCTACTCAGCTGAGGTCACTTCGCAAGTATTCGCCTCAGCGGCGAATGAATGATAGTCTTGAGTTTCGTTTATAAATACGCGCAACTCTCAAGTGAGTACTGCTTGAGTATGCACGTGCTTTTCAGGTCTCAAGTTCGATTTATTAATCAACACGTTTACTTGAGACCGGTCACAAGACTGTTCTCAATCTTGAGAATGGTTTATTAATACGGGCCTTAGACCTGTATTAATAGACCGTTCTCAAGACTGCGATGATCTTAACTTGACGGTTGAGAATCTGTGGCACATTAAAACAGTATCAAAAAAATAGTATTGAGACTTAGTGGTCGATTCGGTCTCGGAAAGATTCAAATTTCGAATGTGTTTCTGCAAACAAAAACCCATTCGACAGAAACTTTCAATACCGAATCGATTTTCGAACAAGTTCTAGGTACTATCCACAGAGTAAAACAACGATTTTGTCGTAATTAAAAACAAAATACATTTTCAAACGTAGATTAAAATTGTACTTTTCAAGGAACACGAATAATGATTTTGCAAAGATCCCGATTCCCGCCTTTTTACCCCATTAGCTTTTTAATTCACAGCATTGGTATGTGAATTCTGTGGTTGTCCACAGAATACTTAAAGATTGTGGTTTATAAATTTTCACAGTCACATGTAATTAATTAACCGCATCCGTGGCTCAATGTAAACAACATTGGGTTTACGACTCGGAGGTCGCGGGTTCGATCCCCAGCGGGGTACATGTTTAAGTACTCGGTTTGGTTGGTGGTAGGGTATTTTAAATGCCCGCCTGGCTAGCTACCACCATCTTATCTAAATCTGCCGCCAAGCAGCAATGTTAATAGCATTGTTGTGTTCCGGTTGTCAGAGATAAGATAGCCAGTCCCCCAAATGTGTTGGGGTTTCCGGGTCAGTACGCTTCCACCTTCGACCTTATCTTCACTTAACATCAGGTGTGATTGAGGTCAAGAGTTTTTTTTATGCATAACGTGTTGGACGTTATGCATAAAAAAAATGTACAATTCCAAATGTAATGTAATTTAATACATGTTTTTGATTTCTTTAAAATCACTCTATTTCTTGGTGACTTGTTTTTTTCAACTTCAACTTTTTATTATCTTCGGTTTGTCATGCTTTTGGCGGGAATGTTGCGAGTGATGTGACGGTTTTATTTATTATTTCCGTCATTTGTATATTTAGAGTTTTGTTGTGTAATAAATTCTTCTTCTATTTATATAAATATCTACTTACCGTAAATAGAAAATGGACCGAACGATCCATACATAATTCCTCCTTTTTCCAGACATTCATAGCAAAATTTCTTCACAACCTTCCATGCATCTGAAAAGTAAAATTCAAAAAATAAACAACGAATTGGCGGAAATATGCAGACATTGGAGAGGGATATCTTTGGGTCCTTTAGAGTGGACAGCTTGGGTTTATAGGGCCCAGAGGCGAAGGAATTAGCAAATAAAAATAATATTATACAGCGACAGGAGGGCTGGCAGCTACACCTCTGTCAACGCATTAGTATTGCTATTACAGAGAGGAAACGGTGCCAGCTTCTCAAATACGGTGCCTAACGGTACCGACTTAGTTGACATTTTTTATTTATTAGCTTAGTTTGTAAATTTAGTGTTTTTAATATTTGTATGTTACCTACTACTACCCTTAATAGGTATTACCATTAGATATCTTTTCTTTTTATAAGCCTTTTCTTTCTCATATGCAGTATAAGTGCAATAAAGAGTATTTGTTTGTATTGTATTGTATTGTATAACAGTAAATGTGTTACCTTACCAGCCCACCTATGCCCAGCTGGGTCGAGTCACGCGGTGTATATGTACGGAAGGGGCGGGACAGCTCTGGCCAGGGTCAAAACTGAGCACGGATCACCACACAAAGTTATTTCAAAATAAATTAAAATCAGCAAAACCTTTTCATCACACTTTGACTAACTTTGTGGTGAATAAATAACTTTTATTGTTTATTATTAAGAATTCTTGAAAAACTTACTATGTTTTTAATTAATAACTTTAATTATATATGCAATGGTTGTTTGAAGAAACGTACAAACTTAAGTTTTTCATATAAATTCGGATACAATTAGAAATTAATGATTTTCGCATATTTCCCTTTACTCGGTAACCTCTATAGATACAGCAATAAATTATTATTATTGTTAAATATTATTGTAACCACCGGTTTCACAGCAAGCAACTACGATTGGCGAGGAGACGTCTATACTTGCCTCACTGCGGCCAAGACAACGTTAAGCCGTCAGCCTACTTGATCAGTCTTGTGAGCATGCTTATCTGGTAGTGAGAAATCATTCCTAATCCTTGATCCTTCCATATTCCGTTTGTTGTCTGAGGAGCGTGTCAACAGGCATCCCTTTTTTTTAAGCACAACGGGTTTGTACTTGACCTCAATCACACATGAAGTTAAGTGAATATCAGGTCGAAGGTGGAAGCGAACTGACCGGGAAACCCCTACACATTTGGGGGACTGGCTATCTTATCTCTGACAACCGGAACACAACAATGCTATTAACATTGCTGCTTGGCGGCAGATTTAGATAAGATGGTGGTAGCTATCGAGGCGGACATTTAAAATGTCCTACCATCAACCAAACCGAGTACTATCCGGGATCGAACCCGCAACCTCTAAATCGTAAACCCAATGTTGTTTACATTGAGCCACGGAGGCGATTTATAACTCAGTCCCTCAATTTATTAGAATCTTGTGACGGGTAGACGTAGATTTAGGGTTCTGTAGGTTACAGCTCTCAGCTAAACTGCAATTCGATACTAGCACTAGTAGCATAACGTTTTTGTCGTGTGAGATAATAATTTGTCCCGCTCATTCGCTTGGACGAAATGTATAACTATTCCACTCTTACTCCTACGTCGCGCGCGACAAACGATGTCATGCTACGGGCTGAGCACTGTATCTGAATGACAGCCTCCTTTATACATTCACTGATAAAAAATACACGCCAAGAATCTGACGCTATTTTGACCCATTTTCCTGTTATAACTGTACCTAGTAATGAGAAACCGCTTGCGACATCTTTCTCAGCAATTATTTGGATCCACAAGGCGTGCAAACAAACCTCAAGAATTTGTAACAAAGTAAAGATAGCAGGTAAAACATCAAGGACATGAATTCGATAACATCCTGTAACTAAAGCAATAAATACATGAGACGTTCAAAACACGTTTGAGTTGACAACTAGAATATCCGTCGACGTATGGTCATAGGTCACGCACGTTGTAGCAGTGACTCACCTTAATGACGACATATCTAGGACCGGCTGTCAACAAACATAATAATTATCTACGTGCAAAGGGAAGACACTCATGATTGACAGTTATGTATGACTCGAAACTAGAGTCAGCAATATGCAGAGAAGACAGTCGTGATTGACAGAGTCAACCGCCTCCGTGGCTCAATGTAAACAACATAGGGTTTATGAATCGGAGGTACCGGGTCCGATCCCCAGGGGGATACATGTTTAGTACTCGATTTGGTTGGTGGTAGGGTATTTTAAATGTCCGCCTGGCTTGCTACCACCATCTTATCTAAATCTGCCGCCAAACAGCAATATTAATAGCATTGTTGTGGTCCGGTTGTCAAAGATAAGATAGCCAGTTTCCCAAATATTTTGGTTTCCGGTTCATCTTTCCTTTAACATCAGGTGTGATTGAGGTCAAGTGCTAACACGTTGTGCATAAAAATAATGCCTTAAAGGGCTTAATAGACTCATCATAAACATGTTTATTCGTCCCCATTTTTCGGGCACCACGGCCTCCTCTCACTGATGTGTACTTTGTGGCCCTGCTAGAGAGTATGCTCCGCAGCAGTGCCACAGTCAATGTCGATTTTATCGTTACCTAGTGTACGTACAGCGCTAATTGGCATATGTACATTACGTTTGTTTAATGTACATCATTATAAGATACAATTGATCAGTTTCTAATAAGGTAGCTCTGCGGCAGAGCATGACACGCCATAACCCACCACGCGGGCCTAGTGCGGATTGGTGGATTTGTGTCTGATTAGTCGCCACCTGACAGTCAGGTCCTGTAGGCGACTTCCTTCAGTTGAAAACAACCGGAATCGACTATTTAATGTGCCCTACTCCGAAGCACGGGAACACTCGTATTAAAATGGCACTAGTGGTCACCCATCCAAAAACTTCGTGACTGACAAAGCCATTATGACTTAACGTCATAACGTCGTTTGTTATTTTTATATGACTTTGACGACCGATTGATGTATCATCATCATCATTATATTAGCCAAGTACGTCCACTGCTGAATATAGTGGGTATATACATACTACTTTTGAATGAAATGAAAATCATTTATTCATGTATGCACTTATGAATGTCACTTGTATTTTAAGCTACCACTAGCTCGGAACGCGACCACTACTGAGAAGAGCAAGCGAGAAACTCAGAGGGTTTGTCTTTTTTCAATCAGTCATTTACAATCTAGAAAGGTAACAACCATTTTTATAGATCGTCTTGTAGAGGAGCCGTTTAATCCCATGGATTATACTATCATTAGTGTAGTCTGAAATTTTGTAATATCCCTTTTTACATAATTTTTGATTTATAATAAGTTTAATAGCGGAAGATTCTGCATGGTTGTTGTAGAAGCTCACACATTGACCTCTGAATGAATTACGAACTTTACTAAGTCTACTAAAAGGTACAGCTAATTGATTTTTGTTCCTTGTACCTACTGACATTATGTAGGTCACAATTTTTAACCGACTTCAAAAAAGGAGGAGGGGCTGTATTCGGGGCGTATTTTTTTTTATGTATGTACACTGATATCTCCGAGATTTTTAATATCGTATATGTTAAGAGACTAAACCGGCTGCTAAACATGTACTAGCGCGCAAGACATGTGGCAAACTTTTCTAAAACGACAAACGCTAAAGTTTCTACTCTCACAACTGATTGGCTGTCAACTGTTCACGTTTATAAACGGCCAATCATCGTTGAGAAACTAATAAAAATAAATGGTATGATAAAACCAGCTCATGCTGAGGAAAAGAAACACGGATAATAATAATAACTACTACACGTTTTTCAAAATACAAGCTACGTAGCAACAATTCTCAAAGACCTCAGGGTAGGTAATCAGATAAGTTCGTTGTCTAATTTGAACCAGGAATATGAACAGAAAACATCCATCCAATAAAAGGAGGTCGGCTCTTTTTCTTGGTGTTGTTAGTATCACCTTGAGAAATAGAGGAAATATTGTCGATTTTTAGGGTTCCGTAGCTCATATGAAAAAAGAACCCTTATAGGATCACTTAGATGTCTGTCTATCAAGGCTCTCTTAAGAAGGCGTAGAGTTATCACGTTCAAATAAATATCAAATACTTAGACCTACGGTCCCTTAAAAAAAAACGAATTTTATCTTATATAGTTAGACGTTCCGATTTGGCTGGCGCCGACCACCCAACCACGTCCAAAACGGAACATATGTAAAGTGATCGGGCCAACCAACATAATTATTATTAATACTGGTTGGATCCGACAAATGAGCAACGGCAGGTTGGATTGTCGACCGTCGGAACGTCTGTAGCAATGTCGGAATGGTTGCCACGTCAGCCCCAATTTCGCGGGCGCCAGCCAAATCGGAACGTCTAACTGCACTATAAGTAAAAGAAAAAATACTAATTAAAAAATAATTTTTAAAGACTCATGTGGACATGTTATTTGACGGGTTACTTAAGTTTGGTAAAGATGACGGGACCCTCAGCCTCAGATTGAGGTTTGGTCTCTCATTACATCCGTAAACACGAGGGGAAATGGACTCCGAAGCCTGATCCGGGACAGTACATTGTCGACTGCCTTAATTATATTGTGTTTTGTGACAACCGATTGGATTAGTGGATAGTGACCCTATCTGCAAAACCAACGGTTGCGGCTGCAAACCCCGCGAGGGGTAAATGTTTTCATGATGAATATTGTATACGCCCAATCTACTGTTTTCTAACTATCTTTATGGTTGAGGGAAGAAATCCCTCAATGGGATAAGTCCGCCGTTGTACTCATACTCTGTATCTTTGTAAGATTAATGTATGGCTTTTTTGTACAATAAAGCGTTTATAGACAAACAAATATTTATTAAAGAGTTATAGATGTTTAAATAAATATTTATGAATGTTTATCCGTTATCTAGTATCCATAGTACAAGCTTTGCTCAGTTTGGAACTAGATGATTGGTGTAAGTGTCCGAAATATTTATTTTTTATTTTCTATTGTTGTTCCTTTTTATGTTGTTGTAATTCACATAGTTAATGTATAATTTTATTATAATTGTAATGTAAAATTCAGTTCAATGCAATGTACCTTACCCATTTCTTGGTTCCTTCAAAACTAAACATGAAAAATGTATAATCATGGTTTATACGAAGACAACTGTAATTTGCCTTACTTTTTTTATTGGAAATAAAAATAGGGCTAAGCATTTTTCGGTCAGTCAGTATGTCCAAGCTACCACCGCTTCGGAAAGGGAAATCATCTGTGGGAAAAGAAGCGGCGCAAGAAACACACAGGATCATTTTCTTTTCTTTAAGTTTTTCTTTTCTTTAAGATAAGTATGTAAGATAGGTTGTATAGAGCATCATGGTTTTTAATTACGACCAAGCTATATAAAATTAGATTTTATTTTAATTATTTTATTTAGATAAAAAAAGTTTTTACGGAACCCTCTTGGTGCTCGAGTCAGACTCGCACATCTCCGGTTTTCTGACTGTATGGTACCATTTTGAATACGGAAAACAACGTATTTTACGTCACGTCTACAAGTTTATATTTTATGAGGGGCCCGCTATGCAAAATGTTAAGGAAATTTGGATCGAAAAATAAAAATGTTGTTTATTACGAAACTGGTTTTGCATTTTAGATGCGGTATAAACAAACATAACAATTAATTAAAAACTTAGAAAACCTTCAATATACCATTTATATTTTTTTATTCATCCAAATAAATAAAACAAGAATATATAAAAGCTAAATACACGGTGTTACAACAATGTTAAGAGTCTTTTGACGACTTGTTTGGTGTAGTGGTTAGCAACTCTGACCACTATACCAAAAGGTTGCGGGTTCGAATCCCGCTAGGGGCATACGTTTGTGTGATGAATACGGACATGTGTACCCGAGTTATGGATGTTTTCATTTATAATAATTTATTTACAAAAAAAAATGTATTTATTTTTGTATTTTTTTATTTATTTATGTAGTATATCAACCATCTGGTATCCACAAAACAAGCCTATAGTTGCTTACTGTGGAACTAGATGACGCTGTGTGTATGTCTAACGATATTTATGTATTTATTTATTTATTTATTGACAATATATGAAAACCGTAGTACAATATTATATATAACTTACCGAAAAATTTATTATTTTTACATTTTTTTATAAATACTTATAACAATCATCTATTCTCAAACTAAGCAAAGCTTGTACTATGGATACTAGTTAACGGATAAACCTACATAAATATTTAAATAAATATAATAAAATTTACTAGTCGCGGGATTCGAACCCGCAACCGTTGGTTTCGCTGACAGGTCACTATCCATTACACCGATCGGTCCTTATTATATGATCATTCATAATGAAAATGAAATACTTCTTTATTCCGTATAGATAATAGGTTACTAAATCAAATAAAAACCGTAATTTTTAATCTATAAAATTTACCGCTTTATAGTCTATAGTAGTCTATTTATAGTAGACCTAATTCATAGTCATCGAAAGTAGAGAGTGTGTTCGGTTTGTTTTTTTGCATTTCAATATGTTTTCTTTATCTAACTAATATTATAATTGCGAAAGTTTGGATGTTTGTTTGTTTGTTTGTTGCTCAATCACGGCGAAACGGATGAACGGATTTGGATGAAATTTGGTATATATGCAGAACATACCCTGGATTAAGATATAGGATATTTTATATCCCGAAAAAATGAGTAGTTCCCGCGGGATAAACAAATTTCCGCGACCTAGTTATTCCCCGCAGGTGAAGCCGCGGGCGGAAAGCTAGTATTTAATAAAAGCAAGAAAAACATTATCCTATCGAACCTGTTTTCCTACACATTTGAAGGGTCTTGCTGGAAGAAATCTCTTTTTAGAGGTAAGCTAGTGCCTTTTGTACATCCTGTATCTAGATGTATTTGACTTTTATGTGTACTCGTGTGCAATAAATTATAAATATAAAAAAAATTATGTGTGTGTGTCTAGTAGCAATTTTTTAAGGAGGTATGCGTTAAGAGGTAGATGGGGTAGCACTTACGTTTGCTATCTCCGATCAGCATGGGTGCGACTCCGATGATGGGCCAGGCGCCATCGAAGGTTGGTGGTCGGACCAGCTTCCGACTACGTGAAGACCAGCATAGCAAAGCAACAATGAGGATAGCCACGCAAAATAATAATAATTGTATCGCCATAACTGTTTTGAAAAAAAAAAAAATTTTGTATTTATTTATCAACGAAATACATGTTCGTAATGCTGAACCAACAAACAACAAAAACCAACAAAAAAGTTTTGAGTCCCTGGCTGTTTTTTAAATTTTAAATTCGAAAGTTAAAAATTTTAAATAAATTATATAAAATAAACCTACTGCAGGCACCGAATAGTTACCTAGAACACGAATGAAACCAACTGACAATGCTAATACTGGGCCGTGTTTAAGGAAACTGCTTACTATAAGTATTGCGACTAGCTATCCCCTACTATGTATTCCCCTTAGATTTTCGCGAAAACCGGTATTACCTTTGTGCAAATGTTAAATTGTTTTTAATATTTCCTCGAAGTAGTTTCTCTGTTCCAACGCGCCATGGTATAGCTGCTGCACGGCATTGAGGGGGTGGAATGAAAAGTCAAGCCTCGCAACACAATGGATTAGCCGAGAACGCGGTCAAAACGTGTAAACGGTTTATTAACAATGCCATCAAAGATGGACCCGTTCGGGAAATAAATAATCGTTTAAATAGTTATTTATTTCACTATAGAAACTCACCTCATTGTACCACCGGTTTGTCGCCAGCGACCTTAATGTTTGGTAGGAACCTCCGGTGTAAACTAGATCTGATGACGGTACCACAACCTCAACAACCAGCGACTAATGTACCTGATCGAGTACGCACATATCAGGGCCGCCAAAAAACAATATTTTCAAGGAATAGATAAAAGTTTCTCGGTGGATGATAAAGTATGGGTCAAGGATTATCGCGGCACCCCACAAAAACCCAAGTGGGTTTTGGGGTCAATTGTGGCAAGAGTCGGCAAACCAAGGGGTTCTCGAGAAACTAAGTCGGAATCAATTGGGGCCAAGTTTCTTCTCGAAAATATTCCTCACGAGAAAGAGCGACGGGTCCCACCGGCCCATTTTCAATTTGAAGCGCCTCAACGAACACATTATCCCCAGGACGTTCAAATTGATATCCCATCGTCAGATACCCCTTTTTCTACAAGATCAAGACTGGATGGCAAAATTGGACCTATCATCAGCTTATTTTCACGTGAGCATCGCAGAATGCCATCGACGCTTTCTAATGCTAATCTACAAGGATCAGGTGTTCCAAATGACCAGCTTACCTTTCGGTCTATCGTGTGCACCGAAGAACTTCGCAGTACTCATGAACTGGGTCGCGCAGGTTCTCCGGAACCAAGGTATGAGGGTAGTAATTTTCCTAGACGATTTTCTGCTGGCGTCACAGTCAAGGAACCAGCTTATCGAGCAACTCAGGATGGCAATCGACATTCTACAGGCGTTAGGCTGGACCATCAACTTAGAGAAATCAGTGACATGCCCCACACAAGAGTTAGAATATCTGGGTCTGGCATGGAACACAGATCAGAATTTTATGTGTCTACCTCAGAAGAAAGTAAAAGTAATAACGTCCACATTACAACAAGTACGTCGCCGGGGCAGAATGTCTTTGAAAGAATGCCAGATAATTATGGGGACGTTGAATTTTGTCAATTTCGTCATTCCAAGAGGCAGGCTACATTGCCGCCAGTTGCAGCCACACTTATGTGCACTCAATTCTCATCATCTCATGCTCCAGGCAGACAATCGGATCGTGGTGTCGTATGTCAAAAAAGAAGGCGGAACATGATCGATATGCTATGCATCGTCTCGGCTAAATAATACAAGTTTTATTGTAATGTAAAACTTGCACTATTTCCCATGGCACAGCGGATATCATCTGTTACCTTCAGCTCAGCTCACCAACATCCCACTACAGGGATATATAGGGATATATCCCAGGTTTAATGAGGGAGTGGCCATAGTCTGCCACGCTGACCCAATGCGGGTTGGGGACTTCACATGCCTTTGATTTTTATTTGTCAGGCATGCATGCAGGTTTCCTCGCTATGTTTTCCTTCACCGTTTAAGAGCAATCGGATAAATGCACATAGTACATGGCCTGCCTGGGAATCGAACCCGGACCTCCCAAATTGGGACACCGCGTCTTAACCGCTGAGCCACCGACGCTCCAACAGTGCTATGACCGGAACGAAATCCAGACGGAAATATATTTCATAGATTGTTAGAACTTAAAAAGTCAGGCAGCTGCTTATGGATCGCATGCTCAAGGATTTAAGTAAGGAAAGGTGATAGATATGAAGATAGGACGGAAATGACATATGTTATGTGTATGTATTTGCACAACTTGTACAAAATCACAACGGAAGCTATTTACAATACAATACAAGAACTCTTTATTGCGTAAAATAATTTACAATAATTTTTGATGATAACAATAGAACACAATTAGGCGGTCTTATCACTAAAACAACCCACAGCTATGGGATACGTTGGGCTTTAAAAACTAGCGCTGCAAACACTGCACCCACCACCTTTCAAAATCTCCATGCTTTCTGTATTATCCATTTTCTTATTAATACTTATTATTATTACTTGATTTTGTTGCTGTTATTGTGAGTTGTCAAATAAATCTATATTTCTCCTAACATATATTATATCTAGATTTAGTAATAATTCTGAAAACTCCAATATTTCATCTACTTAGTGCCGTGTGGTTTCGGCACATAATACCTAATAAGAGAACCAACCCGTCTCTTCCCGGCGACTAAGGGACTTTCCATAAAAAATCATCTCAGATTTGCATGCTTTAACGGCAATGGGCTCACCCCCGGTCACGTGTAGTACATTTCTGTACTTACCATATTTCGTAAGATGAACCGCGGATATTTTAAATGTCCGCCTGGCTAGCTACCACCATCTTATCTAAATCTGCCGCCAAGCAACAATAGCATTGTTGTGTTCCGGTTGTCAGAGATAAGATAGCCAGTCCCTCAAATGTGTTTATTTATTTATTTATTCAGTCTGTTTGTTGGGGTTACTGACCCCAGTACGCTTCCACCGTCGACCTCATCTTCACTTAGGTAACATCAGGGTGTGATTGAGGTCAAGTACCAACCGGTTGCGCATAAAAAAAATATTATAAACTCAATAATATTTGGGATATCTATGACCACCTCAATTGGGGTAAAGGTCTACATACGTAGGTAGGTAATACTATTTGTTGTAACATTCATTAGGTAACATAACCATGTAGATGGGTAAATACAAATTGTATTTGCTTTGCGATTCTACGCATAAGCAATTCTAAAAACCGTACTCATTTGTAAATAGAGGCAGATAACCGGTATACAAAAAAAAATATTTGCATCAGCGTCATACTAATTTCGAAGTATCAAGATTTAGGAAACAATTATTGAACTATAAATCCATCGTTGAACTATAAATTTATAATAAGTATTTAGTTATACAAACATCCATTCACTGGAATAGCTTTTCGATGGTTTTTTTTTAAACATTTTCATATTACGGGTTTTAGATCAACCCTATAACAAGCTATGTGTACCTACACACTTTGTTATCATTCTAGACTTAGTTTATCGACCATAGTGCTAGAACTAGTATTAGGTCCTTACCTATGAAATTGGCGTTTTATATGAAGAATTTAATTAAAGACTGTTTTCTCCATTCAAACATTTTTGATTTTTTTACGGCAAATCCAAATTTTGCAAAACTGTGTGTGTATTATCGGATAACATTAAGTTAAGTATAGTCAGCGTTTGTTTTTAAAAGTAACAGCTTTATAAAAGTTTCAGCGAATCTAAGAAATGATTATGGGGACCACATGAAAAGAGCTGTGTTGAAATTTTATTTATTATGTGATTTAGCCCAGAATTTTTTTTTTAATATATCGCAGGATTTGGTACATATGATTAACGAAGGAAACATTTTGATGTTAATTTCATAGGTAAATATCCAATATATCTTATTGTTAATCCTGTAATGTGTTGTGATGGCAACACCCAAGTATTTTTTTTTGTATTGTGGAAATGTTTGCCTCTCTCGTTTTGTCTCTCTACGTTCAAGGCAAAATATATCGGTTCGAAAAAGTGGTTTTTAATAGTGCTATACAAATGCCTAAATCACACCTAAAACTATAGCCCACAACTTTATAGTCCGGCAACTGATATGTATGCCTAATAAAATAAAAAAAGGAAAAGGATGACAACATAAACGCGACCCTATAGAGCCTAAAAACAGATCTTATGTTAGCGCTGAGAGAGTAACAGCGCTATTTACAGTTGCGTATAAATGAAAGAGCCAAAGACATAAGGAAACTTCAATAAAATCCAGATCTTAAAGAATAAATTTATTAAATATGGAACCAGCTTCAGTAAAACAATTGAAATACATAATTTTATTCACATCGTGTACACAATTTAATATCACTATCTTTCTTAATTCGAAAATTAAATCTAAATTAGTTATAAAGATCGCATTAATTCAAGATTGAGATTGACATAAGTTTGTTTTTATTCAAAACGAGTTAGCGCTTGACAACTGGGGAACTGGCTATCTCATCTCAAACAACCGGAACAACAATGCAACCACCATTGCTGCTTGCGGCACACAGACAAGGTGGTGGTAGCTAGCCAGGTGGACACCTAAAAATGTCTTACTACCAACCAAACAGAGTACTAAACATGTATTCCGTTTTGTAAAGCTTATGTTGATTAGTTGACACTTCAGATAGTTGAGTATTTAAAACAATATGTCAAGAAAATACTATTGAAACTCAAGTTAGATCTCAATCTTGAGATAGTTTTATTAATATATACCTACCTACCTGAATCTGTCTTTCAAACTAGCCTTCCACCTGCGTGAAATTAGTATAGCGACCCGCGTGATTTATTTGAAACTTCGGGACAAAATTTATCCCTTAAGTTAATTCAGGCCAAATTTCATTCAAAGCTGTTCATACTATATATTAACATCTAAAACGTTCGTATTTTTATAACATTATTGGTCAGATTACTATTTGCCCGTAGCCCCTAGTTGCAGTGCGGCCAAATTCAATTTCTAGGTCCTCGTGATTTTCCATTTCATTTTCATGCATACTCTTCAAAAATTCTTGTTGGTCGAACCACGGTTATATTTAACTCGAAGGTACCACGAGCAAGTAGTGAATCGGATACCGTTTTCAGATTCTTGTATATTCGAAAATTTATGAAAGTAATTATATTCCGATATAAAACTACAAACGGAGGGCTTGATGCCGCGGCGTTCACACCCGCCCCCGTAGCATGACAGGCGCGATACTGTCCTGCTCATTCACTTGCACGAAGTATACAACCATCCCACTCTCACCACTACGTCACGCTCGACACACGATGTCATGCTACGCAGGCTGGATATAGAATGGTACAAATATACTGAAGAAATCTCCGAAGAATGTTTCACTGTACCGAGTATATTGCGGCAATTCTCTTTAATAAAAAATTTGGTCATGAACAAACTCCGCAATGTACTCGGTATTGAACGAAACGCGATTCGGACGAGTGTAATTCGGGATACCATTCGACATCTTTCATTCTCACCGTCACATGGCGTAGCCGTCTCGCAGCGGCTCTCAAATAAATTACAGAATCCTAAATTCGGTACGTTAGATAGTTACAGAAATGCTGCGGTGACAGACGGAACACTAGAATGGGCTCCGACGCGCTCCGTTAGGTGTGAACAAATTGGTACCAATCAATCAGAAATTAAATATTTCTCTATTTTAATAGCCACTATTTGGAATCATATTATCATTTCCAGCGTTTTACGCATAGTTGTGAAATGGCAATGCTTCTTTTAGATCTTAGGTCGAAATAAGTAATGGGTTTTTCGAGATTAGTTAAAAATAGCCCCAGACAGGTTTAATCGCCATAAAAAATAGTGGAAACAAACATTTATGCAATATCAAGTAGGTTTTATTTTTCCACCTATAATTTGAATTTCTTACCTTGTAAATTATTATATAAGGCTAATTTACTTTATTCTTGTTACAAGTGAATATTTATTCACTTACTTTATCTATTACTTGTTCGAAATTAAAATCAAGACTACGCTAGAGCCTCTAGAGCTATGTTCGAAAGCTAGAATCACAATTAGATATACTAAAATCTTTTTTATACTAACTCAATTACCCGAACATACATAACAATAGTATTGTGTGAATAAATAAATAAATATCCTTAGACATACCCACAGCGCCATCTAGTTCCACAGTAAGCAACTATAGGCTTGTGTTGTGGATACCAGATGGTTGATATACTACATAAATACTTTTTTTTGTAAATAAATACTTATTATTTAAATGAAAACATCCATAACTCGGGTACACATGTCCGTATTCATCACACAAACATATGCCCCTAGCGGGATTCGAGACCGCGACCTTTTGGTATAGTGGTCAGAGTTTCTAACCACTACACCAAAGAGGTCGTGAAAGTTTGCAACAACTAATCAGCTTCTGCAAGTACATAGCGAGGTGAGTACATGTACAAAAAATTGCTAATCAAAAGCAAAAACTTGAAACTTGCAATGAAAATAAAGTACCTAAAATTCATTTTAATTAATATAAATTGAGACGTTTTTCACCCGTATTAGCATTTTAGGCAGCACAACCACATGTTCCACAACATAAGAAATATAAAAATGGATGTAAATATTACGTAGAATGCGGTGAAGGTTTCTAATTCATATGCAGTTCTTGTAAGTTCTAACATTTGTAAAAATATTTTTTTATATACAACCTACAACGAATGGTAGAAATCGATATTGCCAAACCATGTCTTCAAGTAGTACTGCTTTCAAAACTGCATATAAAATATGGGTAGCATTCTATCATGTATGTTTTAACCAATGTTGGTGCCAAGGTTGAGAAGTCCTCCAACAAAACGACGAAATCTAGCAAAAACTCAGTTGGCCTTGCTAAAGTACTCTTTACTTTCCTTAGGGGTCGGCTTAATCGTATCCGCGTTGGTGTCAGGGTTCCAGTTGGCTGGGCATACTGCAACAGAAAAGGCCGTCCGTGAAGTTTTCATTTTATTCACATTAACGTTCCAATACTCAAATGCTTCATAACTTTAAGAGCCCTTTAACAAGGAGATAAACATATTTTGAAAGTAACAGCATGATAAAGGGGTTCTCAAAGTTGAGCACCGTTTAAGTAATCGAACGTAAAGGTGTCAAATATAATCAGGAACAAACTTAAAGTTATTTTATATTTTTATACATAAAGTTCCGTAACGTTAAAGGAGAAATGCCTTTGCAATCCTGTTGCGCGTTTGCGAAGTGCTTATGCTAAGTGGATCATTTGCGAACATCTCTTACAGTAAATATGATTAGACTATTTGAAAAGTGGACCGACCATGAACAAAAGTTAAGACTTACATCAAGGTGTATTACGCTTTAAGGTTGTGAAACATGGCCAACGACTGAAAGAGATAGGGAGAGACTACAATTATTTGAGGTGTGGTGTTAAGCTAAGGGCAGGATTGAAGGTGAACACAAAAGGTGACATAAAGACACATTGCTTCGTTAAAAACAGGTTAAAAATGGTATTTGGTAGGCACATACCTTCACCATGTTTATCAGCAAATTGGAACGCCTTCACCAGTCTTAGTGTCTCATCGACAGACCTGCCGACCGGCAGATCGTTCACGGACATATGTCTAAGTATGCCATTCTTGTCGATCACGAATAGACCTGGAAGTTTGTACATAAAACTGATTTTAGAACCAAAATTCAATGTAGGATATGAAAGTACATCATATCAATAACCTAATCGATTTACATAATACACTTCCAGCGTTTCCGCCTGCGATGTTTAAATGGGAATTGTCATTATTTGCACAAGGAAGCCGCAGCGTTTAATTGCTCTATGGATCCTTCGCTTCCTTTTACGATACCCACGGGAAGAGATGGGTTGACCTTTTTTTCCCTACCAGAAACCTTCTTACATATAGGATAAGACATCTTCCCTCCCGTCCCACTTTATTGGCGCAACATATTTTCTTTTCCATTTCCCTCTACCATCTGTCATTTCAGTATGCCTAGCATCTTTCACACCTGTTTACTGATTGCGTTCAGTGATACCTTTGAGTAATTAAGGACTAACAGTAAGCATAAATAAATAAGTGAAGATGAGGCCGAAGGTGGAAGCGTACTGACTGATTTATGAATAATCGAACTATAACATATTAAAAACGTAACTTAGTACGCATCAGAACTCGATGCCTAGTACAGTCACCTGCACCTAAAACTATATTCTCATGTTTCATAGCACTCTAGATCTATTGGACTAATTATATCTTGCAAAGCTTGCTTGCCAGATGTTATCCTAAAGGAGGACAATTCCCCCTTTCGTTTAATTTGTCCTCTAGTCCTCCCTTACCTACTGCATGTCCTCCTCTACTAGTATGTATTTAATGCATGCTGATAAAGCCATGTGTGCACCATGCAAAGAATCGAATAATGCGCAATGGATCAAATGAAGAATCACACTCAGTGTGGATTCAATAAAATCATTAATTCTAATACAATACAATTCAAAAAACATGACCTGTGATGCAAAAGACAAGAAAGTTGGGCTAAATTTGTTTTAAACAAAGTAAATTATAAAGAAAAGCATGTTTAAAGTAAATCCTCCAATTTATCAGCAAGTCCTCCATTTAAGGCCCGTTAGCCCTCCTTTTTGAAATTATGATAGTACTATATTGTCGTGACATATTTGGATACCTATGGCTTGTTTTGCCCTATACAATATAATTAATGCATTAGATCTAGCACGCTAGGTGTATACTTTTATCTGCAGGTGACAGGTGTAACAAACTAATCAATTATGTAGAAACTAACCTCTAAGTGCAAATCCCTCGTCCAGCAAAACGTCATAGTTGCGTGATATCTTCTTTTGATAGTCTGACATTAGTGGAATTTCTAATTTCCCTAGACCACCATCCTGGAATAATATTGATTTATTTGCATTATTGATCAATAAGTATATGTTTATATATGACGCAGGTATACATATGTATTCTTTCAGGCAAACACATCTCGCTGGTTACTTCTGTTTATTATAATTATGTGTATTTCTTGACTGAAAATCACCGTTGTAGTAAATAGCTAAAACGGCTCTCTGCCCTCTCGCCGAAAATTGTTTGCCAGATTTTCACTTGCCAACTAACGTTTCACAGAATTTTATTTCGCCGAATAATCATTTACCAACTTATCATATACTTTTGTTTTATTTCCCAACGTCACAGTACATTTTGGTCTAATTACACTTTTTAAAATGCCAACTTTCAAGTAGCAGAATGTTTCACTTTGCGTAATATTCCTTTAGTTGTTTATTGTTTACCAAACGTTGAATTAAATAGGGTTTCGTTTCTCTATGTATACATGTCAACCTAACAGAAGGGTATGGCGGGCGAGGTGGGCCTTCCAACCTAACCAACAGATGTCGGGGTGCCCCGAACTCCCGTGCTCGCTGCGCTCGCTTTGTATAGTACTTATCTGCATTCATCTAAATTATTGTTATTCCTTTTAGGAGACGGTTTAGATTATTCAGTATGAAAAGGGAACTGTTACACTGACAAAACGTCATTCGTCTAATAGTTGTGTGACCTAGTGAAATGTTTGACAAATGATAAATGTCCCAAACGTTTTGTGTCATTATAACAATCAGCTTACAATAATTCTACCAAATGAAACGTTGTCATAGAAAAATTTGCTAATTGTTAGTTGTCAAAGTGAAACATCGGCGAAACATTGGTTGGCAAGTGATAATCTGCCAAACAATTTTCGGCGAAAAGGCAGGATACCAGCTAAAACCCATGCCGAGTTGGAGACCTTTCTGACTCCACCTTGCGACACCGACAATTAGATGGCAAACACCATGTTTACTTGTTGTATGTCTCGACTGGTATTGATTGTTTATGTCAAGAGATGGATTGAAATCAATTTTTCGTCCTTTCTTTCAAACATTCCTATAAATTAAATAAGTGTAGCTGTTAAGAAATTATTGGATAATAATTTCTTAACAGCTACACTTCACCGTTATCGATACTGATGCTGATGACGTTAATTTCAGGGCGGTTTGTTTAATTTTATAGTATGATTCTAATATAAATATATTAGAATCATACTATAAAATTAAACAAAAACAATAACGGTGACCAATGAGAAAACGTGAAATTGCCGATCGAGAATTGTTAACTAATCACACATTAGAATTATATTACTACATAATAGAACCCTGGGGTTCACAGACTACTAGACCTGGGTCTAGTCAGATTATTGCGGGAATATTGTAATAGATTTACTACCCACAACATTCATGGCTGTTGTTGGTTGGTTGGTATACTTAGTATTTTCTTGAATTCGTGCCTCTTTCAATTCGATCTTTTCTCTTGTTATTCAAAGGCACCTATTATTACTAGAGATACTTTATTTACATGATTATTGCTGTATCATCTATCAGCTTTAAGCAAACAATAATATTATGCACCTTAATGGTACTAAAACAGTGTAGGTACTGCTTTTTGTTCTCTTACCTTTCTAGGGGTGTTGATCCAGGCTAGATGGCTGAATTCTGAATCAGTGGAGACTCCTATCACCTGGCAGTCAATGCTGGAGAATTCATTGGCTCTCTCACTAAATGCGATCAATTCCGTTGGGCAGACAAATGTGCTGAAATGAAAATTAATTGCATCATGAATTTCCAAGACTTATAACCATGTGGTTCTCTATCGTGGGAAAAATTTTGAAAATGATGTTTATTATGGTTTTCAATCTATATACAGGGCGTCCCAAAGTTATGGGACATGAAGGGGAAGTACCTTAAATATCGTAGATAGTGAATTTTGCTCAAAGAAGACTTTATGTTATTTTTAAAAGTTAGTAATTCTGCATTCATAGATTTTCTAAAAATTATTTGCTTCGGCTGGGAATCGAACCGACTCAAATGTGAAAAAAAAAACACCCTACTTTTATGATGCCAATCGAAAGAATAGCTAAAAAATAATAACTCTGCCTAAGTAACATAGTATTTTAAAAGAAAGGAACAACATAAAATGATTGAGTCAAATTTCAAGAAAGTTATTTATTGCCGACGACGTTCGAAAAGTAGCGATATTATCATTCCAAAGATAGCATTGATTATTCGTAAATAAGTACCCACTTCATAAAATAGGTACTAACATAGTTTTCCTTATTATAAGTGCACGTGTAGATGAAATGATAAAACTTGTATTTCAATACGTCCTCTGTAAGCTAGACAGAAGGCAAATTAAAAACAAAAATAAATAATTTATAATTTGAAAATGGAACAGTTTATGACAGCGTTTGTTTGAATGCATACTTAACTACTATACTTAAACGTATACTACGTACGTATACGTTTTACTTACTATTATACTTATACTTTACTTTTTTTAGCTATTCTTTCGATTGGCATCATAAAAGTAGGGTGTTTTTTTTTCACATTTGAGTCGGTTCGATTCCCAGCCGAAGCAAATAATTTTTAGAAAATCTATGAATGCAGAATTACTAACTTTTAAAAATAACATAAAGTCTTCTTTGAGCAAAATTCACTATCTACGATATTTAAGGTACTTCCCCTTCATGTCCCATAACTTTGGGACGCCCTGTATAGTACCTGTATTATATTTATTAAAAACTAGTATTCACCTATGTGGATGTTTTTTAAATGTTAATTTCTTTTATATGTGTAATTTGTGTGCTGTGTGGTTTAGGCACTCAAATAGAACAGAAACAACCTGTCTCTTCCCGTGGTGGGTGTCGTAACACACGACTAAGTGACTTTCCACCAAAAAATATCTATGGAATTGAATGTTTCAACGGCGATGGGCACACCATAGAGTGTGTGCGTCGAATCGTATGTAATTTGTTTATCCTTCGAGAAATACTCACTTTATCAGGATAAAATGTATAATTATATCCAAACTTACGAATTCATAATATTAGTTGAAGTTGGACACTCACAAATCTAATGGGTAGAAGAGCAACACAACATATTTGCCAGCGAAGTCTGCCAGTTCTAGTTTGTTGAATTCTCCATTTACTACTGCAGTAGCTGCAAAATCCGGAGCAGGCTTTTGAATTCTCGGAGTGAAGGCTGCAGTTGCTGAAAAAAGAATTGTACCTATGTCAATAAAAATTCTGCGAATAGTTACGCTGTAAAGCAATCAGAACTCACTCAATTAATTGATATCATAATAATGCTGAATGAGAAGACGTAGTGCATTGTAGTGCATTCGGTATTCGTTTTCAATAGGGAAGATAGGTCTAGTTAATGGATGGGTAACGACTAATGGCATTTTAATACAACTTTAAATAGTCAGCCCCAGTTGTTTACAAATAAAGGCAGTTGTTAAGTCGAGTTGGTGAGCTATGGGGATGGCTTAACAGCAGTGACTGTTAGGTAGTTGTTAGTCTCACCGCAGATACACACTGGGCCCATAAGTTTAAGGTTGTAGATGATGATGAGAAATGTATCCTAAATTTCAATATAAAATATAACATGATATCTCCTATTGTAAGTAAAGTCATATTTTTATTCATGTTTCAAAAGGTATACGGTTAAAAATGCAAAATACTCAATAACAACACTATCTTTTAATCTGCCCCCGTAACATGATATTGTCCCGCGCGACGCGACGTGAGAGTGGGATACTTGTATATTTCGTCCAAATGTATGAGCAGGACAAATATTATCTTGCATGACTTAAACGTTTATCGCGTGTGCTGCTGTGCTGCTAGTTCAAAACTTTTTTAACAATAACTGGATGTCTTAAGCCAGCTTAAAATCTCAAACCCTAAATTTATTCAGGTATTTTAGGTATTCGTTGGCGGGCCGGTCTCCGCAATTCGACGTCCGGATGCGCCTATTTTGCGTACAGGGGAATACCTAATACTGCCACCTAAGTTATTGGAGGAAACCGAGCAACTTTGGGATGTTGCCACAGGCTTCGGGGAGAGACTCCGGTCTTCCAAGGTGGGTGACTCAATGTGAGGCCACCTCCTTGCACTCTAAAAGCACGTGGGCACTGATTCTTTGGCCTCCATGCACGCTCTGCACAGAGTACTTCAGGTAACTTTACTTCATTGACTTGCGCACAATGGTTGCTGTTTCGAGTTTCTTCATTTAAGTTTGCATATCCTCCGACTCTTTTCACGTGTCCCCTCTCTTTGGCAAGAGTTAGTTCCAATAATCTCTCGTTAACTGAACTAGGCCAACTAGGGGCAGACTAGCAGTCCCAACCACCCTAGTACTAATTAGAAATCACTGCAGTACTTACTAGTAATGCCTTCAATTATCGAAAAAGAATTTTTGAGACTTATGGATTACAAACACTCAATAGTAATTCAACCTTGAAAACTTACTTTTCTGTTTTGACATGTCAGTCGTTTACAATATTTTTTTTGTTTCAAAATATGTTAGTAATACCAACATGACCTGAATGAAGCATCTGCTAATAGTTGGCATCTCTAGGCCTGCCCCTAACTAATAAAACTTCAGAGTAAACAAATAAATACACAGCTTATACTTTTTTATTGTGTTTATTTATTTACTGACAATCATGTCCTTGTAAGTAAGCTCTACTATAGGCAACTCTTTCGTGTTACCTTAAGTTCTAACATGTTATGAGAAAATTTGATGAAATTACATTTGTCATAGTGATCTTTATTACTTTCCTAATACTTTTACTGCCGAGCCTGCCCACTCCTTACTGAAAGCGATAACTCTGTTATGTTTCACTATGACTTGACTTTGCAAAATAGACTAGATAGGTACCATCCTTGGAATTTTCACCTCAACTTGCCTGCCTAACATGATGATTAGGGCAATCCTACCATGGAAAACGAGGCAATTCATCCAAATAGGAGAGGCTTAGACATTGGATTTCAATAGACTGTTAGAAGAGGATTAAATAGTTTTAACGCTGATCTGTCACCCAGGTCGTTTCTGGTTCTAAAATGCAAGTGGTCCCGGTAATTTAGGTTATGCTTATGTCATATTACAAATAAAACCATTAAACAATAGAAAACTTACTGGTAGAAAAGTTAATCTTCTTTGTCGACGTAATAGCTGGCGCAAGAACCTGTAACATGCGATATTATCATAAAAAATGAGTTTTATGTAACCCGTCATGGAACAATTTCATTCTTGTTAGAGTACAGAATTTACACTCACCCTTCGTGCGAATTGTTTTACAAGGAAAGACATGTTGTTGATACGGTCTTTCTGACCTAAATTAGGCACTTAAAAACTAGAAGTTTTTAGTAATTAATTAGAGGAGAAAAGTTTCCACACACGACAGGATTCGAGACGATTTGATTTGACAGCGAGATGACATTGACATTTCGTTTCGAAAAGTGTGTCCACTTTAAAAATTGGATTCGCTCTGTGTTAAACAAATTCAAGGCATTTAAATTCCCTAGCTAGAGTAAAGGTGTGTCGTGTGAAATTATTGATATTTGAAATGAAAACATTATCTAAATTTATTATCTAAAACATTGACAATAATTTCAGCACTAATGGACTAACCTTATCAGACTGATTATGGTTCAATTATTTTAACTATGTTGAAAGAAAATTAATCATCTTTCCTTCACAATTACTTTATTCGAGAAACAATAGGTCGCTCTGGAAATCTATGGGGGAGACCTATGTTTAGCAGTGGACGTCCTGTGGCTGATATGATGATGATCAGTAACAATCAGACAATAAATATATTTTCTTTTTATTAAATGGGATACAAACATACATTAAAACTACAACAAAAGAAACAATATGTGTTACCCAATCCATCACCATTGCCACAGGTTCAGCCGTTGAGCCCGTGTCAAAGCGTTCTCAAGATGGTTAATTACCTGAAATTATTTAAAGCCAGTAGAAGTGGAAACATTGACAATTCGTTCGTTTATTGATAGGTCAAAGAAGAAGTCGGGCTTTTTGGCGGGAACTCGGCGAGTGAAGTAGCATTTTTCTTTATAGGTCTTAAAATTTGTGCATTCTAACTTTTGAAGCTTAATAATGGCAGAATATTGTGCAGCAAACGTTAGTGTTGGTGTACAGGTGAAGGGAAGTGTAAATTAAAGTGCGTAACGGAGCTTTCGGGTTCCCACAAGAAGCCGCCAAAATCTTTTGTAAAGCATTCTGCCACTTTACTGAAGAATGACTTGACCGTGACTAGACTCTGTATACGACGAATTACTTGTTTTGATTGAGACTGACCTATAAACTGAAGAAATAAGATAAATAAAAATTTTCACTCGAAACTGGCAGTAATGTCCCTCGACAATGAGGTTGACTGGTTGCCATCCTCAAAAATAAGAAGAAGAAGAGAAACTGAAATGAATGACCTAAAATTATTAAGTGCGACGTTTACGTTACGTTATTTTAAATTAGTGATTAAGAGGGAGGGGAAAAAGGTCGGATACCTAGCCTAACGATAGTGTAGCCCAAAGGTATCCTATACGGTATCAAAGCATACGCCAGAGGCCAAGTTCCAGTAAAAAATGGCCGTTCGTACGCCGCCGTGCTCTATTTACACCAACTATTTCGAGCCACTTTTTCACCCCCTCTATCTCAGTAACTATTTGACATACATATATTACTATTTCAGATACTTATCATTATGCAATATTCCAATTTTGAAAACTGTAACTGCAATAGTACCACTCTCAAACAAAGTTGATTTTATCATTCACTGACATAATTCATCTAAACCTTTAGCTTACTTCCGTAGACCTTAAAGATACTTAAAATTTGGTATGTTGCTAGTAGCTTAGGTGCATTAAATTTATAGGAAACATTCCGAAATTAGTCAAGTGTAAGTCGGGGAGGCTTCAACAGTGAAATTAGGCGTAATGAAGAAGAGGCCTAGGTGTACCCAACAGTGGGTGGATGTAGGCTGAGATTTGTGGTCTCATACTGCTTTTTTTTTTTTTTTTTTATGCATAACGGGTTGGTACTTGACCTCAATCACACCTGATGTTAAGTGAAGATGAGGTCGAAGATGGAAGCGTACCTACTGACCCGGAAACCCCAACACATTTGGGGGGACTGGCTATCTTATCTCTGACAACCGGAACACGACAATGCGATTAACATTGCTGCTTGGCGGCAGATTTAGATAAGATGGTGGTAGCTAGCCAGGCGGACATTTAAAATGCCCTACCACCAACCAAACCGAGTACTTAAACATGTACCCCGCTGGGGATCGAACCCGCGACCTCCGAATCGTAAACCCAATGTTGTTTACATTGAGCCACGGAGGCGGTTACTGCACAAAATTCAATAATTAAACCCAATAAAAGATACGGATATTTTAACGCGTGTTTTCTAAGCGTCTCAATCATACTTACGTACTGACTGATAGATCATTAAAATCTAGAGCGTACTTTTCTCTCGGTGCCCCACAATGTTGAAGTTTGGCACGAAGGGAGGTACATTGACACAAATTAAATAAATAAATCTCATTATTTCATATAAATCAGCACTTTATTAATGAAGTTCTGCCAACTGTAAAAGTTTCCACTGTGTTACAGTAGGCAGTTTCTTCCCATAAATTGTCTTACATTACAATATATGCGGTTAACATTATTAGACCGTCTTAATGTACCTAAACAGTTGGTCAGTTTATGTATTCTGTGGTGTAACTATAAATTGAAAATTAAGAAAAGCTCCGAGAAAACAGACGATTACATGATTTAGATAAACCAAAACAAATATATTTCAAAATTGAGATGACCTTAACTTGACGCTTGAGAATATGTTGCATATTACAGTTGATGTCTCAAGATCGTTTTATTAATACGACCCTAAAAGCTAAATATCTTCGAAAGGGCTTAACTGAATTCCACCAAACTATCATTTCGCAGAATTGCACTGTCGTATAATATGAATACCGCACAATTGTACATCACACACTCGGCGTTGCACATCAGTAATAAACTCTACATCTAAGAATAAGAACTTGTCCCCTCGTTTTAGTCATTACCTATATAGAAAAACGCCACTCAAAGTGAACCACGCATTTTAGTGATATACGTCCAGACAAAGACTGGGTGACCAATCCAACGTCCAGTGGGTGTTTGACGGCGGGTTGTGTGTGTCAACACAACGCCGTCAAACATATAACTTAAATATTTTACAACAGTTTATGAGGCCGCAGACCTTAGTTTCTATTTTACTTTTAATTTAATACCCTTACATACGCTTTTATTTAACTAGCAATGTTCGTAGGTATGTAAGTTTTCTGTTTCAAAACTGTTTTGCCTCGTCGGCGTCGGTGGCTCAGCGGATAAGACGCAGTCTCCCAATTTGGGAGGTCCGGGCTCGATTCCCAGGCAGGCCATGTACCAATGAGTTTTTACCGGACTACGGGGAAGGGTTATGATTTTAACACCATATGTATGTGGGTATGGATGTTCCATCATAGCGATCAAACTACTGGACCGATTGTGACAAATGAGGTGTCGTTGAATTCCTTATAATGTCACGAGTGGCATAGCCTATAAAAAAATACGATATGGTACCTATGCGCACCATGATGACTCGAAATGTAAAAACCCAGCACGACATTTCTTTTAATTGAGGATAATTCTGAACTACTAATCCGATTTGAACAAAAGAGGTGTCATTGGATTCGTCTTGATCCATTGAATAATAATCCTAGGCCCTAAGGTATAATAACTTCAAAGGAAAAACAAAAAAGTGTTATATTCTGAATAATAAAGAACAGTTTGCCTCGGCTGCTCACTAGATGGCGTGGTAAGTAGTTCATATGATTGAATAAAAATACATGGGACGATAAAAAACCTTGGTTGGAGTATCAGTGATGCCATTTAGCTTTGAGTAGCAACAAAACATAGATTATGAAAATAGTTTGTCGCCGTTCGATGGTGTGGTATATAAAACCGCGCAATCACAGATTACTCAATAGTGCGCTATGCAGTGCGTAGTATCGCCGCTGCCCTCTAGATGGCGTAGTATCACGCTCTTCCCAAGGGTCCAGGATAGTCCCTCGAACCCTCCGTCGCAGTCGGGCCGGGATCCCCGGTCCGACGATTGCGAAGTCACGGAGGGTGAGCTGGACCGGGCCGTTCGGCGGCTGGCCTCCCGAAACACCGCGCCTGGACCCGACGGAGTCCCGGGTAAGGCGCTGGTGTTGGCATTGGCTATCCTGGGGAACCGCATGAGGCAGCTATTCACTAGCTGCCTCCGTGACGGTGTGTTCCCCCTCGGCTGGAAGGAAGCGAGACTGGTGCTCCTGAAGAAGGAAGGAAGGACCGCAGACAATCCCTCTGCGTTCCGACTGATATGCCTGCTGAACGAGACGGGGAAACTCTTCGAGAGAGTTATCTCCGCTCGTATCAGCGGGCACCTGTCGCGAGTGGGTCCCGATTTGTCGGACCGCCAGTTCGGATGCCATCGTCAACGCCTTCGGTGCCCTCCCCTGGCAGGCGATCAGGGAGGCCCTCGTATATCACGAGGTACCTCCCTACCTGCGTGTCGTTATCGGGGCCTATCTGCGCGACAGGACCGTGAGGTTTATTGGTCGGAACGGGGTGGAAACACGGAGGGATGTCTGTTGCGGGGTTCCACAGGGGTCCGTTTTAGGGCCCCTGTTGTGGAACCTCGCATACGATGCGGTCCTTCGCATCAGTCTCCCCCCCGGCCTGTCTGTCGTCTGCTACGCAGACGACACATTGGTGTTGGCCGAGGGGACCGACTTCGAGGAGGTGCTTCGGCTCGCCGAACTTGGCGTGGCATGTGTCGTCGGGAAGGTACGCGAGCTGGGCCTGGAGGTAGCGCCTCACAAGACCGAGGCGCTATGGTTCCACGGCCTCCGACGAGGCCGGCAACATCGCGGTGTGGGGCTCGACAGTGCTCCCGCGGAGGGCGCTCTAGCCGCCCTCCGGGAACGGGCCTCCCCTTGTGAGGGGAGGCGGGGCGGGGGACGACCTGGAGCCGCTTATGCGTTCCCAGGTCCTCCCTACTGCCGAGGAAGGTCGCCGGGGGGTTTTAGTGGGTAGTCCCGCTCCTGTCATTGGAGCGGGGAGTCCCACATATCCCCGTCGCTGCCCCACAGCGGCGGGTCGAATGCGTAAACGTATTTCCCCTCGAAAAAAAAAAAAAAAAAAAAAGATGGCGTAGTATGTTTTTTATTCATCGCGCTATAGAGACGGTCACATGATCCTTCTGTAAGGAGCATCATGTAATGTAATCATGGACTAGATTCATGATTACATTACATTATGTTTTATATAAATTGATTTTCCGTAGTCGGTGGTCAAACCCGATGCAATGAAGTCGCTAAATTATAAATTAGAAAGAAGAAGATAGATTTTGGACTGCAGGAAAATCAATTTATATGGTACGATATTGTTTGAGAAAACAAACACGTATTTTTTATATCGATAAATGGGATAATTAACACATAACAGGACCTTATGTTTCAGGGTTTCAGGGTGCTGGTACCTAGACCTACGATGCTTGTTTATAGCTTTTGTAATGACGTTTTAAAGATAAGTGTTTTTGCAGTTCTCCCATTTCATTTTCTATTATTTTTTTAAACTTTTATTTTGTTAAATTAAATTTAATTACTTATGTGCATTTATCCGACTGCTCTTAATCGGTGAAGGAAAACACCGTGAAAACACTGCATGCCTGAGAAATAAAAATTCAAAGGCATGTGAAGTCCCTAACTGGCATGAAGCCAGCAGAGTGGCGAACTATGAACCATACCTACTCCCACATATACGAGGGAAGGACGATGACTATTTACTTAAGGAGCTGAAATTATGAATTACTTTTTTTTTATATGAGAGGGCGGCAAACGAGCATGCGGGTCACCTGATGGAAAGCAATCACCGCCGCCCATGGACACCCGCAACACCAAAAGGGTCACAGATGCATTGCCGGCCTTTGAGGAAGGTGTAGGCTCGTTTCTTGTAGGTTCCAATGTCGTACTCGTTCGGGAATACCGTTGCAGGAAGTCGTACGTGGTAAGAAGTTTCTTGAGAAACGTACAGTGGTAGACTTCCACTCATGTGGATGGAAATTTAATTTTCGGCGAGAAGTGTATCGGTTAAATTGAGCAGCGGGTATTAGCTTGAACAGTTCTTCAGAACACTCCCCATGAAATATGCGATAGAGAATGCAGAGGGACGCGACGTCTCTTCGCAACGCCAGGGGATCCAATCGGTCAGTGAGACTCTCTTGGCCGACAATTCGGACTGCGCGACGTTGAACGCGGTCAAAAGGAAGAAGCTGGTACTGAGGTGCCCCAGCCCATAGGTGAGAACAATACTCCACGTGCGGCCGAACTTGCGCCTTATAAAGTTGGAGGCGGTGAGCCGGCGTGAAGTAACGAGCCGCTCTACTGAGGATACCGAACTTTTTGGAGGCCAACTTGGCCTTATCCTCCAGATGACCGCGGAATTGAACGTTACTAGAGATGTTCACTCCGAGAATCCCAATGCTCAGCTTAACGTCAAGTGGAGTGCTCTGAAATTGAAGAGACAGGGGAAATGGAATCTTCTTTGCGGTGAATGCGCAAACTTGTGTCTTTTTAGGGTTAAACTTAACTAGGTTGAGAATGCCCCAATTAGAGACTTGGCCTAGTGAGGTCTCGATTTCAGACACAAGCTTATCCCGACACTCATCAACGTGCGCCCGAGAATGATTAGCACAGCTGGCCTTTAGAACAAATTGCCTTTTGAACAAGCAGTAGCTTTAAAAATGTAAAATCTGACTATTTTAAGTGTACCCTGTGTACCTACAAAATAAAGCATTTTTTGATTTTGATTTTGGCATTTAAGGCATCACCCGTACTGTCATCCGCATAACAATGGAAGTCACTGGTTTGTAACATATCATTGATATGCAGAAGAAACAGGGTGGGGGATAGTACGCAGCCTTGCGGGACTCCAGCGTTCACGGGTTTTAGATCAGAGCAAGAACCGTCGACAACGACTTTAATGCTACGATCCGTGAGAAAGCTGGCAACCCATTTGCAAAAATTTATGGAGTGACCTTTAAATGTTTTAGGTGGAAAGTCCGATAGTCACCTTTTACGACACCCACGGGAAGAGACGGGTTGTTTCTATTCTTTAAACAGGCCGAAACACAATAGTTATGTTAAAAAGCTTTTCAAACACTTTAAGTACCTGCCTATACTTTTTTACCGCTGTCTCGCTGTCAATGTAATATACTTACCTACCCTACCTAGCCATATGTCTACCTACCCTTTAAAATATTGTAATTTATTTTACCTTTGCTTTAACCCTCTGCGGAGTCAATCATACCTGGCCCATTTATACACAATGGGTCACCGCTTGACCTCAATCACACAGCACTTGAGAGTACCTATTTACATTTCAATGCTTATTCTCCTAAAACGAGTAGGTATATAAATGTCATGGCAACGGCTCTGTACAATTTTAGAAATGATTCGATATAAGAACTGCCAGGGTGAGAGAACTCCCTTTTAGCAAAGTCAGTTTTCCTTAAATCGCGTTTGTCGCGCGCGACGTAGAAGTGAGATTGGGATAGTTGTGTATTTCGTCCAAACGAATGAGCAGGGCAAATATTATCTCGCGCGACATAAACGTTTTACCGCCTCCGCCGAGTGACTCAATGTAAACAACATTGAGTTTACGATTCGGAGGTCGTGGGTTCGATTTAAGTACTCGGTTTGGTTGGTGGTAGGGCATTTTTTTGGCTAGCTACCACCATCTTATCTAAATCTGCCCCCAAGCAGCAATGTTAATAGCATTGTTGTGTTCCGGTTGTCAAAGATAAGATAGCCAGTCCCCCAAATGTGTTGGGTTTGCCGGTCAATACGCTTCCACCCTCATCTTCACTTAACATCAGGTGTGATTGAGGTCAAGTTCAAACCCGTTGTGCATAAAAAAAACTTTATCATGCTATGGGGGCTGGTTGCTTTCAATTGAAGCCAGTCTTTAAGCCAATTCGGTGGCCTATAGAGGCGGCTTATAACAGTGATGATCAGTGTGCGTAGTGTAAGTTTTGTCTCGTTTTTAACTTTACCATCGCGTTCGCGTTTACGAAAAAAGTCCCTATGAAAAAAATTTGCAAACTATCCGCTAGAGGCGCTACACATTTCTCCATACAAATCTTCATGTAAACGTGAACGCGGTAGTAAAGTTAAGTCGAAACAAAACTTACACTCCGCCCTCAGGTGGCCACTAGTCCTTCAATCTGTACTGGACCCGCGTAGTCGATTATTACCTAAACCAAAGAATTAACCTTTGAAAACCCGCTGGCACCCCCTGTTGCCAGTTCACCTTGTGAATTGGTCTCATATGGAATCAAGAAATTAATACAGTACTCCTATACTTCCAGTATAGAGACATGTAAGGATAATTAACTTTTGGGTTTCTCGTGTGCAAGTCAGAGCGATTTTTTTTATTATGTATTTAAAAATTAATATTTATTTATCTAAGGAGATCTGGACTAACTAAACCCGCAGGAACACCAGGTTGATTGGTGCATGTTGTAAAATATCATTCCGAAACACGTTTACTGCTGGACAAAGTCCTCCTCCAAAGATCTGCACAACGATCCTTTCCGCGATCTTTACCAAATCGTCGGTCGACGGTCGGTAACATAATACTTAGGTTAAAAATACTCAGTGGAAGTATTGTTTACCTGTAAATGTAAGAAATATTGTGTACTGATGATGACATGTATTAACATAAATAATACATACATACATACATAATGTCACGCCTGTTTCCCATTGGGGTAGGCAGAGACCACAGACTTCCACTTGCTACGAAAAAAAATAAATAATAGTTGTCTAAAACCTCAAATATACATAAAAGAAGAGGTTTTTCAGTTAACTATTTGTTAATAATGGTTCAAATCAGATGTACACACCTTCGGCCTCATCTTCATTTAACACCAGGTGTAATTGAGGCCAACTGCTGACCCGTTGTACATAAAAAAAAACAGTAAAATTAAATATATATTTTGCAGTTAAAGAAAAACGGTATATCTTCTTCATATACGTAAGTAAGACTTTTTCACACATTCTGGCACCATAGTCGAATAAAGTTCCATGCGGCCTGCTTATTTTTCATCACGCTCACGCCCGACTCTCGGTGATCGATTTAAAAAAAATTAAAAAAAATGAAGTAGAAGAAAATAAATGAAATTTATTGATTGCAATATTGAAACGCACAAGTCCTACAAAAAGTCGGTCATAAAATCGGTGTTAAAAGTGTCGGTTAAAAAAATTGGATTGCCGGAGCTATAATAAGTCACACGTGGGGGGCAGCCTTACACGTACCCAATGAATAAACAAACATTTAGGTTAGAATTAAATCAGAACCCATCCCATGTTTTGGTTTAAATACTAATTTGGTATTCCCAATCGTTCCCTTTCAATAACAGACGTTAGCTTCGAAGATAGTTAGTTATTCCTATAATAACTTGTGGATAACAATGGGACCTAAGTTTGGCTCGCCCGCTGTCTGTTGTGAGTAGATTTCCCAAGGGATCTTATGCAGTCTTGACATTATTACAACACGACTAGGACTATTTGTAGGCTGACAGGATGATTTAAAAAATGTTAGTCTGGCGTAATCTCAAGTCTTCTTTTGCCGTATTAAATTCTCTTTATCTAAATGATTTATATTCATACTTTTTGTTTTAATAAATAAATATTTTGGGCACTTATACCGATCGTCTAGTCCCAAACTAAACAAAGCTTGTACTATGGATACTAGATAACGGTTAAACATATAAATATTTATATAAACATCCATGACTCGGGAATAAATGTTCATATTCATTGTGATGTCCAGTTGTTCAGGGTCTGGATTTTGTAGTAAAACCACTATTTTCAGTAAGTATATACACGATCAAATGTGGAACTTCCGCTCGCTCACAAGTCTTTTTAAGACGCCACGGTTGATCTGGGTACTACATTTATTTAGCATGGTACGTATATCACATTCATCATACAAATATTTATCCCTCGCGGGATTCGAACCCGCAACCGTTGGTTTCGCTGACAGCGTCATTATCCACTAAGCCAATCACATATATCACAATACATAACTATTTAAAAATTTACAAACCAAAAAATCCGACATCGTATATTGTATTTTCCGGGCTCCCCAAAATTATAAAATTGTATTAGTTATATACTTTATTAAAAAAAAAGAGGACAACAATGATCCTGTGGGTTTTTTGCACTGCTTCTTTTCCCACAGATGATTTCCCTTTCCGAAGCGGTATCTTGGACATACCGACTGACAGATAAATGCAATAAATCTTTTTATTTCCAGTAGATTTAAATTGACATTCAACAAATGATATCATGTATCTTACGTTGAAATAAATACTTGAAGTTTGAAAAAAGTTTTGAAGTACGGAATTACAAAAGATATTTCGAAATTCACTAACAATCCTATAGTGGAGTCTCTTGTTAGGTATTTTACAGTTCAAAATGCTAGTTATATAATAAAGAATGGAAGTTCTCAAAGTAAATTTAACTCTTAGATTCATATTCATAGTCGCTTGCCGCTTCCCTGCCATTTCCAACTGCGAAGCAGTCAGTTTTATGCTCTGTGGCAGTCGTATGTATGACGGCGAAGTAAGAAGACACATTACCGCGTAAAGGTGTGGTGCAATAGTCAGCGCGTATATAATTTTGCTATTTGCAGCTTTGCTATTTGTAATGAGATGGTTTATGAGGTGCTGCTGAGCAGCCAATTTGAAAGTCTTTCTTTCAACATTTCAATTAATAATTCAATTAAATAATGTTGTTTAAGGTGTCATTATGTGTAAATAAAATTTTATTATTTTATTTGTAATAAGATGGATACACACGCACATATCCATACATTGGTGTCGATTCGGATATACACCAACTGTACTAAACTAAACTAAAACCAGTTTTGGAGTGGTGCCGTCGCATCGTATTGTTCAAGGGAGAAAGATACAGTACTACTTTAAAACTGGTTTTAATTTAGTTTAGTTGGTGTACATCCGAATCGACACCATTATACACCCATACCCATAAAAATAAATAAAATTTTAAATTGCAAATAGCAGAAACAGCAAAACAGGAACGTGTTTGCTTGAGCAGCACAGTGCAATCTGAAGATTCTGTGGAGAGAGGGAGGAAACTCCTATACACATTCTTTGCGATTGTTTCCCACTCATCTGCACTAGAAGTCAAACTCTGGGAGGACCTCATGTCACAGGATATCGTGCAGTACATGCAGGCCGCGGGCTTAGGGGACAAACTTTACACAGAGGCATAATTAGATCAACAAAAGTCAATAGTCACCCAATCCTGATCTCGCTATAATAACTGCCAAGTAGCGTCTGTTGGACAATAATAACTTTCATGTTATTATTTATTTACAAAATCAATTAGTACAAAAATCACTAATCTCTTCTCTAGTAAAAACAAAGTCGCTATCCCCGTCTGTCTGTTTAGGCGCTTATTATTCTGAACTATGTAACGGATCTTGATACGGGTTCCATTATAATTTAGAGAATTTCTTCATTAACATTTTGTAAAACACAAGTGACACTTAGTTCGCATTTATTTCGAGATCGACATGGATGAAGTGCGGGGGAAAGCTAGAAGTCAATTATAAATTATAACGACAGTATCACAAATTTCAGGTCCTCACTAATTAAAAACATAATAAAATTGAATCACCAAAAATTGGCTATAAACAACTGACTTCATTAGGGTTCCTTTCTCTTTCTCCAGAGTGTATCATCAGATCTTAACCAAATTTGGCGGTAATCCAAATATAGATGAACATCTTAGAGTAACATATAGCTTGCTAATCATACATAAAAAAATACATGCATACTCTTTCCTATTGGAGGCGGTTAAAAATAAAAAACCACCACTCTCCATCTAATTTACCTCTAGTAACCCTCCAACTTATTAGGACAACGAAGAAGAAATAAAATACAGCATATTGCAACCTTTGATGCCTTACTGAGGTGTAATTAAACTAGGAGCATGATCTTAGACGAAAAATCCGGCTTACGTATTGAAAATCAAAATAAGAATTTTTAGATAGATCATTGAAACTCGAAATGGATCTGCAATAGATCTAATAGATATATTTAGGGATTCTAAAATTATGACAGTTTAGGACAGTGAATGAAGTTACTTGATGTATATTTTTAACAGAGAGACAATCATTTTACACCGAGAGATCTGCCTTTTTATCATTTAAAAAAAGGAATTATGATCATCCAATGTTAAGAATTAGAATAAGATTAAATTAAGAATAAGAATAATTTATTTTTAACTACAGGTAAATACAGTAGTTTACAACCGGCAAAATTTTGTAATATTCATTAGAATTTCTAAAAGTATGTTCCCAGCTGATGCCCATGCTAAGCACTAAAAATACTTGTGTTATTAAGCATCAGCTACCAACTCCTCAATGGACTCCTAAAACATTTTTTTTTTTTTTTTTTTTTTTTTTTTAATTAGAATGGGATCGCTCTTGACCTTACCTTAAATCTAAGAAACAAAATCTAAGAAAACCTGTGTTTGTTATCGCCTGTGTGTGAGGGAGAATATTTGTATGTGTATTGTGTAAGTGCTTGAAAGTGTGTACGTGCACGTGGGTGTATGTATGTGTGTACGTATGTGTGTGTGTGTGTGCGTTCGTGAGCCACGAGAACTTACTATTACTTTTGTATTAGCCCATAATTTTTACGTCTTAAAACCCAATAACAGATATTATTAATATTCGTTTTATAGTTCGTCTTCTACCAACCATACATCGCATGTACTTCTCGAGAACTATAACTCCATTTTGTATCGTTGCTTTGTTCTCATTGTCGCTTGCACTGTGACCGCTGACCAAAATGCATATCCAACAAACGATCTCTCGGCATTATTAATGTTTTGGGAGAGAAGTGATGACGTTTAAACATAGAACTTTTGAGCTCCTAATACTTAGATAAGTACCTATATTTTTGATATAGTAGAGATAGGCTGTTTTAAATAATGCTTGTAAATAAAATAAACAGTTGATTGCTAATTCACTCAAATTACAAGTCTAAATCCGTTAAGACATTCATTTGAATGTTTGGTAGCAGACGCCATTTTGCATTTGGCGGAGGTCATGTTGGATAAAATGTATCCTATAATTCTGACGAATCTAACCATATACCTAGTACTACATGTATACCTGAAAAACACAGAAATGGCAATTACCTGACTCTTAACCATAGTATCCTAATACATTTCGGCATTGGGGTGAAGTTTAAACGACAACTTAAATTCAGACTGGTGTACATACGGCCGATGTAGTAATACGATTAGAGACCCAGCTCTACCACGACTAGACGCAAACAGTTCTCGGCTTTACCTGGGGACACGGAAGTGCCCCTCAAGTCGAGCAAACTAAGTGCACAGCCTATTTATATCTTATTCTCAAAGCCATTCAGGTCACTTTTGACCCCCCTGTAACTTCGTTATAGATAAAGCTAGAAGCCAATATCCTCAGTGACCATATATTAGTACCAGTACATACTATTACTATCAATTTAATAGCGAACTGATAACGTACTTCCACGCAGCATTAGTGTTTTATATGGGTAGCAGTTTTATGTCACTATAGTAGTTATTATACAAATAAAGATGTCTAATATTGATACAGGCACTGCTGGAGGGAAATAATTTTATAACTAACTAATTTAACGTTCTCCATATTTTATTCAATCAAACAATTAAATACGCTTTATGTATACAGTGATTAAAATAGTATAAAATATTACTAACCTAAGAAAATACAATACTTTAAATTAACTATACTTTGCTTTAATTGAGATATCACAACTGTATACAATGAATGAATTACGTTGCGAGACTTGAAATTTTTGAATATGTTTATATTGGAATACTATTCCGACATTATTACTGAAAGATATGGATAACAAAAACAGTTTGAGCAGAACAGAAAAGCAATTTTGGAGCATATTGTAAGCAAAATTTGATATTGATGGTGGACCTCTACCGGGCATAGGCGGATGATCAGTCCTCAATATGCCATTAAATTCCTTTTGTGGAGTCTGTCTGTCTTTCTGTCAATATGCCTATTTCGTAAACATTCTGATAATCATAATTTGAATACTAGAAACAAAAATAAAATTGAAATTCCGCAATTTACACTTAGCAAGAATAGCACACCACCACTAGAATATGTCACATTAAAGAAACTATGTGAAAAAGGGTTATTACAGCCTAGTTGACTACGAGTAATTAGGCGATAAGGAAGTCCTGTGTTAGCTGAATTCTAAGTCCGGTCGTTAACTACGCTTATGTTAATTGCTTTTGTTTTGTAATATCTAATAAAATGTAAAGATATATTATAAACCATTTTAAAGATGTGTTGTTACGGAGTTTCTTGTCGCTTTTTCTCCCTAATCATAGCACCTTGTGAAGCGATGTAGGTTTAAAAAATAACATTACATTGTATAAAATATTTTTGACTTTTACTTTATTCTTGTTATAGAACTTGGAGGACTTACTACAAAACCTAGTAGGTAGTTTTGATGTAGAACTTATACCGGATGAGTTTTTTTACCGTAAGGAAAAAAATAGGGCATATTAGGTAAGTGAAATAGAAGTTATTGGCATAGGTAGTTTAATTATTTTTTTCAAAAACGCACGCGCCGGCCGGTGTTTAATATGCGACTGGCCTGATTCTTAGGGTTCCTATCATGTTTTGTCCAAGTATATAGGAACTCATATTTTCTCCAAGTTTGCTTTTTTTATTTATTTTCTGTAGTTTTGTAATTATGTAGAATAGGCTACAAACGCGACCGTCAAATGACACAATTAGTGCCTTAATCTATGATTGTCTTGAAAAAAAAAATCAACTACCTATGCCAATGCCTTCTATTTCACTTATGTAATATGCCCTATTTTTTCCCTTACGATAAAAAAGCTCATCCGACATATTAATAGCTATTTACACTTAAACTTGCAATAAATCTTTTTAGAGCAATTCAGAAAGTAGGTATAGTTTAACTGGAAGTCTTGTGCGGATAATAAAGTTATAAAGGTCCGTAGTTTGACTGCGGTTCCCCAAAAATTAACAGCCGACAGTTAATTTCCTTTTCTCGTCGGGAACGTTTTTTTTTTACTTCGCCAAGATTCCTTATTCACTTTACCCTAAGTGAAAATAAACATCACTTCTAAGTAGATTATCAAGATTATCATTTTAGCAACGATTTTTGGGCGTTCAATTTTATTCTTTGACACGAAATTACGTAGGTATAACTTTAACTAGAGATTGGTTCATGTGGACTTTAGATTATGCAATACAGTCTGTCGAGGTTTCGTCTGTCGAGATTGCGTCTGTCTAGGTTTCGTATATCGAGGTTTCGTCTGTCGAGGTTCCGTCTGTCGAAGTTCCGGTAGTGTCTTTCGAAGTACAATCATACATTCGTCCATTAGTTCATGGTTATCTGGTCTTTAGTATAATAATAAATAACAAATCTCTTTATTTCATGTAAATCAGCACTTTATAATGAAGTTCTGCCAACTGTATTAGTGGAAGTGTTACAGTAGGCATATTCTTCCCCAAAATTGTCTTACTTTCTATTTTAACATAAATAAGTATGTTCTGTTATTATAATAGATAGGTACTTATTACTGTATTTGCTCGTATATATGCCAGCAGCATGACCAAATCTGAGATCTAATTATGAAATAATACTGTTATGCCTCACTATCACGATTCTTTGAGCTATTTTATTGGTTAACCTACTCTTTAAACCACGTCATCGGTATCTGGAAGCGGAAACACAAAGGTATCAAAAGGGTCTAGGCCACGTCCAGGTCTAGTCTATGGACACAAAGCCGAATAAGATTAGAATTTCAATAATTTTATAAACGTAATTCATTATTGCGTTCCAGCAGAATACCAGACCGTTGAAATGTCGGGACATAAATTAGGCAAGCCTTTCACGGAGCCCCAGTTTCGGGTGACCAGTGAGGCAGAAAGTCATTGGTTATTCCAAAAGCGTACACCCATTTGAGCACCGGACGTTTTAAATACGGGAAATTGTTGAAAATTTGGCATTGTGTTCGATATTCACGAGTAAGTCACCTATTCATAAAAGAAAATGCTGTATTATTTCTCAAATTCTTTATATTTCTTATACACATCTCTACACAGCCTCCTCTCATTGGGAGAGGGTATGGGTCATTCACAGATCGATTTAACGAAGAAAAAGGCAGCATGATATCAACGGAGGTAGCTCAGTTCTACCTCCGTTGATATCATGCTGCCTTTTTCTTCGTTCGCCTCCTTTTTGTCATTATTTCAAATAGATTTTGATTCAAATTCTTGCTATTCTTTTTTCAGTTGTGACACGTTCATTGCTCAGTTTATAGTCCTGTATTAATGGAATAACTACTCAACCCCTATGGGTATGTAAGCATTTACCAATATTAGGTACAGCGTTCTTGAGTGGAAACTACGCACCCGCAAGCGGCCCACTCTCAAGGTAGCTTCCAACCAATATGTCCAGCAGCAGTGGACAGCCTGTGGCTGATAGGATGCAGATGATGATGAACATTACATTAAAATACAGAATTTATTAATAATCTCATCCTATTTTACGTCGGTTAAACTTGAAGTTATCTATCGTTTTGAACGATTCAAAATAGGTCTCATTACTACCATGCTATGTCTAAAAGCCGGTTTATAAAGTGAAAACAAAATATAATCTCATCGGCCTCCCTAATGAGGTGACGAAGCGGCAACAAAGTTTCAATTGCTCTTTAATCCCTGCAATACGAATTTTAATGGGTTATTATCACGAGAAGGGTAAAGTTGGAAGTTAATTTTCATGCACCGTTAGTAGTAGGGATTCGTTCTTTCTGGTGCAGTGATCTGGTGCAGTCCAATCACGGTTTTTGGGGGTGTGCAAAAAAGCTCTCCACGCGGTTTAATTAAAGTGATTCGCGGTATGTAATAAAGTTTATTCACGGCGTGTAATTAAATTGATTCGCGGTTTGATTCGCGGGGTGTAATTAAATTGATTCGCGGGGTGTAATTAAATCGATTCGCGCTTTGATGAACTTTATTCACGGTTTGAAATAAAATAAATCCACGGCGCATCAGGTCTATTCATGGTTTGATATCATCTCGCGTGACTTTTTCACGCGTGTTGGAGTTTCATTAGGTATCGGAGGCCACCCGTGTAGTGTTTACCTGTTTTTTTTTTTTATATAGATTTAGCGACGTGTCGCTTCCTTTGTTCGAAAATTCTCTAGCATTGTCCTTTTCTCGTGTTGCATTTTGGTTGGAGTGTATGAATTAATTCTTTGTGATCAGTAGGTAAATTTTTAGATATCGGAGACCACCCGTGTAGTGTATACCTGATTTTTTTATATAGCTTTTGCGAAGTGTCCCTTCCTTTGTTCAAAAATTGTCTGTGTTTCTATTGAAGCAATATTTGCTTTAAGACGATTTCCGTTAGACTTATCTAACAAAGGGATTTTATGAGTATTGTTATAGGCGAAGGTATTTGTCGGTGTATAAATTACTTTTGGGTAGACATCTGTAAAAAATTGGGTTTTATGGTTATTGTTATGGGCGAAGGTAATATTGCCTGTATATTTTAAACAAGTACAAACATGTTCCATCAAAATCGTCCTATATAAACCGATCCAACTCACTTGCTTATCCACAGTACCATTACGACCGCCAACAGTGCTATTTTATAGTTAAAAAGTGTGTATCTACGCAGTAGCCACCATGTCGGTAAGTTATGTTCTCATTAATTATTTAATCATTGAATCTTAGATTGATTTTAATACGTTTGATCAGTTAATTCATGTTAATTCAATAGTTCTATCAGATTGTGTAATTAATTTGAAATTCTATCCTACAGATTACTCCTGATTATGATTACACACTGAAGAACTATTATTATCCTAATAAAAGCGATGACGAGGATCAGAACTCTCTTGACATGAAAGTTAAACAAAACATCACAAAGAGGAGCAGCAAGGGCATTGATGCATTTTTTGAGAAAGCGAAGAAAAAGAAAACCATAACATACTCATCAACCGTCGGTCAATCTAACGGAGAGGGTACCTCATATATTTCAACAAACTGTGATGACGGTTCCTCTGCAAGCCATCTCGTGAAAATCGAAGTGTATGAAATGAATAAATTAAAACAAGTTTCACCCATAGACTACTGGAAACATGCAGATGTCCGTGTTAAATATTACGTCGCAACAGAGGAGGATAAACATTATCAATCTGCAAGAGATTTAATTTATAACATAACTAAACAGGTAGCATCTAAGGTGGGCTGTACAAAGTATTTTGTAACAATGGATAAGAAACAATAACACTTCCATTATTACTTAAAGCAATTTATGACAAGATTTTTTTAAATTTAACTTTATGGAACAAAATTAAGTAAACAATAGATTAGAAAAATAATGCCTTTGGCTCCGTTACAGTCAGCTTAAATTATTACAAAACCATCGGCTACAAACAGCGGAGCGGAACACCAAGTACCTACTTTACGTTTTACCTGCTCCACCACCCCGATATTATAAGTGTACCGACGAAGCATTCAGTCTCACCATTCGCTACCCAGCCACCAGTGCAGTGCTAACACGATGGCAAATCTGAACAACTCTCTGTTTGATGACCAACTGGTGCAACTGTGTCTCGAAGCCGAAGAAGAAGAACAAGATACGGATCGACAACTCTGTGATCTCTATGATGCAGTAACCCAGGGACCACTCAAATCGTAAGTAGAAAAAAAATTGCACCATTTTAATGGGTAGAGGGGATGAGAGATCTTGCTATATAATGCCCTTTGTCGATCAGTTTAACGTTTGTGTACGTTGGAATTTTGAAAGTTGTAATAAGCCTTTAGTTGATCAGTGTAGCTTTGTTTTAAATTAGAAATTTTGACTACCACAATAATGTTATCGTTATCAGCTGATGAAATAATGATGATAAAGAAATCACTTCTTCTAAGTAAATTTCATCCATTCATTAGAATGTGGTACATCAGCCATAAACTACCTGATCTTATGATCAAGGACTCTGATATAATACCATATTTTACACCCTGCAATGGGCATTCGAAAAATATTAATAATAATTTCATTAGTGAGCTTGATGAAATTGATGGAGTTATGCAAATGCAAGCTTATTGCAAGTTATGTAGTTCTTCATGTAAGTATTGTGGAAACTGGGTGAATTTTTAGTATTATTAAGTTAATTTAGTATTTATATTTAAGTATGTAATCGTTTATCAAAACTATAAATTGAATATTTACATTTGTACTAATATAAATGTTTTGTTTACAGATTGAATTCGCAACTCGGTGGTAAAAGAAAAACAGATCCAAATGAGGGAGCCGCATCGAAGTCTCGTCGAACACACGAACCAACGCCATCAATATCGAAAACTAATAACTATACAGGATATTCTTGGCCATCCCCGCCTCCCATAATATCAACACCACCCTTGAATCCACTTATCATACTATCATCTTCATGGGAAGAAGATCAAGATGTATTTAATTTGTCTCCCGATTATATTTCAATGTCACCTGGAGTGTACATTCCGATGGATAATTGGTAGTTCATTTAATAAATTTAATATTAATTAAAAATATTTAATTATGACTAAATGCCTTTCATTCCATTCAAAATGATCATACCTTCACTTACATGTTATTTAAATGAAACAAGGAATATCAGATTAATAAAATTTATTTAAAAAAAGCCTTAAAATAATAGTATGTCATTACATCATTCGTTACAGTGTCTTTAGAAAACATTTCAACAAAGTTACTCATTGTAACACCCTTATTTCTAAGATACAAAAATGTTAGACAATATATTCCACATAATGAACTGAAATAGTTTTGAATAACTTCATTGTTATAAAACCATTTCTTGGAATTAGTATTCAAGAAAGTTTCGTGGTGCTTAGCTGGCTTTCGACCGAACGAATCAAAATATTCACCCATTCCATTTTCATCAATATGGATCGCCACCCAATGTGAACCGGGTTTTGTGTCAGGATCTAAATTGCTCACTAAGTATACAGGCAAAGATACACGCACAGGAATTCTATTAGCAGAGAAGACATTGAACTCCATAGCTGGATTAATTTTTTTTAAACACATTTGTATTTCCTTTGTGTTCATATTTTTTGAGGATTGAGTTATTAGATTTATTCATATATACATATTTTCCTAGAGATCAGATATCAATGATAAAATTAAGGATTGACATTACAATTTAAATGAATCAGCTATTATAATCTATAGTGATATCACGGTTTTTATTAATTTCAATTACGTTATCAAACTCTGCATATATTATACAGTTGACAGTTTTCGTAAGAGCTTTATCAAATCTTGCTTCTAGTCTAACGCTACCTCGTTTTATTAAATTCCAGTGTGAATGCGAATTAGCAGATAAATCTGGAGTTAAGTCAAATGCCAATAAACAATAACCACCTACGAAATCTTCTTTCGAAATAGAATTTCCATCATTTAGGAAGTGAATACCTGTACCTGAGAACAATGTGTGGTATGCATTTGTAAATACGTGGTCATTAAAATTTGGTAATAACGTTTTGGCAGGTATTTGTTGTCCATCAACATAAATGCTAAATAAGTTTAAATCATGATTAGAAAAGTTAAACGGATTTAAATTAAGGGAACCATTAAACGCTGCGTTATCAACGAATCCAATGATACATCTTTTAGGTACTTGACCAAGAAACACATTATCAAGGTTTTTTCCTTGAACTCCTGCGGCAATTGTTAAAACTTTAACTTCAGCTCGAGTAACTGGATATTTTGCTGTGGTGGTGGCTAATACTTTTTCGTGAGCAAGTAAAACAGTTGGATTAATTCTAACTTTTCGCATTATAAGAGTAGCATAGTAAATCTGAACTTTGAATTTTGAATCTAACGTAGCGCACATAAGGTTAAAAGATTCTTTAGAACGTACTAATTTTACACGTAATTCTACGCCGTTCATCAAAAACTTTTCTTGGTTAAATATATCACCGTGCAAATGTCCAATCATTTCAATATTACCCTTAGCAATTTTTTGTCTTTTGCTAAATCCAATATTAGTATCATCACAATTATCCATCTTATTTGGTGTATCTCCATACCATAATCCGCAGGTGAGATGAGATTTCTTAGCATCGGAACCATAGTTGAGGAGTGTCTCGATATATGCACGATATGCGTAGGTATTATTTGGAGGAGATATAAGCTTCTGATTTAAATATATATCAAGTTGGTTAAAAAGAGAATGTAACCAATTGTTCACAGGTGCCACATCAATTTCCGTCTTTGAGGAATCTGGATTCAAAATTCTGGCTTTAATATGCAACATGGTATGAGATAAATCCATGTAATCATCTCCGGCACCAGGTACCAAGAATTCAATAGGACCCTCATCAGTAATGGATGAAATAGGGCTGTACTGCATCCATTGTCCACTTTCTATGCTGGTCTGTGTCGAAGGAAGAGCAAACAAGTCTAACTCTGATTTAACACATTCACACGAATTATGATGTAGAAATGACATTATTAATTTTGGAATATATCACTATGTTTTCTAATAGTATTAGATCCTTTCCGTTGGAACACTTTCTTTCGAGTGATTAATTTTCTATTTGGCTTGCGTATTTTATATCCTGAACCAGACATAACTGAATCAATTTTTTCATCGGCCTTTCTTTTAATATTAGACGTCAATGTTTTTAAGCGTGTTTTAACGGACTCATCTAAGGGCCGCACGTTTACTATATCGGACAGCACACCCACACCAGCATTTAAAGCTTCTTTACCCACAAATTTAGCACCGCTTTTTAATAAAGGCAGAACTGCTCTGAATAGTCCTCCTAAGAAACTCCCAATACCATGGCCGCGTTGATGAGCTGCGCCTTTATATATGATACCAATACCAGATCCAGCTTGATGGTGGTAATATTGGTGGTAAGGACATACCATATTGAACTAATCCTTATTTTATTCGTTTAAAATGTAGTTTAACACATACAGTCCCAAACTGGAATGGTATTTTTTCACCTGTATTCGTTCTTATATCTACTTCAATCACATCAAACTCTCTGCGCATTACAGGTAAGTAATGAGCGGGAGAGAACACATTCATTTTATAGGCACCATAAATATATTTTGTAGGATCTAGTGGGATAATTCTTACTAATGATGTCATAACATCACCCACGATTTGTGGATGTATAAGATCGGTATAAACAAATAGCTGAGACGGTAAACCTAGATATAGATTTACAGGATATTTCCCCTTACAATGTTTTAATAAATTACTGTCAGGTTCAAATCCGAGTTGTACAGCAAGCTTAGGAGAAGTTTTCATTTGAACGATTTCATTCGTCGCTTTCGTAATCTCTACTAGTTTCGATATTTTATCGTAACTAAATTTCACTTTGTTTGTCAAAAAGGGATTTTGGTTAAATGCGTTTAAAAAATCATCAACATTGTCATAGGTTGTAGCTGTTATGTGTGATTTGTATTCCTTTATTGTTGGTGATTTACCCTGAGTTATTACATGTTTCTTTGAGATGTAGATCATATTTTCGTGTTCTTGCACATTTAACATGCTGCATGGGTAATGAAATTCTACTAACCCAACAACCCATTCTCCTTCTAACTTAATGGTCTTTGGGAGCTTTGTAAAAAAATTTGCAGTAGTGTTGTCGGGGAAATATGACATTGAACTATTGCTTAATAAAGTTAAATAAAAACTTTGTTCGTTCATGATTATTCCAATGCTGATGCTAGTATCCAACTATTAAATTTCTTAGGATAACCTCTCCACTTCACTAACAGTTCTTTTCTGTTACCTGAGTAGCGAGTACGTAGTATTTTATCAATTTTAAATGTCGTGGTGGGGTCATACTTAACCTTTTGTAGTTCTTTACCGTAAAAAGTTCCTACGATCGGTTCGTTTTGTAAGTCTTTTAACATGTAGACCACCCAAGGATGTCTCTTAACAATTGAAGATATTACAAATACCTCATCACTCCAATTAGTTTCGTATCCTTTTTGAAAAATATGTTTATATTTTGTTATTCTAACATAGTCACCGACCTGATATTTAGGATATTCGGGATTTCTTTCCTTACTCTTTGAAGAGTTATCATATAAATTACTCCAAACGGTCATAATATTATTAAAATTAACATCACAAGGACACATCTTAATGCTTCTATGATAACTGTGGTTATAAGAATGTAGCAAATCTTGTATTATATCAATATACCTATAAGTATTGTTATGTGTAAAATAGCGCCACATTTTCATTTTAAGGGTTCGCTGAAATCTTTCAACTATACTTGCCTTAATATCGGGGTTATTAGTTGTGTAATAATTAATATGCTTGCGGTTAAAGTATTCCCTCACATATTTTGAAACAAATTCCGTACCTTTATCTGACTGTATATGAGTAGGAGTTACATTTGCTTCTGTAAATATACTTTCAAAGCATTCTTTAATAGTTTCTGAGTTTTTTTTCTTTAAACACCTTGCATACGCGTATTTACTAAAGACATCAATAACACACAATATATAATTATAACCATCATTATATTTACTATAAGTTCGCAAATCACTCAAATCAGCCTGCCAAAGTTCATTGTAATTAGATAATATGTATTTATTTCTAGGAAATTTCCTATATACAGGTTTGTGTAAAGTATAAGTTTCTTGAGATTGCATCCATTCTCGTACTTGTTTCTTGGTCATTCTACCACGCATAGCTTCTGCTAATTTAGCTACGTTGCTATAACCCGCCGGATGAGAAACATCATAATATATCTCATCTATGTCTAGTAGGGCGTCCATCTCTCCCAATCTATTTTCCTTTTTATCTTTTTTTGTTGTGGTTGTACCGATTTTGGTGTGTCTTCACTCAAAGGAGTAAAATCATCAGCACACAATTTCCTCATGTACTCAGCTGTTGTAGGATTACCAATACAAAATATAGGTACACGCGCTTGTATTAATGCTTTAGAAAACTGTTCCCAACCTCTTGGTTTCGGTCGTTTTAATTGTCTCAACGTATCGTTGAGCAAGTCTATGATATTACTACCGGGAATGGCTTGATCTTCTACAAAGACAGTTCCCTGTTCATCCCATTTAATTATGTTTTTGTTGTTTATTAAAGCTTTAATCAACAACTCACCTTTTTTCTTGAAGCTTCTCGGGATCAATTTTATTAAATTAGATGTATCATATATTAAAGACTCCGACACGTCCTTCTTTGTGGTGGGTGGATTATTGTTTGGAAGTTCTAAGTCGGAATTTTCTTTATTAATTATAGAATTTGAATCGTTAGTTTCTTCCGGCAGTAAGGGTAATTTTATTGGGCGTCGACCTTCATCACTAAAATATAAGTATCTTTGTAGTATCTGTGAGTATAATTTCCATTTTTCATGATCATCTAATTTACTAACTAATATATTTTTCATTTCTTGATCTAAGCGAGATAAGGGATCTTCCAAAGAACTCTCTTTGTGTTTAAGTTTTTCTATAACACTGGGGTCAATCAATATCATTTTTCTTGTATTTTCCATTATTAGATCACGTAAAAGCATTCACCAAACTGCTTAAGACTGCACCTAGAATAATAGGTAAGAAGGCACCACCGTTTTGAACAATTATTCGTTTTTTTGATTTACTTGGTCCTTTTGATATTAGTTTTCGCAGTAATGTTTTGTGATTCTTGAGTTTACTTTTTTCCTTATCTCCTAAAGGAACTTTTCCTTTTAAAACATTGAAAATACATTCACAAATGCAATTTATTTCTTCCTCTCCACAAGATTTTAATAAAGCTTCACGATATTTAGGTTTAAGCAGGAGAATTGATTTCAATAAATCACAATGAGTCGTTACTCTTCCAGACATTGTTTAAAAGTGACTAACCTTGTCGTTGTTTGTTTTATTTATGAGTCTGTAGAAACATCACTTGTAAGAAAACAGCTGAATTTAAAAAAATTTAATGTTTTGTCCGTTGTATCATTTATAGTAATTTTGTCTTTAAAAATGAGTAAAATGCATTCACAAATACGATTCACTTCATCATCATTACAGGAATCCAATACAGCATCACGATATTTTGGTTTCAATATTTTTAATGCTTTCAGAAAACTTTTGCGATTTGTAGCATCTTCATCAGACATTATTTCGCACTGATTAAAACTTCACTATTAAGATGATATTTATACCCTTTTTAGCTTCAATAAAGCTTAACGATAAGTAAGTTTGAGTACTTGTAAAGCTAGTAATTGTGCCATTGCTTCCTCAGACATGTTGTGTATCATATTTAAAACCCTTTTTCGGTACGTAAACAACACAGTTTTTATCAAACGGAAACAGTTTAGTCTTAAAACGACACATATCATTTGTATTCTGCTTTAAATCAATCATAAGATATCCATGTGCATCTGACGTAGCATCCTTATATGCTTCTTCTACGAACTTGGAGTTGTCCGGGAATACCTGACGTGCTAAATGACGTATTTGTGTTCGGTCTCTAGGATTTTTGAAATATATGATGTAACTAGAATTTAAAGAAATATCACGTTGGCCTCTACCTTGATGAAATAAATTTTGCGATATATAAAATACACTGAGATTTCTGTGATGACTACCTTTAGTAAATATGTCTACAATGCGGCTGTCGGATTCTCTCATAAGGTCATCTATTATGAGTAATTGTGGTTGTTTACCATCAAACATATTTAAATCAGGTATACCCTGATTGTAGATAACATTATTCAGATTATACAAAGGTTGCATTTCATCATAGCACCACAAAACTCTCTTAAAGGAAGTGTTACATATTTCTCCTGTAAATTTGAGAAAATTTGTGACGAAGTTTGATTTACCACATCCGCTTGGCCCTGCTACTATAGCCGTGAAAGGATGAATAAAATGAAACATTTTGTGAGTGACGTGTAACATCAAAGCTGCAATATGGGGGAATGGAAAGTAAAAATAAATTTCCTTCTATTTATCTTCAATATTTGTATTAACAAATAATTTTTAATCTATAAGTTTATAAAACTCATTCATGAGACAGAGTCCTCCCAGAGAGGAACGAGCAAGGAACCCAAGTGTTGCTCTTTGTAAATATAAGTATTACAATTTTTATTTTAATATACAAAGAAAATTATAAATAAGAAAAGTAAAATAGTCGTCTTAAAAATTATACAAGTAAACCAATACAAAACCATTTAAACATTGTAACAAAATAGAACTCATTATAATTAAAACTTATTCTACCTTAAAATTACTTACGACTTTCTTAACTTGTAGTGCCCCCAAGCTAAAGTATCTGTTGTATTTTTAAGTAAATACCTCTTAGTGTCATTGTGTGATAAAGATATCTTATTAATTTTCTGTGTGTAAATGACATGTTTAATTGATTTAAATCTTAACATCTCCGAAATATGGTTCTTTTGGTTGAATAAAGAACTTTTATAGTGATCCATAATGAAGTGTTTGGAAACATTTTTATTGACACCCTTTGCCTTAGTGGTTAATTTGTTTTCTACTTCAATTGCGTACAATTTGGACCTCAACCCGACAAACTCTTTAAATATTTTACCATGATTTTCATCTTTAAATAAGCCCAGTTTTTTCTTATTAACTTGAGGTAATCCATACTTATTATTATAATATATAAGGATAGTCTGAAGTATCAAAGTAATTCAGCACATCTTGCTTTATATCAGTATAGAAATTATTCGTAAATATTTGATAGATAAAACTATCAGTATCTGTATAAAGTAATTTTAAATTGTTCTGAAATTTGACATTCATATAATTATAGTGAAAACTGTACATTAATGTTTTAGAAATATCTAAAATACAAAATCCTAAATATATTGGTTTATTATACATACATTTTGTTTTTTTTAGCTGAATGGCAACTAATGTTTCTGAAAAAATTGATAGACTATGAAATTCAGGCTGCGATATTAATCTCTGTGCTCCTTGAACTTTACCGTGGTTATCCCAATGTGTAAGAAGTTTAACATTAACCCGTTTTTCAATATTTTCCATGGTTTTACCAAAAACAGAATTATTCATTAATTTATAAAAATCTTTTTGAAAGTCTGAATTAGCTAATGATCGTAAGTTTGTATTTAAATCGATATACTTTTTTAGCCATGCACTTTGTTTAAATTTAAGTATTCTATGGATTTTTGTCAGTAGCAGACCATGTTCTAAACACTGCTTTAGATTTCTATAGTGAATTATGTATTTACTTTTATTGTTTAAATTAGTTACTAGTTTTTTTTCTTTACAATTTTCAGTACATATACTGTCTGGACAAAAAGGTAAATCGGAGTGAGAGTCGTGCAAATGGTCTGGATACTCTAAATCAACTTCCAGTATAAAACCATAATTTGAATCGTTTGGAACGTTAAAATCAACATTTACATCAACCCATTCAAACTCACCAATGGGAAGATATTGTGACATAGCCCAACCATAAAGATTGTTTGCATCTAAGTAAATTAAATATGATGAAGGTAATGTATCATTATAATCCTCCATAAACATATTATTTGCTTTTGCATGTCTATTGCTACATTGAGAAATGCCACCCCGGATGCCTTTTTTCACAAACGCAATTTTTTCAAAATCAGTCAATAATTCTAAGTTTTCTTTAGTATATTTTAACATGGCATCCCAACTTAGTCCCGGTACTGTATAATAATGAGCGGGGTCTAAGTCATATGTTGTTAAACATAAGCTTCTAAAATTCTCGAATACATCAGTTAACAACAACACATCCGTTTTCAAATATAAATCGGAGTAATCACACATACTCTTACAATCAAAATGATTCCATACGTCTTGTGCATGTTTATAATTTTCATCAGAGATATATTCATTCGTTAAAGAATTATAAAATTTATTTTGATTTGGAAGGGAATTTTGTTTCAAAACCCTAAACGATGTCATGCACTCGTAAGGAAAAATTCCTTTTCTGACTAAGCGTTTAAAATCTTCTTCTTTTGGAAAATTCTTTCGAAGTTCATGTAATTGATTGATTTCTAAATTTTGTGCTAAGTTTCCTAAACTGCAAGGCATAAATCTAAAAGAATCAAGAAATCTTAATTCTATAGTCTTATTGTTCATTTTAATTTTCTTAGAAAATGATATGTACTTCTCTTTATTTTGAGGAATTATTGTTATTTCACCCTCTTCAAAATTTAATGCATGTACAATGAAATGTGCATCATAGTTACTTAAATTATGTAAGAAAACAGGAACGAAACGTGGGACTCTATAATTAGAAGCACAAATAGAGTGAGCAACTCCCTTATACAAGCCGGTAAACCAGTCGTAATCTATCATGGAATCATTATTCAAGTCCTTTTTGCAAATGAAACATATTGTACTTTGTGACACATCATGATTATTATTACAAGTCAGTGCAACTGGAGTTACTTGAAAAGAAAGTTTCTGTGAAATTGCCATTAAATCATCTTTCAGTGATTTCATAAAAATAAGGGAACAATTCTCACCAGTATAGTGTCTATAAACTGATAGCTTATCATCATAAGAACACTTAATATAATAACCAAAGCTATAGACTTCATGTTTTTGAACATTATTCGTGAAGGATTTGGTGGGGTCATTGTCACATGTTTGTACTGGATTTAATAATGATTCGAAATCTGCATATATCACAAAAGGCATTTTTAGTGTTTTATCAAAATTATTGAAGGATAATTTATTATTAGGTAAAGATTCGCCATACCATTTGTTAGGCCTTCTTTTATCGTTTGGTAAATCAGTCCTTATGTGATTGCAATCTAACTGTTGGTGATTGTTTAACCGTTCCCTTGTTTGGAAATATAACAAGCAACCGTCACAAATATATATGCTAGCATGATGGTCATTAATTTGATTACTAACTAATCGCGATAAGTTCTTTATATAGCAGTAATGATTCATGTTATTATTACCATTTGAAATATATAATAAATTAATATGAGTCGGTTTCCTATATTTTGTGAAATGTAAAGGTCCGATAACCTTATTTTTCTTACTTTTACTATCATATTCTAAACCAAAAACGTTAACGCTGATATCATTTAATTGTTCGAATTTGTGGACATCTTTTAGTTTAACTGGGAAAGAAATATTGTTAAATTTTAATTTATTTTTATGTGATATATATTTTGTTACTCTCTCAGCGTTTTGATCAACTGGATATAATGCTGAAAGTACAGCCCACAAGAAACATTGGTTATCGTTATTTTTAACATTGATCACAGCTTTTTTACGTTTGATATCAAGAGGTAAATCTATGAAGGAAGAACCACGTAAAGGATTAAATTTATTAATATTCATATCAATATGCTTGATCTGTTTTAAACTCCATCCGCTATCTTTCCTTTCAAAGTTACTTAATTTTTCAGTAATGTCATTAAATATTGTACAGATAATGCCATCCTGATCATCTGACTTACAGCAAGTATAATTAATGGTCTGAAAATCGAAAGAATTTTGTAGATCCTTTGTATGCTGAACAAAATCAGCATGTAAAATAAAATTTAGTTTAATAGCATTTAGCTCGCTAAGAGAAATGTTTATTAATTGTATTAAAGTTGATTTAATTCCAAACAAAAATGATTCGGGAGTTTCAATGTACAAACTTGAAGCATCAGATTTGGAAGTTATTCTATAAGTTTTAATCCTTTGTCCAAAAGCACTCTCAATAACCTGTACGTTATTTAAATTCTCATGACAAGTTATAACGTTGTTTTTGTGGATATTAGTTTTTAAATGACTAGACAAATATCGTTTGCTAACAAACACTTTGCAAACTGAACACTCTACCTTTGAATTGTCTGAGATATGTTGAATTGGGGATACTTGTCTTGACGAAGATGTCGTTGGTTCGTGTGTTCGACGAGACTTCGATGCGGCTCCCTCATTTGGATCTGTTTTTCTTTTACCACCGAGTTGCGAATTCAATCTGTAAACAAAACATTTATATTAGTACAAATGTAAATATTCAATTTATAGTTTTGATAAACGATTACATACTTAAATATAAATACTAAATTAACTTAATAATACTAAAAATTCACCCAGTTTCCACAATACTTACATGAAGAACTACATAACTTGCAATAAGCTTGCATTTGCATAACTCCATCAATTTCATCAAGCTCACTAATGAAATTATTATTAATATTTTTCGAATGCCCATTGCAGGGTGTAAAATATGGTATTATATCAGAGTCCTTGATCATAAGATCAGGTAGTTTATGGCTGATGTACCACATTCTAATGAATGGATGAAATTTACTTAGAAGAAGTGATTTCTTTATCATCATTATTTCATCAGCTGATAACGATAACATTATTGTGGTAGTCAAAATTTCTAATTTAAAACAAAGCTACACTGATCAACTAAAGGCTTATTACAACTTTCAAAATTCCAACGTACACAAACGTTAAACTGATCGACAAAGGGCATTATATAGCAAGATCTCTCATCCCCTCTACCCATTAAAATGGTGCAATTTTTTTTCTACTTACGATTTGAGTGGTCCCTGGGTTACTGCATCATAGAGATCACAGAGTTGTCGATCCGTATCTTGTTCTTCTTCTTCGGCTTCGAGACACAGTTGCACCAGTTGGTCATCAAACAGAGAGTTGTTCAGATTTGCCATCGTGTTAGCACTGCACTGGTGGCTGGGTAGCGAATGGTGAGACTGAATGCTTCGTCGGTACACTTATAATGTCGGGGTGGTGGAGCAGGTAAAACGTAAAGTAGGTACTTGGTGTTCCGCTCCGCTGTTTGTAGCCGATGGTTTTGTAATAATTTAAGCTGACTGTAACGGAGCCAAAGGCATTATTTTTCTAATCTATTGTTTACTTAATTTTGTTCCATAAAGTTAAATTTAAAAAAATCTTGTCATAAATTGCTTTAAGTAATAATGGAAGTGTTATTGTTTCTTATCCATTGTTACAAAATACTTTGTACAGCCCACCTTAGATGCTACCTGTTTAGTTATGTTATAAATTAAATCTCTTGCAGATTGATAATGTTTATCCTCCTCTGTTGCGACGTAATATTTAACACGGATATCTGCATGTTTCCAGTAGTCTATGGGTGAAACTTGTTTTAATTTATTCATTTCATACACTTCGATTTTCACGAGATGGCTTGCAGAGGAACCGTCATCACAGTTTGTTGAAATATATGAGGTACCCTCTCCGTTAGATTGACCGACGGTTGATGAGTATGTTATGGTTTTCTTTTTCTTCGCTTTCTCAAAAAATGCATCAATGCCCTTGCTGCTCCTCTTTGTGATGTTTTGTTTAACTTTCATGTCAAGAGAGTTCTGATCCTCGTCATCGCTTTTATTAGGATAATAATAGTTCTTCAGTGTGTAATCATAATCAGGAGTAATCTGTAGGATAGAATTTCAAATTAATTACACAATCTGATAGAACTATTGAATTAACATGAATTAACTGATCAAACGTATTAAAATCAATCTAAGATTCAATGATTAAATAATTAATGAGAACATAACTTACCGACATGGTGGCTACTGCGTAGATACACACTTTTTAACTATAAAATAGCACTGTTGGCGGTCGTAATGGTACTGTGGATAAGCAAGTGAGTTGGATCGGTTTATATAGGACGATTTTGATGGAACATGTTTGTACTTGTTTAAAATATACAGGCAATATTACCTTCGCCCATAACAATAACCATAAAACCCAATTTTTTACAGATGTCTACCCAAAAGTAATTTATACACCGACAAATACCTTCGCCTATAACAATACTCATAAAATCCCTTTGTTAGATAAGTCTAACGGAAATCGTCTTAAAGCAAATATTGCTTCAATAGAAATACAGACAATTTTTGAACAAAGGAAGGGACACTTCGCAAAAGCTATATAAAAAAATCAGGTATACACTACACGGGTGGTCTCCGATATCTAAAAATTTACCTACTGATCACAAAGAATTAATTCATACACTCCAACCAAAATGCAACACGAGAAAAGGACAATGCTAGAGAATTTTCGAACAAAGGAAGCGACACGTCGCTAAATCTATATAAAAAAAAAACAGGTAAACACTACACGGGTGGCCTCCGATACCTAATGAAACTCCAACACGCGTGAAAAAGTCGCGCGAGATGATATCAAACCATGAATAGACCTGATGCGCCGTGGATTTATTTTATTTCAAACCGTGAATAAAGTTCATCAAAGCGCGAATTGATTTAATTACACCCCGCGAATCAAACCGCGAATCAATTTAATTACACCCCGCGAATCAAACCGCGAATCAATTTAATTATACGCCGTGAATAAACTTTATTACATACCGCGAATCATTTTAATTAAACCGCGAATCCCGCGAGTATGTGGAGAGCTTTTTTGCACACCCCCAAAAACCGTGATTGGACTGCACCAGATCACTGCACCAGAAAGAACGAATCCCTACTACTACCGTTCTATTAAGTAATAATCGGCTCACAGTATTTTTAATGATTATTTACTTTATAGTTCCAGTTTTGATAATTGATTCTTGTTCTCATCAGCTATCAGTGTATCAAATCTCATGATAAATGTCTATATTATTTTTCATCGGAGAATTTCCCTAATCGCTCAGAGGCGAGTAGACAGTTTGACGGACCTCATTTAACAACTGCCCATGGGCGATCCATCCATATACCATAGCCACGGAAAGAAATGGTTAAGGGTATATTTTTTCTTAGCGACACCACAAGACAATCTATTGTACATAGACTACTAGCTTTCCGCCCACTGCTTCGCCGGCGTGGAATAACTTTATCGCGGAAATTTGTTTATCCCGCGGGATCTACTCACTTTATCGGGATAATAAATATCCTATGTCATAAACCAGGGCATGTTCTACCTATATACCAAATTTCATCCAAATCCGTTTAATCGTTTCGCCGTGATTGAGCAACAAACAAACAAATAAACAACATCCAAACTTTTGGCGTTTATAATATTAATTAGATTAGTTAGATAGGTGTGTCTCCATTTTAACGAATTCTACAGTCACCTTTTTATGATAACAACCTTATGATTTAGACATATTTTCAATAATTATTTAAAAGAAAGTTTATAACATTGATATACGTAACGCAAACGACGACAAGTACTCAAGTACATTAGTCGCTAGTCAAAAATTCTATATTTTGTAGGTATACTTAAAATAGTCAGATTTAACATTTTTTAAGCTACGGCTTATTCAAAAGGCAAATTCCCCTGATAAGAAGAACCAAGTAACTGAAAGAAAAAAACAGTGTTTTAAAAACAGATTTTTATATTACAAAAAAGCCAATTAAAATCATTTTGTGAAATAACAGAGAGAAGAGCGTCGGTGGCTCAGCCGTTAAGACGCGGTGTCCCAATATGGGAGGTTCGGGTTCGATTCCCAGGCGGGCCATGTACCAATCAATGACTTTTTTTTAATTTAATTTAATTACTTATGTGCACGAATCCGACTGCTCCTAAGCGGTGAACGAAAACACCGCGAGGAAACCTGCATGTCTGAGAAATAAAAATTCAAAGGCATGTGAAGTCCTCAACCCGCATTGGGCCAGCGTGGTGGACTACGGCCCATACAGGGAGTATGGGCCGTAGTCCACCACGCTGATTACGATACGAGGGAAGGCCTATATCCTTGCAGTGGGATATTTTTTTTTATTTTTTTTTATATGAGAGAGCGGCAAACGAGCATGCGGGTCACCTGATGGATAGTAATAACACCAAAAGTGTCACAGATGCGTTGCCGGCCTTTGAGGAAGGTGTAGGCTCGTTTCTTGAAGGTTCCAATGTCGTATTTACGCGCTGATGATTGATATGATGATGAGTCTGATATTTTATAATATGCATATAATATATAAAATGTGACAATACGTGAGGTAAGATGTTGGACAGACCAAGTAATGCAATAAGGAAAAACGATGCCGCAGTGTTAGACCCTTTGGGTTGTCACATTTACATACAGTAAGCCCAAGAAATGCGAAGTCACGCAATGTAAATGATATTAAAGATTTTCTTGTTTGTTCCTATAATGGCTAAGATCATAACAATAAAGATAGTAGTTATGGTTCTTATAAACCAATACTGCTTTGTTTATTATTATATTCTTATACATTATACGAAACAATTTAAAGATCATGTCAAAACAACTTATAGATATCTACGGGAATAGGTGTATTAACATATACGAGTATTATGTCGTGTATTGTATAAGTATGCATTTTTTGTTTGGACGACCTGTTTGGTATAATGGTTAGAAAATCTGCTACTATACCAAGTCGCGGGTTCGAATCCCGCTAGGGGCATATGTTTGTATGATGAATACAGACATGTATTCCCGAGTTATGGATGTTTTTCATTTATACATGCATTTAATTGCAAAAAAAAAAGTATTTCTGTAGTTTATCAACCATCTGGTATCCATAACACAAGCCTAGATGCTTACTGTGGACCTAGATGGCGCTGTGTATTTGTGCAAAGACATATATTTTGTTTATACATATATAAATGTAACTAATTATGTAAGTGTACGTATCTATTGTAGTATAGTATAATACAGTACCTACAGTACCGGGCAGGACAGGACAGGATAGTACAGTACAGGTCCCATGTTCTAGCCAATATTCATAGTAATTTTAGTGAAATTGTTTTGCCTTGTGTACGTCCAGTCAATCCGTTCTTTGACAATTACCAAGCGAGACTGCAAGAGATCCCTTTATGGGATAAGTCCGCGTCTGTAGATACTTAATTCTGAGATAAATTTATTTTATTCGTGTTATAAAGCGTTAACAAACAAACAAACAGAACCATATTATAAAAAGGTTATTACAAAATTAGTGACAACTTGAATAACAGAAACGCTTGGTGTACTTCGACCAGCTCCCAGAAATGATTAATTGTTTAAAATAATATGACAAAATCTGATTCTGCGAATTTCTTGCTTGTCCCACAGATGATTTCCCTTTCCGGGGTGACAGTAGCTAAGACATACTGACTGACAGAGAAATACCTAAGCCCTATCATTACTCCCAATATATATAAATTGTCATTCAACAAATGATATTTGAAATCAATGCTGCAGTTTCGGAGCTTGACATAACGTAGATGCAAACTGACAAGCTGCCCATTTATATATATGTCGCAGATAGCGATAAATTAGCGATAGAATTAATTATTCAAACGGTCAACTGACTATCATAATACGCGGTTAATAAACCCTGGTGGCGCTGGTATCTCCGGAAACGGCGCGGTGACGACGTTAACAGTTATATTAGGTCTTCACATCGAAAATGACACACTTTGCTACCAACCTTCAAAGGAGTCGGAGCTCCACTGAACACATCAACGACTGTGAGTGATTCTCACTACCTACTATCACCGACGCGTGGAAGAATCCGGTGAGTCGTTAGCTAATAAGAAGTTGATCATGGGATTTGAGCAAGGAGGAATTGAAGACCAGGTCCGGTAGAATTCCACGGACTGCACGCGGGAGCCAAGTTGTATGGCATGAGGGGCGTGCATATGTTTTCTCTTCAACAGAAAGCATCTCAGTTTCCATGATCATAATCGAATGTGATACGTTGGTAGCTTGCAATAATATCGCCTTTGCCCGAGTCGTTAGCTAATAAGAAGTTGATCATGGGATTTGAGCAAGGAGGAATTGAAGACCAGGTCCGGTAGAATTCCACGGACTGCACGCGGGAGCCAAGTTGTATGGCATGAGGGGCGTGCATATGTTTTCTCTTCAACAGAAAGCATCTCAGGTTCCATGATCATAATCGAATGTGATACGTTGGTAGCTTGCAATAATATCGCCTTTGCCCGAGCCATCCTTTACCACGCGACCCTTTATCGCTAGCAACGCCCACTCCCGAACCCGAGCCCATCTACGACATATATATACCTCCACTCGTGACAAGCTATTAGCAAACTCCAATAATGCACATAGATAACTAAAGCGCCACGGGGCAACTTTGTACCTCCTTGTGTCCTCATGTAGGTTACTACCTACTAGTAGTTCTTAACTGTATTGTTGTGTTCCGACTGTTAGTTGTGATTATTTATGTATAGTTATGTATGTGCAAATGTCCGAAGTTGGAACATATTATGAAGCGTCGGTGTACATCATATATTAGCATAGCATACCTATGTAGCACCTAAATATTAGGTCCTTACTTATGAAATTCGCGTTTTATATGAAGAATTTCAATAAGACTGTTTTCTCCATAACAAACATTTTTGTTTTTTTTTTTGGGATCGGCAAATCCAAATTTAGCTAAATTTTGTGTGTATTATCGAATAACCGCTTTATAAAAGTTTCAGCGAATCTAAGAAATGATTATGGGAAGCACATGAAAAGAGCTCTGTTCAAATTTGCTCAGCTTTGAAAATCGCAGGAATTGGTACATATGATTAAAAAGAAAAAAAAATCCAATCCATTTTTTTTATGATTAACTGGATATGCATTTGACCACAATCTCACCTGATGGGAACTGACGATGTGGCCGAAGATGAAGCACTCAATCTCAGTTGATGCCTGTTCACCCTGCTCTGGAAGGTCCCAAGGTTGTAGGATTAAGGAAAGACTGACGCCGGAAGGGAGTTCCATGCCTTGGCCGTTCGCATTATGAATGAAGAATCGAACCGCTTAATGCGAATGTTCGGTATGTTAACTACATACGGGTGGGATCCCTCCCCGCGCCTATAATATCGAAGATGGAATGGCGATGGTGGAATAAGATTGTGTAATTCCAACGCACACATTTCAATATTTGGATATTATACGAATCTTAGATAAATTAATACCGGTCCTCGTTCGTAGTATCTATGTGTGAAAACAACGTAGTATATATGTGTACATAATCTAATTATTAATAATGTCATACTAACTGTAATTTGGTTTTATACCCATCCAAATTGTGTACTTATTTGTCCGAGAGTAGGTAGCAAAACCGTTCACTTTTTAGAAGATTAACCAGCAGTCACCAATCGTGGTGACACCAACCAAATTGGCCCAGCGTGGTGGACTACGGCCCATACTCCTTCATATACGAGGGAAGGCCTATATCCCTGCAGTGGGATGTTACGAGCTGATGATGATGATGAACCAGCAGTCAGACCGTCTAACTCAATTTTTATTGGGAATTGTTATCGTTTATGACGTCAATGCACTGTCTGTCCTTGTCATATAGTAACACAATGACAAGGAGAGACAGTGTATTGCTATTGCTATAGCCTTGAGTTAGACGGTAGAGACGGTAGAGAGGTTCTTTGTTTTGTAAACTAACATGAGTTTGGCCAAAATAATTTAAAAAAAAATGGATAAACCAGCAGGCTTGATGGTTGAGGATATATACCGGTGATTCTTAAGATATTCAGCGTTTCGGAAATTCACAGTTGTATAAATAATAATAATAAATATTTCGGACACATACTCCAATCATCTAGTCCCAAACTAAGCGAAGCTTGTGCTATGGACACTATATAACGGATAAATAAATGTTCGTATTCATCACAAAAATATTCCCCCCCCCCCCCGGGATGCAAACCCGCAACCGTTGGTTTTACAGACAGGATCACCATTGACTACACCAATCGGTCCTCAAATATAAGAATAATATGTAGTAAAATAATATAGTTGAAATATTGCGACAAATTTTTAAAGGCCTCCACTCAATACATATTGCTCTATCGTTAAAAGCCTTTGTAACATTATGAATTGCGAAATGTTTTTTGGAATTCCCACTGGAATAAAAATATTTTTTTTTTTTTTTTTTCAATGGCGTGGAGCTTCACATTAAGCGCATCCTTAATCGCCGAAAGTGCATGGATGCGCTCACCCAGTTGTGCCACTTCGAAATTATTGAATTAAACTATTATATCATTCAAAATTAATCTTTTGCCTTTGTAAGCTATATTTATTTCAAGCGTATACCCCATTGCGGCTTATATTGCCTCCCATAACAATTAACATAAGACGTCAAGAGAATTAATCTGGCTTGAATATTCATAAACGTGCGTCGATGCGAATTTTCATATCAGTTCTAAAGGAACTTGCGGTGGAAGGTACGTATATTATTCGCTTCGACAATGGGAAGTCCGACTCAGAAATATGCGACAAAGTGTCAGTAAAACTTATACTTCACTTGATTTTGTGAGGAGTAACTCAACTATGTTCTCAACTGTACCACAGAAGTAATATAGTACTAGCGTAACTGTACTGTAACTGTAGTGATTTAAGTATTTAAAAACCAAAAAACCCGACTGCATATTTTGTATTTTACGGACGCCATGTTGGATTTTTTATACCAAACAATGTATCCTATGACTCTCCGGGTACCAAGACGAATCTAACGACACCATCGTGACCACCACTTCGAAATCGGTCAAGCCGTTTACGCTACAAGATGCGACAACGGAACGGACATACATACATACACTCGAAAAACATTACCCGCCTTCCTTGGGTGTCGGGTAAAAATAATGTGTCATTAACAATGTCACTACCTACAGCAGAAGCATTAAAATAATAATTATAATAAATATTTATTATCTCACCACAAAGAAATAGGTACATTGATTAAATAGTAATGTTAGGTAAATTATTAGTAAAGGATTACCTATACCTACATGTGGGTGTGGGAGTGTAGTCTATGTGTGAGTGTATAATATTGGGTCTTTTACTATGAAATTGGGGTTTTTTTTCTTCGTTAATCATATGTACCAATTCCTGCGATTTTCAAAAGCTACATCCAAATTTGTTTTTTATTTAGAAAATGGAATATTATTTCAAGGTTTCACATGAAATATTTTTTAACATCTGGGCTAAATCACATAATAAAAAAAAATTCAACCGAGCTCTTTTCATGTGCTGCCCATAATCATTTCTTAGATTCGCTGAAACTTTTATAAAGCGGTTACTTTTAAAAATTAACGCTGCCTATACTTAACGTAATGTTATCCGATAATACACACAATGTTTAGCTAAATTTGGATTTGCCGTTCCCAAAAAAAAAAATCAAAAATGTTTGTATGGAGAAAACAGTCTTAATGAAATTCTTCATACAAAACGCCAATTTCATAGGGAAAGACCTAAATGTGAGTTGAGTGTGTCTATAATACTACATGAAAGGTACACATTTAATTATTAGATAGTTAAATTCATAAAATTAAAATGCGAAGCGAATGTCGCACGACTACAATGCTCCTACACTGGGAACAATAATGTACCTACCTAGTTCCACTCTCCCAGCCATCAGTCAATTTGATTGATGCCACCTACCCACTGAAAGGGAATAATGAGCGTATTTTACCGGGAAACCCTTGTCCTCAAATACTTACACGTTTTCGGAGTTAATTTTGAGCTCTCTCTTTGAATAGCAATCGCTGAGTAAACAACATTCTGTTAAGTATTATGACCCTTTTAAAGTGTGGAGAGTAGAAGCAGAAGCATTCGTATTCGCTATTCGTTGAATGGGTCACTAGTGGCATTTTTTATTCGCGACGCAAAAAGAGGGGTGTTATAAGCTTGCAACCTCTGTCTGTATGTGTGACATTGTAGCGTCAAACGGCTGAATAAATTAAAAAACGGGATTTTTTTATTTTAGAATGTTGATGTTCCCGATATAAATAATATAATAACTTGACTCCCGAAAAATTTGTGGTTGTTCTTATAATCTAAATTAAGCAAGGTACCTACTGTGTATTCCAATAACAAACAATATTTATTTCGTGTCTCACAAGTTTTACTTGATTATTTGTGATACACAACGGGTTACTTGACCTCAATCACACCTGATGTTAAGTGAAGATGAGGTCGAAGGTGGAAGCGTCCTGACCCGGAAACCCCAACATATTTGGGGGACCGGCTATCTTATCTCTGACAACTGGAACACAACAATGCTATTAACATTGCTGCTTGGCGGCAGATTTAGATAAGATGGTGATAGCTAGCCAGGCGGACATTAAAAATACTAAGGTTGCGACCTCCTAGTAAATAAAGATACTTGTATCAGGAAGTCTCGCTCCTCCATAAACAAATGTTATGTCACCAAACTTATATTATAACAAAAACATAATTATAAGAATAAATTCGTTACCAATTCACATCTAACTAATATTATAAACGCGAAGGTTTGGATGTTTGCTTGTTTGTTGCTCAATCACGCCGAAACGGATAAACGGATTTGGATGAAATTAATTAATATAGGTAAAACAAACAAACAAAGGTAGGATATTGTTTATCCCGATAAAGTGCGAAGTTGCTGTGGAATAATAAAATTAAACATATCCGCGATAAAATTATTTCACGCAGGCGAAGCCGCGGGCGGAAAGCTAGTAATATAATAAAGATATATAGCAAGATTACTCAACAGTGAGAGACATGAGGTTGAAAACCTGTAAACATGTAGTTCAGCATACAGTGCCCTTCCTAGGACAAAGGACAGCATCACCAGTTATATAATAATTACCAAAAATTGAGATGTTTCCTAGCTATGTTTGTTGAAAATTATGTAGCGGGAGATAATATTTTATTTTTATTTTATTTTATTTACTTCTGGGAAACACACACCTAATACTAATACAATATGTTTGTAACAAAAATACAACACATAAGCCAAAATAGTTTCCACTAATTAGTGATGATATATATCATGGCACTTGCACAGAACAGGTTGCATTGTATAACAAAATTATAGTTACATGGTTATATTATGTCTATTATTATTCACTTTAAATTATTATTAAATATTTGTCCTGCTTATTCACTTCGACGAAATATGCAACTATCCCACTCTCACTGCTACGTCAATGCTACGGGGTTTGGACGATTATTCAATTTCACAACAACAAGATAACATGCAAATACTAACAATATTATATGTTTAATTACACGCTATATTTGTTACTAGCTTTCCGCCCGCGACTTCGTCCGCGTGGAAGATTTTATCAAAATCGGTTCAGCAAAAAAAATTACCTATATGTTAATCCATGTATTAATCTGTCCACACAAAAAATTTCTTCCAAATCCGTCTAGCCATATAGGCGTGAAGAGGTAACAAACATACACACAGACATACACACAAACTTTCGCCTCTGTATCTGTATGTCTGTATGTATGTTTGTTACCTCTTCTGCTTTACGGATTTGGATGAAATTTGATTGGTAGACAGATTAGGATCTGGACTAACATATAGGCAAATTTTGATGAAATCCTCCACGCGGACGAAGTCGCGGGCGGAAAGCTAGTTAATAATATTAGTTGGGATACATGACTTCTATTGTTGTAATGGTATAACTTGGACTTGTATCGTGTGGATCACTCACAGAATGTATTTTATAACAAATTTAACCACCGTCTTGGCAGAGAAGTGAACAATGTTTTGGGAAAGAGAAAATGTTAATTGAAAGGCCGGCAACGCATCTATGACCCTTTGGGTGTTGCGGGTGTCCATGGGCGGCGGTGATTGCTTTCCATCAGGTGACACGGCATGCGTGCGTTTGCCGCCCTCTCATATAAAAAAAAAAAAACAGAGTATTATACGAGTATAGTTACCATTCAAGTGTTTCTGTGCTTCGGTGGACACGATAGATAAATAGTCGGTTTCCGTTCGTTTCAAATGAAGAAGTCGTTTAGTCAAGTCGGCGAAAAAAGCAGTGACTTGAAGACACTCACTATCAAGTAAAGATATAAATCTCTGTTACACCTTGGTTACAATCCTTTTCACAAGCTTTTATTTAAAATACTTCAGTCAGTTCGAAATTTTGCAAGTCATAGTTTTGGTACTCAAATAGAGTAGAACCAACCCGTATCTACCCGTGGGTGTCGTAAAAGGCGACGTTTCAACGGCGATAGGCTCACCCCCTTATCGCGTGTGCATTTCTGTATATTTCTTAAAGTGAAACGTGAATGGTGTTTCAATAATTAAACTCTTATTGTTGTTGTTGTTCCAAATACCCAAATACTATTTTTGGGATATCTTTGACCACTCCATTTGGAATAATGGTCATGACGTTATTTTGAATACAATTCAATTCTGATGACAATATGACATGAACTGATGCTTTTTTTTATGCATAACGGTTTGGTACTTGACCTCAATCACACCTGATTTTAAGTGAAGATGAGGTCAAGAGTGGAAGCGTACTGACCCGGAAACCCCAACACATTTGGGGGACTGGCTATCTTATCTCTGACAACCGGAACACAACTATGCTATTAACATTGCTGATTGGCGGCAGATTTAGATAAGATGGTGGTAGCTAGCCAGGCGGACATTTAAAATGCCCTACCACCAACCAAACGAGTACTTAAACTTGTACCCCGCTGGGGATCGAAACCGCGACCTGCCAATCGTAAACCCAATGTTGTTTACATTGAGCCACGGTGGCGGTTGCTACATGCTGCAGCGAGAATCGTCTCCTCGCGAGGGGAACTCCTTAACGGTTAATAAATATCGTGTTGGGTAACAACAAATATCATTACAGCTTCGAAATGGCCATCCCACGAGTTTCAACAATCATATTTCGCTATGTCACTCACAGACCAACAGACAATGGCTTCAAACTTGCAACACGCTTATTTCGCCTCAGGGGTTAAAAATATACCGAGACTTGGTACAAGGTCTGTCGCATCCAATACATCGTTAGATGAAAGTGTCCCCAGGGAATATGTATGGGTGGTAAATGAAATTTGTCTCCACAGTTCGATTTAAAGAACGCAAAGGGTTGAGTGCAGTTCGTGGTCCTGTCGAGTTTCACTGAAAATGGAAACCGTGAACGAATCAGTTTGCGGGCTCTTTGGCTACAATGTACAGTCAGAAACAGATAAGCCTTTACAGCCCGGCATGATACAAATTAAGATTTCACACATGAAAAATATATCTGTGTGTTAGACTTACCTTTAGGCCTGTATTAATAAACCAATCTCAAACAAGTCTTGAGCCTGTATCACCCGAGATGCGTCTTAAGAAGTTGACGCTATCTCAAGATCCGTGCTAATTTATAAATCAATCTTGAGGTGTACTCAGCTGAGATCACTTCTGAATTATACACCTCAGCGGCGAATGAATGATAGTCTTGAGTTTCGTTTATTAATACGCGCACCTCTCAAGTGAGTACTGCTTGAATGTGCACGTGCTTGTTAGGTTTCAAGTTAGGTTTATTAATCAACACGTTTACTTGAGATCACTTACAAGACTGTTCTCAATCTTGAGAATAGTTTAATAAAACGGGCCTTAGTGTCCGATCGGCGTCCGTGTTTTCATCTCAGGCTTCACTTCCAGTGTTGTAGTCTAGTTTAAGACTGCAATTTAGTGTGCCCGCCCACGACCGACTTTTTGTAGGACCGATAATCGACCGATTTTTTCGTCAATACTTTTATCACCGATATTGTGACCGATTTTTCGTAGGACGTGGGCGTTGAAACATTGCAATCAGTAAGTTTAATTTTTCTCCTATATAAAATCGATCACCGATTATCGACCGTGGGCGGGCAGCCATGCTGAGATGGAACCTACTTTGACACAACTTTGCGACACCGAAAATTAATTCTAAGGACTAGTCTATAAGTGCAAGATTATTTTATTAAATAAATAAAACGTTTATTTTGAGTTTCTTTTTAGAGTTACAATTTCTTCATTCATTTTCCCCAAAAAACATTATTAAGTTACGAAGTGTTTTTATCGTTTGTGTCTATTTCTGTTGGGTCCTAAAGCCATCTATACCACTATTCCACATGTAGAACGAACGTGAAAAAGAATTGTGTTTAATGTTGAAAATAAAACACAATTTGTAGAAAGAGAAAAGTTAATAGAATAAATAAATTCGCCACAACTCCGTCCGAGTTGCCCTCGTAACTATTTATAGCCTAGCTCAAGTGGAGTAAACTAGAGCCATAGGTGTATTGAATTTTTTTAATTTGTATTAGTGTAGCAAAGCCGTTGTGGTTCAGTATGGACTCCTAATAATAATTGGTGATGGTGGTATTTGATGACCTGTTTGGTGTAGTGGTTAGCAACTCTGACCACTATACCAAAAATTGCGGGTTCGAATTCCACTAGGGACATATGTTTGTATGATGAATACGGCCATGTGTACTATATATCATTTATAATAAACAAATACGCTTTATTGTTTAAATAAGGAAGGTACATTTAAATATCTATAATAAGTATTTATTTACAAAAAAAATGTATTTATGTAGTATATTAACCATCTGGTATCCACAACACAAGCCTATAGTTGCTTACTGTGTGTATGTCTAAGAATATTTAAAAACTTTTAAACCAAACCAATTTTAAAAAGCAAGCTTATGAGACACCTCGATTAACCACCCTTCATAACTGGTATAATTAACATATTATATTATTAATTTTAAATTTTTCACTGTTACTGATATGTTTTTTTTGTACTTTTTAATTAAACTTTATCTTGAATTTTATACTGTTATCTATCTTAGAATACTGTGTATACTTATGCTGTAGATAGACAGTGATACACTTATAATGTGACCAATATGTGAACTACCAAAATAATGTTTTAGTGTATAAGCTGTTAGTGTACCTAAATAAATAAATAAATAAATAAATATTTATTTATTTATTATTATAATTAATATACCTACAGGGTGTAAATTTATAATACTTCAAACCCTTAACGTATATCATCATATTATAATCCCAGGGTTAGATTGTGTAGATTTTTAAACGACTTCAAAAAAGGAGGAGGTTCTATAGTGTGGTGTCCTTAACTGGTGATTCCCCAATAGACATATTCGATTCTAGACCCATACCATTTAAAAGGCTAGTAAAAGATGTCCTCAATTGAACTCTATCCCAATTTTACTTTCATGCTTAGTTATATGACCTGTTGAAATCAAAAGTGTTTAATATTGTTAGTCTTAATAATAAATTATATTTTGTATAACACTTAAGTTATAATACAACAATTAAGCTTGTTCTTGATTAACCATATTGTGTATTACATGTTTTGGATTCCAATCTAGTTCGAATGTAAACTAACTTTAAGTTATTCTCATGTAACGATTGTAATCTGTTTTGTGTACCAAATAAATACAATAAAAAAAAACATAACTTTAGGTACTTAATTTCATTAAACCCAGAAATTGTAAAGTAAAAGTACAGATAGGTTCAAAATTGCAGTCATAGTATAGACGAGAACAAAAAAGGCCGGCATACAAAATGCCCCTTTTCACAAAGACATCTAAATAACTTCGTTGCTTTTGAAGAACTACAACTTTACTACACACACACATGCATACATACGTGCAGGTACACTGTTGGGCACACACACATTCACACATTCAATTAAACTTCCTCACGCATGACGTATGAGTCTTTCATTGGCCGCACGGAGTACTTTGGCCGGTAGGTACACCCCACTCGCTATACACTGTCTGCCATTGCATACCTTTCAACATACCCCTATACAAGAGCTCTGTACTTAATTTAAGCTAATTATATCAATACATATAGTGATCTAGCTAAATTCCAGAGCGTCTTTATTTACTCTTTGTATCTATACGGTACAGGTAACACTGTTCCAGCACATTTTTTTTTTAATTATCAAAGTAGCTGAATTCCACTTTGAGTATTTTATCATCACGTCCGTTGCATTTTCCATATATTCGTGTCTACAGCACAGTAGTCGTAGGCTTACTACAAAGTGTTTCTCCATCTTGAATGGATTCGTTAGCAAATGCTGCTCGAACCTCACAACGTGCATTCGACTGACAACAGAATGCACCATTGTTCACTGAATAATGGCCCACTAGTCGACAGTTTTGCCTATTCATTCGGAAACCTTGAGCAGAAGCTAACTGATCTTCAACAGATTGTTAACACTGACTAAGATGGAAAATTATAATGTCCTATTTTTTTTTTCATAATTCACGTTTAAGCCTCAATCAGTTTATGGTCTGGACTTTTTGACGGGAACTCAGCGAGTGATGTTGCATTTTGTTTTTATTTCTTATAATTTATGCATTTTGGTTTTGAAGCTTAATAATGGCAGAATATTGTGTACACAAGTCAGGGATGGTGTTCAAGTGAAGGGAAGTGTGAATTAAAGCGCGTAACGAAAGTTTCGGGTTCCCACAAAAAGCCGCTAAAATCTATTGTAAAGCATTCTGCCACTTTACTGAAGAATGACTTGACCGTGGCTGGACTCTATATACGTCAAGTATACGAAGAATGACTTGTTTTGACGGAGACTGACTTCACTAAACTGAATTAAAACAGGTAGGGTGCACGATACTACCAACTAAAGAAATAATTATAGATAAGTATGCATTAAATGCACTCATAGTCGACAGCGATGGTTGTTGTAGGTATACGCACGTAGCCCGAAAGCCAAATAATGATTAATATCGTGCAGATAGACCAATATAATGCGAGATATAAGACATGGTTGTATGTGCTTAAATGCCGTTGCCTTCTCCGACAGGAGTGAATTAAAAAAAAGTTTATGGTCCGTCATGCCTTTCAGGAAACAATATACCTGAAAATTATAAGTATTTAGATATTTTGTGACACTTGCTATTTCCTATGTTTCTCTAGAGATGTTGCTATCGAATGCGTATTATTATGCAACCTATATGGAATTGTATCAAGAGATATTTACGTCAAACTTGTTTTACCTTCAATGTCATTTTTTTTTTGGTTCTCTTCTTTCCATTAAATGGAAAAGGCAAGGGTCATAGACCATACAGCCAAGTCTTTTTCCTTTTTTCTGTCATAATAATTTTTTTAAAAAAGGCCGAAGCCAAGTCTGGTATAATCAATTAATTTTTGGGCCAAAGCCATGAGAGCTTTATTTGTTTACCCGCGGGTTCGGATTGTGTCAAAAAAGCTTTTTAACTATAGAAACAACCGACTTTACCTAGTCACTACAAAGTATAAAATAATTTTATTGGAACTCTACCTATCATGTGCTGATAGAATGTGTCCGTAACGAGGATTGTAGAAGAGAAGTTGTTATAAACAATAATATACGGGTATTAGGTGGTTGCAATAGGCCTCTAGCACACCCTGCGTCTCTAGCAGCTAAAAATATGTATAATTTATATAAAAATTGCTGTGCGACGGAGGAATTAGCCATCTAGTACATAAGAAAGCCGTACCAATGGAGCGGCATAGTCGCTTTCGACTAAGCTCCTTAAAATAAGATTAAAAAAAACTCTCCTCTCAATTAGTTCGCACTTCAGTAATAAAACCGTTATTTCTATGTTCACTGTAACTATTATTATCATTTCTAGTTATATAAAAAAAATATCTTCCGCCCTTACGGTCCTAACCATCAAACATGGCTAAGAACATGGACACGCGCTTAATCTTAAAACAGTACATAATTAGAAGACCCTCGAAAGACTATAATATCATCGAAATACACTAAAAGAAAAGTGTTAAAAGCTAAATATCAGAAATGTTGACCGATATTTATATATTTTTTTTAAACAGCTACACAATACAGATATGTTTTATAATCTTATATGTAGACAAATGGAGGTCATTGTGTAACTAACTCTGTTACCCACGACAATTGATATCTAAAGGCAAAGGGATCTAAGCACATACAACCATGTCTTATTATATAAAACATGACTAAGAACCTATTTAGTCTTAATATAAAAAAAAAACACACACTTAAATCGGACCAGGCATTATTGAGATTACGTCCGGACAAAAACTGAACACAGACAGAACGCTGTGAAACACATAACCATCGTTTATCGTCGAGGGTTAAAAAGATACAAGTTCGAAGCAATAGTCACTACTAACATTTAATTCTAACCACTTTATTTAATAAATGAGCACTTCCCGCAAAAGGCTAAGTACTGCGGAGCGCTGGTAAAGGGGCACTGAAAAACTATTAAGTAGAAGTTATCAGCCGCTCTACGGTGGAACTCGACGTTTAATTAGCTAAACGTGAGTGAGCAGCCACTAAAAAACGAAAGCGACTTCTTCAACTTAATATATTAAATAACTGAGAGACTACCCCCGTCTCTGAAGTCGACTAAATATTAATTACAATTTCAAACGATCTTCGACTAAGATTGATTCCGGGAACCTTCTGAATCGGTTTTGTCTATATAGCTTAATTTAAGCGGCCTGCCTATTTGTATCATTGGAAAGCTCTTAAGAATTCGTATGATTAAAACACAGACTAATAAACACTGTGGATTAAAATTAACAACTTCAGGTGCAAGATTCTTTTAAATTTCAAAATAAATACTTTTTTTTAATAAATATTATGAGTTCTTTTACCGTAAGGAAAAAAATAGGGCATATTAGGTAAGTGAAATACAAGGTATTATTGGCATAGGCAGTTTATTTTTTTTACAAAACCATAATCGAATAAAGCGTTAATTTTCGGTCGCGTTAGTGACCTATTCCACATAATTACACCATTAAATTAAATAAATAAAGAAAACTTGGAGAAATTTTGAGATTCAATTAAGTAAATTTTGCATGATTGAATCCCGCCAGTCGCATATAAAACATGGGCCGGATCTTGCGTTTTTGAAAAACAAATTACACATGCCAATAACTTCTATTCTACTTAAATAATATGCTCTATGTTTTTCCTTTACACTCATCTGGTATAACTGAAACATAGAATAGAATGGGGATTCCGGCAACACGTGACGGAATTATATTTTTTCTTTTGCTCACTATTTAGCACAATTTCAGCACAGCACAGCGCAATGGTGTCGATTCGGATGTACACAAACTAAACTAAGCTATGCTAAGCTAAGCCAAACCAAACCAAACCAAACCAAACCAAACCAAACAAAACAAAACAAAACCAAACCAAACCAAAGTACCTATACTAAACTAAACAAAAACCGAGTGAGGAGGCTGTGCCCCAGCAGTGGCGACTGGTAAGGCTGTTGATGATAATTTCACATAAACATGCAATTCTTCAGTGAATGACCACGTTAGTCAATAACAATTATTGACGATCGATTGGTGTAGTGGATAGTGACCCTATCAGCGAAACTAACGGTTGCGGGTTCGAATCGGCGGGCGGTAAGATGAATACGAACATTTATTCCCGAGTCATGGATGTTTATATAAATATGTATGTTTATCCGTTATCCAGTATTCATAGTTAGTTCTTTACATCGTTACTTCGCTTAGTTTGAGGCTAGATGATTGGTGTAGGTGTCCGAAACATTAATTCATTATTATTTATTTATTTGGCTTTTAATACAGTTGGTTTGGTTTATCTGGACGGCATAATTCTTGTCTCGGGAGTTTTCTAAATAGAAATTTTATGTTTCTGAACATTTAAAGTCTTTGATCACAGCGTTGTGGTCACCGGTGACCGCAAACAATTGGTTTTCAATTGTGCTTGATAAAATAGCAAAGCAAGCACACATCAAAACGATTGCCAGTCCCACAGCTATACCATGACAATGTCAAAGTTTCGTTGAACGGGAAGTTTGTATGGAAGTTGTCTCATGTCCCACAGACTGTTTGAACGAGTTGTCAACTTCGCGAAGTGGTTGTGTCAAGTTTCTTTTATTGAAGACAGGCGTCAACACTCCATTATACAGCCTGCGATTATTATTTTCTTTGATAAATACTGTATTATCATCAGCTAGCCACTTGGCGGATATTCGTTACATTGTTAAGTACAGTAGTGTAAGACGTAATAAATACATTTAAGCTATTTTACTACTTATTAATTATTTAAATTGGAAACTCGTTTGGCTATAGCAGTACACATGTGATTGAGGTTTTACCACTAGGTCGCGCCACATAGCAGTCTAATTTATAATATTTATTTTAATGTTATATAACTTTATATACTACTTTATAACTTTATTAATTCTATGATTTTAGGTTAATCCCATTGTGGTTAAGGATAACCCGTAACCCATATTTTAATTAATGAGATATTCGTTTGATGATTTGCTACGAACCGCTAGGTGGCGCGACTACTATGAGGGGATCGGCATTCTGTTCACGAGGCTCTGATTGATGAGTGGTCCACGACAGTGTTAATAGTGTATTAAAGTGATTGATGACAATATATGTATATTGAAAAGTGATAATCCGCATTTTGTTTCGACTGACCTCAATAGTAGGTTTATTCCGTTTGTAATTTGACAAAAGGTGTGCTAAGATTGTTTGGACATGTGGAGAAGATGAACGGAAGAAAACTAACGAAAGAGATTTACGAAGCGAATATGGATGGTAATGCTGGAAGGGGCAGACCATGGCAATGTATTGGCTTTTCTTTAAGCTTAGTTAACAGCACCGACCGAGTACACTAAACCGACGAGCATGTTTGAATAAATTTGTAAGAGTAACCGCCTCCGTGGCTCAATGTAAACAACATTGTTGATTTGGAAGACGCGGGTTCGATCCCCAGCGAGGTACATGTTTAAGTACTCGGTTTGGTAGGTGGTAAGGCATTTTAAATGTCCGCCTGGCTAGCTACCACCATCTTATCTAAATCTGCCGCCAAGCAGCAATGTATAGTCATTGTTGTGTTCCGGTTGTCAGAGATAAGATAGCCAGTCCCCCAAATGTGTTGGGGTTTCCGGGTCAGTACGCTTCCACCTTCGACCTCATCTTCACTTAACATCAGGTGTGATTGAGGTCACGTATCCAACCCGTTTGGCATAAAAAAAAGTAAATGATGCAAGAGGTGTGCCGGGTTCCAGTTAAAATTCTCTGCCTTAAAAACTGGCATAGCTTTATGTATGTATTCAACAGTTTTGTACATTTTTGAGTTTCGATTATAAATATACAAGCATAGGGTAGGTATGTATAACATAAAAACCTGCCAAGAGCGAGTCGGGTGGACTTGTTCACACCTGTGTTTACAAATAAATAGCTTTTTGATATTTGCAATACCTAAGTTCACAACTAAACCGACAGATTGTCAAATTGATAAAATTGATTGACAGACTGCCACACAATGTAATTGAATAAGGCTGCCCGCCCACGTAAAATTTCAACGCCCACGTCCTACAAAAAATCGGTCACAATATCGGTGATAAAAGTATTGATGATAAAATCGGCCCGATTATCGGTCCTACAAAAAGTCGGTCGTGGGCGGGCAAACTAAATGCTTTTTTGACGTATATTTTGTGTTTTTCTCATGTTACATTATTCTAACACTTTTACTAAACTATTATAATACTCCTAAGTTTTAACCCGTAAGTACGTATTGCTTAACTTTTTAGCAGCAGCCTTACGGTCCAGCAGGTCAAGTGCGGATTGTTGGATTTGTGTCCAAGTAGTGGCCACCTGACAGTCAATGTTTTTAAGCCGTCCCGTCCCGTTTAAGGCCACCGACTTGGTTTAACGACTGCCTTCAATTGAAAACCGGGACCGACTACAATGTGCCGCCCGAAGTACGGGACACTCGTATTAAAATGCCGTTGTCACCCATCCAAGCACTGACAAATGCGTGACGATTTTTGAATTGAGTTTATTTGGGTTTTGCGCATTTCGATGCGGAACACAAACATTATGAGAGGTGTAGATAATTAAAAGAGATAGAGCTTCCCCACGAGAAATTTCAAACCTCCAAAAAACGTATCCTCTATTACATAAACATTTATCACATTTATTTCATATATTCATTGCTATTATGTACAACATATGTAATTTATATGTTTATTTTATTTAACGAACTTTATGTTGACTGGAAGAAATCCTGCTGTAAGATAAGTTGGCATTTGTGTATGAATTTAAGTAAATTTGTTTTGTATTTCTTTGTACAATAAAGCGTTTATAAACAAACAACTTATCGTGGCTTGTTGCTTATCGATAACTGGATGAATTGTCGTTTTAATTGATCCAACATTTGATCCAACTCTGATCAATTACACTAACAAAGCGTAGCACTTGTCGTCAATATATTGTCGTCCAACGTTAACGCCAAGCCTCTCAAAAGCCCTTACGTAAGTGATTGTTTGCCCACGGCCCGTCTTTGAGCTTCGTTACCGTCTTGTGCCATACAAAGCCATACTGATTGGACGCACGGCTATGTACACCGTACAAACATACTGTTCATAGGGTTGGAAGAATTGGGGAAATTTAATTTTCGAATGGCGTAATCTTTTTGGCGGGAACCGGCGAGTTACCTAGTAAATTATTACTAGGTAGATCTCATTGACAGAAGCTCGGCATTAACACTAAGACTAGGGACTATTATTTCGTAGCTAGGTACAAAAGTGCATGCTAATTCGTACAATTAAATAACGCATTCCTAATTTAAAATATTAGGGCACGCATCATCATCATATCAACAAGACGTCCACGGCTAAACATAGGTCGAGCATACTAAAAACTAATTTAGCTTCGTGAAAAAATATGCTCGTCGTTAGCGCTGAGACTATAGGCATTATTATTTCATAGCTAGTACAGTAGGGTATAAAAGTGCATATCCATCTTAACGCATTCCTAACGGAAACTAATTTCTTAATTTATGTCCGTCAAATTTTACCGGATGTTTTTTTTTACCGTAAGGAAAAAAATAGGGCATGTTGGATAACTGTAATAGAAGGTATTATTGGCATAGGTAGTTATTTTTTTTTTTTCAAAACTTGACGGTCGCGTTTGTAGCCAATTTCACATAATTACATTAAACAAATAAAGAAAACTTCTACAAAATATGAATTCCCAATAAATTTCACATGATAGCAACCCCACGAATCTCGCCAGTTGCATATCAAATTGCGGCTGCGCGTGCGTTTTTGAAAAAAAGAAATAAACTACCTATGCCAATAACTTCTATTTCACTTACCTAATATGCTCCATTTTTTCCTTCCGGTATAATATAAGATTTGTTACCTAATACACATAGAAAGTGCGTTTAGAACTTTCTATGTGTATGTGTATTCACTTATGAACCGGATTTTACATGAAGCTATAAATTAAATACACTTACCACCCACAGGGTTGACCCTATCAAATATACTCTGGCATATCCAACTAACTCTTAAAATAGATAAAGTTACGACGCAACCCTATTTTGTTAGCTTTTGCATCTAGTTTAACTGTGCAGCACAACCCAAGTTCTTGTAGACTATGTTAACATACCTACAAGTCCATCTAACTGTGTTTGTTGGAGACATCATTATGATCTTCAAGTTTTCAAATTTAAAAAAGTTTTATTTCGTAAGTTATAAGAATAACATTTGAAATCCTCATGAAATTTCAAAGTCATGAAAACATATTTGACGACCTATTATTGTAGTGGATAGTGACCCTGTCAGCGAAACCAACGGTTGCGGGTTCGAATCCTGCGAGGGATAAATGTTTGTGTGATGAATACGAATATTTACTCCCGAGTCATGGATGTTTATATAAATATTTTTGTATGTTTATCCGTTATCTAGTATTCATAATACAAGCTTTGCATAGTTTGGGACTAGATTATTGGTGTAAGTGTCCGGATTATTTATTTATTTTATTTTCGCTCATTCATAAGGCTCCCCAGACTCCCCAGTGAAGAACGAAACTCGGGGGTTGCTCTTTTTAACTAACTATTTACAGGACAAGAACAGGGCGAATAGGCATTTACTGAGATCGCCTGCTTCATCTTCAATCACATCGTCACTTTGCAACAGGTGTGATTGTGGGCAAACCGGTATCCCGTCTATCATAAAAGAAACTTGCTACATTAATGTACAATTTTTGGGTATTTGAATGTCACAGTTAAATGTCTGAACATCAGTTAGATATTCGTACTTCATAAAAGCCATAATTACTTATTAATTATGAATAGGTATAAATCCATAGACTTATGTAATACCGCTTATGGACCGGGTCGTTAACAAAAATCAAAATGGCACCACTTCGTTGGTGTTAAAATGGAAGTTTGGAACCAATGGGAACACAGTCATACACCGACTTCGTTCTCGAACTGTCGTATAAATTGCTGATTAATGTTGTAAAAAAATGCATCACTCATTAAAAACGCTGTTCATCTACTCATTATTTCTTTTCACTATTTCTCTATTATGAAAACCCCCATAAAAACCGATGCAACTACTCATAATTTCTAATATTGGATTTTTTCGTTTTTCAATGCGACTGTTCCTCATAATAGGTCGTATTACATGACTAATGTTAAGCTGGTTACGTCACCTATCAGGAAAAATGTAGGTTAATTATAAAATTTGTTTCACAAACCTAAAAGGTAAAACCTAAAAATGCGTCAATAAATTTTTAAAATGTGACGCACAATCGGATATTTTAAAGACAAGATGGCCGACGGTTGATGGTTAAATTTAAACTCCATTGAGGGAGGCTGCGTGTTAAAAATAGTCGAGTAACCGTGTTCACAGTATAATGTTGAACACAGTAGACATTATAAATCCCTTTCGATGCCAAGGTTTTAGATAGATATGCAGTGAACAGTTTATGTGACTTTTTTGCTGTGTTATAGATATTTTTTTATGCACAGCTGGTTAGCACTTGACCTCAATTACACCTGATGTTAAGTGATATTGAATGTTCCGTGTACGAGAGTGAACATGCTGGTGAGATGTTCCTCAAGAATGCCAACAATTTTATCGAATATTTCTAAAAGTACTAGGTATGGCACTAATTATTTCCTTTGGGCAGCAAATAGCACTCAATGAGCACTATACTATTTCCATTTCTTTATTTTCTCAATGACAGCTCCTGTAGAATGTAACCGCGCATTTTAAGCAAAATATAACTTTTAAATGCGAGGTTTTATCCCATATAATATTTATCCAAGACAAAATTGAGTCCAATAATGCAGTATTTTTTTTTAAAGTACTATAAATAACCAACATTTTAATAAAGTTACTTTCTATGGCAATATGAATAGTGATGTTATGATAGAAATATCTATATTGTATCGATATTGTATATATATATTTTATACTAGCTGACCTGTTCCTGGTGTTACTCAGGCTGCATATAATATAAATAAAAGATATTCCTCAGTCCCTCTTTCTTAAAGTGATTAGATTACCGATGCCACTGACATGACAAAGTTTTTCTCCCATTGCTAAGCCCCTGTTTAATGTAACATCATAAAACAGCATTACACAGGAAAACATGTCTCATCCCAATCGATTCAGTAGATTCGGTTTAAGTGTCGTATAAATAACGCAAAAAACTAAAAATAAAAATAAAATTCGAATATTACAGACAGACACTACAATTTTATTAATATGTATAGATTATGTTTATATTTTATATTGTATATATATTATATTGTATATAAATAAGTAGGTTTAGGTAGGTACTACTACTAGCACAATGAAACGTAATAAATAATAATTATCGATATCATTACTTATTTAGTCACAACACTCAACTATCAAATTAGATCTGTCATCGAGAAAATAAAGAAATGGAAATAGTATAAATATTGGAATATTTATAAGAATTCCAAGGCGTATATTCCGGGGTGCAGGATATGATGTCTTTTATTTCTACCAAATCCGATAGTGAAATATCATTGGCATGGCCGAAATTACTTTTAGGTTTGTCATTAACATACCTGCGTGTCGATTATGTAACTTCATCGGTATCGTCATCGATTACGTTGACCAATGAGAAGCCGTCAAATTACCAAGCGAGCGATGAAACAACCAATCACATGTCAGAATGTAACCGATGACGATAACGATGAAATTATGTAATAGAGCCCCTGAAGCTATGAAACAACCATATCCGTCGGTGACCCTTTTCATACAGATGTGTTGTTTGTCTATGGTGGAGAGGTAGTATTCGTTACTGTAACTCACTATACTGTGACTGGTGTTTATACTGCCTTTGGACAGTCGAATGAGCAACGGGGTCGAGGGTCGATACTTGATAGTTCGTAAATATTATAAATGAACTTTATATTTTCCTATCCTTTAACACTCTTTTACCTCTTGTGAGTAATATTGCCGTAGTACTCAATTTGCCGTGTCAAGATTAGCCATACATTCGGTAGTCCATGTAACTGATCCAACTAATATTATAAATTCCGGGTCAGTACGCTCCACTTTCGGCCTCATCTTCACTTAAAATCAGGTGTGATTGAGGTCAAGTGCTAACCTGTGGTGCATAAAAAAGAAATCAAAAATAAATAAATGCGTAAGTTTGGATGTTGGTTTGTTTATTGTTCAATAACGGCGAAACATACAAACGAATTTAGATGAAATTTGGTACAGATGGAAATGTGCCCTGGAATATGATGTAGGATACTTTTTATCTCGATAAAGTGACTAGATCCCGGATAATAAATAAATAAAACTATAAACGAAATTACGCATAAACGAATGACACATATAAATAAACGATAAATGCTACTAAAATAAAATAAATAAAAAATATTTCGGACCCTTACTGCCGGTTGGTGTAGTAAATAAATAAATAATAATAAATAAGTGACCCTGTTTGCAATACCAACAGTTGCGGTGGATGTTTGGGTGTTTATTCCAGAGACATGGATGTTTATATAAATATTTAGTTAATTTCATTCATTTCATTGTTTGTGCTTGAAAAATTTATATATTTACTTATTATTTATTACTTACACCAATCATCTAATTAAGATTTATTTTTAAACACAGAATACATACACACATTTGCTCACACCTGTTTCCCGTTGGGGTAGCCAGAGACTATGGGGGTTATTTTTCAGAATGCACGATGATAAAATAGTGGCCGCTTATATCATAAATTTGAATTTCTCGAAAATAACCGTAATTAAAGTTATTTATGTATTATTTATAATTAGCTTTTATTCTTCTGGAGTGCAGGTCAGAGCGATTTTTTTATTTATTCTATCTTTTAAAAGAAATCTTAATTTATCCATTGAGGGGGCCACTGGACGGAATAAACCCTCTTAATTAAACAATTTATTATGATTATGTTCAGTGGTACGACAAACAACAATAACAGAATTTATTAAAGTTTTTAACTCACTAGATAATCAAGCGACTGCGCCTCCGATTGCAGAGCGGAGAGTTTGCTAACAATGGTCGCTCCCATTAAAACTTGTTCGACGTTTCCTACAATAGTTCCAGTGAATATGCAAATGAAAGTTTCTTTATCGGATAATATTTAAAAAATGCCTAACTACCTCGAGATAATAACATTTGTTTAAATGATACCAGATGCATTGCATCGAATTAGGTGGCAGAGGGTTGTGTTTGGTGCGTCTGTGTGCATGTGAACTGTTTTTGATAACGTTGTCAATTTGGTTAGGCACAAGAAACTGAACCCATACAACCATATGTTTTATTTTTTCTATTTTTTTCGAGAACCTAAGTCAAATCTTCAGTGTCGATGCATTGGCTTCTGTAACGGAAGAGTTTGACAGCTTCTTGTTGGGATCAGTATGAGCCTCGCAAAAAGACTTCAAGGTCACGCAACGAACTATAGAGAGATTAATGCTCTATGGAGACATATGTTCAGCAGAGGACGTCCTGTTACTGATTACCTAAGCTGTTACTAAAGCTAGTGGTCCTGACGGTATTCCTGCAATTGTTCTGAGGCGATGCGCGCCTGAGTTGTCTCCTGTCCTGACACGCTTGTTTAGACTTTCTTTAAGAGCGGGTCAAGTCCCAAAATCCTGGAAGCTTGCAAATGTGCAGCCTGTACCCAAGAAGGGTAGTCGTGCCGACCCTGCCAATTATAGACCTATCGCAATCACTTCCGTACTTTGTAAAGTTATGGAACGTGTATTGAACAGCTGATGGCATATCTGGAACACCACGATCTGCTCAGTGATCGGCAGTATGGTTTTCGCCGGAACCGATCTACTGGCGATCTGCTCGTATATGCCACTCACTGCTGGGGTGAGGCCATTGAGAGGCATGGCGAGGCTCTTGCTGTGTCCCTCGACATTTCTAAGGCTTTTGACAGGGTCTGGTATGCTAGCCTGTTAAGCAAGCTTCCAGCGTATGGGTTACCTCCGGTATTGTGTACCTGGATATCAGATTTCCTGAGCGAACGGTCAGTTCGGGTAGTCATTGACGGCTGCTCTTCTGACTTATTGGCTATTAACGCCGGTGTACCTCAGAGGCCTGTTCTCTCTGCTACTTTGTTCTTATTACACATCAACGATCTGCTCCAACCCGGTACCCATGGGTATGCAGACGATACCACAACGTCAGAGAGATACATGTCCAGTGCACAATCTAGTGGAGATGAGACTCGTGCTAACAGGGAGTCAATGGTGGAGCGTACGAATTCGACATTAAAGGCAGTGTCCGACTGGGGCGACGCCAATCTTGTCGAATTCAATTCTTCCAAAACACAGGCGTGTCTATTCACTAGCAAACGGAGTCCTTTCCACCTCACTCCGACTTTCCGGGATGTATCCATTCCAATCTCTGACCATTTCAACCTCTTGGGTTTGGAGTTAACCTCGAGTCTGAATTTTGGGCGCTCCATCGAATCGAAAGGGAAATTAGCAGCTAAGAAGCTTGGAATTCTCTCTAAGGTCAGGCGGTATTTCACACCAAAGCAGCTGCTGGAGCTTTACCAAGCTCAGATCCGCTCGTGCATGGAATACTGCTGTCACCTCTGGGACGGATCAGCCAAGTACCAACTGGCTGCACTCGATTCTGTGGAACGACGCGCCATAAGACTCATAGGCGATGACCCAACGGTTACCGGCAAATTGCAAAGCCTTGAACACCGCCGTAGGGTCGCATGCCTTTCAGTGTTTTACAGGATACATTTCGGTGAGTGTGCGATGGAATTGCACGATCTTATTCCACCGTCCCCTTTCCATCTTCGGACAACCAGGCGCGGGGGGGGTTTCCATCCATATGTTGTCAACATACCGAACATCCGCGCTTTGCTTCATCATTTATAATGCGGACTGCAAAGGTACTTACAATCTTGGGATCTTCAAGTCTAGAGTGAATAGGCATTTACTGGGTGCGCGTGATACATCTTCGGTTTCATCGTCACTTTCCATCAGGTGAGATTGTAGTCAAACGCGAAACCAGTTTTTAATAAAAAAAAAAAAAAAATATGATAATGATTACTTCTATTACTTTATCTAATTATTGTTTCTGAATTTTGGAAGTCCTAAAAATTTTACGTATTGTCACAAATTTCTCCGAAGTTGGAAAACCTACACTCTGTATAATAACCAAATATGGCGCTCCAATTGTGTGAATACCTACATAACGCGTACTGATGAATTCCTTGTTCAACGGAATTACCTTTACAAACGGTGAATGCAACACAGAATTCCTATTCCGCCGTACAACAACTCTGGATGTAATCGAGAACGTTTCATTTTATTATTAACAAAGTATTATTTTATATTTTAGTGAACTTTTTCACTCAATTATTATTTAGTGAACTTTTTAGGACACTTGACATGGAATTGAGAACCGTAAATTGACACATTGTGTTTATTGGAAAAAATAAGTTGAAATGACCTGCCAAGCGTCGGTGGCTCAGCGGTTCATATGCGGTCTCCCAATTTGGAAGTTCTGGGTTCGATTCTCAGGCAGGCTATGTACCAATGAGCGTTTAAATCAAATCAAATCAAATTATGTATGTGCATTTATCCGACTGCTCTTAAACGATAAAGGAAAACATCGTGAGGAAACCTGCGTACCAGTGAAATAAAAATCCAAAGACATGTGAAGTCCCCAACCCGCACTGGGCTAGCGTAGTGGACGATGACCCATACTCCCTCATTGTACGAGGGCAGGCCTATTTCCCTATCGGTATGCTCGCCGAAAACACTTCACTTCAACAAGAATAAAGCTAGTTATACACATTCCTATTATTAGGGCAAATAAAATATACACAAGACAATAGGCTAACTAATTATCTAAGTCTTAAGGGAATCAATATAGCAGAATGGAAAGTTTATCATTCGATTCCCCATAGAGTCTTAGTCCTCAGTTTAAATTAATGTGAATTTACACAGTTGTTAAATGAAGTTGTATGTACCACATGACCGCACTCACAATCTATTTCGATTAACGGATGTTAACGGAGTTCGTTCTTAGTTCGTTTCGAGGAAAGGAATGATTACGTTTGTAAGGGATAGGAAAAAGTATGGCTTTTGGTGCATCAGTACTGCATGTTTTGAGTGAACAGGGACCATAGCTAAAGAGGTAATTCAACACAGAACCTAATTCTGTGAAAAGATATAGTCACGACCTTTATAACACTTTATGGCATACACAAAAAAAAACAATTACAACGACGCTTAGCTATTAATAAATAAGATATACAAAAGGCGAGCTTATCCCTAAAAGAGATATCTTCCCGCAAACCCGACATAGATAATAACAATATTGAAGGGGAACATAGAGTGCACACAAATAAAACAAAAATAAGAAAAGAAATATTAGGTACATATAAGTACGTAAATAAGCCGATAAATATATAAATGAATATATTTATCGGCTTATTTATCGCCTCTGTGGCTCAATGTAAACAACATTGGGTTTACGATTCGGAGGTCGCGGGTTCGATCTCCAGCGGGGTACATGTTATAAGTAATCGGTTTGGTTGGTGGTAGGGCGTTTTAAATGTCCGCCTGGCTAGCTACCACCATCTTATCTAAATCTGCCGCCAAGCAGCAATGTTATAGCATTGTTGTGTTCCGGTTGACAGAGATAAGATAGCCAGTCCCCCAAATATTTGGGTTTCCGGGTCAGTACGCTTCCACCTTCAGCCTCATCTTCACTTAACATCAGGTGTGATTGAGGTGAAGTACCAACCCGTTGTTCATAAAAAAAAATATTAATGAATATATATGTATAAATAAACAATGGTTATTAACAGGACCTAAGATAATGCTCTTTCAAACGGAATTTTAAAATAGGCAACGACTGGCCGCCGCTTATCCCAATGGGACGTGAGTTCCACAGTCCGATTGCATGAACCTTTTCCCAAATGTGGTGGTCAGAGATAATCCAAACATAGCGTTAACCTTACGGCGGAGTGTGAGCCAGTCGCCGATAAAACGTGCAAATGTATAGATGTTTTGATGGAAAATTCCTTAGTCTCCTTTTACGACACCCACAGGAAAAGGCAAGTAAATTCTATTCTATACCACCAGATGCGTTGATTAATTTATTTTGGAATTTGCAAGTGATTCAAACTCAAAGTATTTATTGCATGTCACAGTAGTTCATGCATATTGGAGACTGCCTGCTTTCAGTGAAGTCCCACGATGGCAGATACGCGGGAACCGCGCGTTTACAAAACGTGCGGTTTGAAATCGCAAAATTACAGATGGTATTCAGTTTGCGTTTGAAAATGGAAGTCGACGAAGAATGTTTACTGTGGTTGCCCTTAAAAAAGAAAAAGGTGGTATTGGCTACATTCATTAAGTGACCGACTCGTTCATGGTCAATCCGTAACATTATATCCCAAATTAAGAATGTTTGAGGGTTTTTTTTGACTCTTTGAGAATGTCAATAAAGGTTGCCTCAGACTAATCGTCTCGGCATCGGATCGCCGGAACTTTTATACTCCAACAGGCCTTCAGTCCTATGAGCTCCGTGGCTCAATGTAAACAACATTGGGTTTACGATTCGGAGGTCGCGGGTTCGATCCCCAGCGGGGTACATGTTTAAATACTCGTTTTGGTTGGTGGTAGGGCATTTTAAATGTTCGCCTGGCTAGCTACCACCATCTTATCTAAATCTGCCGCCAAGCAGCAATGTTAATAGCATTGTTGTGTTCCGGTTGTTAGAGATAAGATAGCCAGTCCCCCAAATGTGTTGGGGTATCCGGGTCAGTACGCTTCTACCTTCGACCTCATCTTCATTTAACATCAGGTGTGATTGATGTCAAGTACGAACCCGTCGTGCATAAAAAAAAAGAAAAAAAAGAGGTATGAAACCTGCCCACTGCCCTTTAACTTACTAATCTGGATGGGTGACTTGACTACTAGTAACAATAAAGAAGAAAGAAGGTAATGTTTTTTGGGTGTACATGTATTGTGGCATGCCTTGTAATCGTATTGTCCAAATGTTTTTCATACATTTAAGTCGTACATAAACTATATTACTTTACAATAGAGGACACAATAAATCATCATTTTCCTGCCCTTATCCCCCTCTACTTCTACCCCTCACGCAGTTTACCCACCCCTTCTTTGGTCTTCCTCTACTTCTGTATATTCCTTCACATTCATACTTAGCACTCGTCACGTGCCTTTCATCTCTACTCATAATGTATTAACAAAACATATTAAAAATAAAAAAAAGCGTCCTAGAACATAGAAAGGTAGAACATAAATGTTCGTCACTGTTTTGTGGTGCCAAGAAGGCAAGCAGCATTACCTCGTTATATGGCCAGACTTATGCGCTGGTGTTCGTTTATCTGGATGATATAATCATAGCGATGTCTCGTAGGTTTTCTATATTTTCAAATTATAGTTCTTTATTTAGGGGGTCACACGCAACAGTAAAAACTTTGAACGTAACAGGTGACAAAAAATTTTTGTTTTGTACAATATAAGTACCTACTTACATAAGCTTTTCCTTATCTCCCCATAAAACAAATGTACAAGATGATTTTCGCCCCCATCCTGTATACTCCGATAAACTGGGCTACAATAGGAGTGGTTTCCCGCGACAATGGACAACCGTCGACAATGGTTCTTTGTTGTTTCTATCTGTGGGCCCCAGACCTGTGTAGCCTTGTTTATTGCTTAGTAGGCCTCGCCTGTTGCTTTGCTTGTAATAATCTTACGAGGAATCGAGTCTGTAATTCTTCATAAATCATAGTTTTTTTTTTTTTTTTTTTTTTTTTTTTTAATATGAGAGGGCGGCAAACGAGCATGCGGGTCACCTGATGGAAAGCAATCACCGCCGCCCATGGGCACCCGCAACACCAAAAGGGTCACAGATAATCTAGAATAAGAAATAGAATAAGAGATAGAAAGTCTAGAGTGAATAGGCATTTACTGGGTGCGCGTGATACATCTTCGGCTACATCGTCACTTTCCATCAGGTGAGATTGTGGCCAAACGCGAATCCAGTTTTTAATAAAAAAAAAAAAAAAAAAACAAAAAGATGCGTTGCCGGCCTTTGAGGAAGGTGTCCACCCCAGAATAAGTAGGGCAGCCTGAGCGATGAGGGATTCTCCAGCAGTGCTGGTACCCTCCTGGGGTACTAACTCTTTAAATACCGCTACCATTCTGGAGAGAGACTGGAAGGTGGGCCTCTCTCTTTTTCTCTCTGTTTCTATTTATTTTTTATAATATTTCTTAATGAAGAATGAGTGCCAGTTATAATTTTAGTGCTACATTATCTACATCAATTTGCATCGCTTTCCATGGGAGAATTTGCGAAATAATAAGACAATTTTTTTCGAAGCTTTTTTTTATGCACGATGGGTTCATACTTGACCTCAATCACACCTGATGTTAAGTGAAGATGAGGTCGAAGGTGGAAGCGTACTGACCCGGAAACCCCAACACATTTGGGGGACTGGCTATCTTATCTCTGACAACCGGAACACAACAATGCTATTATCATTATCATTGTTGCTTGGCGGCAGATTTAGATAAGATAGTGGTGCTAGCCAGGGGGACATTTTAAAATGCCCTACCACCAACCAAACCGAGTACTTAAACATGTACCCCGCTGGGGATCGAACCTGCGACCTCCTAATCGTAAACCCAATGTTGTTTTACATTGAGCCACGGAGGCGGTTAACTTACTTACTTTTGCCTAGATATTTCAAACCCAGATCCAACGACATGTTTTAACAGTGGGGATATGTAAGGCTGTTGATGTGCACTGTTGGTGCACATCCTCTCACTGGGAGAGGTTATGGGCCATAATCCACCACGTGGCCAAAGTGCGGATTGGTGGATTTGGGTCAGACTAGTATGCTCCTGAAGTTGGAGTACCACTTGTAGTAAATTAGTAGAGCTTAGTGTGACATACGTATGCTACTATTCAAATTTCAACTTCAAACTTCAAGCATTTATTATATATTGTGAATACTTTTAAATTCTCAAAATCATAGATTTAAATGTGAGTGAGTACTATATTAATTCTCTGGTGATGGGGCGTCCCATCACAATGTAATGAGTAATAAATAAATAAATAAAGAATAAATATTCCGGACATTTACACCAATCATCTAGTCCCAAACTAAGTAAATATGGATGGATTTTATTTATTATTTTTTTTTTTTTAGTAATGTAAAACACTTTGGCGTGAATCTACACGAGATCGCTGTACATTGATGTTTTTGTGCCAAATGCAGAAATCAACTTAAGCTGGAATGTAAGGGCGAACATAATTAAGTGTGAATGCTTCAAATCTACTTTCTTTTAGATGGTCGGATAAATAAATCTAGTTATTATACCTGGGAATTTATTGCAAATTACCTCAAAGAAACCAAGTTAGCACGAAGTTGCAAAGTTAAATTGGGAGTGGATGCAATTCGCGAAGAATTTTACGAGGGTAATTTGTTATTTGGAGGCGGACGTACATCAACATTGAGTTGCCATGTTTTCCTTTACCAAATTGAATAAAGTTTTTGTCAATACAAGGTAATAATTTGTTTTGTTTCAATTTCGAAATTGATTTATAATGTATCAAACATTGTGCTAGAAGGTACAGAGTACTTTTGTATAGACCAAAAGTTAACAAAATTTATTAATATCATAGAGCCTGATGTTTGTAATTCATTGTATCGGCAACCGGCAACAATCAATTTAACCGCTACACTTCTCGCCGAAAATTAAAACTCCATCCACATCACCTGGATGAGTGGAAGTCTACCACTGCACGTTTCTCAAGAAACTTCCTACCACGTACGACCACCCTGTGGAACGGACTTCCTGCAGCGGTATTCCCGAACGAGTGCGACATTGGAACCTTCAAGAAACGAGCCTACACCTTCCTCAAAGCCCGGCAACGCATCTGTGACCCTTTTGGTGTTGCGGGTGTCCATGGGCGGCGGTGGTTATTTTCCATCAGGTGACCCGCATGCTCATTTGCCGCCCTCTCATATTAAAAAAAAACCCCAAAAAAGAGGGTTTGATGTTTTTCGAGTGTATGTATGTATGTAGATTTTTATGTTACCTCCGGTAGCCTAAACACCTCGACCGACTTTGAAGTGCAAGGTGTCATTCGATTCTTCTTGATCCCTAGAGTGTCATCGGATTTTATGGTAAAAATCCAACATGGCGTCTGCAAAACAAAATAATGCTGTCGGGTTGTTAGGTTTTTAAATACCTACTTAAATAGTTATTACGAATATTAAACGAGATATGAACATGAGTTGCTTCCGCAGTCCACCGAAAGTTTTCACAAAGAAATCGAAGGTACCATCAGCTCTCCCTAATACCTATCATTTGGGAGATGATTTGCGTTCGAAGGTAGGGTCGTGAAGTAGGTACGACAATTTGAAAAATGCGACGGCGATGATGATGCAACCATTTCACACACAGCGAGTTTTAAACCCTTTTAAGGTTCCGTACCTTGTTTTGGAAAAGTAACCGTTACAAAATCGATTGGTTGCCGTTTGTTTGTTCATGTGTCATGAGTCACGATACCTGTTCTTCTTTTTCTTTTAGTAAGATAGGCCGTATCTTTTTATTGCGTTACACTAGAAACTTGTAATTTGTACACATAAATAATGGTAGACCAAATACAGTTATACACCGGATGAGTTTTTTAGCGTAAGGAAAATAATAGGGCATATTAGGTAAGTGAAATAGAAGATATTGTCATAGATAGTTTAATTTTTTTTTTGCTTTCAAATTTATCATCAAATAAAGCATTGTGTCATTTGACGGTCGCATTTGTAGCCTATTGCACATAATTACATCATTAAATTAAATAAATAAATGAAATAAATTTAGCATGATAGGAACCCTTACGATTGCCGCCAGTCGCATATCACTCTCCGGCCAGCGCGTGCGTCGATGACGGTTTTGAAAGAAAACAATTAAACAACCTCTGCCAATAACTTCTATTTCACTTACGTAATATGCCCTATAAAAATAGGGCATGTATTACCTTACGGTATGAAAACTCGTACGGTATAGTAAAATTTCGTCTTTCCCGGGTTAATAGGCGTAATCAAATCATTATTTAATGTAGCCACCGGACTTGTTTACCTTTTATTATTATCGACCTTACAAGTCTCCACTGTCTGGGCAAAGTTAAATATTCATCACAATTCACATTGAAAATTGTTGGATTTGTATCAGAAGTGTCTACTTGATAGTCAGTATTTTTAAGCGCCTCTAGGTAATGGAAAACAATCGGGACCGACAATTTAACGTGCCTTCCGATGCACGGACACACTCGTATTAAAATGTCACTAATGATCGCGCCAGACATTACTTAACTTACAAGTAGTGATGCAAAATTAAGTAATTTTACGGAATTACGGATATTTTTCGATCATTTATATAAATTAGTGTAAAACTACCAGCGACTGACGTTTAAAATTTTAATTTGTTTTAAATCCCGCGCGCGTATTGTTGAAAAATCATTATGTTGCTGATTAGTGCAGTCTGCCATATTCGGTGGGCGACTGAGTAACCGACGATTAGTTGACTTGGTTTTGTCCGACAGACTACACGCGCATGAGTAATCATAAAAATACAATACTTAAGAGATAATAGTAAAATTAAAAATATATATGTATTATATTTATATGTATAACTATAAAAAGTGTATCGCCTCGAGTTCTCCTACCTGCGGCATTGTCCCCAGCACGCTAGCCGCGTTGCCCCGCTGCACCGCCAGGCTTAGTCTAATAAAATAATCTTAGTAATCATAATGTTTATTCGACAATATACCGTGGCTTATACTTTGTGAAAATTATGGCACGAAATTTTTGTGCCATCTGTTGCATGGACCCGGATCTTTTATGAAATGAAAACACAATGCTGCCGCCGCATGTTCCTGCGGGAACGCGATATTTCGTTAGTATAGTAGTTTAATACGTTTTTTACCGAATATTACCAAATTTTACAATACAAATACTCTTTTTTTGATGATAACTAACTTTTGATGATAACAATTCAACACAATTAGGTGGTTTTATCACTAAAAAAATCTTTTCCTGACAACCCACAGCTATGGGACATTTATAGGTAGAAAAACAGGTAGGGTGCACGATACTACCAACTAAAGAAATAATTATAGATAAGTATGCATAAATATAATAATAATATCATATTAATGGACTTACTTAATAATATAAATAAATATATAAATACTTAATATATAGTATAAACACAATAGCTTGAAGCACATTTTACCGTAAAACATCGAAATTTATTGGGGTAATCTTATACTACTTCCTTTATACTTAATCCCTACTTACAAGTATTTGTTTACCTTTACTCGTTGCATAAACAATATTAGACAAGATAAGTTTGCACTGATCCATCGAATTTACACAATGACGTAAACAAACTCATCTAAATGCATGGCCTATCGTTCCGAACTTCCAATCAAGGAGATGACTCGAAGGGCATCATTCGTTCAATTCCATGGCAGACACCGTTAACAAAAGAACCTTGATTAACTAAAGTTACCCTTGGGTAAAGTTACTGGAGATAAAGTTTGAGATCTTATTAATAGTTGTACAGGATTAATAGGTACTCGTGGCATTTATTTGGTATTGATTTGTGACAGTAGAAGACCGACGTCTGAGTATATAGTGGCATTTTGCCACTGCGCTTCGTCCGGTGAGCGAGGGCGCCGGAGGCCCACCTTCCAGTCTCTCTCCAGAATGGTAGCGGTATTTAAAGAGTTAGTACCCCAGGAGGGTACCAGCACTGCTTGGAGAATCCCTCATCGCTCAGACTGCCCTACTTATTCTGGGGTGGACACCTTCCTCAAAGGCCGGCAACGCATCTGTGACCCTTTTGGTGTTGCGGGTGCCCATGGGCGGCGGTGATTGCTTTCCATCAGGTGACCCGCATGGTCGTTCGCCGCCCTCTCATATAAAAAAAAAAAAAAAAAGTAGTCTGGGTTATGCCTAAATAGTTTGATTGTTTATAAAAGAACACTGCACTTAATGCAAAAACCGGGTGTTAATACAATTATGTACAATGCGTTGCACTTCAACAGTTTCAACTTAGGCCCGTATTAATAAACCGTTCTCAAGATTGACAAGGCCTCAAATTGACGCTTGAGAATCTGTTGCATATTACAACAGCGTCAGAAAAAATGGTCTTGAGACCGAGACACGATCTCATTCTCAAGAACGATTTACTAATACGGGTCTTAGTGTTGTGTGTGTCTGTAGCATAAATCATAACCATCTTTTAATTATAATCATTTTTATTTTCTCTTATAGCAGACACACATATCGATTCCTTGGACTTTGGTTCGAAATCTTCGGCATTTGATTTCTTTTGATAAGTAAAACATTTAAAAAAATTGTCGCTAATCTATTGTACTTTTTAAATTTTTACTATTCGGAAAGTTGCATATGCTTTCGGAATAGTCATCCCATGCGCTTCTCGAAGGTATGCTTTATTTCTCTAAACTCATAGACACACCATTACACGTATATAGTCAATTATCAGCTCTAAGCTCTTGCATTACTGTCTATAATAAAGCACTACATTGGTAGTGCTTTATTATCAAGATGTTGCACAGTTTGTAAATTGTTACAAACTGTGCAACATCTTGAAATGCTAAAGTGTATGTTAGGGATGATCGATGCTACAAAAACATCGATGATGGCATCGATAATGACATCGATATCTGAACATCGACACTCGATGTCGGCCAACATCGATGTTTTTTGCAAACATCGTTATCAATATTTATTGATAATGATGATGATTTTTAATTAAACAAAAAAAATATTAAATATCAGGACGCAGGAACACATAAGTTCATATATGATTTCTAAATTGACTGTAAAAATAATAATTTTGAAAGCGCAAAACCTTCAACACACAAACGACTACACAGACTAGTGTAAGATAAGTATTTTTTCGTGTTTTGGATACGTTCAGAATTTGATAAATACTCTGTGGATGCGCTCCGTTCACAGATACCAAGTTTTGATTATATGTCCCTGACACCGATGTTTCAATTTTTATTTTATTTTATTTTATTTTAACACTTTATTGTACACACACACAAAGAAATGGTCATTAACAAATATTTTACAAAAATGTACAAAGGGCGAACTTATCTCTATAAGAGATCTCTTCCAGAAAACCCGTGAGGGCGAAATTTGATATCATAGGTAGACATAAAGTGTACACGAAACAGAAGAAACAAAAAATGTTAAAAATATCATATAAAAGAATAAAACCAATACATGATACAATGTTTCACACACAGATTTATAAACTAATTTATTTATACCACAGATTTATAAACTAGTTTATAAATCTGTGGTTTCACATAATGCAATATCGATGTTAAAACATCGATGTTTTGTCTCTTAACATTGATAATCATCGAGCATCCCTAGTGTATGTATCGTTGGTTACTTGCATAAGATAAAGCAAACACGGGCCCGACTCGTTGGCTCGATTTTCTCAAGCAAACAAAATACACGAAGACACGCAGATCCATTGCATTACAGGAGTATTCTGGAGATATCTGTTCTACAAATCAATCATATTTTTTTTATGCACAACAGGTTTTTACTTGACCTCAATCACACCTGATGTTAAGTGAAGATGAGGTCGAAGGTGGAAGCGTACTGATCCGGAAACCCCAACCATATTTGGTGGACTGGCTATCTTATCTCTGACAAATGGAACACAACAAGGCTATTAATATTGCTGTTTGGCGGCAGATTTAGATAAGATGGTGGTAGCTAGCCAGGGGGACATTTAAAATGCCCTACCACCAACCATTTCATTTAATTCCATTCCATACTATTTCATTTTCATTATGAATGATCAGAGTTTAAGTAGTTTTCTGAGGACTTTAGAGCCAATAAGGAACCCTTATTGTTTCGCCATATCCGTCTGTCTGTCCGAGTAAGCTAAGCGCTCAGAGGCTTTTAGGACTAGAACGCTGTAATTTGGCATAGGTATATTAATCGCACCGACTAACTGGTAAAATTTAATTTTTGAAAAATTTAGGGTACCTCCCCTACAAGTAAAATTATCTTTTATTTTCAGGAATATGTTTTAAGCTTTAAAGTGCAAATTTTTGTTTGAGTCAGGTCTGGTGTCCCCCACCCCCTACCAACTAAACGGTTGGTTTTGGATACGTGAAAAAAATTCTCGTCAGTAGTATACCGGATGAGTTTTGTACCGTAAGGAAAAAATACCGATAAATAATAATGAATATTTCGGACACTACGAATAATTTTGCAAACACACATCAATTACTTATTTAGTACCAAACTAAGCAAAGTCTGTACCTAGTAACCATAGGGATAGGTTAGTAGTAGTTATCACTATGGATAATATGTACCCACTTTGTTCTTTGTAGTGATAACGGATAAACATACATAAATATTAAAGATTTAGTTCTTTAATTACCCACTTAAGTATGTACATGAAACAACAATTTTATAAAACACAATTAAAAATACCTATATCTTATAGAAAAAATACGCCGTCCAACTCGCTTCCGTGAGGCATAGTACCATAGTACGCTATAGCGCTATTGCCCCGCTGAATGCATAAGCTCAGCTGCTGAGCAAAGTAGGCACCAGCTCTCACATCTCCAGAGGCGTGGACCAGTCTAACGGATAAATCCTTTACAAAATGTTTCGGGTCTTCTGACCACGGGCCCAAAGTCTCCACCCAAAGCGCCGCAAACTCGTGGTTTATAGAGATTGACGCATATTTACGGCGCTTGTTACTTTGAGCATGTTCAGCCGCGGTTCCAGCTCTTTGCGCAGTTCCTTGCATATGGGACGGTGCCAAAGTGTCCGCACAAGTTGCGTCCCATACCAAGGTGCGCCCCAAGCACCAGGGTACCAAGGTGGCTCCATCAGGTCTTGTCATAAATATTTATATATATATATAGTAAATCCATGACTCGTATTAAAGTCAGTATTCATCACACAAACATTTACTTGTGGCTGGCTTCGAACCCGCAGCTATTCGTTTCCAAGGCAGTGTCACAACCCAAGGAATATACAAGTACATACATCTAACCTAGTGTGGGAGCTATGTGGATAAATAAATAAAGATTACATTTCTCTTTCTTGTTGCTACATTTTATGAAATTTTGTGCACAAAGTAAACATATTAATAAGAAATCTGTTCTTGTGCATGATGCTAGAAACAAGCCCACACACAGTCAAACAAAGGCTTCTTAAAGTACCCCTTTGTTTACGTCAACGTTTCAAAACAACTCACCGCCGTTGCCTAGCACATTTAAGAGTAATATTCGAATAAGTCCCTCAAACAAGATTTAACAGCAATATTGAAGCCCAAGCAGCAGGATCCCCGTTAAAAGTTAAGATTAACGAGGCGAAACTCAACTGAAGCCCGTATTTGTTCCGGAAACCAACGTTTTGCAAGTTCCCAAGAAGTTTATTTCGTCAATTCGGTTTCGTTTTAATATGAGTTATGTGGAAATTAAACGATGTGGAAGAAAAGAAGCCCACACGTAATTGGACTTCATTTTGTATTTCGAAGCCATAAAGAATTTGTTCGAAACTTGAATGGGAGTTTTTTTTACAGGTAAATTGGCACATACAAGAATGTAATTGGATGGATATGAACTGCTTTGAAGCGATCCGCTCCGCCTCCGTGGCTCTGTGGCTCAATGTAAACAACATTGGGTTTACGATTCGGAGGTCGCGGGTTCGATCCCCAGTGGGGTACATGTTTAAGTACTCGGTTTGGTTGGTGGTAGGGCATTTTCAATGTCCGCCTGGCTAGCTACCACCATCTTATCTAAATCTGTCGTCAAGCAGCAATGTTAATAGCATTGTTGTGTTCCGGTTGTCAGAGATAAGATAGCCAGTCCCTCAAATGTGTTGGGGTTTCCGGGTCCATACGCTTCCACCTTCGACCTCATCTTCACTTAACATCAGGTGTGATTAAGGTCAAGTACCCGTTGTGCATAGAAAAAGAAAAAAAAAGATCCAAAAGCTATTGCCCAACGAAACAAACCAAACTGTCTGAAACCATATCGAACTGGTTGAATCTATATATAATATAAGTTTTATATCAAACATAAGGACACACAATGAGCTATGGAGTGGATGATGCTCGATATTTCACTGCAAGATCGAATCAGCAATGAATAAATCCGTAGGTGAACCACCCACTTAGCCCAGCAGGGCATAGAGCTTGGAGGACTGCTGGTCATTGGAGCACGAAAGTCCTAGAGTGTATTCTGGTGCAAGCGCAGCGCAAGATGGACGGATGACTAAGTGGACTGGACCGCCTGTGGCTAGGATGATGATGGATTTTTACCCAAGTGCCCAGGAAAGGAGGGTAATGTGTTTCGAGTGTATGTATGTACGTCCGTTCCTTTGGCGTATCTTGTAGCCTAAACGGCTTGACCGATTTAAGGAAAAAAATGTTACGTATTTCTGCACGTTTAAAAATGTATCAGGCCAAGTAATTATGGGACGGCCTATGTATATGATAATTATGATATAGAGAAAGTCGGCAACTTCTAAACCTCTAGAATATTACTGGATTAACCTAACGCTCACGTACTGCGTGTCTGTAGCTTATCTAGTTTGGCCACGTGAGCCTTGACAGATATCAACTATAATTTAATTGGACATGGGATAGGCGGAGCCTTATCTTTTTCAATTACCGCACTTCGTCACATAATTATAGACTCGGTAACAAGGTGGAGCGCACAAGATCTGGATCCTACAATACTTGTATCAGTTCAATGCTTTTTAAAAGCCTCTCCCGACATACAAATGACGATCAGCAGTTTTGTAGTACTTTTAAAAAACATCACGCTTTATAAATGTTATAAATTGTTGTAAATTCTAGGTATACAGTTATTGGTAACAAAATATATTTCTATTTATATAGTCTACATATGTTTTTTAATGTTTTGGCCACTGTCAGACCACCATGTTGTACCGAGCCCGCGTGTTAGAATTTCGTGACGATGCTGTACCCCAGCAGTAGCGACGGAAAAATGTTGATGTAGTCTGTCCTCTCCAAATTATGAGAAAATTATCACCTATGGCTAATTTAATCAACATTAGGTTTACGAATCGGGGGTCTCGGGTTAAATTCCCAGTGAGGTACATATTTAGTACTCGGCTTGGTTGGTAGAGCATTTTAAATGTCCACCAGGTCAGCTACCCTCATCGTATCTAAGTCTGCCGCCAAGCAGCAATATTGATAGTTGTTGCATTCCGGCTATTTGAGATAAGATATCCAGTCCACAAATAACAGATTCAGTGTTTTACTTTTTGTCTAATTTTTACTTATGTGACGTCAGGTATTATCACTAACGCCTTGTGTATAAAGAAGGGCAGTGAATGATTTCGCGTTAAAGAGTTGCCCAAAAGACGAAATTTGTCGTTATATTTATACCATCCAGTCATTATACCTCCCTAACCCTTAATTACAGCTTTAAAAGCTTTTTGTTTAGTCTCCTAGTATTTAAGTCTCAAACTCTTGCATTGAAAACATACGCGTCATACTATCGTCGTAAAATAATAACTATAAATTCAGTATTACTAATTTTTGGGTATAAAACATAAGTATCATTAATTAGTAATTTTGCTTTACAAATTCTTTCATAATTTTATTTTATTATATATTTATAAGGTACTTATGTGTGTATTATTTTGTTATGTATGTGATATCCATCTATATGTATATATATATAGCTATTTATGTATATAATTTATATGTATAAATGTATGGTTTTAGTTTTGTTTATTAAATAAGTAATTGATTATGTAGGTATTTCATATCTGCATCCGTATTTTGCACAACCTGCCTGTTCTATAAAGTTAACTCCTACACCCAAAGGTTGCCTGGAAGAGATCGCTTTTAATGATAAGGCCGCCTAATTGTACTCTTATCAGTATTGTGTTTTGTAAAATGTATGTTCTCCTCTTGTACAATAAAGTGTATTTGTATTGTATTGTATTGTATGTTTCCCAAATTTGCATTTGGCAAAAAAAAACATTTGGCAAAACAACTTTTCGCAATTTTACAGTTAGCAATACTATTTTCGGCAATTTATTGTTTAACAAATAATTACATGGCAATGTTCATTTTACCAAGTATTATGTAGTCAAATATGGTTTGACATAACATGCTCTTCCCAAATATATTGTTAATATACAAATCAAATCCGGGTCACAGTTCCAACCTAACCTAACCCACTTTTCTAGCAGCTCTAATCTAGCATACGTAACCTATATTATCACCCATATTAAAATGAAAATTTGAACGAACTTATTTTTGGAATATATAGTTTTTTACAAAATAAAGTAGAACAAGTATATTTGACTTAACAAAACTTGAGCACGTAAAAAGTTGCCAAATTAATATTTGACCAAGAGATTAAAATGCGAAATATAAATTTGCTAAAGAGTCTTTTGGGAAATGAAGCTAGTGCCGAAAGGTTTTTTGAGAAGTAAAATTTTACGAAAAGACTAGATTATAGAATAGAAGACTAGATTACTAGAATTAGACTAGTGGCAATCAGTAATCAATATCTTACTAAAACAAATTGTTATTGACATAATTATAGAAGCTGAAGATTAACACAAAATTTGTTAAAAGTTAGGTTGCGGAACGATCCGTGGGAGCAACGAGTGCGAGGACAACCTGTTGCTTTAACAAACTATAGAATTCCTTTGCGAGAGCCATCGAAAGGAAGCTATAAAATACGGTCAATTCGAGAAGAACTCGTGCCTCACCGGTTCCATAGGTACTAATGGCGTGTACATCATTTTGTCACAGGGTAGGCAGAATGATAAGATTTGCTATTACTTTTGAAAAAAATACATCTGCAATATAATAACTTACTGTTATAGCAATCTTCGCAACTGTTTAGAGTGTTCGTGTTCACATCAGTATGAATCAGCGGTCTCTTTTTTTTTTAATTTATTTAAAGGAAAGCAAACAGCTATAAATATTACAGGAGTATTTGTTACAGTATGCATCGTACATTAGCCAACAAAGCTTCCACGGATAAAGATAATACATTTGCATTGAGTTAACACATTCAATGTATTTGAAGAAATGCTGTTTATTATAGGACAGTGCTTTGCCTCCGCGAACGTCATTATTTTACTTTCGTGAGAAGCACGGAAAAGACAATACAACGTCCACCACAATCGGCGCATAAACGCCTCATGAGATTTTCTTTACATATGTTGAAAATTTATTATATTTGTTATGAAAGATATCGATGTGACCATAAAGTCTTGACAATGCATTTCGTGGCAAGCTTACAATTTCTAGGGTAGGCACTGCCTCTCTGCCTATGTGGAGTCCACGCCACTGATAGGCACAAACTTAACGTTACAATTGACAGGGTGGGAATTAGTCCGAGTTTATTTCTTTACTTGTGTGCTTTATAGAAATGGTTCTCCAGGTCTTCTGACAGCCAAATAATTCTGACTCTCATCTGCCCGCTGCACCTGCTCCTCTAGAGCCTCCCAGCGCATCCTACTTTTAACAATTTAATAAAATATGACAATCAGTTCTTTTTGGAGTCACTTAACCAGGAGCATTGGATCTCCTGGCCACATAATCCTATACATTAAATGATAATCTACGAGCCGAACGAAAACAATAGTCAAGACTGACGAACTTTTGAAGGTCATTAGACGACCGATTGGTGTAATGGATAGTGACCCTGTTGGATAGTGAAGGATAGTAGATGGATATATAATGGATAGTGACCCTGAAACCAACGGTAGGGGGTTCGAATCCCGCGAAGGGTAAATGTTCGTGTGATGAATACGAACATTTATTCCCGAGTCATGGATGTTTATATAAATATTTATGTATGTTCATCCGCTAGTATCCATAATACAAGCTTTGAAAGAAAGAAAGAAACAAAAAGTTTTTATTTGACACCGTTATTGCTTACCTTAAATTAGTACATGATGTGATGGTGCCAAAAAGGCATCCACTCAGCATAATGTCGACATTGGAGCTAGTGATGCGACGCTGGTATTCTGTGGACACCGGAGGACGGTGATTGGAGAATACAACACCGCACAGTGCTTGTACGAGTATGCTAATTTTAAACATGCTCGCAGAATTGGCTAATAAAGTGGTACATGGCATTTCAATGAATTTACGAAATTTGAATTTGTTACAAGCATGTCAATAAATAAATAAAAAATAACCAAACTTAACCCTATCCACTGCCCGCTTATAATGAGAGGCACAATGTGAATACAAAAAAAACCAGCTACGCAAATAAGACTATTCTCATACTTTGCTTAGTTTGGCACTAGATAATTTGTGTAAGTGTCCGAAATAAAAAAAAATCGGCTGGAGTAGTCCCCACTCGTGAACCTCAATGTTCCACCGGCCACCAGTCTTCGAGCTAATGTGACCTGCCGCCTGCCCACTGCCTCTTCAACTTATTAAATTGCTGGGCTATGTAACTTGCGTTCGTTTACGGGTGTTTTCATTCTTTGGCACGAAGGGAAGTCTTGTGCGAATTTCTTCTCACTATCTGCAGATTTAATATTTAGGCTTGTTAATTTAAAAATCCTAGTAAATTTTGCATCGAGTTGTACAGGAACTTGGCTGCTTTTTTCATGCAAATGAGGTGATATTAATCTGCGTATGTTTCACAGTATTGGTGGTAATTATGGGAGGGTGAATAGCACGTTTATTGTGGGGAAACGCTTTTTGCGCCCAAGTGAGGGATGATAAATGGGCTCGCCACTTATACGTATAATAATAGCTGTTAGCAGCTGATTAATTTGACATGTGTCGCTATTTCAAAGGATTTTCATGTGTTGAAGTTACAAAATGGAATAGATTTCTTTTATACTGCAGTCGAGAGGCCACTTAAGTCGGATTTGACTAAGTACACAATTTTTAACACATGCAATGCTCACGCCGCTTCTTTCGCGATGGGGTATATAGTAGGCAGAGATTATAGATTTCTACTTGTAACAATACTGAAATACTACTTTTGCTTCTTAGATATACCGAATGAGTTTGTTTACCGTAAGGAAAAAAATAGGGTACAGGTAAATGAAATAGAAGGTATTGGCATAGGTAGTTTAATTTCTTTTTGGTCAAAACCATCATCGACGCACGCGATATGCGACTGGCGGGATTCATAGGATTCCTAGAGTAGGTATATCATGTGAGATTTAACCCTGTGGAACGGACTTCCGGCAGCGGTATTCCCGAACGAGGACATTGGAACCTTCAAGAAACGAGCCTACACCTTCCTCAAAGGCCGGCAACGCATCTGTGACCCTTTTGGTGTTGCGGGTGTCCATGGGCGGCGGTGATTGCTTTCCATCAGGTGACCCGCATGCTCGTTTGCCGCCCTCTCATATAAAAAAAAAAAAAAAAAAAACTCATATTTTCTCAAATTTTTTATTTTATTTAATGATGTAATTATGTGGAATAGGCTACAAATGCGAACGTCAAACGACACAATGCTTTATTCGATGATGATTTCGAAAAAAAAACTACCTATGCCAATAACTTCTATTTCACTTACCTAATAATTATGCCCTATTTTTTCCTTACCGTAAAAAAACTCATTCGGTAAACGAGTATATACATAATATTATGACCTTTATCCCAAATGGGGTGGTCAGAGATATCCCAAACATTAACGTATGGGTGTTCCAAACATTAAGAGGGGTTATTTCGTCCAGTGGCGCCGATAAATGAAGATTTCTTTTTAAAAACAGAATAAATAAAAAAAATTGGTCTGACCTGCATTCGAGAAGCTATAAGCTAATTATAAATAATACATGAATAGCTTTAAATACGGTTATTTCTGAGAATTTCAAATTATTGATAAAAATGGCAACATCTTTTTATAATCGTGAATTATGAATAATTTTAAGTATTCCGTAGTAACAGAAAAAATGCAATTATATTCTTTTAAATTCGTTATTTTGAAAATGTTTTCTACTAATCTTTTAGATCTATATATTCTACTCATACGTGTAAAGTTTCATTAGGATCGATCTATTTAATTCGGAAAATTTGGACGTTAAAGTTTGTATGGAATGACGTGTGCTCCAAACCCCGTTCGGTCGTTTTGTCATTCTTTTCTACAAGATAAAATGAATAAAAAAATATATATATATATACCTAGATATACACACAGCGTCATCTAGTTCCACAGTAAGCAACTATGGGCTTGTGTTGTGGATACCAGATGGTTGATATACTACATAAATACATTTTTTTTTTGTAATAAATACTTATTAATGAAAACATCCATAACTCGGGTACACATGTCCGTATTCATCACACAAACATACGCTCCTAGCGGGATTCGAACCCGCAACAATTTGGTATAGTGGTCAGAGTTGCTAACCACTACACCACGATGGGAATTTATAATGTGAATTCAAACAGAAGAGTGTTATAATTTTGAGGCCTATGTCTGTCTGTGGTATAATAGCGCCAAAACGGCTGGACCGATTAAATAGGTGTGTCTGTCTGTGGCGTTATGGCGCTAAATCCGCTGAACCCAGTTGAAAATGGTTTTTTATTTTCGAAATTTTGTGTTTGTGAGATGATTTATTATCATTATTTTAATCATATTCTCTAAGGCGTTTTCTACATTTTCTACGTACCTATACGAGAGTACCTACAAATCTTTTTAAATTAGAACGGATAATAAAACCAATTACAGTTTCAGCTCCTTTCAAGTAACTCATGTGGCTTCTGTCTGTGAAATTGCAACTCTTCCTTTAACCGCCTCCGTGGCACAATGTAAACAATATAGGCTTTACGAATCGGAGGTCGCGGGTTCGATCCCCAGCGGGTACTTGTTTAGTACTCGGTTTGGTTGGTGGTAGGGCATTTTAAATGTCCGCCTGGCTGTACCACCATCTTATCTAAATCTGCCGCCAAACAGCAATGTTAATAGCATTGTTGTGTTCCGGTTGTCAGAGATAAGATAGCCAGCTCCCCAATCATCACTTAACATCAGGTGTGATTGAGGTCAAGTGATGGCCCGTTGTGCATAAAAAAAACACGTTTACTTACAGTATAAGACTTAAAAAAGAAATTACAATTGGAGGAAGAATTTTTTTACGCGCATCGGGTAAGCACTTGACCTCAATCACATCTGATGTTAAGTGAAGACGAGGCCGAAGGTGGAAACGTACTGACCCGGACACTCTATCTTATCTTATCTTGTACAAGAACTACTCTACAGGGGGGGACTGAAAATCAGCAACACTGCTGAGTCCCTACCCATTCATCACAATACTGTGGTTCTCGATTCTATGTATGCTTGTGTTTTTTTTCTTTTTTGTGATGAATAAATACCTTTTTATTTTTTATTTATTTATTTTAAGAACAGTATCAACTGCGTGAGTTTCGTGAATCTTCTGCTGCGTTCTTTGTCCGGAATAAATCCATTTAGTTCACTTTTTTACGCCATCTTTTTTTTTCGTACTTGACCTCAATCACACCTGATGTTAAGTGAAGATGAGGTCGAAGGTGGAAGCGTACTGATCCGGAAACCCCAACCATATTTGGTGGACTGGCTATCTTATCTCTGACAATAGGAACACAACCATGCTGTTTGGCGGCAGACTCAGATAAGATGGTGGTAGCTAGCCAGGCGGACATTTAAAATGACCTATCACCAACCAAACCGAGTACTAAACATGTGCCCCGCTGGGGATCGAACCCGCGACCTCCAATGCGTAAACCCTATTGTTTAATGTAAAGTTTTGGTTGTTTTGGCACACCTGGGACGAGAGGAGCCATAATGATTCATGTTATCATCGTTTACCTTCATCCGAACGTGGAAACACAATGATTTACCATCTCATAATGTAAGCGGTTGTCACCAGCCAGCCACAAAGCTATGACGTCACACGACGTCACAAACTCATTTATCTAGTGAACGTTTTAAGCGAAATCCCATTAATATTGATTTCGCACCGACAGCGGGCGTACCGCGGGCGACACACCTTAAATATGGATTTTATATGGGGCTTTAGAGCTGGTTCTATTAATAATGGATGAGGCAATGCAAAGTACGTGATGTTATAATGCACAAAGTTGAATTCAACTATTTTGACAACTTCAAAAAACTACACTGAAACAGTGCCAAATAGTGCCCAGATTAAAAAAAATGTGCCACTATAGTTTCAATTCATGTATGTATTTATATGGGTGATTTATTTACTTTTTTAAAATTAGTTTACCGCGCACGCTACCTATATATCATGTGCGCTAATGCTTCCTAACCCAAAGGTTGCCTGGAAGAGATAGCTTTTAGTGATAAGGCCGCCAAATTATACTATCCCCTTTTTCTTATTTTTCTTATGTTTCTTATTGTTGTACATAAAAGAATATTTTGTTTGTTTAATAGTTATTCAATACTAGCTTTCCGCCCGCGGCATCGCCTGCATATAATAACTTTATCGCGGAAATTTGTTTATCCCGCGTGAACTACTCACTTTATCGGGATTAAAAATATCCTATGTCTCAATCCAGGGTATATTCTACCTATATACCAAATTTCATTCAAATCCGTTCATCCGTTTCGCCGTGATTGAGCAACAAACAAACAAACATCCAAACTTTCGCATTTGTAATGTTAGATTTTAGACATAATGTGGAATAAACTGCCAAAATTAATTCAGGACAGTCCTTCAATTGCAGTATTTAAGAAAATGCCAAAAGAGCATTACCTCTCCCATCTTTCGTGATATTAGTATGTGTATGTAGGTTTATAGTGTATATATATTTAAATTATGTTATGTATATATTTCGCAGTAATATAATATATTCGCAGTTATGTAATATATTTAGTGTAAGTTTATTATTCAGTTATCTTTTCTTTTTTTATGTGTTTTGTTATTCGTTATATGATTGTTTCTTTTGCACACAATTTACTGCTTAACCCCAAATTTACTAAGTTTCCTATTTCAATGCTCAGGTTGGCTGGAAGAGATCTCTTAAAGAGATAAGTCCACCTTTGTACGTGACCTATTGTTTGTACTCTGTTATTGTAATATTTTGGTGCAATAAAGAATATAATGATTAGGGTATCTAACCAATATACGAAACAGGTCGTCAGTGTGAACAGTTCATGTAATAAGGTGCATTTTACATACGTGTTGCAAGAATATACTAAGTGGAATTCAGCTATTTCGCTTTTCGTGAACCAGTGAACCAGAACCAGAAATCAGTGTTTCGCTCTTTGAGTGATGTGCCACACTGAGTTATATATAACCCATTTGTGCTACTGCGGCACACACTCGCTCTTTGTATTTTCTAGTCTTTACGTTTATTTGTATGTACATTTCTTTGTAATTTAAAAATTGTGTTGTTGTGTGAACGCAGTGGCGTAAATAAATGCTTTATCTATCTATCTATCTATTTTGATAATGTTAAAAACCTGTACTGAAATAGTGCCAGTCAAATAGTGCCCAAAGAAAAAAACTGTATTTTAAGTGAGCATTCTGGCATCACGTGTTGCTGGAATCCTTATTCTCAAACGCAGAGACTGCTTTACCTGTGATTGTAATTTATAACCGCCTCCGTGGCCCAATCTAAACAACAATGGGTTTACGTTTCGGAGGTCGCGGGTTTGATCCTCAGCGGGGTACATATTTAGTACTCGGTTTGGTTGGCGATAGAGCATTTTAAAAATGTCCGCCTGGCTAGCTACCACCATCTTATCTAAGTCTGCAGCCAAATAGTAATGTTAATAGCATTGTTGTGTTCCGGTTATCAGAGATAAGATAGTGTAATAAGATAGCCCCCACGTGGAATTTCCAGGTCCATACGTTTCCACTTTTAGCCTAATCTTCACTCAACATCAGGTGTGATTGAGGTCTAGTGCGAACCCGTGGTGAATAAAAAAAATAAAGTAGTGTCCACAAACTCCAACTCTTCGTAGACAGTAGTGAGAACGTCATACATTTTGTTTTTTTATTATTTGATGTTAACCACTCAACCAGTCAATTTATGTAGGCAACCTTCTCTAAAGTAGTTGTCTAGCCTAGAGGATACCTTATACTTTGACTGTGCCTACTACTCTATGTTATTATTATATTAAGGAGTAGATTATTTGATGTGAACCACTCAACCACACAATTAATGTAGGCAACCTTCTCTAAAGTAGTCGTCTAGCCTAGAGGATACCTTATACGTTGACTGTGCCTACTACTCTATGTAAATAAGTCTAACCCACGACGTACACTCGTAGATGTCTGTGTTATTTTCTCAGGAATTCGTGGAATAAGACAATAATCAATAAGATGCGGGAAATTAAATTATCCTGAAAATGAATATCATGAGACGGAAATAAAACCAGTTAGTCATAATTAAATTTAGACTCGCTCTGATAAATAGATGTGATAATTAATATTTATGTAAACAATCATCCTAACTCGACGTGTTATTTTGGCGTAATTGCGTGTTAGTTCATTTTGCAAGTTCGCTATTTTCGTTTAGTCGGTGCAAAATGAAACGTTCGATAGTATCGCTAACGCACACTACCAACAAACAAAATATTCTTTATTGTACAACAATAAGAAACATAAGAAAAATATGAAACAAAAGAAAAATTAACAAAACACACTACCTACCGATAATCGGCCGCGAGTGTTCATTACACAGTTCCCATATGTTTGGTAGGCCCCTCTTACAGTCGTTTTTGATTAGTGAAGTTAAGCAACGTCTGACATTGTCAGTTCATGGAAAGGTGACCACTTTTCGATATTTAATGCGAGTGCTATGTGCCTCGACTGGCAGGTTAACTCGTATTCTAGTATAAAGAAGAATATTTTAAATATAATATTATCGCTGAATAGGAGGTGAATCTCATTTCGGTCCTAAAAAAAACGGTTGTGTGTCGCTAAATAACATTAAACAATAATCAATTTGACCTTGACAACTGATAATTGATTTGAGTTGAGTGTTGATCTGTGCTACTCAACCCATCTTTCACGGCAGCCATATTATTGTTTTCACTTAATTGCTTCGTACTCTTACGCAGTGAAATTTGCAATAACGGTGGGCAAATACAATTTAAAACGGAGTATTCCAAATGTCAACAGCATCACTATTTGCTGAAGTAAGCAGCTGTGACAGATGGACCCACGGTAAGACAAGATTACGGAGTCGGGCGTTCTTTTTTATCATTTTGGCATGGAACCCCAAAAACAATGAGAATTTTTTTTATGCACTAAAACTCAACTATGCACTTAAATTCTCAAATGTAACTAAAGTTAATGAAAATTTCGCCCGAACCATAGATCTTAATTTATTGAGGATGCGACTAAAGTAATTCACTCTCAGACAGTTGTTTGAATAGCAAAGCGATTCCAATTTATGTTCATCATAAAGCTTCATCATAAAATTCGATGTATCCCAAAATGTTACCCGAAATTACATAAATATCTCATATAAATTCATCCGACGGCGGCCTAGTGACAACATTGAAAATCCGCTATAAGTGGAGGCTGTCTTTTATGATAGGAATAAAACAGACATAAAGGGAATCCTTATTTGCGCCATTGAGTGCACGATACAAGCTCTAATCGGCGAATCACTTTTCTAGACATTATATATGGTATCTCTCATACAAAGCATACAGAAATACATTCATAATGTCACACAACAAATATCCGCAAAATAAATATATAAAATTTTATTAACTAAATACAACGCGATAGAATCAATAGAGGAGTTTATGTGCTGCTACCGCTAAGATATCCGAAATATTGCAAATATCTTTCGGAATATTCATCTTTTGTACTTCTACATACATACATAAAGTCACGCCTGTTTCCAGAAGGGGTAGGCAGAGACCACAGACTTGCTACGATCCTGACGTACCTCTTTCGCTTCATTCACCTTCATAAGATTCATACATGCTCGTCGGTATTGACTTGCCCTTTCTTTAAGACGTCCCTGATTTGATTATGGTACCTTCGCCATGGTCTTCCCTTCGCAACACCATCCACATTCGCATCCTATATCTCTTTCGTTAGTATTCTTTCATTTGTATTTCCAGATACATAGAATTACGATGCAGTAAGATATTGCTAAATCTATAAATAGCCTTGTTATGTCTTAGGATCTTGTCATTTTGTTTGCAGTTGCTCAACAAAGAGGATTAAGTGTGCCGTCTATCTAGTTTCTGTGCCCATTCCGCTGTCCGTATACACTACTGTAATTTCCGTGCCTGTTATGTTAAGTTTCGTCGTTACACCACCTTCACGACCTGTATTCCTAGAGGCATACAAAGACTGCAATGTTATAAAAATTTAGTTCCCTTTCGTGACTAGTCTCTAACAATACAATTTCCTTTTACGTATCTCACAATAAAGTTAGATATAAGGGTCGGACGGAACCAATAATCTTGGGTCAAATCTAGACTGAATTGAATAGGCTTTTTAAGGGCGCGTGCTTTGCCGCATCATTTGACAGCCGGGATCGGGAGCAGAGTCAAAGCGGGTTATGTCAGTTGTCACATTATTGGTGAAATAAAAGTTACGTAGAAAAGTTATCGCTTCAATCGGCTCATAGTAAACAGTAATACATAACGACATGACCTTTATCCCAGATGGGGTGGTACGAGATATCCCAAACAATGGCGTTTGTGTGTTCCAAACATTAAAAGTTTAATTAAACAATATCCACATGGTTCACCTTATGAAATTATAGGAATGCACACTTGACCTAGACGCAGTTGAAACATGCAGCGCCGTTTACGACAATCACGGGAAGAGACTGGTTGGTTCTATTCTATTGGAGTACCGAAACCACACAGTACCAAACAGTAGTGGCGCCTTCATTAGATAAGTTAAGATTTCTTTTTAAATACAAAATAAATCAAAAAAGTCTCTCTGATCTGCACTCGACAATAATAATATAATAATAATAAATAAATAAATAAATATTTCGGACACTTACATACACCAATCATCTAGTCCCAAACTAAGCAAAGCTTGTACTAGGGATACTAGATAACGGTTAACATACCTACCTACCTACGGTAATAAGCGTCCTCTATTATCGATAGTGTCACTTGACGTTTTTTATTAAGAATCACACAGTTAGTTTCAAATTCTCACACATTCCGAATTTCAGGACCTGTTGACTTTGCGACGGGTTCCGCAAAATGCCTAAATAAAGGTGCCGTCATTGTGGGGAATACATTACACTGCCTCCGAACTTTAGTCGGGTATTGTGTTTTCAGCGAGCTCGGGAGTTTGGAGTACAGATTAAAAATAAGCTGGAAGTAATTAATTTTTGAGTAAACTGTAGTATCTACTTTTCATACAAATTATAATCGAACACATATAAACAAAACGTGATTTTAACCGCCTCCGTGGCTCAATGTAAACAACATTGGGTTTACGTTTCGGAGGTCGCGGGTTCGATCCCCAGCGGGGTACATATTTAGTACTCGATTTGGTTTGTGGTAGGGCATATTAAATGTCCGCCTGGCTAGCTACCACCATCTTATCTAAATCTGCCGCCAAACAGCAATGTTAATAGCATTGTTGTGTTCCGGTTGTCAGAGACAAGATAGCCAGTCCCCCAAATAAGATGGGATTTCCGGGTCAGTACGTTACCACCTTCGGCTTCATCTTCACTTAACATCAGGTGTGATTGAAGTTATCACTTGTGTGCATAAAAAAAACTATATTTTATTAATAAAAGACAAAGTTGGCAGAGGGTTAATTTCCTTGATTGAAATAGGTTTAAATTTAAAGTTTGTTCTGAGATTATTTAGTCATTTTTTTTCTCATACAAAATATAAAAATGTCTTAATAAAATAATAATTTCAATATATCACCACATTTAGAGCAACTTGACTATAACATCTTTATCTTTTATTATTAACTTAAAGAAAATATCGCATGATTAAGTTGTCCACTCGACTTGAGACGATTTGAGATTGACAGAATGGATTTCGGCTTAGTAACGTTGTACTAATTGTACTTGACACCTGGTAGAGTACCTTTTCTAGAATCTCTAATGCCGTGACATCATTGTGATTGTCGAAGGGCATGAGTTTCGTTGATCTTTAGAGCGCAGTGTTGTTAATGTTTGCATAGTACGTTGGGTAGGTACGCGGTGTTTCCTCAGTGTATACATCGGTCGCTAAGGATTATTAGTTGAAAGCCTGTTGGAATTGCTTATTGATCTCCCGTCTTAATACGTATTAGGAAGTTAATTGTGTGATGTTTATAGGTAACCCTTTGTAATTCAGTTTCATAAACAGTTACTAATCGGAAATTCCGATTTTGGAATAACATTAAACCCTAAGTCTTCGTGGTAAATCTACTTACACCAAGTTACCTTGGAGGTCGCGTTGGCAGGTTACCAGCAAATATCAAAGATAATAATTTAAACTTTAATGCCCTAAGACATAATTTTGAAGTAACATAACATAACGGAGTTCGCGGTTTCGATTCCCTTCAGTTAGCACTCGGTTTGGTTGGTGGTAAATATGCTTTTTAAATATCCGCCGGACAAGCTACCACCGTTATTTTTATTATTAAATTCTTTATTGCGCACAAAAATAAAATACAAAGATTTTTATAAAATAAATTTCATTAGTTGTATACTTTGAATTAAAAAAAAAACGACAACAATGATCCTGTGGGTTTTTGCCCCGCTTCTTTTCCCACAGATGATTTCCCTTTCCGAAGCGGTAGTAGCTTGTCCATACTGACTGACAGATACCTAAATGCAAAGAAAGCTTTTATTATTTCCAGTAGATTTAATTTGACATTCAACAAATGATATCATGTATCTTACGTTGAAATAAATGCTTGAAATTTGGGGTTTCCGTAAGCGTGTTCTTAAATTTTATTCGAAACCTTCCACCAGACTGTCTGGGGTTTGAGCGCAATGTTGGATCTGGATGACGATAAACATGATCCGGGTTCGGTGTAATCACCAGCTTTGCAATTGAAGTCTCCAAGACTTACCGGCATGCGGCTGTAGTATGCCCTAGCAGGCATTTCCCATGCAGCTTGGAAGAACTTACCCCAGCGGTTATGGTGCACTAATCCGCCTAAATCAGCCTGGTGGATTATAGCCCATATAGAGTCCCAGTGAGAGGAGGTTATGCACCATCAGCGGGGCCGTAAGACTGTATAGTATGTCATTTGAAGCTTTTTTACCTCTTTAACATATTGTGGTATATTCTTATAAATTTTTACGATTACTTTTTGGATTTGAATTTCTAGGAATACGCTGTGTTTATATGTGGCTGGCTAGTGTGTATGAACCGTAAAGTAGTGGCTCGATTTCGTCTCCATTATATTCGAACAAAGCCCTTCCCTTGCGAGGGAATTTTTATGACCACAGCCGTCGTGGATGTGTAATAGCTGGGTTCCTTCCGCATTCTTCCGTTTTTCTCTCTGCTAAAGGGTGGAAAAAAAGGCGATCGGTGGAAGGGAAGTACCTTAAAATCTCCTACTTGTATGTTACATTTTGTGCACTTGTAACAAAAATGTTATCATTACTAGCATCGCATACGCAGGCATCTTGATGCAACTTACTGTAGAGAAAAGATATGAGAAACAGAAAGAGCGAATAAAAATAGTTCAAAAAAGAATATATAACAACGTAAATAAAGAGGAATTCAGGAAAACGATCAAACAAGTTCAATGGAAGAATTTGGGCATAAATAGTTTCTTACACAAATTTAATCAAGTTTTTGTCAAAAATTTTAGGAAAAGGGAATGTAGAGTAAACCTTGCAAAATCAAACAAAATCAGGTGGACAACCAAAGGCATAAAAGTGTCCAGTAAGATGAAAAGAATTTTATGTACCTTAGACAAAAACAACACTGACGAAACTATATACAATTATAAAAGATCTTATATCAAAACATACAGACGAGTGCTACGAACAGCTAAGGCATTGAATATTCAAAAGACTATAAGTGAAGCAAGTAATCGAACATCACAAATATGGAAAGTCGTCAATGCGTACACCAACAAGAAGGCTGAAAAGACACAGGAAAACATTATTCTTAACCTGGGAAATAGAAAAGTGCACGACAGAAGAGAAATTGCCGAAATACTAAATGAAAACTTCACAAATGTAAACAAAGTATCACATAACTTTGATGAGTCTTTAAAAGTAGTAAGAGAAAATACATACCGGGTTAAAACCAATATAGAACATTGGGTAGTCACTGAAAAAGAAATTTCAAATATTCTTAGGGGTTTAAATAGCAAAAAATCATGTGGATATGATGAGGTGCCTGTAGCCATAATCAAAGAAAACGAAGACTGTTTGACGAGTCCATTAGCACATTTCTATAACTTATGCATGGAGAAGTGTGTTTTTCCTGAACAGCTTAAAATAGCTAAGGTTGTGCCCATATATAAAAAAGGCAGCAAAACTGACCACAAAAATTACAGACCGATTTCACTCTTGCCGATACTCTCTAAAATATTAGAAAAGATAATAAAAAAGCGACTTCAATCACATCTGACTCGAGCGAAAATTTTAAATTCTAGACAATTCGGATATCAAAAGGGTCGTAGTACTGGTGACGCAGTTGATACTTTAATCCATGATGTGGTAAGTGAATTAAACAATAAGAAAAAAGTAGCAGGGACCTTTCTCGATCTGTCCTCCGCATTTGACTGCGTGGATCATAATATACTGATAGCCAAACTAGAACATTACGGCGTGAGAAATAAATTGTTGTCACTCATCAAATCGTACTTAAATAATCGTAGGCAATTTGTAGAGATAAAGGATACAACGGACGATGGAGTAGAAGAAATACACCACTCAAATTTAATAACCATAACGAGGGGTGTTCCACAAGGGTCAGTACTCTCCCCTATACTTTTCATCATTTTTGTCAATGACTTAATAAATTTCATTAATAATAAAATAGAGGGAGTTAAAATGGCTCTCTTTGCTGATGACACAAACGCTGTAGTGACTGCTGACACCTTGGAAAACCTGAATATGAAAGTGAATAAATTGCTTGTTTTATTTCATCACTGGTTCACGATTAATAATCTAAAGCTTAATATAAATAAGACGAATGTAGTACTGTTTAAAACACATGTTAGAAATGACATGGAGTTAAATGTCAACCTCTGCAACGAGACTATTAAAACTGTAGAAGTAGTTAAATTCTTAGGCGTACATATTGACAGCAACTTGAATTGGCAATCCGAACTTCAAAACATTGAAAATAGTGTTAGTTCGGCGTGCTATGCTCTGCGCAGTTTGAGGGATGTTCTTTGTAGAGACCAACTTAAAATGGTATATTACGCTTTGGTGGAATCAAAGCTGCGCTACAGTATCACTCTGTGGGGAAACAGTTACGCATATAATATGAAACAGGCGTTTACCATTCAAAAGAGAGCAATACGCGCCATAGTTAGAATTCCACCCTGGGAGAGCTGCCAAGAACACTTCAAAAGGCTTGGCATTTTGACTGTGCCAAGTTTATATATTTTGACTATTTTGACTAATTTAATAAAAAATAGACATATCTATGAAATTGACGAGGAGATGAGGGATAGAATCGCAACCAGACGTAAAGACATGATTAGCATTATACAACCAAAATTGCAAATTGCCACCCACTGCTCGCGATACCAAGCAGTCAAACTATTCAATAAGCTGCCCATAGAACTGAAGGTAATAACAGACTTAAAACAATTTAAATTTAAATTAAAGCAGCTCCTGTTGGAAAAGTGTTGCTACAGACTTGACGATTTTTAAATACATTGACTGATTTATAATAATATTTGACTATTTACTTTATTAAAATTGAATGTTTTCATATTAGTTATTTTATGTATTGTTAGGTGACTTTTAATATGATTAATGTTGTGCTTATAATTAGATTTTATGTTTTTGTACTGATGCAATTAGACTATGTTTTATAATTTATTCCATAATTTTATAAATTAATCCTAGTTATTGATAAGTTATTCCATATTTTATAATTTGATTTCATGTTTTTATGTTATATAATTTCGAACACAATGACATTGTTGACGAATAAATACAATACAATACAATACAATACTAATGACACAATTTGCTCATGACACAGTTATCATCGGACACTCATTCATGACAGTGATTTCTATTATAGCTTATAATTACTCTGTGCTGTGTTGTTTCGGCACTCAAATAGAATAGAATCAACCTGTCTCTTTCAACGGCGATGGCCTCACCCCCTGTCACGTGTGCATTTTTGTATATTTCATAAGGTAATTTGGATCACCCAAACACTCTGATCGACCCCATTTGGGATAAGGGTCGTGACGTTATGTATGTATATTATAATTAGTCATTTACAACTATATCACTTATAAGTCTAGACGATTATTCAATCAGACAAAAAATAATCATCAAAAAGCAGTCGAATTGAGCACCTCGGTTTATTGACATTGACAGAGATTGAGTTTTATTGACAGATCGCGGATGAGTTTTGTTTCACGAACACTTACTAAAGACAATCTCTTCCAGGATATAAGCTACACAGAAATTACACACAATACATCCGACAAAAATACCCTCTTTCTTGGATCAGTTGGGTGAAAACCAAAACGTTCCCTTTCAGTAAAAGATGCAAGCAACCGGCGCCCTAATTCCACCCGTTATAAAGTCCAGACAATGACAACGACTGAATAGATTATAAATAGGCCTCTTTAGAAGTATCGGACTTTTATGAAGGGCCGTGTTTTTTGATGTTACAACATTTGGGATGACTCGTTGTTCTGTTGAGACTATTTTTAAATACAATGAATTAACGTGGGTAGGTAAATGTCGTGAATGTCATTGTTAAAAATGGGGTAATATTTGTTAATACACAACGGAATATACCTACACTCGAGAGTGAAGATGTCGAATCACGACAATTTTTTTATGCACGGCGAGTTATCACTTAACCTTAATCACATGTTCAATGAAGTTGATGTTAAAGGAAGATGAGGCCTAAGGTGAATGCGGGAATTGGCTGTCTTATCTCTGGCAACCGAAACACAACAACAGATTTAGATAAGATGGTGGTAGCTAGCCAAGCGGTCACTAACCTGCTCACTAACCGAGTACTAACCACGTAAAAATACCACCAATTATAATGATGTCGATAAATATTGTAGTTGTGTGTGATATTGTCGAAAAAATAGAAACACACATTGGTGCATGTTTGCACCATAATCACGGATGTGGTGATAATTTCGCGTACGTCATCGCATAATTGCTGATACTTAAATGAAATAAATTAAATAAAGTACAGATAACTATAAATACTATGACGACCTGTTTAGTGTAGTGGTTAGAAACTCTGCTGCTATATTAAATAGTCGCGGGTTGGAATCCCGCTAGGGTCATATGTTTGGGGTATGATGAATACAGACATGTGTTCCCGAATTATGGATGTTTTTCATTTATATATGTATTTATTTACAAGAAAAAAAAATGTATTTGTGTAGTTTATCAACCATCTGGTATCTGTAATACAAGCCTAGTTGCTTTGTGTGGAACTAGATGGCGCTGTGTGTACGTGCAAAGATATTTATTTATTTATAATATACTTATCAGCATAACGAACATAAAACATATTTATGAGTAAAAAATGTCCTTAAAAAGGCTCGCTTCGAACTCGTTTTACCAACGGCCATAGGGTTCTCTGAAAAATGTGGCCAGCTTGTTGCCACTTCAGCTCATAGGAATCATTATTGTTTTTTTTTGCTTCATTTATGAAAAAAATATGTCATTGAATTTTTTAATTATGCTACTATAAATGTTCATTTATAACTACAATTTAGAATTTTATTTTGTTATGAACAAAAACATAAAGGAGTAGTAAATCATAGCAAAACAAAAATTCAAATTTTAAATAATATTCGCACAATTCTCTCGTGCTTAAATGGGTTAGCACTCAGCTCATGCTGAGACGAATCACAGCGCTGGTTTTCAGTGCGCATTTACATTTATATTTAAAAAAATCTGCTTAGTACTTATGAAATGAAATGAAATGAAATGAAATGAAAATCATTTATTCATGTAGGCAATACAATATGCACTTATGAACGTCATTTGTTTTTTAAACTACCACTAGCTCGGAACGCGACCACTACTGAGAAGAGCTAGCGAGAAACTTAGAGGGTTTGTCTCTTTTCAATCAATCATTTACAATCAAGAAAGGTTACAACAATTTTATATATCGTGTAGAGGAGCCGTTTAATCCCATGGAGTTGAAGGCTGGAAATGCCCTTGATGTCAGCAACCTACCGTACATAAACATCCTCTTACATAAACATCGTCTTGTTTACTATTGTTAATAAAAGTTTACCTCTCGATCGATCACGCGCCAAAATTACATTGTTGTTCGGCCCTCTGTTTTTCTATTGTTTTTAGAACAATGCAACTGGCTGGATATTCAAATTTTCTATGCAAATTTCCAGCGCCATCAACGCTGAATAGCTGGGGAAGCAACCATTTTCCAACACAATAATTCCAGTGGATATAGAGTACGGTTCTCCTCACAGCATTCCGTTTTGGGCGTTGCTCGAATATTATTGGTTTGCCACGAGATATCTAACGGCGAATTCCGGAAACATTATTGGATGGATGGAAAATTGAGTGCGTTTCTTATAAAAGGAATATTTCCTATACAAGAGGCCTCTGGAATGTGGCAAATAATTGGTACTTAATCGCCTGCATGTCAAGAGTAACTAATACTTTTTGATTTGTAAAAGTTCCATCATCCATTGTAGGCCTATATTATTAGTCCACTACTGAACATAGGCCTATCCCAGGGCTGCCACTGAACCCGATATTCGGTTCTGTTTTCAAGAATTGCCAGGTTGGAAAATTACTACTACTAAGTAAATAATGCTACTTATTGTTAGTGAGAGAATATAAACATTTTTTATTTTTTTATTGTTAACTGGATACGCATTTGACCACACCTGATGGCACGTGACGATGTGGCCGAAGATAATTTAATAGGTCAACAAGATTCGATTCTCGTCTGAGAAAAGCGAATACTCTTTCTTTTCATTTATTTGTGTGTGTGTTAATAGCATTGTTGTGTTCCGGTTGTCAGAGATAAGATAGTCAGTCCCCCAAAGGTTTCCGGGTTAGTACGCTTCCACCTTAGACTTTATGTTCACTTAACATCAGGTGTGATTGAGGTCAAGTGTTAACCCGTGGTGCATAAAAAAAAATATATTTCTTAGAAGAAAATGCCACCCTTCTAGGCTTCCTTTACCATTTTCAAATAAACAAAATCTTATGATCTACTATTTATCTATACGTACTTTTTATTCCAATATTAATTATATAATATTTAACAACTCAACTATGTTTTTGAAACATTAATTTGGAACATTAAACATTAAGATCCTTGCATCCCCTTCATCGCCATTGTAATGTAAAATTGAGAAAGCAAAAGAACTGTGACCAGTTTTTCGATTTTAAAGATGTAATTACTTGACATTAGCACACATTAGGTTATAATGCTATTATCATGGCAGATATTTATTAATGTTAATTATATTTAGTGCTGTGTGGTTTCGGCACTCAAATAGAATATTAGTTCTATTCTATTTGAGTGCCCGTCTCTTCCCGTAGGTGTCGTAAAAGGCGACTAAGGGGCTTTCTACTAAAAAACATCTATAGTTTTGCACGTTTGAACGGTGATGGGCTCACCTCCTGTCACGTGTGCATTTCTGAATATTTCATAAGATAACGGTGGATGTTGTTTCAACCATTAAATTTTTAATGATTGGAACACCCAAGCACTATTGTTTGGGATATCTCTGACCACCCCATTTAGGATAATGGTCAGGTTGATATACATACATATTTTTCTTGCAAATAAATACTTATTATAAATGAAAACATCCATAACTCGGGTACACATGTACGTATTCATCATACAAACATATATGCCCCTAGTGAGATTCGAAACCGCGACCTTTTGGTAAGGTTGGTTTAATTAACATTAATCTTCATCATATCAGTCGATGTCCACTTCTTTTTATCGCCCTCGCCTCATTGATTTTCAGATCAACCAGTTGGATCCGGCCTGCCTATAGTGACTTCCGCCACCCTCATGCTGCTGCGGCACACACGCACTCTTTGTATTTTCTTTCTGTTTCTTTCTAGCTATTAGCTTTTTTAAATTATAGCTGTATAAATTCCTTTAGGCACCTATAATTTGAGTAGTTTATTTTATGTCTGTATTCTAGAATATGTTAATTATGTACAACATGTAAACTTGATTATTTTATTTGTTTTGGAATGATTCTATGAGCCTCCCTCCCTACAAACAACTCCCTACAAAGATGCCAGCTAATCAACTCTAAGGTTCATGCCACAGCATTATGCTGATCTGGAACCTATATCAGATTATGTTTAGCATCATTATTTAAATGAATATTTTCATGTAGTTCAATGCCCTTTGTACGCTGAATAAATGTTTTCTTTTTTATTCTTTCTTATTTCTATATTTTTTTTTTTTTTTGGATTCTTTTATTTTTTTATTTTTTTTAGTGTATGTGTGGCGTAAATAAAGGCTCAACATCTTGCAGAAATAAATTCTATAGCATAATTAAAACGCAAATTACAGGATTCGTAATGTAATTTTTTTTTATGCACAACCGGTTAGCACTTGACATCAATCACACCTGATGTTAAGTGAAGATAAAGCCAAAGGTGGAAGCGTACTGACCCGGAAACCCCATCATATTTGGGGGACTGACTATCTTATCTCTGACAACCGGAACACAACAATGCTATTAACATTGCTGTTTGGCGGCAGACTTAAATAAGATGATGGTATTTAAAGTGCCATACCGCCAACCAATAAACCTCATATTGTAGCCTCGGAAATCAGAATAAAATTAGTACATTGTGCAAACGTCCATGATTTCCTTAGAAAACTTAATTTACTATGCAGGGCTGTAAATGTATATCTGCGTCAGACGTACCTACTAATATCAAATTATGCGCAAAATGCGAATAAATCCCGCCTATCAGACCCCTAGAGCATGAAAACAGAAATCATGGAACTCGATTGAAAATGTCATCTGAAATCCCAGTAATCTCTCCACTGATATATTGATACCCCGGGATTTGATGTAATCATAGTGAAACGACCCGCCGCTCCTACTCGCCTTGGGAAAGACTTTTGGGAGTTAATTTTGTACCTAAATTAGGTCTCGTTCATCATGTGGAAATAACTTTTACAATTCGCCAGCATAAAATTTTGATGTAATTCAATCATGAACGAATGACCTGTAAAATAACCTTAATTAAAAAGTTCGTTTAGATGTTTGATCTGACATAATAAAAGTCCAATCCTAGAGGAGGTATTGCCTTATAGTTAATTTCTATATAATGTCACACAATATTAAAGTAACTAGATGAATGTCGGAGATATTACAGCCGCCTACATCTAAAAATATACCCCCTGTTCCCTAGTATGGTAGCTCCAAATGGAAAATGTAGCACTTGACCTCAGTCACACCCGAATATGTACGAGTAAGATTCACCCGAATCAACTTATTGTGTGGGATTGGTTTATCTTATTTCAAACAACCGGAACATAACAAAGCTATCAACATTGCTGCATTGTGACAAGCTTAGATAGATACCCAGGCGGATATTTAAAAATGCCTTAGGTACCACCGACTAAATCGAGTACTAGACATAAACACCGCTGGGAATCGAATACGCGGCCTTCGTTTTATAAACCTTATATTGTTTACATTTAACCAAGGAGGTGGCCAAAAGAGTCGAAGAAGAGACGCGTTTTTGTTGGAAATCGCGTAAACGCGGAGTGAGATATCCCTGCTAGTAATTAAGTAATTGTGGTTGCCATATATTTGGGCAGATCGCGCAACAATAATGGATTAAGATAATTTAATACTGAAGTCAGACATATTTGTCTTAGAGACAATATAACGTTTCATATTCTGAGCTGTGACTTCACCAACGAATTAAAAATTTTGTATTGTTTCATTTCATTTCAACTCTTCAACTGACAGGCGCGTATTGTACGAGAAGGAATTCTTTTGTTACATCCGCTGGTAACAAAAATGTTTTACACATTTCAGTCTTTTTAGTTGTAAAACGTCACGTCAGTTCCTATGCCTGACAAGCGATAATGGCTTTTGGCATTCGAAAATGGAACACAAAAACATAAAGGGTTCTTTACATATTTTCAAATCGAGCCATCAATGGGTATCAGTTGTTGTTTTTGCATCTCCGGATCATAAGACGTTTCACCCTGAAGATATCGAAAAAAAGAATTTTCGAAATCTGTTCAAAACTGACTGAGATAAGTATCACGGAAATAACATAAAAAAAGTATAAAGTAAAATTGTCGCTTAAAAGTACAAACGAGTCACTCGTGCCCTAAGCATTCCGTACCGTTAAATAGAAATTTAAGTTTAACGCGTAATAATGCCACATAATTAAAAAGAGAAATTGGACCCTGTTCTGATTTTTCATTTATTTTTTTCTATTAACCCGCCTGAGGCTAGTCCCGGCTGTTGCGCACCTGCGTAACACTTCCTCATCACCATATCAGTCACAGGACGTCCACTGCTGACCCTAGGCCTCCGCTATAGATTTCCAGAGCGACCGATTGGAAGCAGCATGCATCTTGCGACTTCCCGGGACCTTCATCAGGTCCTCCGTCCAGTTTGTGGACGTCATACGCTGCGCTTGCTACATGATCTCCACTCGGGAACTTTAATGCCCCACCAATCAGTTCTTCGAGACATGTGCCCTGCCCATTGCCACTTCAACTTACTAATCCGCTGGACTATGTCAGTGACTTTCGTTCGTTTACGGATTTCTTCTTTCTTGGTTCGATTACGTAACGCCGAGCATTGCCCTCTGAATAACTCGTTGCAAGATTTGAACTTTTATTAATATTCCAGTACAAACACAAATAAAATATTGCAGTACAAACACAAATATGAACCAATCAGTTTAAACTGACTCATTGACGTAAGAAAAGATGGCGGACTTAGTCTGTTACGAGCGTTGGGGTGTCAGCACTAAAATAAATAAAACACATGTTTCAGACTATTGTTTTCCTACAATTTCAAGTTGATTCATTGCCCAAATGACGTCACTGAGAGACAAACAGACGCACAAAAAGTGATTCCGTGATTTCATAAGGTTCCACTTTTCAGTCCTACGATGCGGAACCCGTAAAATAGGGTATGCCAAATGAATGGAACCTTTCACTCCTCCGCTCCAATGGAAGCTGAATTATTGCTTGGGAGGTGAGATTTTTTAAATTGTTCGCCGCGTTTCGCAAAAAAGGTTTCCCCATGAATGAAATTGGTTATTGCATCACGTAAACATGAATTATGGTGGGTCATAATATTGTTTATTTAAGGAAGGAATGTTTACCTTTGGAGAGAATATGCTGGTTGGTTACTTTTAGATGTAGGTATGTAATACCTGGAAATCAGGTGAATGAAGCACTGCGTGTCCTTATGAGAAATACCTATATATATAATTCTGATGACAAAACTATAATTTGGTATCTTGGAGCTGATCTGATGATGGAGCCAAGAGGTGTAGAGTGAAACTCTTCAGAGGTTACTAGTAAACCCCTCGAGTTTGGGATCATATGATTCGTTTTGACGAGTGCAATATATTACACTTGATGCCGACGATCTGATGATGGAGCCAGGAGATGGATGGTGGAAATGAAGCGTGTTTTTTTATGACCTCTTAGAAGCACTACAGTGTAATTATATGCATAATAAATTAGGTTCACAAGCAATATATAAGTCACATGATTTTTTTTTATAATATCATGGAACCCATAATTGGCTTGACCGATTTTGAACTGCAAGTAACACCCGTAAAGTACAGAATAAGCTGCCGGGTTTTTCGGTTTTTAAAGATTCAGTGTTATTTCGCTTACCGAAAACGAATAGCGAATCCTGCGCCACGAGTGTTTTATCACAACAAAGCTTTTTTGCCAATCATCGCACTAAAAATAAAGGATATCTCCTACCAGTTCACGGCATTGAAAAAATATTCCAACGTGTAGGGTAATCCTATTATTTTCAGCTTTGACGCACGCCGCACCGTATATCGAAGCACGGACACGCTTTTTGAAACCGGGAATCAATAGTGATATTAAATTGGGGATTTTGCACGATTTTGCTCCAGTTTAAAACAGGCACATTGTGATGTGAAGTCGTTATGCTATATGAAGTTTTGAACATAAGCTACGTCGGTGGTCTACAGGGGCATTTTTTATCTTATTATTAAAGTTTTTGACATTATTGCTCATTCACAAAGCTGATTCCCCCGAGAAGAACGAGCAAGAAACTCAAGGATTGCTCCTTTAAATAAGTTTGGGTTACAATTATATTATATTGTATAATTAGACTGAATATAACCGAGCGGTCTATGTCCATGCTTGCTTATCATCCAGATAATCAGAAATTTTATAATAGACTTTGGTAATTAATGTCTGTTTTATGATGGTTTTGAATTTATTTAAAGGTAAATTTTGAATGTCCTCTGGAACCTTATTATAAAAGCGTATGCATTGCCCCTTAAATGACTTAGTGACTTTGTGTAAACGGCTGACATGAACAGCAAGTTTATTTTTATATCTGGTATTAACATTATGTATATCACCATTTTTCTTAAACGATTCTAGATTTTTTCTTACATACATTAAGTTTCATTTATATTAATTTCTATAAATTTATTCCTAAGAGACACACTAGTCTGACACAAATCCACCAATCCGCTCTGACCCCTCGTGATGGAGGGGGTCTCCCAGTGAGACGAAGCTATGACATACATATACACTCAAAAATCTACCTTTACTCCTATACGCCAGTCACTAATTCATCGAAGCGCACAACACCGCCCAGGCCAAGTTCAGAAAAAATACGAACTTACGAACAACTGCATAGACCCTACGACTCGGGATTAAAACAATTGAGTTGTGAAAACATGAGTCAGTTTGTCACATCTCATGGGTCACGTGAACTGTGAGTCCGATGTTCTGTGCGACTCCATACAAATCATACCTACGTTCGTTCCTACGTTTCCTAACAATCGTTATGATGAATGTCGCTGCATTGTGCGTTACCGTGAGTCGATAAACAACAGAGTGCTATTCGAAAACCTATTTGTTTTTTCTTTGAGATCAAATATATTCTATTAGCAATAATTAACAACATTCGCATTTAAGTATATAAATCCTGTTTAATTTTTTAATATATTTTAAAGTGTTATTAATTTTACCCAATATTTCAGGAGTTTTTTCTACTTTCAAATTGTCATGCAATGATAGGAGAGGCTTTAAAAAAAGACATTTATTAATTTCATATAGTTTATTTTGACTAGAAATTCTTAATTAGATACCAAATCCCAGCTTTGGCGTTACAGTCCCTTCAAGGGCAGCCTAACCGAGTAGTGACTTAAACATTGAGACAGAAAATTATTTACAATTATTATATGATTTCAACGCTTAATTTAACATTAGGCTTAACGCCTACCGAGAGCGATTTTCAGTTGATTAGTATAACTTTAAACTGTGTACTCTAATGTAAAAAAAGTTAGGAAAATATTTTAATTATTTATCATAATTGGGCTATATTAAAACTACGAATATTTTATCTGAAGTGTTGCAGCAAAGAAAATATTAACGCCTGCAAGGATGTTCATAGCAATTTCTGAGTAACACTACTTACATTGCTATGAACATTATTGCAGGCATCTCTATTTTCATTTTTCAATAGCTCTTTATTTAAAGGTCACATATGTCTAACATTGATATGAGTTAAGGTACATTGAAGGTATTGCTATAACAAACATTATTTTATAATATCTAGTCACCTAGAAATTTAAAATGAAGATACACAAGCTATCGTGTTTTCAAGATGGCGGCTTACTGTCTTTTTATTATAACTACCATTCAAAAAGGTACATTGAAATAAATTAAGGGGGGCGCTAGCGGGCCGTAACCACTACGTGACGTAACCACCACGAACAGTATGCAGTTCACTAATTACTATGCCATCGTCAACGGCTTGAGTTGAGGCGGTGCTGATCAGATATGTGTGTTAACGCAAACTGTGGTAATATTCTTATGATAATTTTCACCTGCACCCTTAACGCTGCTACCACGCCCCGCAGAAGAAAGAAAAAACTTATTTTTCTTAATGAAAAGCCCATTGAGTTAGCAGCCTACGTAATTCCAAGCTCATTTAATTAGCAAAGTTTGAATAAACACTTGAACAAAGCTTGCCTAACACTGCAGTCAGGGCATCCAGACCGTCTTTCTTCTCGCTTTAATGACAACCTTGAAAACAAAAGAATATACAATGACATCGATACCTATCGACCATCAGTGGAGTTCTGTAGAAGTATATTATGATACGGAACGTTATTTGGATTATACTTTCTTACTGTTCTACGAAATTAGGGGCAAAGAAGTTTCGCTAGTTTATCATGGAAGTTTCGTACTTGAGAACTAATCACTCTTTTAGTACGCGTTGTATACTTTAACAGTTTGTAATAAAACGAGACCAAAGGTCATCATTGTGTTTTGTAACAAATGTTTTTCTGAACTGTATTAGCATAAAATGGGATTGCTTTTGAGTCGTAGAGTGACGCATTTGGTAGTAGAATGAATTCTACGCGAACGAAGTAGCGGATATCAGCTAGTATTAAATATTTATCAATTACATTTCCTTTAAATCCGGGGGTTCATAAAATATTATTGTTGTTTTCGCGTGATCTCAAAAAGTTATTGTGATCTCCCTAACCGGAATTGCGTCGAAATAATATCCCTACGTGATCCCTCGAATCACTGAGCATCAAAAGAACGGAACCTCGTGTAACAAAATCGAATGAACTTTGATTCGTATCACGTAATCTCAAATAGGGAAACTCACCCACATACCGGAATTATGTTTCAAGATCAACAATGTTTGGATTATGTGCAATGAATGACATTATGATAACAAATAGGTACTATATTAGACATGTTTTATACCGCGCGGAAAGTAGTCCAGTAATAATACGGAATATTTGTGGTGTAACTTCCTATAATCTTAAAGTTCCTGATTTTTCGTAGAAGGATAGAGTAGAATAAAAGTTTTCTAACCATTATGTAGCTTGCTTTAGGCGTAGTATAGATATCTAGTTATAAAACCATCCACTCTACACTTCATTGCATTTTAGAAGATGCTAAGATCTCCTAAAACAATTATCTATCAAATTAATCAATGGCTACTTTATATTTTCTAAAATAGTTCATTGAGACGCGATATTTGTCCTCGGTGAATTACTGATACGTAAGTATATAAAGAAGTTATAGAACAATTTTTTTTTGAAAATAGTTACATAACCTTCTAAGTATATTCTCCGACGCAATGAAATTCACAGTGGTAATTTTAATCTAACAGACTTGTTTTGTTACTAAATATCTATACCTAAATATCTAAAGGTAGCTATTAATTTGTTAGAAAACATGTTTATTTATATCACTGACAGGTACTCTATCAATGTGAATAAAATCACGGCCTTTAAGATTGTAGGAAGTTGAAAGTGTATCCTTACTGGTAAGGAGGCGATGAAGCGCCGAAAGAGACGTACGTATAAGGAAAGATCGTTATGAATTGTCTTGAAGCATACAGAGATATGCCTATTTGATTCGTTGGACCTTTTCTGTTAGTAACTCAACGAGGGAATGCAGCGAGTATCTTGGACTCTTTTCCATATTGACCGAACTTATGCTACCTCCTGAATTATAGTGTTCTTTTATTTCATCCATCTCATGTAACTACTGACGTACATATGACATACCAACGTCATCAAAAACATTTTTTTTTTAATTTAACGATTTGCTTATTCACATATTTCAAAGGACTATTTTGAAGAATTCCAAACGAATTTTTTTTTGAAAAGAATATTAGTTAATGCTACGTCCTGAACTATACTGTAGTGTTCTTTTGTTTGTTTTGACGTGTGTCTTATGAAACTACTCACGATGTATGACATACCAACGTCAACAAATATAAATATATATTTTTTAAGTTAAACGATTTAATTGCTCATGTGTTATAGTGGACTATTTTGAAGAATTCCAAACGAATTTTGTTTGACAAGAATAACAATTATTAATATCTATCACTATTATTTTTATTTAATTTAAAAGCTTAACTCTTCTACTGACGACCATTAAATTGTTGATTGAAAATCGCTCGGACTGAGATGGGCCACCATCCAGACAGCTTTAACCATATTACCTTATTGATATTACAACCGATTAGCCATTGAAATACACCCTAGGAATAATATTGTGAGATGACACATTGGTGACTCTAATACCTGTATAATTTACCTACAGTCAAACTATATTGTGAAATTATTTATTTATAAATTTTCTGAATCATCTACATATAACCTATTTTACATGTATTTTTTATATTGCCTTGTAATTGTATGCTTTACATAGATGCCACTAATAATATTACATTTTCATAAAATATTTACATATTCTATTATAATTTTTAATACAAATACCAAGTAATGGATGTTTCTGTTAAAAGTAGGTACCTACTCACTTTTAATTTGAAATTCACATTTGCATTCTAAATTTACATTATTTCCATAATTATATTAAATTCTAACAAGTAGTCATGGAATAATTAGCCAATATCTGAAACGCCTAGAGCCTGGTATTTGTTCGCAACATTATACTTTGATACATTCTATTAATCCGGATCGCTTTTGATATGTCCTAAAATTTAATACTGTTGAAATGTATATTAATAATTTATCATTATTTATAAAGATAATTTAATATTATATTACACTAATTTATATAACTTAATAACTAATAAAGTTCATTAGCGCTTTTCCCCATTATTTAAAGTATAATTATAAATTTTACTATGATTACATCTTGTGCTACACTCAGTGGCTCAGTGAAGGGAATATACATAAACTAGCATAACCCAATTCTTTCAGTAATATGCACAATCTTTGTGTTTAATAAATAAACATTACACCGCTTCCATAATAATTATTTTGTTTAGTATAACATAATAATCTAAAAATATCTAACTGATCTATAATTTCAAGTGCTATTAAAGTACCTATAAACTTAGAAAAAAAATACAGGTCCAACGTACAAAACAGTAATAAACTTACATTAGGTGGTATTTTTTATTTGACAACAATGTATTGAGTTATTTAAACTCTGTAAACAGTAAAAACGGGTCCGTTATAGGATCACGTTATCGTATCTGTCTCTCTTTGGCTATTTCTTCTTAGTTTGGCTTTTTCTCAAGAGTTATTAAAGGTTTGAAGATGAAAAAATATCAAATGCTACACTATTAAAACGACATGGCCTTTCAAAGACATATACTTATATATATTGTTATATTGTGCACTGTCTGTCCATTCAAAACTTTAAACTCCGCATTGAATTTCAAAATTTGGTGTGAAAGAGGGAGGAACTAAAGTAAAACATCCGTTGATCATTAATTTGACAAACTTAATTTGGTGGCTTCTTTCATAAAAGTTTATCAATATGTATTAATATGGAATCCGCATGTTTTAGTCACACTTTACTTTTCATTGAAGGGTTGAATATATAAGACATAGACAAAGAAAAGATGACAGGATTATTGTATAAATTATTTAGACATATTCCTATCTCCATCACGTGTTAGTTCCATAGTTAAGGAATATAGCATTTTCCATTCAAAATTTAAAAAATCAGGGTCTGGATCCTTTGAATTTGATATTGACATAAACGACGACATTTTAAATTAATTCAGTACATTTTTTTTTCAGAACAGTATTTTTCTCTTTAGTCTTTTTATACACAAACTAATATCTGGTCAGTGACGTCACGAGCTAAATTTCAAAACTTCAAACTTCAAGCATTTATGTCAACGTAAGATACATTTTACCATTTGTTGAATGTCAATTTAAATCTATTGGAAATAAAAATAGGGCTTAAGCATTTTTCGGTCGTTCAGTATGTCCAAGCTACCACCGCTTCATAAAGGGAAATCATCTGTGGGAAAAGAAGCGGCGCAAGAAACCCACAGGATAATTTTTTTTAAATGACATCCTTCAGCGGATGTTTAAAATATACCTGTCGACCTTAGAAATAATTCAGGCCTCAAGGAGAATCTATATATATATATATATATATATATATATATATTTAATTGGAACAAAGTTATTTATTTGGTAGCGAATAATTACAAAACATAAAATTGTGCTAAAATTACTGAGACAATCAAGTTACAACTTTTTACTCTGTGACAGTTGACGACATTCAGTGCTTTGTAATTTAAGATAACAATGTGCAAATTACGACTACCTTTTTTTCTAACATATATTATTGTAATACAGGATTACCTAACGGTATACATGCATGCAGCTTGGTAGGTATTACTATCTACATCATTAATAGGTAATAAGTATATACAATACCCAGCATGGGCATTTAATTCGGTAACGAGAAAACATTTAAATAAAGGTAAATAGTGATTTAGTACAGGCAACGTCTAAAAGAATTTTAAAATTGATTAACAACAGGGAAACAGTTTTTTAAATAAACCAGATTATCAAATCTTTGGCATTACATAAACAATTTTATTACACTAAAATGCTAAGACTAGAAGTTCTTACAATAAATTGATATTTAATAATTATTTATAATTGTATTAATATATTTATTACGATATATACAAAGCACTATGTAACAGACTAAAATTTATATACAAAAGTATCACAGGAATTTTTTAAAATAATTTTATTTGGAGTATAGATTGACAAATGGACATAAATTAATGGCGTTGTAAGGCGAAATGCACACGTGACGCAGGTCTTATTGCACCGATATTTTGTAGTATAGCAGAATTAACCTTTCATCTTCTCTCCGTTATAAGAATCGAGTTGGAATAGTCACGTAATTGAAATTGGTGACTCCCATAAATTCATTATCACAATGTAAATTAATATAAGGCGTCTGTTTTGCACGTTTTATAATAAAGACAAATTAATTTTGTGTCTGAAAACTGCGCAAGGCTTTCTCGACCAAAATACCTCAGTGCTTAAAGACGACAGTCTATTAGCAATGTTTGTTATCAGTGATGAATTCTAGCACAGAGACGTGGATTATCATACGCTCCATTAGAAAATTCAAGGTCCCGAAACGAGCTATGGAGAGGACGATGCTTGGCGTTTCACTACTGTAGTATATTAAGAGAAACATTGTGATTATGTATGTTCACATTTTTGTCTGTTTATTGGAGAACTGTTGCACTTATATATTTAATATAATTGTAAGAGCTGTTGCAAAAATGATGTGACTTGCTTGTCAAGAGAAGAAGAAGGAGACTGAAGCCCGATGCGCGTTTTGGTACATACATATAATCTTTATGCAGGTTTTGCGTTCGGATATGAATACCCAATATTAATTTTACATTAACAACTACGAGATCGAATCGTGAATCGAAAATTAAATAATTCGTAGAAAACGTAATTCACCGGCAGATCCCAACTGGTTAGTAAATAGACGTGTCAATGGGCAGGAGATAGCTCGAAGAACTGACGGCCTGTGCATCAAAGTTCTTGAGTAGAGGAAGGTAATAATAGTCAACTTAATATAGGCCGCAGAAAGTCATTGGATACTGGCCGCTTCCTACAGTGAATGTCTTGTGTCGTGGCATGTCTTCTTTTCGTGTCGAGGCAAGTTTTCATTTCATTTTCATTTCATTTCATTTTCATTTCATTTCATTTCACTGAGTGGCTGATAAAAATATATATAATATATTGAATTATTTAGATATTATATCAGATCAGGTGAGATTGTGGTCAAACGCGTATCCAGTCAACCATAAAAAAAAAAAAAAAAAAAAAATCATTCGTTCGTAGTTGAAGATGATTTCATCACGTGTGGACAGCGCCTAATGTTCACTTAAAGATTTTCTAAAATATAAAAAGTATAATATATAATGTCTGACCAATATTAGACCTATTTTCCATGTCGTCGGTACTTACTGTCATAGAACCTCATATCTAACAACAGGTGCTACATGGGCTTTTGGCAAATTTGTTAAGATATAACATAATTTTTGGACGCACATAATATAATTTTCGGATAAAAGTTTATAACTGATGTTAAAGTGTTTTGACTCGAGGACGGATCCAGCCTTCGAGACAGTCAGGGTCATAGTATAGAGGTCTAACCTGTACTGTCTCCAAAAAATAAATGATGTTTTACAATTAGGCTACAGCAAGTACAAAAACCTAACAAGTCTCTAATATCAATTAATAATATTACGGGGGGAGAGGACACATAGAGGTCATCAGCAGGCCTATGTTGCAATACATTTAAGGACTGCTTATGTCTAGAAATTTTGTTTTAATTGTGTAGATATATTGAATAACCATAATATACTTTGTGGGATATCTAAGACGTAGCCTTCGTTTAACCTGGAGGCCAATCGCACTACTTTTGAATGATATACCAAAACTAAACCATAACCAAAAATATCACGTTAAGCACATTTCGTAACCGCACTTATCATTTGAACGAATATTAGCCTAGTATTTTTAATACTCGTGGTAGCTCTAAACGTTTTGGGTTTGGTTTTATTTTGGTAACGTCAACGAAATCGTTCAGAAATAATAGCCCGATACCATTTTTTACGTCAGCTAAACTAAATCTAAGCTAAAACCAAAACATGTTCCGTTAGAACGGCAAAACTGCTGTAAAATAGCGTGATTGGCCCTCAGGAAATAGATGTAAGAAAAAGGCATACATAAAAGGGTCCAGGGATCCGTTGTAGTTTTTAATCCAAGCTCGGTAATAAAATAAGCCTTGGAAATCTCCTATATGCCAGTAAATTATACCACATTTTTTATTGTAACTTAAACAATAAATTAATGGAGACATTGGGCCCGTGGTCTTCTGATGAAACAATTTGTAAAGGATTTATCCGTTAGACTGGTCCACGCCTCTGGAGATGTGAGAGCTGGTGCCTATTTTGCTCAGCAGCTGAGCTTATGCATTCAGCGGGGCAATAGTGCTAGCCTCTAGCTAGCTAGGTACTATGCCTCACGGAAGCGAGTTGGACGGCGTATTTTTTCTATAAGATATAGGTATTTTTAATAGTGTTTTATAAATTTGTTGTTTCATGTACATACTTAATAAATAATTGATATAAAAAAAAAATTGTTATAGTAATAATAGATTACCTACTTTGTTTTCGCTTAACACCAAAAATAGAAGGTGATTCTAAGTGTCATTTAACATTATTCTAGAGGTGCTTGACTTCTGTTAAGTTGATCAGACATGAGATTCTATTAAATACCGATTGTTTCTTTGTTTAGTAAACGCTTTATTAGACAAAAAAAAATAAATTATGTAGTAGGTATGATAAATTTACATTCTACAGCAAGACAAGAAACTTCCTATCAATTAAAATATTATTATCCTTCAGCTCAATTTGATTAAGTCATCAATTTATCATTAAAAACTCATAATAGTTGTCTCAGTTGATAGTTATATCATTAAGATCAATAGATGTTTCAAATTTACAAATTATTATTTAATTATTTGGAAATAATTGTCAGAATCTCAAGGCAGCAAATTAATGCCGTATAATCTTATGAATTATGCTAGACTTAGGCCCGTATTTATAAATCAATCTCAATAGAAGTCTTGCGGCTGTATCAACTGAGATGCGTCTTAAGCAGTTGACGCTATCTCAAGGTCCTTGCTAATTTATAAAGCAATCTTGAGGTCTACTCAGCTGAGATCACTTCTCAAGTATTCGCCTCAGCGGCGAATGCATTATAGTCTTGAGTTTCGTTTATTAATACGCGCACCTCTCAAGTGAGTACTGCTTGAGTATGCACGTGCTTTTCAGGTCTCAAGTTAGGTTTATCAATCAACACGGTTACTTGAGACCGGTCACAAGACTGTTCTCTATCTTGAGAATGGTTTATTAATACGGTCCTAAGTTTTCAATCCACCCTTTTTTTTAGATATTTAACACTTACAAGTGTGGTAAGAAGAAATCTACTTACACAGAAAACAAGAACCAACAAAGCAAACCCGTGTGAAATGCGAGTACACGTAAATATACTGAATTATTTTCCAGGTGGGGTTTCGAATTGTTGTTTGACAGCTATATCTGTCAAATGACAACTATGTTGTGTATTTATCGTAGCCACAAATCTACGATATGTATGAGAATGAGGCGGCGTATCGCATTCCGATTGGTATATTAGTAGTAGATAGTGACCCGGTCAGCAAACCCAACGGTTGCTGGTACGAATCCCGCGAGGGGTAAATGTTTGTGTGAGGAATATGAACATTTATTCCCGACTCATGGATGTTATAAACATTTATCCCTTATCATAAGCTGGATGGAAAGAAAAGAGTGTTTTTGAAGATCATTGAACTCAGAAGGGGAAAAATGTCGGGTCATCTGATACGACATGACAACTTTATCAAGAACATCATTGAAGGAAAAGTATAGAGGAGAGGAAGAGAGGAAGGCCTAGAAGAACATGCATGGTACGAGTAAAACAAAAAGTAAATGCCGTGTGTCGTATCAGGAAGTCAAAGAAAAGGCGGAATGTAGAGAAGTGTGGAAAGGACTCCACCGACAAGAGAGAGAGAGAAAGATCCCTTATCTCTTATCCATAGTACAAGCTTTGCTTAGTTTGGGTCACGAAATTATTTTATTTAAATTATTTATTTATTCCGATTGACCCTACCAAGATCGTTATTGACGTGTCCCAGAGACAGATTGCAATAAGCTGTAATAGCCAATAACTGATTCGAAGTTTTTAGGCGTCTGTTCAATTAGCCTGATGTGTTGACAGATGCCCCTCAGCTGTTATAAGGAGGCTGTGTGGTCGATACGGAAACCAAATGGACACTCGTGTACCTAAGGTAAAATAACAGGTATGTTACAAATGTAACATTGTTGTATAAATATACAACAAGACACGGTTATAATCTTGAGGAGTAAAGAAATAAGTTTGAAGCAGCTCGCGACTAGAATACAAATCCGAGATAAGTGGGATAGAAAATAGTCGCGACTCGCATACGGAATGCAAGAAAACAGTCCAAACACCAAAGGTGAGGGTAAAGATAGAAAACTGGAATAAATTATCTATTTTCCTAGGATTTCAGTGAGTTACATTATTTTAAGTGGCGTTCGTCATCCTATTTAATTTTATGGTCGGCGATATCTCCGTTACTTGTAAGCTCATTTCGATAAGTCTTTTTAAAATGCATGCATCATCATCATATCAACCACAGGATGTCAACTGCAGCACATAAGCCTTCCCAATCGATATCCAGAGCCACCGGCTATATGTTTTGCCTAACTGAAATTCTGCAAGAATGACTTATGGTAAGATATTTTTTGATATCTTCATATTTACATATGACATTTTAACGCGTCTAAACTGTTCCTGCCTACATGGGTACGTAAAACATAATCTTTAAATTCTAAATATGTTTTTAAGGATTTTTCTCCACATTTAGACATAATAGACCCATTGCCTCGCTAGTTGCAGCTATGTCAAAGTACTTGGAGCGCGCGGCGCCGAGATAGCGAGAGATACTTTGGCTGTTTTGTGTGCAAGCAGGAGGAGCAATTTCTTTTCCTATCGAACTGAGATAACTAATTACTCATACTGTATATTATTTTACACTGTCTTTTATATTATAATCGTAATTGCTTTCGTAACCCATTTCTCCACCGCATACAAAAATACTAAGCTTTCCAATTCAAACAACATCGCTCTTATCCAGTAGCACGTTGTTGCTACTACCATCTTCTTGTCATATGTGATACTCCCTCAGAGGTCTAACCGACTCGGCTGAAGACCTTGGTGTAGGATCCACTCCTGAAAGTCCAAGAGATCCACTTCTCCTAACGACCAGAGTTTTTGTGCCATAGTCGGTTACGAAGTTGTCATTCCGTGTTGGAGTGTTAGCTCTAACACTCTGATAGCCGCAGCAGAGTGGATACCTTGATGTGAGAATCTTCTTGAAGGCTTCTCTGAACTCTGTATTGAAGATAGAATAGATTATGGGGTTGAAAGCTGAGTTAGAGTAGCCGAGCCATGTGAGGATTTTGAAGGCCAAATCTGTAACAATATGGTTTAGTCAGCAACGCAAATATTATTACATGTCTTAATACAAGTTTTACTGGTGATTTAACTCCTGATTACGAACAACTATCCACTAGGAACCATAGCCAAATTCAGCCGAAAATTGTTGGATTTCCACACTAAAGGTGGTTTCAGAATGGTTTACTTTGTATGGGTTATCGAATTTTTTTGATCGAATTCGGTTATGGTTCTTAGGGAAAGTTGTTCGTAGTTAGGAGTAGTAAACAGGAATTACACGAATACAATTTCACTCTATACAGAGGAGCAAAGGTCATTAGAATTATGACCTATTATCAACTCTTTTCGTGATTAGTATTGTTATTGGGTTTTAAGAAGTAAAAATTATGGGCTAATACAAAAGTAATAGTAAGTTCTCGTGGCTCACACAAGCACACACACACACACGTACACACATACATACACCCACGCTCACGTACACACTTTCAAGTACTTACACAATACACATACAAATGTAATATCTCCCTCACACACAGGCGATAACAAACATAGGTTTCTTAGATTTCGTTCTATTAATGTAAATTTAGGAGTCCATTGAGGAGTTAGCAGCTGATGCTTATAACACAAGTATTTTTAATGCTTAGCATAAGCATCAGCTGGGAACATACTTTTAGAAATTCTAATTAATATTACAAATTTTACCTGTTGTAAACTACTATATTTACCTGTGGTTAAAAATAAATTATTCCTATTGTTATTCTTAATTATTCTTTGATATCAAGTCTGCCCACGTTGAATATCCCTATGCTAAAACTGCTGTGGACCATTAATATGTCGAGTTGTACAGTACATTCTATAAGCCACACAGTTTTAGAACTTCAATATGAAAATAGAAATTTATGCAGGTTTCACTTAGGTACCAATTCCTGCAAAACAGTTGTTTCATATACATTTTGGTCGCGTACTTACGCACTGACCTTTCCTATGGAATACCTAATTTCTTTTAGAGGTCGTTCTATATTGCAAGTTGTTCAATCTGATTGTCGGTTCGAATCATGGATACGAATGGTGCCAGCATTGTGAGCGCGCTCACATACGTATATACATTACGTGATGACTTTTATCCCAAATTTGTTCTGTGAGCCCATGTGGATCGCACGCTTTAAAACATTAAACTCCTGTGGTCGACCTGGCAGAAGCTTAATCACCTGCAAACCTAGGCCGGTCGCTGCCAAGTAAACCTGACAAAGTGGGGCTTCACAGACCAGTAATAAACGCATGGCGATTCTGGAGCCCCTTTACAAAACAGCGCAATTGCACTCCTGTTTAATGTAGGTCAATTGCAATAAAGAAAAGTTACCGAGTTCTGGATATGGATATAAATATAATTAGGTTTATAGACACGTAAAAGAAGGAGATCATTATCACTCACCTGGTATACACGTCTTACAAAAGGCAGCCACAATATTGACGCAGAAGAACGGCACCCAGCATAGTAAGAACACTCCCATTATGATGCCCACTGTGATTGCAGCCTTATGGTCGGAGACGTGGTATGGGGACGAGTGAACGTGCGTGTGGACACGTGTTCGGACGGATTTGGTACGGTTGTCCGGCATCTGTACCGTCCGAGTTACAGCTCGGATCGATTTCACATGCTTCTGTGCGTAGCAGTAGAGTCTGTAAACAAAGGCTTATATAGATTACCTATACTAAGTGATGTAAGTTGTGCAGAGTGTAATAATATAATGAGTTTTGTGTATTACATACATACATAACGTCATGACTCCTACACCAAAAGGGGGTCAGAGATACGGCCCGTACCTATTACAGAATGTTACTTGAGCAGAGATCTCCGCTTGAGAACAGTTAGAAAAGGACAGCTTTATTTAACTTGTATAGCGGCATCTCTTTTTAACTATGCTCAAGCGCAGATCTACGCTTGAGCAAAACTCTGAAATACGATCCTAAGTGTTCCAAACATTAAAAGATAAATGCTTGAAACAACTACACAGTTCACCTTCGAAATGTAAGAAATGCACATGTGGGAGGGTATGAGCCTATAGCCGTTAAAACGTGCTAGTCTATGTGTTTTGGTGGAAAGTCCGTTAGTCTCCTTTAACGACACCCGCGGGAAAAGATGGGTTCTCTATGTGTCTTCTCTTATTTTTGTACGTTTCTGAATTTATCCTTTTCATCCGTAAAGTTGTTTAATTTATTTTAATAAGTAATATAAATTTTATGAATTACAATAAAGTTTTTTTTTATGCACCACGGGTTCGTACTTGACCTCAATCACACCTGATGTTAAGTGAAGATGAGGTCGAAGGTGGAAGCGTACTGACTGGAAAACCCCAACACATTTGGGGGACTGGCTATGTTATCTTTGACAACCGGAACACAACAATGCTATTAACATTGCTGTTTGGCGGCAGATTTGGATAAGGTGGTTAGCCAAAAAAATGTCGTACCACCAACCAAAGGGCAGACATTCATAGCCCTGTCCCAGGGCTTACCTACGCCAATTAAATTTCACCTGTATAAGTATACGGTTACGTTACCAGTAGGCCAGTTAGGCCCGAAAGCGCGACGATTGATTAAAAATTAAATGAGACCTTGGATGACATAAGAATTGGCAGCTACCTCAGGCTGCGTTAGCCTTGCTATTAAATGGGGTAATGCTGCTAGTCCTTTAGGCACCGACATTCATGGTTCGAACCATGATGTACTTTTTACAAGCTTTTATTTAACTTGCTTCGTATATAACTATGTCCGTTTAAAATTTGCAAGTGAAATTACCACCATTTTCTGTTTACCTAGTGAGCCGATACTTTGCATGCTCATTTCATTTCTGATATAACAATGTATTTGTATGATAGACATGGACCGTTTCTTCAGTCAGAATCGTCTCTTCACGACGGGAGCGCCTTAACAAAGTCAAAGTCAAAAATGCTTTATTTTGTAGGTACACAGAGTACACTTAAAATAGTCAATTTTACATTTTTTAAGCTACTGCTTGTTCAAAATGCAATTATCTCCTGAGAACAAGCAAGAAACTCGAAGGGTTGCTTTTTTAAAATCAGGCTTTGATTTTACATAAAGGTTTTATATTTCATTATTAATTGTGAAATAGCCTGGCATGCGAACGAGCTGGTTATGTCCAAGGATAATTATCATCTAAATAGTCTGATATTTTATAATATGCTTTGTTAATAAGTTTCTGTTTTATAGTATCTTTAAATTTATTAAGAGGAAGATTTTGTTAATCAACTGGAACCTTATTGAAAAAGCGTATATATAACCCTTTGAATGAATTACTGACTTTGCGGAGGCGACTTATGCGACCTGCAAGTTTATCTTTATTTCTTGTATTGACACAATGTTTATTACTATTTTTCCTAAATGATGCTATTTTTTTTTTGACATACATTAGATTTTCAAAAATGTACTGTGACGAAAAGTTTAGAATGTTATACACTTTAAAGCTATGTCTAAGTGACACTGCAGGTCTCAATTGATAAATTGCGCGAACGGCTCGTTTTTGTAAAACAAAGATTGTACTTATATCCGCGGCATTTCCCCACAGCAAGATACCGTAAGGAATCAAGCTGTGGAAATAACTAAAATCTACTAATCTAGCAGTATTTACGTCTAACCGTACGGTTTTCAAAGATACGAATTTTGCATACATATTCATTGTATACGTACCTAAACCTCACGGCACAGTACCTAAATTATTATTACAATCCAGTAATATTGCTAATTGTAAATCGAAAGTAATTACCTAAACAAATTTGTCCTACATTGAATCTTCATTAGTAAACCAAACAAAAGGCAAGGCGTTCACAGCCGCTAAACTTCGTAAGCCCTACAAACTCGGTTCGCTGCACAAAGACAGCGATATCAGGTAGTCTATCACTTTCAAGAGCTCATAGTCGGGTGGCTTCAAAATTTTCAGATTAATTAAACGAAACTTAGAACTTTGCGAAACTCTCGCGTCGGGGTTGCTGACGGTGAACATTTAATTCACGGTGAAAGTATTTTACAGATTCAATGGTAGTTGTATCAGTATAAAAGGTATAAATTGCGAATCACTTGACGACTGATTGGTGTAGTGGATAGTGACCCTGTCAGTGAAACCAACGGGTCCGTGAAGGGCAAATGTTTGCGTGATGAAAACGAACATCTATTATAATAGTCATGGATGTTTCTACCGGTGATTTTTTTTCCGTAAGGAAAAAAAAGGACATATTAGGTAAATGAATAGTATATTATGCAACTAGTGAATAAAGGACGGATTTAAAGCGAGGGCCGTAGATGAGTCACGAGCAAGTGAAGGATTCTAACGATTGAATCACGAGCGCAGCGAGTGATTCAACTTTTAGAATCCTGAGCGACGCGAGTGATTCATGGCCCTCCATATAAATTCGTACTTTATTCAGGAGTTGCATACTATACTTTATACCATGACTACGAGAAAAAGACATAATTTAAGCGAAAATAGAAATTTAATCAAGAAATAATAAATGTTACATTAATTGAAATGGACATTAAAATTAGAGCAATGACTGAAATTAAGCGTAATTTTCTTATTATTATCATTAGGGTGGTCAACTTGTGAAACAATATTTATTTTAATCTAATGCCAAACTCCTTGTCGCAAATATCGACCAATCAAATCTCGAGAATTTATTTGCACCAAAGAGTTTGAATTTCGAATCTTAGCGCAAGGAGTTTGTGTAAGCATTGAAATGGAGATCGGATATATTTTGTGTTCCAAATTCAAACACCAAAACAGTGAATAAAAACAAAACAGTGAATAAAAGGCCTTTTTATTCACTGTTTTGCGTAAATAAAATAAGCATTTTAGAGTAGGTATGGTATAAATATAAGTTATTGGCGTAGGTAGTTTATTTTTTTTAAACGCACAGGCCCGCCGTAGTTTGATATGCAACTAGTGGAATTCGTAGGGTTCCTATTATGCGAAATTTATTTGGAACTCATATTATCTCCAAGTTTTCTTTATTTATTTAATTTAATGATGTAATTATGTGGAATAGGCTGCAAACGTATGTCTATCTGTGGCATCTTAACTCTTAAACGGGAGACCGATTTGGATGGGGCTTTTTTTATTTGAAAGTAGGTTTTATGGCGGTGATTCTTAGACATGTTTTATCAAAAATGTTTTGTTTTAATTGCTTGTTTTCTCGGTGATTTTCAAAATTTTATATTTGTCGTAGTCGAATTTTTGTATTTTTATAAAAGTTTTTTTAAACCAAGTGCAAGGCGGAGTACTTTTAAAAGTTTATCATGAATAAAATTATAATAACAAGACAATTCATTAAAAGATATTGATATAAAACGTTTCATCGTTTAATGAATAGAATGGGTAGATATGTAAATTCCAAAATAAATTATTAAATATTCTTTGTATTTTATTTTGTGTGCAATAAAGGATTTAATAATAATATTTTCCAGACACTATGCCCTTATGTCTTAAGTTCCAGTGTAATTCCTAATTGTAATGCATAAACATAAAGTCCACGGTATAATCCACGGATTACTATAATTTGCAAAGTTCCGTAAAAGGGACATACACTCGTGTAAGAAGAGGTTGTTTACATTGTCATAAGGCATTGGAGGAACAGACTATCATAATGTATCAAAATAAGCAATTTTGTAGACCACCCAGTAATTGAGGATGAAGAACTGCAATATGTGATATAAGAGGACATCATGAAGTTCTGCAGGAAGACTAGACAATTTTGTGGACAGTGTGACCCGGGTTCACAGTAGCCAATGCTCGCCAAAGGAGTGGAATAGTCCTCTTGACCGACCATCCGTGTGAAGCCTGCAAACGTCCCACCTTCGATATCAAGTATATTTGAAGCGTACAGATAAACTGGCTAAGTTTTCGTAGATATGCATATTACTTCTGGTTTTTGTTTCATCATCACTTCAATTTGTGGACAGACACATATATAAACTAGCGTTATTGTGATAGCTATAGTCTATCGATAATTATACTAAATATAGTTTTAAGCGTGTCTGAAGCTAATAGACTCCATTGTTGTTTAAACTCTTTAAAATATATAATTCATTAAAGCAATTTAATTTTGAGTGATACAGTACAGGGATAATTCGTTGATTCGGAGCGTTTTGGAGTCAATGGATTGTCGAAAATTGGATCACAGCTTTATTCCATGTCGTCTAATGAAAGAGAAACCGGTGATAGAGAGAGATGTAAATATGCCAAAACGTCGTGTATTGGATGATGTTCCCTCGGTTCCCTCATACCAAATTAAATTCAAGCAAAACAATGGTGAATAATTGAATTTCATTGTGTAGAAACTCGTTTTGAAGTGCTGGCACGAAATAAATCAACTGTGTAATGAATTATATGATTAAAAAGTTTTTGATTTATAAAAGAATAAATATTGCCATCCAGCGAGGAAATGCAGTGAGTGTTATTGGGCATACAGGTCGAACCTGAGCCACCTTGTAAACTAAGTGATGAGTAAACATAAGGTCTTTAGGTTACTATTAAGTTAACTTATGGACCGGGTCGTAGAAACAATCAAAATGGTACCACTTCATTGGTGTTAAAACGATAATTTGAAACCAATGGGAACTCAGTTATACACGGACTTCGTTCGCGAACTGTCGTATTAAATGCCGATTTATGTTGTAAAAAAAGCATCACTTAATGAGTGAGACACGCTTATTCATGCATCCTACGTGTGTGAGTGCATGTAAAGTGTGTGTGTGTGTGTTCGGTGGAATTGTGGTGTGCAACAAGCTGTGTGACAGAGTCTTGGGATCAGATAAATATTTAACAAATTAACATTAATTAATCAATCAAATATCAGCAACGATCGAGCGATATAACTATATCGCCAACATAATACGAAGGTACATCGTAATTCTAGCAAATTGATAGCTGCTTTCATACAACTTTAATTGCCTATACGAGTAGATCGATGTGTTTTATGAGCCACAATTTTTTTAGTTCCGATAAAATCGGACCGATTTTTTCGCTGCCGATTCATCGATTTTATAACTGAATTTTTGTAGGACGTGTGCGTTTCAATGTTGAAATTTGTAGATTTAATTTTTTGTCGACAAAAATCGGCCACCGATTGTCGGTCGTGTGCCCACAGCCTAAGTGAAAGAGCGTAGATCACTAGTTTATATTGAAAATGGAGTCGTATTACTGATTGTCACGTGAGCTCATAAGCTTAAGTTGAGAGTGTTAGTACAGTACTCTGTCTGTGGCTGAGCTGATTGTGCCATAGATAATTGAATCAGAGTGAATAGCAAAGCGCGTAATTACTTTGGATTTACACTGAAAACGCTCTCTATACACAATAGAAATATGTAATTGTTATTGAATTGTTTAGTCATAAATTATGACTTATCTACAAACAATATTTAAGAACATTGTGTAATTTATGTAAGTATATTAATTGTTTTCGTAGATAAACAACATAGGGTTTACAAATCGGAGGTCGCAGGTTAGACCCCAGCGGTGTTACATGTTTAGTACTCGGTTTGGTTGGTGGTAGGACATTTGTCCGCCTGGCTAGCTACCACCTAAGTGTGCCGCCAAACAGCAAGTTAATAGCATTGTTGAATTCCGGTTATCAGAGATAAGATAGCCAGTCCCCCAAATGTGTTGGGGTTTCCGGGTCAGTAGGCTTCCACCTTCGAACTCATTTTCACTTAACATCAGGTGTGATTAAGATCAAGTACGAACCCGTCGTGCATAAAAAAAAACCTCTCCTCTAGTTATTTGCCCGAATCTCGCAGCTCGCTTCGCTCGCTGTCCGATCCGCTTCGCACGTGTTACTTGTTTATTGTTGTCTGAATTTGATAAAAAGACCATTATGTGAAATGAAAATTGTCTAGTGAACATTATCACAAACAATAATTATATGCTATGAGCACTATGACTAGCGGTAATTATATGAAATGAACGTTATAACAAATGATAATTATATTTAATAATTATTATGCCAAGTGTTGTCATAGCAAATGATTGTTATTTTTCGTAAACATTATACTAAATGAAATTATATTAAACAACTTTATGCCTTTTGAAAATTATATGAAGTGAGTGTTATGTCTAATAAAATTATATTTTTTGTTATTATATCATACATTACACACCCCTCATAAAAGTATGAGTTTAAAATTAACTGCCACGCCTGGAGTGTACGTACGCGCAATTTCCAAAATTCTAGTGAATTCTTCCCTTGTGTATTGTTAAGATGAGATATTGTACCAACATTATGTGCGTACGAGTATTTATTCGGACTCCAATTTACCTTAGCTTCTATTGGTTTATTTATTCAAAATTCATGCTTGACAACATAGATCATAATTTCATGAAGAAACTTGTCGTTCTAAATGTGCTTCTGACCAAACTAATTTCAGGTTTAAGGTATACAATAAATAAACTTGTATAACAGTCGTATCATACAAGAATTATAAAATGCATTTCGTGTTAGTAACTTCATGGACCTAGTACAAATATAAATCGGGACTGGAAACCCACTTTTAAGTCTCCTTAACAAAACTCTAGGAGCTGGTCAAATTAATACGTTTAGACCATGATAATTCGTTGATGACTAAACTTACCTACAATATATACTGATCATCACAATACATGGCAAGTAGAATGATATACAGCTAGACACGACAGCGTACGTGGGTGTCAACACAAGCGCGCAGGTGGGGTATCTGGGCGGCCTCTGCGTGGCAGCCAACTCCTCGTGCGGCCTGTGGAGGCCCAGCGAGATAGGCAGGAAACTGACGAGGGCAGCGAGGAGCCAAATCATGGCGATGGTGACGATGGCTACACGACGGGTCACCCAGCGGCCGTATCTGTGAACAATGGAATTTGTTAGAAAGTATAAAAAGATATGTAATGAAAAATATTGCGGACGTAATGGCTGTCCTGAAGACATACAACATTTTCAAAAATTTCACACAATTTTTGCGGAAGAGTTTTTTCAAAGTCCCATAAATAATGACAGATAAAATACATTGATATTTTATTTTTCGGGAAATTTACAGTCATTACATAGTTAAACAACTATCAACTACACCAATCGGTCGTCTGTAATAAATCGATACATACCTACATAGAAAACATGTGGTAGGGAATTTTAAATGTCCGCGTGGCTAGCTACCACCATCTTATCTAAATCTGCCGCCAAACAGCAATGTTAACAGCATTGTTGTGTTTCGGTTGTCAGAGATAAGATAGCCAGTCCCCCAAATGTGTTGGGGTTTCCGGGTCAGTACGCTTCCACCTTCGACCTCATCTTCACTTAACATCAGGTGTGATTGAGGGCAAGTACGAAATCAAATCAAATCAAAAATGTTTTATTTCGTTTGTTATAAGAATAACATTTGAAATCCTCATGACATACAGTTATCGCTCATTCACTAGGCAGTCTCCCCAGAGAAGAACGAGCAAGAAACTCAGGGGTTGCTCTTTTTAAATAAGTCAATACAAATACAATTTGGAATAATTGTTAAATTTATGATTCGACAAAGAAAAATAAGAATAAAATGTACTGGGTATTGCCGAGCGATTCATGTCCACGCATTCTTATCATCCTGATAGTCAGAGATTTTATAATAGCCTTTGGCAAATACTCGTAGTTTCCGTTTAATGGTTGTTTTAAATTTATATAAAGGCAAATTATGAATATTTCATGACTTAGTCACTGTGTAAGCGACTGCTATGGACAGCAAGTTTACTTTTATATCTTGTATTTACATTGTGTATTTCACAATTTTTCCTAAACAAATGCAGATTCTTTCTTACTCGGTGTGCATAAAAAAACAGCATAATACATGTTTGGAGAGTAGTGTATTTTTCGACGTTCGATTTATATAAGAAGTGTTAGAGGATTGGAAGTAGACTCTTAAACTTGTATCATTAAAATTTAGAGATCCGACTTGCTTAAGTTTTGCATAGTGAACCGTTTATAAAGAGTTACGCGTATTACAATTAAGTATAAAAATCATATTAGTGAATACAAATTCAAATACCCGACAATAATAAATCGTATCTAAGAGAAAAAGCGTAGGTTCGTAATATAATAGCCATTATTCATCCACTTTTTACATATTGGGGTTACTTTTCGTACGTAAAAGATTTTCTTGACATGTTTTCCTTAAACGTGAGGAAATTTGTAACGAAATTGTTACTTGTTGGATACTTTGTCAGAATTTGGAGAAGAAAAAATATGGAAAGTGGTGTTCTCGTCAACAGCACATCGCTTGCTATGTGAAGATTTACTCTAATCGGGACAGTTTGCTTCTTTTTTTAAAGAAACTGATGCATTTGGTCTGGGCGGTTTCTCGTGGCTGCCACTTGCCTAGGCCTCACTTGTCTAATGTTCGCAAATCACATCACCTTTTTGAATAGTGAGTTATGTATGTTTAATAAATATAATAAATTGTATTTTGTTTTCTCCTTTGAATGTGGCGTGCAAGTTCACATAGTACGATAGAAAGAGGTATGTTAAGGTGGTTTGGGCATATAGAATGTAGTTTTGTAGTGGTAGAGCCACGCTGTAATCTTTTAGCTTGCAGCATGAATGGGCCGGCTCGACCGGGGAAGTACCACCCTCTCGCAGAAGACCGACGTCTGAGTAGTGGCATTTTGCCTCTGCGCTTCGTCCGGTGAGCGAGGGCGCCGGAGGCCCAATCTCCCAGTCTCACTCCAGAATGGTAGCGGTATTTAAAGAGTTAGTACCCCAGGAGGGTACCAGCACTATCAGTGCTGGAGAATCCCTCCCTGAGCATCGCTCAGGCTGCCCTACGTATTCTGGGGTGGGCAAAAATCCGCTCGTACCTGCCTGCGGCAAGAGCAGAAACCAAACGGCACCCCCTCCTGCGCTCCGTGTGCACTTTTGCAATATCAGGGGGATCCACTCGAACCTGAACTCCGTCCACCATCACCTCGAGGCGGAAAAGCCGGCCTTGCTCTTTTTGACGGAGACTCAGATATCGCCACCTGCCGACACGTCATACTTGAATTACCCCGGGTACAAAATCGAACATAGATTTGTGCCCCGCGCAGGTGTATGCGTGTACGTCAGGGGCGATGTCTGCGTCCGCCGTCTGGGCAACCTTGAAGGTAGGGATCTGTCTATCATCTGGCTGTGCGTAAACTGTGACGACCATCCCCGTGTTTACGCGTGCCTATACAGATCCCACAGCGGTGACTCCGAAACCGACCGACTCCTTGAGCACCTCGAAGCGGCAACTGATTCCGTGCTACGAGAGATCCCATCCGCTGTGATTGTACTTCTGGGCGATTTCAACGCCCATCACTCTGAATGGCTCGGGTCACAAAAAACTGACCACGCGGGTAGATCTCTCCATAACTTTGCTTTGGCCTATGGTCTGACACAGGTGGTCCCTTCGCATACGCGAATTCCAGATGTGGAAGACCATACACCTTCACTGTTGGATCTCCTGCTGACCTCAAATCCGAGCGGCTATCAGGTCACTGTCGATGCCCCACTGGGCTCCTCTGACCATTGTCTAATTCGGAGCGTAGTGCCACTCACGCGCCACATACCGTCCCGTACCACGGGCTGCCGTCGTGTTTGGCACTATAGGTCAGCAGATTGGGATGGGATGCGGATGTTCTTTTCATCCTACCCATGGGGGCAGGTTTGCTTCTCGCTAGTGGATTCCAACGCCATTGCCGATTCTGTCGCCGACGTGGTGCTCCAGGGAATGGAACTTTTTGTTCCAAGTTCTGTGGTACCCGTTGGTGGAAAGTCCCAGCCCTGGTTTGCTTTACCCTGCAAATTGGCGTCACGTCGAAAGCAGGAGTAATTCCAAGCCTGGGCCATTGCAATGGCAGCTAAAGATCCTAAAGCGAAAGAACTTAAAAAAGAGTATAACTTTGCCTCCAGATCCCTCAAAAGAGTTGTGGCCAAAGCTAAGTCAGAGCACATCGGCAGAATTGGTGAAAGGCTGGCCCGTCTACCTTCGGGGACACGTGCATTTTGGTCTCTTGCCAAAGCTGTCCAGGGGAATTTCTGTGTGCCTTCTTTTCCACCACTGCGCAGGGAGGGTGACGTACTGGCTCATGACGCAAAGGAGAAAGCTGAGCTTTTGGGATCTCTTTTTGCGTCCAACTCGACTTTGGATGATGGGGAGAAGCCACCTCCAACCATTCCACAATGTGGAAGTTCTATGCTGGAAGTCCAGTTCACTCAAAAATCTGTGCGTAAAGCACTTTTCTCCCTTGATATTCATAAGTCTTGTGGGCCTGACGGTATCCCTCCCATTGTGCTGAAAAATTGTGCTCCAGAGTTGGCTCCGGTATTGGCGCGTTTGTTCCGACACTCGTACTCCACAGGCGTAGTACCAAACTCCTGGAAGACGGCCTTAGTGCACCCGATCCCTAAAAAAGGCGACAGCTCAGATCCAGGAAACTACAGACCTATAGCCATTACGTCCCTGCTCTCCAAAATAATGGAAAGCATTATAAACCGCCAGCTCTTGCAGTACTTGGATGAGCACCAGCTGCTCAATGATCGTCAGTACGGATTCCGTAGGGGTCGATCAGCTGGTGATCTTCTTGTCTACTTGACGCATAGATGGGCGGAGGCGGTAGAGAGCAAGGGCGAGGCGTTGGCTGTCAGTTTGGACATAGCGAAAGCCTTTGATCGGGTATGGCACAAAGCGCTTCTTTCGAAGCTTCCTTCCTTTGGGCTGCCCGAGAATTTTTGCAAATGGGTTGCCAGCTTTCTCACGGAACGTAGCATTAAAGTCGTTGTCGACGGTTCTTGCTCTGAGTTAAAACCCGTGAACGCTGGAGTCCCGCAAGGCTGCGTACTATCCCCCACCCTGTTTCTTCTGCATATCAATGACATGTTACAAACCTGTGACTTCCATTGTTATGCGGATGACAGTACGGGTGATGCCTTATATGCCGGCCGTGCTAATCTTTCTCGGGCGCACGTTGATGAGTGTCGGGACAAGCTTGTGTCTGAAATGGAGACTTCACTAGACCAAGTCTCTAATTGGGGCATTCTCAACCTAGTTAAGTTTAACCCTAAAAAGACACAAGTTTGCGCATTCACCGCAAAGAAGATTCCATTTCCCCTGTCTCTTCAATTTCAGAGCACTCCCCTTGACGTTAAGCTGAGTATTGGGATTCTCGGAGTGAACATCTCCAGTAGCGTTTAATTCCGCGGTCATCTGGAGGATAAGGCCAAGTTGGCCTCCAAAAAGTTAGGTGTCCTCAGTAGAGCGGCTCGTTACTTCACGCCGGCTCACCGCCTCCAACTTTATAAGGCGCAAGTTCGGCCGCACGTGGAGTATTGTTCTCACCTATGGGCTGGGGCACCTCAGTACCAGCTTCTTCCTTTTGACCGCGTTCAACGTCGCGCAGTCCGAATTGTCGGCCAAGAGAGTCTCACCGAGCGACTGGATCCCCTGGCGTTGCGAAGAGACGTCGCGTCCCTCTGCATTCTCTATCGCATATTTCATGGGGAGTGTTCTGAAGAACTGTTCGAGCTAATACCCGCTGCTCAATTTAACCGATACACTTCTCGGAGAAAATTAAATTTCCATCCACATCACCTGGATGAGTGGAAGTGTACCACTGTACGTTTCTCAAGAAATTTCTTGCCACGTACGACCACCCTGTGGAACGGACTTCCGGCAGCGGTATTCCCGAACGAGTACGACATTGGAACCTTCAAGAAGCGAGCCTACACCTTCCTCAAAGGCCGGCAACGCATCTGTGACCCTTTTGGTGTTGCGGGTGTCCATGGGCGGCGGTGATTACTTTCCATCAGGTGACCCGCATGCTCGTTTGCCGCTCTCTCATATAAAAAAAAAAAAAAAAAAAAAAAATAGAAGGAATGAGTGAAAGGAGATTAACGAAAGCAATATATAACGAAAGCGCGAATGGAAGGGTCGGTAAAGGTCAACTAAGAAGGACGTACGTCAATCACGTGACTGACTGACGTACTCACAAAAGGTCAGGTGCGGTCAACCTAACCGACGAGTATGTATGAAGCTTTGATAAGAGTGGAAGAAGGGTAAGTAGTATGTCAGGATTGTTGTAAATGGAAATCAATAGTCTCTGCCTACCCCAATGGGAAATAGGCGAGAGTATATTATGTATAGGCGATTAAAAGAAACTAAAAAATAACACAAATTGAAAATTTAGAACGCCCGACTCGGCCATGTGAAACTCTGTTAAAGATAATTAATATGTACAATTTATTTTATCTTAATATCTTATCTTAATATCTTTATTGTACACAAAATTGTTACTGAAATATGCATTGTATATAAAATGTACAAAGGCGAGTTTAACTCCGATAGAGTTTTCTACTAGTAAACCTTAGAGATACATAGTGTTTATTAGATTGGGCTGAAAATAGTGTACACAACATTTGAAAATTATTTTATAAAAAAATAATATATATATAAATAAATACCCAAAAAGAAATACCGAGTAAATAACATTAATATGCCTCATAACCTTACTTTAAGTGAAGTATTTTATCTCTCTATAGTCTAACTAATATTATAAATTTGAAAGTTTGTTTGTTTGTTGTTGCACGGCGATACGAATGAATGAATTTGGATAAAATTTGTTATATATAGGTAGAAGAATATACGCTGGGTTAAACATAGGATATTTTTATCTGGATAAAGTGAGTAGATCCCGTGGGATAAACAAATTAAACGCAGGCGAAGTCGCGGCGAAAAATCTAGATATAATTTTTTTTTTTTTTTTTTTTTTTAAATTTAAATTTTAATTTTAATTTATGTGTATTATATTTCATTCCAACAGGTATAGGTTTCAAACTAATAATATCCATCAATTTGTTTTTGGAAGTTAAAAAAGCTGACCAATATCGCGAATAACATCGAACTTGTTTATTGTAAAAATTCCAACAGTGAGATTAAATTCTTCACGTTTTCACCAGTGAAAGGGTTACGCTTATGTTCTATAGAAGAGACTATATGACAGGAATAGAATTATAATAAGATTAGTGCAAATTATAATATACTCTTAATACTAATATGTCACAATTGGTTTAATAATGACGCCCTGTTTGGTGTGGTGGTTAGAAATTCTGCTGCCATACCAAAAGGTCGCGATTTCGAATCCCGCTAGGGGCATATGTTTGTATGATGAATACAGAGACATATGTTCCCGAGTTATGGATGTTTTTCATTTATATGTGTATTTATTAACAAAAAAAGTATTTGTGTAGTTTATCAACCACCAGGCCCCTATTTCACCAAGTTGACAGGTGCGACAATTGTCAAAAAAATATAACCGCACCGATTTCATTTATTAAGTATTCGACACTGGTTTTACTAATTCGAAATTTTTCCTTAAAACGCTAATTCAGTAATGTCAAAGGAGAAATTTATTCGTTCCCTATATATTCTCCTATATGCGAACTCATCTAAATCACTATCACTGTCACTACTGCTGCTTTCACGGAGAGCCATTTTGTAATTAACAACGAAAACACTACAATTGTCACGCTAGCCTGACACAGCCTCGATCTCATGTCAACAATTACCGACAAATCTACAAATATGTCGAGTTCAAAAAATGATTCTTGTTTCACAACATAATTGTCATTTGATTGAGATAAGGACAATTGTCACAAAATGCCTGTCATGTTTATAAGCTTTTCTATACGAAATAATTTACGATATTGTCATTTGTCACCTGTCCGTTGACAATTGTCAGCGACATATATGTCGAATTGTCAGCCGACATATGTCGCTGACAATTGTCAACTTGGTGAAATAGGGGCCTGGTATCTATAACACAAGCCTAGTTGCTTAATGTGGAACTGGATGGCGCTGTGTGTATGTGCAAAAATATTTATATTTATTTATTTATTTACAATAAAATACAACCTTAAGGGGCGATTAGACATCACATGGCTTAGGACCAGTCCGGTTTTATCAACATTGCGCTTAACATTCACTTTGTATTAAGCTAACTAATATTATAAATGCGACAGTTTGGATGTTTACGTTTGTTTATTTGATTGTTTGTTTATTTGTTGCTCAATTACGGTGAAACGGCTGAACGGATATGGATGAAATTTGCTATATAGGTAGAAAATACCCTGGATTAAGACATAGGATATTCTTAATCCCGATAAATTGAGTACTTCTCGCGGTATAAAAAACATTACGCGATAACGTTAATCCACGCAGGCGAAGGCGCATTTCATCCAAATCCGTTCAACCGTATTTGCCGTGATTGATCAACAAACAATAATCCAAACTTTCGCATTTATAATATTAGTTAGATTATCATCCACTAGAATGAAGTTCAATGAATAAATTAGGCCAGTTATTAAATTTCCATCTCATATTTTAGTTCAATGGATCATCTTTTTTTTAATGTTACTGAAAGGTGAAAAACGCAAGCTGAACAGATTTCTATGTTTTTATTACTTGCAAGTTAGAAGTGAGCTACAGAAAATACTTCATAGTCCGACTTACATAATTCTTTTAAATCCATAAATAACTCTGAAATGTGAATTTAGAAACAAATGATGTCATCACCTCTAGCTACGTAATAAGCCAAACCAACTGTGTTATAAGCTAAATATTTTCGAACCGGCTTAACCGATTTTCATCAAATATGGCTAACAATCTGTTCCATAAAAGAAACCTCAAATCGGACCACTTACTGTGATTTGTCCTAATAAACACTGGACACACACGTACAATGCCGTCAAACATATAACACCTGGGGATTCAAAATTTATTTATTCTAGGACTAACCTCACCTGAAATAATAATTTTATCAGAAAGTTTTTACCATACCGATATTTGAAAATAAAATTGTTGGAATAAAATTGATAATTTACACGTGGTAGCGGCGTAGCAATCGGCTACGACACGACCTCTACGGGTGCTACGTGATAGAATGAAACAAGAGAAGCGCGCACTCGGCGGATAGCTCTAGGTCGACACTATCTATAGTTTGAACGAACACGTCGAGCAAATTATGTTGCATTAAAACATTTGTTCTTGCTTTTAGTAAATTAATCTTTAGAAAATTTGTCATTTAGTATTAGGGTTCAATGAAGCCGTTATTCATCTCATCCCTTTTATGCTTTTTTAAACCAAATATATAAATAATTTATGTTTACTAGTGACTCCAATGTTGATTACGATGAAATTTCCTCTAGGAACCATAGCCGGATTCGATCAAAATTCGACAATTGATACAAAGTAAACCTTTCTGAAACCGCATTTAGTATGGAGTTCCAAGACTTTTCGGCCGAATTCGGCTATGGTTCCTGGTGGATAATTGTTCTTAATCAGGAGTGAAGTCACCAGCCAAAAATTATTGCACTCCCATACTAATAAAGGTGATTTCAGAATGGTTTACTTTGTATGGGTAATCGGAAATTTTTTGATCGAATTCTACTTCTGATTCCTGGGGAATAGTTGTTCATCTCATCAAGCCTGCCCTCGTATAGTCTAGTCTGCCTTCTTCGGTTACACCTAAAGCCCCGTTTTCACTAAAATACTTTTGTCATGTCATGTTTTGCAACTTCGCAGCGGATATCGCCCGATATCGCACGCGATAATTACTTACGTGTGTCGCTCTGTATTCTGAGAATTTCGCAAAATGGCAGTAGTACACTACCTTCTCGAGCGATATCTCCATGTCAACTTGATCATCATTGTTCCCGGAATATATCCCGGATATCATACATAAATTTGCCACAACTGCTCGCGACTTATTCTATGTCTTCGACCTTTAATAGCATATATGTTCTATCTCCCGTCTTTAAAGTTGTACAGGCTTGACAGGTAGGACTCGCCTGAATCAGCATGCTCCTAGGCACTCAAAACTAGTAAACAGTTTACCTATTACGTGCGTATTTGCCTGCAAGTACATATTTGTGTGCGTGCGTAACCACACGCGCGGCTTTTAAATATTCAAAACCACCATAAAACAAACATTATTTACAAAAGGCTATGTTATAACATTTCTTACTATCTGGATGATAAACCAGCATGCACATAGGCCGCTCGTGCGATATTCAGTGTAATTATACAAAATTTACACATTATAACCCGAAAACATTTAAACAGCGCTATCCTTGAGTTTCTTGCTCGTTCTTCTCTGGGGAGTCAACTTTGTGAATGAGCAATAATGTCAATAATTTTAATATTAAATTAAAATATGTGACTTTTCAAGTGAAAATTTAATCCTACGAAATAATTATTTTTTGAATTTTTGAATTTTGAATGCATACGCTTTGCCGTACCTCTTCATACGGGTGAGGTAAACTATAGGACCAAGTTAAAGTCACGTAGAATTAAAACAAAAATACCTCAATGGATCCTTGATATGTATGTATCTGTCGAGGGAGATAGCGCACAGGTTGAGGATTGAGGCCGTGGAGCACATGACGTCACAGGCCACCCACGTGTCGCAGAACTGTTCACCGAATACCCAATACCTGTACAGGAAGAAAAATATGTAGACTAATCTATGTATTACAATCCTAAAATCTATACCAACTGAAAAGAAACAGTATGTAGGAAGATTTGCGAGACATGTTCACAAATAGTACCCACAAAATAATAAATAAATACTCGTATCTCTAACACTTACGCCATGGTGTGCTACATTACCTATTATATCAGATAAACAATAAAATTCTACTGTGTCTAGAATATATGAAGTCAGTAGAGCCACTATGAATAATAGATAACAGATCATCATCATCACATCCACTGCTGAACAAAGGCCTCCCCAATCGATTTCCATAGCGACCTGCATCTAGCATCTTCCCTCGACCTTCTTAAGGCGTTCGTCCACTTTGTGGTTAGAAGTGGAAGTTCAAGAACTTCAATGTCCTGCCGGCCATCAGTTCTTCGAGCTAATGTACCCTGCCCAATGTCACTTCAACTTACAAATCCGCTGAGCTATATTGGTGATGTTCGACCTTCAACGTATTTCCTCATTCCTGATTCGATCTCATAGTGTAACGCAGAGCATCATCTTCTCTATAGCTCCTTGTGTGATCTTGAGCTTACTTATAGGCATAATATGCACAACGGGTTAATAATCGACCTCAATCACACCTGATGTTAAGTCATCTTCACTTTCTAACAAGGTGGAAGCGTACTGACCCGGAGGCCCCGATCTTATTTGGGGGCCTGGTTATCTTATCTTTGACAACCGGAACACAACAGTGCTATTAACATTGTTGTTTTGGCGGCAGACTTTAAAAGCCCTACCATCAACCAAATCGAGTACTAATCATGTACATGAGATAGGAATCGAACCTCCGATTCGTAAATTCTATGTTGTTAACATTGAACCATGGAGGCGGTTAGAAATGTTTTGGACATACGTTTCAGTGTCATAAGCCATCACTGGTAACGTATAACAAAACCTTGGGATCTTCAAGAGCAGAGTGAATAGGCATTTACTGGGATCGCGTGCTTCATCTTCGACCACATCGTCACTTTCCATCAGGTGAGATTGTGGTCAAAGGCAAATCCAGTCAATCATAAAAAAAATATTTGTTCCATGACTCAGGGATAAATGTTCGTATTGCAAGCCTATTACAATTTCGTAATGCAGATTGTATGGTATTCATCAAACAAACATTTACTCCAAGCGGGATTTGATTCCACAGCCATTGGTTTCGTAGCCAGAATCACTATCAATCAATTTGAAGAGTACCTACTTAACCTAATAACAAATAGCTTTACTAGATTAGTAAATCATCGGTCGCTTTGGAAATCTATGGGAGAGACTTATATTCAGCAGTGAGTGGTCCTCTTGTGGCTGATATGAGGATAATGATGATGTTAATATACAAATAGAGCATGTACAGTCAGCTGTAAAGAAACATGACCTCATGTACATACAGTCATGTGAACACGGGGTCTAATTTCTCTGCAGCTGACTGTACTTAAAACTATATACCTCAAAACAAAAATATAGTACAAATATAAAAAAGTGTTTTGGCACTGAATAGGTACTTTAAAACTAACATTCTATGGCACTTGCTAACTATGTAACTAAACCGCCATATTGAAATTGTCTCTGAATAATGAATTTACTAGTGATGGGCAAGACTCTTACTTACTCATTTACGTTTACCTATGTCAAACCATATCGAATAATAAAATACCGAAAGTAAAAAACAAGTAGGTACGAGAGAGATCTGAGATCGTCTTTTGTTTACGTAGCAAGTTCCATAGAATGACACTTTAAATGCAACTGTATGTATGTGTGGTAGATAATGTCAGAGAAATTTTCGTGTTTCAACATAACAATAAAAATGGATGAAACATTCTTACCCTAATAAATCGTTGACGCCAGCGAAGGTCATGACAGCGGCGGCGACCAGCATGTCGGCTATGGCCAGCGATGCCAGAAATAGGTTCCCGATTCGTCTGAGGCCACGATCGGTGTATATCGCAATGCAGACCAGGATGTTGCCAGCGACGCTCAGGAATATCAGCAGTGACAGGAATATACCTGGAAGGAATTACTGATTGTAATGAACGATTACGATAGGAGCCGGGGTTGATTCTGTCAGCTTTTTTGTGCGGCTTCACGGCTTGAGATTTCGAGTCATGTCACCGCCATGACCGTAATGCTCGTAGTCATTTGGGGTTGCACACTGATTCGGATGCGAGTTGTGCCTATGGGCTTACGGAATAACATGGCAGGTAGTAGATCGACTGGGTGGTGTAACGTGTTTCCAGTGGCGTGCCTAGGGTTTCAGAGTAGAGCATATTTGATAAATGATTTGTGGTTTTTATGCAGTTAATGAAGTTACATCTTTTTGAATTTTTATTTCTCAGGCATGCAGGTTTCCTCACGATGTTTTCCTTCACCGTTTAAGAGAGCAGTCGGATAAATGCACGTAAGTAATTAAATTTTAAAACTCATTGGTACATGGCCTGCCTGAGAATCAAACCTGGACCTCCTAAATTGGGACACCGCGTCTTAACCGCTGAGCCACCGACACTCCAATATGGACGCGACGCTGGACGCAATAAACCCTCTTAAATGAAAATGAGATGAAGTAACAACCTATGTCTGAACGATAATAATAACTGTATACTGTAATAATAAATAAATGAGAGAAAATGTTTTTTTTTTTTTATATGAGATAGCGGCAAACGAGCATGCGGGTCACCTGATGGAAAGTAATCACCGCCGCCCATGGACACCCACAACACCAAAACCATGTTTAACGATATTCTTCTATATATAGATGTTTTCATTTATACCTAATAAGTATTTATTTACAAAAAAAAATGTATTTATGTATATCAACCATCTGGTAACCACAACACAAGCCTATCGTTGCTTGCTATGGAATTAGATGACGCTGTGTGTATGTCTAAGGATATTTATTTATTTATTTCTTATATTTATCTTCTGTATGCCCAAACAACATTGTCTATTGTAAAATTAGGTCGACTGGTAGAGATCCCTCATGGGATAAGTCCGCCTTTGTACACTATTTCGATTTAATGTGTATATGATAATAATGTGTATAAAGCGCTTACAAACAAACAAACAATTTAACTACCTCGCGTTGTACATTCAGTGTACTAAGTATCGGGAATTTGTCAATAAAACAAAAAATACAAATTATTCATCTAAATTTATTTTATCGCCTTCAAAGTAGGCCCCATCGCTTGCAATACAACATCTCCACCGCTTCACCCAGTCTTCCATACATTTTTCATAGGCTATTTGCGGTATGGCCTTTAGCTCATTCAGCGAATTTTCTTTTATGGCTTCTATCGACTCAAAACGTTTTCCTCGAAGTGGTAATTTTAACTTGGGAAATAAAAAAAAGTCAGACGGAGCCATATCAGGTGAATACGGTGCTTGGTCGTGAACTTTTGTTGAATTTTTCGCTAAAAACTCTTTCACTATAATGGCTGTGTGTGATGGTGCATTATCATGGTGCAGCATCCATGAGTTGTGTTGCCACAAATCTGGACGTTTTCGGCGGATACTCTCACGCAAACGCTTCATGACGCCTAAATAATATTCTTTATTCACTGTTTCTCCCTCTGGAAGGAATTCGGAGTGAACCACACCACGGTAGTCAAAAAAAACTGTCAGCATCACCTTGATTTTGGAGCGACTTTGCCGCCGTTTTTTGGGTTTCGGCTCGTTTTCGAGACGCCATTCTGAAGACTGTTGGCTTGTTTGCATGTCGTACTCATAAACCCATGTCTCGTCGCCAGTTATTATACGTTTCATAAAGGTCGGATCCGTAGAAGCTCGGGAAACCATGTCTTCAGCGACATGCTTTCGCTGCGCTTTTTGAACAAAATTGAGCTCTTTTGGAACTAGTCGAGCGGCGACGCGTTTCATGCCTAAAATGTCAATGAGAATGTTGTGGACGGACTTAAAAGATATGTTCACCTCACTAGCCAACTCTCTCAGACTCATACGTCGATTTTCGAGCACTAGCTTCTTGATTCTGTCGATGTTTTCTTTGGTCGTAGCGGTTGAAGGTCTACCCGAACGAGGCAAGTCTACTACTACTTCTCGGCTTTCTTTAAAAGCCTTATACCATTCATAAGCCCTTGTTTTCGATATACACGATTCGCCGTAGGTATTTCGCAACATTTTTAGTGATTCACCACATGAAATATCATTTGAAACACAAAATTTAAGGCACACTCTTTGTTCAACAATATTTTCCATTGTAAAAATCGCCGAGGACTCAAAACTATGACCAACAAAAAGTGTAGTTTAAAACAAATTAAATGGCAGATCCCGCTCAAATTTTGCGCGCTAAATCAGTACAGTGCTACCAACATGCAGTAAAAAAATTAGAACGACCTCTTTTACGCGGGTCTTTTTATTGACATATTCCCGATACTTTTTACACAGAGTAGTATAACAAAACGTTCAAATGTTTACAAGACATTCTGTACTTAAAATGTGTCAATAAAAATAAAAATGTAAATAGCGGGTAGATTCACTCCTTATATATTTCATAGAGATTGTTTTATAAACCTTTATGCTACAATCACTCTATAGGTAAAGGTTATTTCAAACAAGCTGACAGCCAAAGTAATGGAAAACGGTCACCGCCGCCGCCTGTGGACATATGCAAGTGCCAGGGGAGTTGCAGACGTGGATGATATATGGGTTGTTTCTATAATTTAACATTTGTATATCCGTGAGCTTTTTTCCAACCCAAACTGAGTTACGGCTCGAGGTATAAAATCATCAGATATATACAAAAGGAGGAATTTGGACAGAAATTAATTCGGCGATCAGCATATATAAACATAACTAGATGTTTACTGGCTTTTCGCCCGAAGCTCCGGGATAATAACTTTATCGCAGTTATGTTTAATTTGTTTATCTCAAGAGAACTACTCACTTTATCGGGATAAAAAGTATCCTATGTTTTAAGCCAGGCCAGGCAGTATGTCCTATCTATGTACCAAATTTCACCCAAATCCGTTCATTCGATTCGCCGCGATTGAGCAATAAACAAACATCCAAACTTTTTATAATATTAGTTAGATATTGGTGTCAATTCGGATGTACACCAAACTAAACCAAACTAAAACCTGTTTTAAAGTAGTACCGTCTCTTTCTCCCTGGAACAGTACGATGCGACGGCACCACTCCAAAACTGGTTTTAGTTGGTGTACATCCGAATCGACACCATTGTTCCATGATGTATCATTTCTCATGGCCTAATTTCTTAAAAAACACCATCACAGTCCTCTTCATAGTGGGTCATGTGCCATTTAAATAGATTTGCTCGTTTCATGGAGAGTGTCTCTACAAATGTGTTAAACTTATTTTTAAAAACTATAGCAGAATTGAAAGCCTCTCGCAATTTTTCAATACAACCATGAAGCTTAATGGAACTCTGGTGTAGTTCGCTTTACAAATTGTATTATATAGTAAGTTTGGACAACTTTACGCATTAGCAGCAGTTGCCGGCCTTGATCAACTTATCAGTTTACATGCGTTACAGTTTACATACAGCAATGTGTGGCCTTGTTGACAACGGAAGCCTACAAATGAAATTGCCAAGCAAGTAAAATCAGTAAAAGATAGAATCCTGCACCATTACCGATTGGCAACGCATCTAATGAACCATCTACCAACCAGTCGTCGACTGAAGCGGAAATATTCCCGATCTGCTAAATCAATAATAAACGACATAATGGGATGAGTTGCGTGAGTTGCATGCCTTCCATATCACAGATACCAGACACACCCTTACCGCATGTTCCGTACTGAAGGCGACAAAAAGTAGGAAAGAAAGATCTTACACTTAGATCGAACTTGTAGCATTCTTTTGGCAAAATTTTTAATCTTACGGAAACAAATTATACATTTTACCATGGCACAAATTACATTGTTATCTAATCTAACTAATATTAGGTCCTTACCTATGAAATTGGCGTTTTGTATAAAGAATTTCATTAAGACTGTTTTCTCTATACAAACATTATTGATTTTTTTTGGGAACGGCAAATCCAAATTTAGCTAAACTTTGTGTGTATTATCGGATAACATTAAGTTAAGTATATGCAGCGTTAACTTTTAAAAGTAACCGCTTTATAAAAGTTTCAGCGAATCTAAGAAATGATTATGGGAAGCACATGAAAAGAGCCCTGTTCAAATTTTTTGTATTATGTGATTTAGCCCAGAAATTAAAAAATATTTCATGTGAAACTTTGAAATAATATTCCATTTTCCAATTAAAAAACAAATTTGGATATAGCTTTGAAAATCGCAAGAATTGGTACATATTATGATTAACGAAGAAAAAAAAACTCCAATTTCATAAGTAAGACCCAATATTATAAATGCGAAAGTTTGAATGTTTGTTTGTTGATCAATCACAGCGAAACGGATGAATGGATTTGGATTAAAACATAGGATATTTTTTACCCCGATAAAGTGAGTAGTTCCCGTTTGTTTACAAATTAAACTTGGATAAGTTAAGTGGATGGGATTATTCCGGATGCGATAAAGGCAGAGACCCACTCGTCTAGAACAATACATAATACAGTTCCGCAATTCCACAAGATTTTGCATACATTCCAGCCATAACTACGTGCCAGCCACCCAGTGGCTGGATAATCTACGGTAATGTATAAACCTATCAAGCCTTTCTCACGTATCCGGTTACGCTGCGATATCTTATCGAGCGAGTTCTAATAAAACTGCTGTTCAATACTAAGTCTGAAACTACGCGACACTATATAGATATCCACAGTAAGCGAAAGTATTAATGTATCTATATATCTGCCTCTAAAGACAAGCTATTAGTGTGCTTTATATTGCAGATTTATTTTTAAGGCATTCAATGTATCGAATTTTGATAATAACGTTTGCAGTTTATCACAGGTACTGCTTAGCAATCGATTTTTAGTTTAGACATTTAATTCTTCTGACGATGTTTGTCACCTGGTGATGTTAAAAAATTTACCTTTAGGAGACGTTGTTTTCGCCGCAAATTCCTATCTATGTAATATCGTAATCAAAATTAACTTCAATGATACTAGAACGAACCTTTGCATCTAAACCTATGGTGAATCTCAGGAAGGTACTAATTTCTTTTCTTTTTTTTTTATACGCGACAGGTTAGAGCTTGACCTCAATCACAGGTTGATGTTAAAGGTGAAGCCCAAGATAAAAGTGTAATATGTTTTAGTAATAGGAAAGAAAGGCTTGCATCCCTGAACTATCAATATTTCTTAACCTATGTAGGTACATGACATTACTCAAAGCCTGTAACGAGACGCCATGCGCCTCGTTGGTTCTCTTTATTCAGTATTCTCCTTGTTTGTTTCTTTTTCGGTCAAGTCATAATATTTTAAATTCAAAATTTGAATTCTGCCTGTTCTTTCTCTCTCTCTTTCTGTGTAGCTTTTGTATTCAGTTTATAATTTACCGTTACAAAGACTGGACGTATACTTTTCTATTATTATTGTTTGAACTACAAAACTAAATAAATTCAGTTTATTCCGTTTTACCAATATAAAAGTTATTTTGTGTACGTGTAATTGTTTGTGAACGTGATGCCTTTTAATATAGTTGTCACTGACAACGACTCAAAGATCCGGCTCATCCTCATCTCTCTACATACTGTGGCCTACTCCTGGACATCTACAGCATCAGCCTGAGAGTAGTGCCTCAAGCGTACCCACCAGTTATCCCAACTTAATTGGGGACTGGCTGATTTATCTCAAACTGTCGAAATACAACAATGCTATCAACATTGCTGGGGCAAACATTCAAACATGCCTCACCAACCAATATGTACTCCGCTGGGGTTCGAACCCGCGACTCCTTAGTAGGCAGATTTTGTAGGGACCGCGAGATTGTACCAACTTATAATGTACCCAAAATCTAAGCAAATAAACATAATTTCATTTTATTTCATTTACATTTTGTAAACTTTATGTTGTTTACATTAAGCCACAGAGGAAGTAAATTAAGGTCATTAAAACTTAAACGAAAATGCATCCGCTTAAACATCATGCAAAGCAATAGTTTCAAATGGCTAAATCACTCAGGAGCCATAACCTACTCCCACAGCCAGTGTTCCATTAACGAATTTATACTGCGACAACAAATCTATGCCTTTGATGGAGTGAACTACAAATAACAGGCAGTAACTCTACTATAGGCGAGTGTGGGTGGCTCAGCGGTTAACACGCGGTCTCCCAAGTTGCAGGTTTTTAAATTTAATTTAATTACTTATGTGCATTTATCCGACAGATCTTAAACGGCGAAGGAAAACATCGTGAGGAAAGCTATATGCCTGAGAAATAAAAATTCAAAGGCATGTGAAGTCCCCAACCCGCATTGGGCCAGTGGTCGATAATGGCCCATACTCCCTCGTTATACGAGTGAGGGGCTTATATCCTTGCAGTGGGATGTTTTCGGGCTGATGAAGATGAACTCAACTATATAGCAGAAGATTACCAAACCATCTGAAATGTTCTAGGCTGCTATGGTAAAAAATAATTCAGTGTGACCACTAATAAATTATCTTACAGCATAATGTGCATAGAGGGCTGTATTCGGTTGTTCTCATAGACAAAAAAAAATGTCAAAGTTTAGTACGTTCAGTTAGTTATCTGTAGGGAACAGAGTTACAACATTTATGTCGTAAGTAATTATAATTTTTTTACATATTTCTGGGCTTTTTATATATCAAAATGATCATGAGGATTCGTACTTTACGATTATGTATAATTATTATAGTTTGTAGCGATATTTCGAGTATGATTGCAATATAAATTTTCATGGATTTTTTAGATATCTTATGTTTTTAGTACTCTAGAATAATATTTTCTGTATTCGTTTAAATATTGTTCACCCATATTTACGTATTTTTTGATCACCATAGCTGTTGTAGTTTACCAGATATGAAGGTTTTTATTAATAACGGCACCGTGGGCGCAGCACAAAAGTGCGATTGCGGAGAGCGGACAGTAGACCGGAATTTGGCCGCGCGGGCCGGACGGTTGAGTGGTGTGCCTATCTAAGTATCTAAGACAGTAGTGGCACGATATTTTCTTACCTCAGCTCTAACACTTTCCAAATAGGTAAAACCTGTTACGAAGTACAGGCGTATGACTTGTGTTACTGCTTATCGAAGAGTGATGTGACAAAATGCTAGGGTCGGGTCATGCCGATTTTGTAAGCAAAATTTATTACGGTGCCGTAGTTGAGCAACACATGGTCGGGAAACTTTTGCAGGCGACGTCTTTTAGGGGTTAATTGACCGATCGTTTGTGCCCGTGTATGCTCTTTGTGAAACCAGGGGCTTAAAGTTATAAAGTTAAACAAAGTTACGGAAACAACAGCGAGGTTCATGTTAATGAGTTAAAAGGCGCTTTGTGCATATTTTTTGCGAAACCACGGTGCAGTTATACGAGTACTAGGTGTTAGTATATTGTTAAGGCATTTCTGAATAAACAAATGGCATGTATTTATTTACTATAATATGTGTATTGTAATATGATATACCGGGGAGTTTTTTTAACCGTAAGGAAAAAAACATTAGGTAAGTGAAATAGAAGGTATTGGCATAGGTAGTATATTTTTTTTTTCAAAGCCATCATCGATTTCCTCGTGTCATTTGACGGTAGTGTTTGTGCGCATATTAATCTCCGCCAGTAATAATAAGCCAATAACTTCTATTTCATTTACCTGATATGTCCCATGTTTGCCCTATTATTTTACCCGAAGGTAGATAAATATTATGCTTTGCACCCCCGAATAATACCACATAAACTACAGCAAAAATTCTTTATTCTGGCAGAGCAGCAATTGCTTTCAATCACCTAACTTCTGAGGTATCTACTATAAATCTTTTTAATTCAAAACAAATAAGAGTAAGACAAAGTTACATATAAACATTATTCTCAGGTTCACAAGCTTCGAAGTGAGTATTAATGTGGAAATTGTGTATTCAGTTACAGTACATAGTTTAATTACTTATTCTTTTCTGTAAAGCCTTATTGACATTACTAAATTTGATTAAGTTACAGACGTGTAATATGAGTTTTCTTTTTTTTCTGCAAAATATAATTTGTGTTCCTTTCATGTAGAAATCTATATGTGAAAATTAGTTATTAGCTTTCTGAAATTAATTTCATTATACACTTAGTTATAAAAAACGGAATGTTTTCGTAACGATTAAAATAAAATAAAATAGTATGGTATAGAAAGTTTATTAAACAAATGGTAATAATTTCTATAACAATATTTGAAACCATTTGATTAACATAGGCCTAAGAGGTGTCGGTGAAATCACCGCGAACCCAGAATTTCTCGTGCCCCAGTTATACGTTGAATGTTTGTTTGCTTTACACTCACCAACAAGCAGTATTGACAGGAGTGTGACTGCATCCGGATCGTCCCCATCGTCGTACTCGACAGCAGCCGTTTCGTTCATCAATGCCACCTGTTCAAACAACCACTATTTAGTATTTACACCTGTATCACACTAACATGGGTGGCGAGAGCGGAAGCGGATTTTATTTTATATACACAACGGGTTGGTACTTGACCTCAATCACACCTGATGTTAAGTGAAGATAAGGTCGAAGGTGGAAGCGTATACTGACCCGGAAACCCCAACACATTTAGGGGACTGGCTATCTTATCTCTGACAACCGGAACACAACATTATTCTAAAATACTCTGATAACAATCCAGCAAAAAATACATAATTATTGTGGTGTATTTCCTATGATCTTAAAGTTCCTGATTTTTTGTAGAAGGATAAAGGGGTACTCTATAATAGAATAAAAATGTTTTCTATCCATTCTGTACCTTGTTTTAGGTATAGTTTAGGTATTTAGTAATAAAACCTATAATATTAAATTAAAGTTAACACTGCGAACTTCCTTGCGCTGTAGAAGATGCTAAGATCTCCTAAAACAATTTTCTAAAAAATTAATCATGGCTACTTTGTATTTTCTAAAAATAGTTTATTGAGTCGTGATATTTGCTCTCGGTGAAATTATTCATAAATATAAAGAAGTTATTGATTATTTTGTTTGATAATAGTTACAGGAGTTCTACGTATATTGAATGAAAGTAATTTTAATCTAATAGTCTATGTTTTATTATTAAATAGGTATACTACATCTGTTAGAAATACCTATACAATGTTATAAAACATTTTTTTATTGTATCAATCATATCTAACTATCACTCTATCTATGTGCTTACAAGCTGAGAAGACTAGCCAATAACTGTCAAGAAGTTCTATAAAAAGGTGAAAACGGATTTAGAAAGTTTTCAAAAATGAAACAGCATTTGTCGTACGACATGAAAAAAGACCAAAAGAGCACATTGTCATATTGTGTTGAACGTATTTTTTCCTGTAAAATTAATATTGCGATGATACGCGACTCTAAATTGGACGCTTTTTTCTTTTACATACATCAAAGGCATTTGGTAGGATAGCTGCCTAAAGCGCGAAATCACACATTACCTACTCATGTTCTTACAAACAAATAATCTTTACCATGAGTCTGTGGATTATTATAGATTGAAAAAGTATTTTGACCACTTATACCAATTATCTAGTGCCAAACTAGGCTAAGCTACGGATAAAGTCACATGAATAAATATTTATATAAAAAACATCAATAACATTATTATGACTCTGGAATAAATGTTCGTGTTCACCACACAAACGCGATAGCCTAGCGGAATTCGAACTCGTAACCGTTTTGAGGGTAGAATCATAACGCACTACACCCATCGGCCGTCGATAAAATCTGCAAACTTAAACAAGTTGTTTTGTTTCGCTTAAACCTAAGCATAACATGACCCTTAATTGACCGATTCAGTTGCTTACGCCGAGTGAAAGCTGTTTTCGTAAACAGCTCGCGAATGAACCGTGAATCCCGAGGGTTTCCTCACGCCACAGCGAGAGATTATTGCAGCCATGATTTAGCTAATGTACCTCAAGATGTTTTCAACGAAAATAGTAAATAAATAATGACGAAATACTCCGATTCATCAACAGTCTTACACTCTTGTTTTTATCAGACCGTAGATATAAATTCGTGCTGTTATTATTCTCTATTTGTGAATATATAATATTTAGATAATTTTATTTTAATAATATTAAAATAAAATAATCATAATAATAATCATGCTTGGTTACGGCCCGCATGATAATGTATACCCTCATAAGAGGAGAAAATAATTTCAAATAATAATAATAAATATTTGGGACATTTACACCAATCATCTAGTTCCAAACTAAGCAAAGCTTGTGCTATGGATACTAGATAACGGATAAACATACATAAATATTTATATAAACATCTATGACTCGGGAATAAATGTTTGTATTCATCACACAAACATTTACCCGTCGCGGGATTCGAACCCGCAACCGTCGGTTTCGCTGACAGGATCACTATCCACTACACCAACCGGTCGTCAATAAACAGCAAAGACTGATTTGTATTGATGGATATTATTTCCACATGAACAAATAGAAACGGAAAATATTATTGGCATCGTTAACTTCATTATAAAAAGCCTTTATAAAAATGTAGTTGTAAAAGTTACTAAAGGAAAATGGGATTTACTGACTCATCAAACAAATGACTAGTCACAATCGAGGAATAGGACTATCGAAATCTTGAGACATCAATGATATGGAGTTGGGCAAAACGGACGCTCGAACAAATGACTTTGGGAATTTGGACGTCGAGCAAGTGACATTCGAAATCAAGCGGTAAATTTGTCTTGGCACACCGTCCTTTCTCTGCGATAGGATGTAGGAAAAGAAAGAATGGAATCTCGTGCATGGAATACTGCTGTCACCTCTGGGATGATTCAGCCAAGTAACAACTAGCTGCACTCGATTCTGAAGAACGACGTGCCATGAGACTTAAATAGGTGATAATTTGATGACTACAAAATTGCAGAGCCTTGAACACCGTCGCAAAGTCGCCTGTCTCTCAGTTTTTTACAGGATGCATTTCGGGGAATGTGCGTTTGAATTACATAATCTTATTCCACTGTCGCTCTTCCATCTTCGGACGACTAGACGTGGGGAGGGATTCTACCCGTATGTAGTTAATATACCGAATATTCGCACTAAGAAGTTCGACTCTTCAAAAATCATCCGAACAGCCAAGGCATGGAACGTTCAAGCTTCAGTCTTTCCTGAATCCTACAACCTTGGGATCTTCAAGAGCAAAGTGAATAGGCATTTACTGGGATCGCGTGCTTCATCTTCGACCACATCGTCACTTTCCATCAGGTGAGATTGTGGTCAATCATAAAAAAAAGGAAAAAAAAGATCCGGTTGTCAGAGATAAGATAGCCAGTCCCCCAAATGTATTGGGGTTTCCGGGTCAGTACGCTTCCACCTTCGACCTCATCTTCACTTAACATCAGGTGTGATTGAGGTCAAGTACGAAACCGTCGTGCATAAATAAAAAAAAAAAAAAGAAAAAAAAAGAGATTTAAAAATGTTTATTCGTCACTTCGACACATATACAACAAATTGTTGGAAGAATAATATAATATAGCACTCGTTGGAATGTCGCATCAGCGAAATTGAAACGACTCAGATTTATGCTGAGCTTATAAGAGCTCAACGCTGATTTTCTGTCACAACCAGGATATGGGCAATTCACCACGCAGGCTCAGTGCAGATTAGTGGATATGTGTTAGACTTGTAGCCACCTAAATAGTAACTTGGCTTAACTACTACCTTCAATTGAAGACAACCGGGATCGACTATTTAACGTGCCCTCCGAAGAACGGAAACAAAATAATCCTTGAAATGACGGAACCAGATATTGCTTAACTCTTTTTATTGGAAACGAATAGCGAATGTGACTGCACCACGAGTAATTCCTATACCAATTGCCTGGGATACTGTAACTTATGAGATGTAGGTACGAAATGACATGAGAAGTTTAACAATTTGTCTTAAATTTTTGTCATTGATTATTTAGAACTCGTATGCTGATTAAATCGCTTCAATATTGCTTGACAGTCACTTAACTAGGGTTATGTATGCACAATTGATTTATAATAATAATTTTGTGTGAAGTTTCTATGAACTTCTTACAAATCCAATTGTCATTTCATTGAATGACTAAGAATATATTTAGCATTGTTCATATTTTTTTTCAGGGTTATAAACTATTATATTTGACAATTTAAATTTCAAATAAAATGTCATGCAGATTTTGCTGTATGCAAAGTGGCGAGGTAGAAACTAGCATTGAATGCTAGTAACTTATCGTTCGCAAACTGCAGTGGTTTGCAAAGTTCTCAGTATTATTGCTCAGAGCTGTCGGCACTTTGTGAACGGTATTACAACAGCTGTAACTTTTTAAAACGTGTTCGATTTATGCGGTGAGAATATGGTAGGTATTGTTAAAACTAAGGCAACACATGCTTTGACGTAGCAAGCTGATTGTTGTTACGTCTTTAATATTTTTCATTATTATTATTAAGAGCCCATATTGTCCCACTGCTGGGCAAAGGCCTCCGTCCTCTCCACGCCTTTCTGTCCCGAACTTCCTCCGACCAGTAGTAGATGAACTTATTTAGCTCGTTCCGCCATCCCTTTTCGGTCCGCCGTAACGCTTTCTTTCTAAAGGGAGGCTCCAGGTGGTGGTGATTTTGGCACACAAATCATCTGGCTTCCCACATTAGCTTGGCGGCCGTTGTGACTACGTCAGTAACTTGAGTCTCAGCAGTATAGTGTTTCGGACGCGGTCGGTCAGTTTAACATTCAGAACACTGAGCTCCATGGCTCGATTAAGGTTGGACCTCTTTCATATGGAATTCAAATATTTTACATGCTATAATAGGGTCAAATCAAATCAAATCAAAAATGCTTTATTTTGTAGATACACAGGGTACAATTAAAATAGTCAGATTTTACATTTTTAAAGCTACTGCTTGTTCAAAAGGCAAGAAGAACAAGCAAGAAACTCGAGAGGTTGCTCTTTTAAAAATAAGTTTTTATATTACAAAATTATTATTTATTATTTTATATTATATTATTTCATTATTAATTAGGACATATCCTGGTTATGCGAACGGGCTGGTTATGTCCATGAATGTTTATCATCTAAATAATCTGATATTTTATAATATGCTTTCTTAATAAGCTTCTGTTTTATAGTATCTTTAAATTAATTAAACGGAACGCGAATCCACTCAATCATAAAAAAAAAAATTTATATCAACAGGAACCTTATTGAAAAAGCGTACACAATAGCCCTTTGAATGAATTACTGACTATGCGGAGGCGACTTATGTCACCTGTAAGTTTATCTTTATTTCTTGTATTGACATCATGTTTATCACTATTTTTCCTAAATGTTGCTATATTTGTAATATATTTGGTTGTTTAGCATGCTCTGTTTAAATTTTGTATTGCACCTATTTAAATACATAAACGACTTTGATATACAGTATGTTGACAAACAAAGAAGAGGTCCAACACGTCTCTCTGACTCATCAACTGAGGATCGGGAGTAGGTATACAGCATAGAATAGTGGTAAACAGTAGTCATTGATGTAAGCTCCCAGAAATTTTGCTACCAAATCACATGGTGTGGTGATCTGAGTTTTGCGGTTTTCTTCGGTTAGGTACCCCGACACTGTTGGTTAGGTTCAGAAAGTTAAGGC